>CM062806.1:140990581-142190581 GCA_031772625.1 Pinus tabuliformis | reverse complement strand
TTCCTAGCCCTTTTAGTTGTGAACTCGACACAAGTGCCCTCACAAGATGTGGAACACCCCCCGAGAGGACTGAGAGAGTATGACTAATATATGTCCCAGGTACAGAGAAGATGACCCTAACCCTACACCTGTGTATGAGCCCTAAGAAGATAGGCCACTATGGTCACCACCGACAATAACACAACCTGGGGGGACAGTCGTAGGACAAATCCACATGCAAGGGAAGGACACTTGAACCCCAAAAAGGATCCAAGACCGAAACCCCCTTGAGATTTACCTCCCAAGTGGTCCCCAAGTGTTATATCAAACACTAATCACACTATTTTTATCCGTGCAAATTCCGTTATATCGCACCACCTGAAACTAAGTGAAATGGGTCATATCACCCCACCTAGCCCAAGTATGACCTCATGCTTGACCCTTTTGTGAGGAGGGTTTCCCAAGCCGCTCTACTACAAATGGATTTAATTCCAAACCTCAAGATGCTAAGTTGATTTTTTAATCTTGGAGTAGTTAACTCGCACTCCTATCTCCAAGACCCTAGCCTAAGCTAGTGTTGGTGTACTACCAGTAAAAATAAAAGATGAATCTAGTTAATTTTATTATCGCGTTGATTTTAATGGTTGTTTTTTACACAAGTGGGATGCGGCGTGAAACTGAGATGGTGTGAATGACTCTTATTTAGTCACCCTAATGCAGCTATATGCAATTTTTTATTTTCATTTCAATGAATGCTAAGTACATGAGGATAAGAGACTTCTAACACACCAATGCCTATTGTGATGCACCTCTTCACTAAATATTTTTAAATGCAAATTATCCCACATTTTTTGAATTAATGACCCAAAACAAACCAAAAAGGAAAACCAAAGCAATTGAAAAGAAACCAAAGAAAAAAATTCCAAGTAAGTGTTAGCGTTTGAAATTTCACCTCAGGCTGAGAAAGGTAAACCTCAAGGCAACATCAAACCACTTAGCCTCGTAGCTAGCCTTACGGGGCAGGAGAGGGCTCTCTCCGGTCTATCTCGATAAATATCTTCAATGGGCGAGATAACCAATAGGGTTACACTGATTTTAGGCTAGTAAACTGATCAAAAGGGTTGATTTGGGATTTTTAGGGTTTTTGGTGGAAAATTGGGGAAATGGCAATTTTAGGTGCGGGGATTCGACACAGTTTTCGCAGGGGGTTCTTTGGGGCGAGGTAGGAAACAGTATTGATGCCTTTAATAGAGATGGATGGATTAGAATGACCGGTGAGGAGTTAAAGAGAGCAAGCAATAACCTTGAATTCCCTTTAAACAGTCGAAAACATTGATATTAAGCAAACTTAAAAGCAGAGCATGACAGTCATGAGTTCTACTTTAACACTTCATTTTCCTAATGTGCAGAAGGAAAAGTAAGGAAATGATTCACATAACACACTTACAAGTACAAATAGAAACACACCATCAATACATGTGACCACAAGAATCCCAAAAAGGACTGCAAAACCCTGGTCTTCCTTTGCCAAAAATTGCAGAGATACAGTGAGTAATACAATAAGAGCTTCTCCCTCAAGAGTCCAACCCTGAAAATGAGCAAGAGAGTACATAATATAGATCATCTAACATCTTTCCCTGCCTCTAGGGGTCGAGCTCACTATCCTAGGAGCTGTTTCAACCAATTCTAAACTAAGCACTGAAAACTAGGCAGTCAAAACAACTTGCCTCTATAAACTAGGAAACCAATTCATTCATTTAATTTTCACCTATCTCATGAATGAATCTTCCAGAAGAGATACATAAGTGTAAAAGTGTCATAAATTTACATCATTTACAAAAAGAAGGATAAAAATCAACTCCAAAAAGTCAAACACAGTCAAAACTGCGTTTTGCTGAGCTGTAGGCTGAAATCCTGAGCAATTTCCCTGACGGGTCGCGCGCCAAATCCTAACGGGTCGCGGGCCTTTGAGAGCACTTTTGGGGAACTTTCAGGTGTCCAAATGAGGCAAGAGTAGGCTTGTTGGAAAGGTCTGTGAGTCTACTTTCCAACCCAACTAGAATTTCTGAATTTTGTTGTCATTTGCCCCTCCAAAATTGCAATCTCCCAAGACTGCTTTCTGTGTGTCAAAAATGTGGCAGAAAGTCATTTTTTGCTTGTTTTTTTACTTTCAGGAGGCCCAAAACTTCATAAAATCTCTTGGCAATGGATGAGCATGTGTAACTTTTCATGCCAAATCCAAAAATGCTGAGTTTTTTGAAAATATAGTTGCCAAGTGAAAGGGTCGCGCGGGGGGTGAGACCCGTCAAGCGGAAAAACTTGTTTTTTGCCTTAAAAACCAAAAATCACCCAAAATGCTGAAAATTTCTTGGAATTTGTGCTGGGGCTGAGCTATATAGTGCCATGCTCCTTCAAGGAAGCCTCGGCCAAGATGTGGAGGGGATCGGGTCTTTTTCTTCATTTTTGTGCTTTGACCAACCGCCTTTGGAGCACTTTCATCTTCGCCTTACACACGTGCATCCGTGCCCAATAATGATTCTTCATGTTTCTTAGCAATTTCTTATCTTGGTTGACCTTAGCCAACAGCCTCTCTAAATGAGCATTGAGCCGGATAAGCATAGCCTCTCGCTCAACTGGCACTAAATCACCGGGTCTTCTTCGATTCAAGTTGCGGTCACTACGAATCCTCCACAACTCATCAAGAGTTTGCTCATCCTCCAACTGCTTGTTGCGTTGTTCTAGATATGAGATTTTCCATTGTGCCCCTTCTAATCTCTTCTGCAATGCATCATTTTCAGCTCTAAGGTGCTGAATGATCTCCTTTGACTCTAGGCTAGGAGAACTGACATCAAGATCAACAAGCTCTATATCTGGAACACCTGATGGCCCCTCATCAATCCTGGGTTGTTTGCCCCTCTCTGATACCTGTGCTGCTGTCAGAGACGAGGCCCCTTCCACCTGGTGTGGAGATAACACTCGTGGTGCTGATGAAGAAGGCGAGACCCCTTCCACCTGGTGTGGAGAAAATACTCGCCTAGCTGCTGCAAATAAGGCCCTGTGGCCTCTCTGATAAGTGACCAATGGAGAAGAGCTGACATGGCTATTCCCGGGGATATCATGCTGCTGTGATGGTCCTCCCTCCTCATGAAAAATCTCCGGATGTGGTGGTGGTTCTATAAATAACTCACGAGAGATGAACTCCTCCCATGTGATGCCCCGCTGAGCCAACTGATGTCTGACCACAAGCTGAATCAAACCGTAATGATAGAGGCTCCTATACTGCTGTGCTGGGCTCTTCCTCTGCATCAAGGGCACCATCCTCTCAATGTTCTGGCACATGAAAACAGGGATGTTCATCATCCATACCCGTGTGAAATGCATCATCAGGTGAATATGGTACGAATATATCTGTGAAAATCTGCCCTCACAGGTGAAAAAGAGCATGATAAGCCTCATCATGGGAGCGTACTGACTCCTCAAAAATCTGAAGGGAAATACACCCGTCAAATGTCTCATGAATGCAGGTCTAATGAAAGGCTCAAACTGAACATTGTCCAACATCCTGCGCTTGTTCCACACCTCTCCGACATTCGGTATCCCTGTGGCTTGAGCAATCATCTCGGGTGTCAATGTAAAATCCACCCCAGCAAGGTTCATATGTCCATTATGCAAATGCAAAACAAATAAGCGAGCCAACTCCCTGTGATGCTGAATCCGAGAGATCCTCTCGCAAAACTCATAGCAAGACATATAACGGAAGCATGATACTGCCATTGGACAAGCCTGCAAATCGGTCAAAGAGGTGGGCTCCTCTCTCCTATGATGACCGCCCTTTCCACCCTTGTGAGGCCTCCTCTGTACCTCAAACTCTGAAGCTGACTCATGGTCATCACTTTGCGCATAATTGGTTTCGGTTTCTGACATTGTTTTAGGAGCAAAGTGGCTGAAATGCACTGCTATTTCTGCTTTGTAAACTGTTGATTAGAATGATGTTTCAAGGGGACAAGGAGCACAAGGGAAATGTTAGGGAAGGGATATTTTAAAGGGAAATTGGGAATAATAATGAAACAGGGAGTTTAGGGAAAGGATTATTGCATATACATTATTTTCCAAATTTATTTACAATAATGATATGGGAGGAAGGGCTAGGGTTTAGGGCTCTTTAACAAATTTGGAAGGGAAATTTACATAAAATGATAAGGAAAATGTAATGGGAGGTGGAAAAAATGAGAACAATGGGATACCTCAAAACTGCATAACAAACCCTAGCAATTTTTACAACTTCAAGCCAAAGCATAATAGAGACTTCTACTTGCAAATGGAGACCTTTACAAATATAATCATGACCTTCTTGAACTGTAACAAGCAATATTTTTTTATGATGGAGGGCCTACCTTGCACAATTTAGCAATTTGTGGCTCCTTGGTAAATTTGCTGGCGGTTTTGCAGAGAGAGCGCTGATGGGTCGCGCGCCTCACCCAACGGGTTGCGCGCCTCTGACGGGTCGCGTGCGTTGTAAATTAACACTGGCGGAGGGTGCCTAACGGGTCGCGCGCCTTCCCAACTCACAAACTTCACTCAAACTCTCTTGCAATCAGTTGCTCTATCACTTGGATGCATAATGAGGCTTGATAGAGGGAGATTATGGCTTTTATAGCCTTGTTTGAATTAATTTCATATCATAACCCACTTTATAATGTTTTTTCCATGACACTTTATAAACTTGACTTTTTGGTTTCCTTTTGTCCTGAAACTGATTGATTTGATGCTTTTCTTTGATAATTTTTGCAGGGATAGGCTCTGAGGGATCTTGGCAAGGGAGCCAGGGTTATATGCTGTCCTTTGAATCATTTTGAATTTTTTACAATTTTCACAAAATTTTTGAGAAATGACTTTGGCTTTAAAAACAGGGTTTTTAAATCCAAGGTGAAAATTAGCTGCACAAGATAGAATCTTTCGAAGAAACACTTTGAAATTCATCCCTCTGGCTTGCTGGGCACTTATTGACCTTCAGAGACATGACCTTGAAGACAAATTTGACCTCAACCCTAGACCTAAAAATTTTGACCTAAAGACAAAGACAAGTAACCTTGAACAGTTTAATGACTGAAACAACTTGATCCAGCGGTGCCAAGAGGGGGACAAAGACACCAGCTCCTCCATCATGGTTATGGCATGCCTAACGGAATGCAAAGAATGACACTGATGAGACACCTATTTATGCAAATGCAAAGAGCTTTGATCGCTGATGGAGGGCTACTAGACCGACTCTAACAGTAAGAACGCAAAGCACTCCAAAACCGTCACAGCTAGGAAAACTAAGCCCAATCAAAGAAACACATTCAAAGTGATCCAACTGAAAGCCAAAAGTGAAATAAGAAAGGCAATGTAAACAAGCTAGGGTTGTAGGAAAATGGCTCAATCAAGGCCTATGTTCTACAAAGGTCAAAACCAGACCCTAGAGGAAGGAAGGCCTAAACAAGATCAAATGAGGGTGATACAAAATAATCAAAACACACCCAAGAGAACCTTTCTAGATAAAAATTGCACAACCAATCACAACACCACCAAATGTGACAAAAATTACCCAAAGAGGAAATAAATCACTCAACAAGAGGCAAAAAAATTGAGCGAAAGTGACAAAAGCCTGAAAATCATGTGTATATCAGGCCTAAATAGTTACTGAAAATAGCCAATGAGATCTAGAGGCGAAAATCAAGCCTCGACCCAAAACATCCAACAAAATTCAAGAACAATTTGAAAGGCTAAGAGCAATGGAAGACCTTGGATAAAGTAATCAAAATTGATCAAATCAGACACACACAATAGTTGATCAGCAACAACAAACCATGAATCACATAGATCTCTAATAGATCAGCGAAAGACGAGAGGATCTAAGCCCAATCAAAGACAAAAAAATCCTTCTTAATGAAAGGTGACCGATCTAAGCAAATCAAGAAAACAAAAGCAGATCTATCTGATGAAGGGGAGGCCCAAAATAAGTAAGAACATAGGTAAAAAGTTCATAAATGAACAGTGACTTTTCAAGGGCTAAAAGCTCAGATGCTCACACAACACCTAGATCAGGGCATCCATACGCTCGCAAGATAATTGTAAGAGTGTGTCTGGGATCTCCCAGACGCATGGATGACGCCCTGTGGGAGCATCTGGGGAGAAAAAAATTCCCTAAAAATGGGCGCACAGACTGAGAAAAAGGAAAATATACAAAGAATAATCCGTGAAAATAGCCAAAAAGAGTTGGAAAAACGGGAGAAAACTCAGCAAACCAGATAAGATAGAAATCGATCAAAATCAAAGGCAAAGTGGACACTAAGCAAGTAGCCTCTCATTGAAATCACCACTTTTGTTGCATATAAATTTGCAAGGATCTATTGCTCATGATCTAGTGTCTGATCAGACCACCAAATAGATAAAAACAAGAGCAATAGAACAATAGAGAAGCCCCATTCCCAAATGTTCAGTCATGCAGCAAATAATTAGAGCTATGCTATAAATAAATGAGATCACACTTAGTATCCTCGCGGATTGGAGAAGGGTTTTGAGTTAGATGTAGATGTTGTGTTCCACATGAGTGATCCAACATGTCCACACCAGATATTTATCCCTTCACACAATCACAACCAAACAAAGAAAATAGGCGATCTTCCTCAGAAGATCGTTAGATCAAAAGCAATAGAAACAACCATACAAGATGTTGAACACAAATTTATCGAAGGAAGGGAACATATGTTTCCATTAATTATGAAAAACCAAGAAAATGTTATACCTTCACCTCCAAGCCTCCTCTCTGCAATTCGGCAGAGTTTCCCCACTATATCCAAGAAATTAGTATGAAGAGTAGCATATAAGTGGAAAAATACCTCACAAGCTCACTCTAACAGTAGAATGACAACATAGGCTCAAGATTGAACTCTCAATACTAACTCTACAAAAACTAGTCTGACCCTCTTGAATGATCCAGTATAAGTATGCAAAAGAGAGGTCCCAGGAGGATGTATCTAGACGCTTAGGACAAAGAGAATTCATATAAAATTCTCACTGATAAGCCTTGACCAGCTCTAATAGGTGACAAATCAAGTTGATCTCCTAGGGACTAAGGAACTCTAGAAGTCATCCCTGGAAGCACCAAAAGAGGTGAAATGACCCTAGACACACTCACAAGGTAGGGATGAGGGCATCTGGGAGAATCTGGATGCATTCATAGGCCTCTATGTCGATGTCTAGGGGATAAACTGGAGAAAAATGAGTCCTAGGTCTGGAACAATTCAATGAGACTCAAGGACTAAGGATCATTGACCTAGAGAGGTAAGATAGGTTGATAACACACCCCTCTTCCTACTCCTAACTAACCTTGCAAATCCATATCCATGGACTACATGTCTAGCCTTCCTTCCACCAAGTATGGTAATGATTGTGTTTGTGGTTGTTGATATATTCTCTACGATGGCCATATTAGTTGCCTGCAAGAAGAGTATCACAGGAGAGGTTATTCCCAAGATATTCTTTGAAGGGGTGTTGGTACATTTTGGGATCCTACAAACCATCATATCATATTATGATAGCAGGTTTCTTGTCACATTTTGGTTAATCCTTTGGTCATTATTGGATACCAAATTCACCAAGCCAATTTCCTTCCACCCTGAAATTGATGACCAGATAGAGGCCATCAACATGATCATAGTGCACATACTACGCATGTACAACTCTAAAATCTACCAACATGGGATGAGAGCCTTACCTATGCTCAATGCAAATACAAAAGAGCTCTCCATAGCTCAATTGGCCATTGTCCCTTTCAAGTGGGCTTGGGATTTCAATCAATGTGTTCCATTGATGTTGCAATTCATCTTGCAACTACACAGGCAAAATATGCACATGTCCAATTTGAAGCTAATAAAACCATCAAGTTTGTTGGACTCATTTAGCACATTCGTTAGTAGGTTCATAGTATCATGGATAAATTCAATACTAAGTACAAATAACATCATGACCTACATTAGGTGCCACAGAAGTTTTAAGTGGGCGACAAGGTTTAATTGCATTTGCAAAATGAATTCCTTGCAGAATCCCATTGGAATCTTTGACCACTCTGATATGGGCCTTACACCATCGCCAATTCTATGAGTGACAATGCTTTCGAGCTAATTATTCCCCCATTCCTTTGCCTACACCTAGTATTCAATGTGGATCGCCTTCGACCATACTTTCTACTATTGTTGGACACATCAAACATTGTCGAGAAACTGACACCAATAGAGCTCAACCTAGATTTCAATGAACAAGCCACAACTAATCATAGCATGGACACACATATTAATAACACTCACCAACAAAGGACCTAGTTTTATCTGGATGTCAAAGTTGGCTAGCTTCTGCACCAAGGAAAGTGGCTCACTAGGGACCAAGTTTAGCAGAAGTTTCCCCTTCTCATGGAGGCACTCAACAAAATGGAGAACAATGCTTCCTAGGGGGGATGATCCAGGTGGATATTGGTGGTCACTCGTCTATTCCACTTGGACCCCCAGCACCATTTTCCTATCAGTTTCCTATTTTGGCAGTTTTTTTTATTTTTGGCATTTTTTCAGGCTAGAGTTGTTGTGAGGCCCTAAACAATGAATTTTTGGGAAAATAGGAAAATATATGTCAAATACTACGTTTACTGTCAATTTTTTTTCCTCAAATAAACCTTTCTAACAGGATATTGTGCACACAAATAGACATCATATGTCAAAGTTACGACCTTAGGAAGTTGATGTTCCAACTAACTCTATCGGGGCCCTTAAGCTTTTGGTGCTTCATCTCCTATGGTTAGGTTTTTGTATGTTTAGGTTTCCTCATTATGTATTCAAGATAAATATGCCTCATGTTTTTTTTCGTGATGCTAGTCTTGCAAAGGTTCAATTAGGTCGAGCCCTAATTCTTTATACCATGACCTCATTGGTGACATGCAAAGAAAAATAGAGAAAGAGTAGACCGCTTTGATACCATTGATTCGTACTTATGAAAGAATGCAACAAAATACATATATAAACATAAACATAGAGATGCAACAAAAACAAATCTTCATTTCATTAATATCAAAGAACTGAAAGATGCTTACAAGCAAAATGGAAATAAACTAGCCCGAGAGATGGTAGCTTATCTCTGAGAAGAGATGTTTCGGCCACATGTCTTTGAACTATGTTACAATGAGGCTTGGTGGTCTTTTTATCTTTGAGAAACAATGGGAAACCCTAAACATCCAAAAACCTAACTCTAGGAGATGAAGCGCCAAAAGCTTGTGGGTCCCGTTGGGATTAGTTGGAACGCCAACTTCCTAGGGTTGTAACTTTGGCATACGATCTTCGTTTTACTACCATAATACCTCATTTCGAAGATTTCCAAGAGGATCCCAAAAACAAATTGATAAATTGGTTGGGCACTTTTATGGTCTCTTTGGTTTCCCAAAAAACATCTTTTAGGCCCTCAAAACAGCTCCGGAAGTTCAGGACCCGAAAAAATTGCTAAAAATAGTAAGTTGTACTATAATCAGGGAATATGAAAAGAAACGGTGGGGGTACAAGTGGAATAGGCGGGTGGCTACCAATATCCACCTGGGTCATGTGAATTGTCATTGTATCTCTTGACAGCTTTTACAAAAGTAATTGTTTTTTTGTCCTCCATCTTAATTTAACTAGATTTGCCTTCATGACCTAACCCGACCTTCATAAGTGGAGACCTATGAACATTTAATATCACATCTGTTTTTTCATATTCTTTTATATGTTGAATATTGATGTTTAAATCAGTCTGTGCCTTTTCTTCAAGGTTACCACCTCTTCTTCCAATCTTTCACACTCCTCACTTTTCTCCCTTATTTGTTGCAACATAATGTCTTCCACCTTCTTTGCTTCTTGAAGTTCAACCTTCAACTGATAATTTATTTTTAACTTGACTCTTATTTTACATTTTTCAACAAAATATCTTTCTACATCTTATTCTTTTGTTTAAGTCTGTCTATTTCCTCCGAGGCGTTGATCAACTCCCCCTCAAGATCTACCTCACCTTCCTCTTCTTCTTCACATTCCTTGCAATCTTTTTCAAGTTCTTATAAGGCCATCAACATGAATTCACTAGTTCCATCTTCACTAGAGGATTCATTAGATATTTTAGATACACTACTATCTTCTTATGCATAGAACCTTTTCATTTTAAACTTTTTCTCTTTCTGCATTTTATTAGACTTTTCATTTTCTTTTTCTCTAGATTGATTTTCTTCTTTCTTATAAGGACATTTGAAAGCATAATGCCACACTCTTCCACAATTTAAGTAATTAAATGGGAGTTTTCCTTTGTACTTACATGTATCTTTCTACAATCTTCTCACAAATTTTGCCTCTTTCTCATCAGAACCTGAGCATGAACATTCATTGTCTTCTAAGACTTGTCTACTTTAAAAGTTTCATTTCTGGTGGTCGATTTCCCTTTTGAAATTCTTATCTCGTATGTTGTCGTGGAACAAAGTAGTTGATCCATGTTCAAAGTCTCAAAGTTTGTTGTCTCTTCTATAATTGAAACCTTGGGATTGAAATTTGAAGGTAATGACCTCAATATTTTTGAAATATTACAGTTTATTCGATTGTTTCTCCTAGACTCGTCATGACATTAAAAACTTCGTCTACTCATAGAAATAACTTAGCAATACTTTCATCCTCATTCATTTTTAATTTCGTAAGATGCATCTATATACTTGTAATTTGGCCATCTTTACTTTGTTATCTCCTTTATGAATATTTTGTAGTTTATTCCAGATTTCTTTAGTTTTTTTACAATGCATTACTTTAATAAACTGTGACTCACTTAATCTACTAAGAATAACATTCATAGCATTTGCATTACCTGTAAATTCTAATTTTTCATCATTGTCACTACTCATTATCTTTGGTTCTTCATATCCCATCAATGCAGTAGCGCAAACTTATACTCAAAGAGACATTAAATGTCTTCATCCTCACTTTCCAGAATGTATAATTTGTGCTAGTGAATAAAGGGGCTTTATTTGTTGAGCATCCTTCTTAACTAGTCATTCTAATGATTCAAGTCCTCCTTCCAGTTGTTATACTGATACTGAAGGAACCTACTCTGATACCTGTTGATGTATGTTTGGAAATCACTGGGAGGGTGGGAGATGAGGGGTGAATCATCGATTTCAAGTTTCCAATACTTTTCTCAACCTATTTATTTTTTCTATTATCCTTTTATGCATCTAATGACTTGTATATATGTTCGAATATTAATGGTTTCTTTTCAGTTACCAAAGAGACATTTTCAGATATACTTATTTAGAATTAGAAAGTATTCACAAAACATTGAACAAACAACACATGACACACCAGATATAAGTGGAAACCCGTAAGGGAGAAAGCCAAAAAAATTTGGCTGAAAGTGATGTGAAGGCAAGCTCCTACTTCCCAATTACATCAAATTTTTTGTAGGCTCCAAACTACAAGAGGATGCTACCTCAAGGAAGCTTCAAGTCCCACAAAGTTTTTTACATACCACAACCAACAAGAGGCTCCTACCTCAATAGGCTACAACCTGTCATTTATCAAGCTACAACTTGAAAGAAGACTGCAATCTCCCAATTACAATACAAAGTTAAGTTTTCTAGTTACCTAATATCAAATTTTGCTTTCAAGTCTCTTGTTCATCTTCTATTCTTCTCTCCTTCAATTATGTTCCTCTTCTGCTACTTTTATCTTCTTTTCCTCGCCAGAATGTTTCTCATGAACCCTCTCATACAAACTACTTAACACCAAAAAGTAATTTTCTTGTTCAACAATGTATATTTTATAGACATAGTTTATTGATTGTTTGTATTCTATGCAAGAATATGAAATGAGGAGTTGTCTCTTGGTCTTCTAAGGTTGTTCACAATTTGTCTCTCCATTTCCAAATCTGAAATTTAGAATTTTGTAATAATATAGGCTAGCAACAATGATTGCAAAACACGAATCTTGAAATCTTTTCATATTTGTATCATCTATATGTTTCATTTTTATATCAGCCACAAGTTAATGACTTTGAGGATTTTCATTAATAAAAGCATACATTTTCCAGCTTATGTCTCAAGACATCATGTGCCATCTTCCATTTTGATTGTAAGTCATACATTAAAATAATCAATCAACATATTTATTTAACAATGTTCAACTTTCACATTGATCAACATAGCCTTTGCACTTCACATCACTTATCACCCTTTGCACTTCAAGCAATCAACATAAATTAGTCATAACGCAGTCAACAATAATCAACCATAACGTAATTAAGATGATCATTTGACATTAATGCTAACATTTTCAGCATTAAATCCAAAAAGATCAATCGTGAAAAATTCATCTATGATAACAATTGCTTGGAACATTTTTATTCATACAAATATTTAGGTATTGACATTCATCTTTAGCTCAACTGGAATTATAGCATCAAGAAGAGGATTATTGGAGGTTGGAAAGCTTATTATGAGCTTCAAAACAATTGTAAGTCGACAGATTTTTGGATTTGAAAAATAAATAAATAAATATAAATAAAAATAAAAAAACTCCTCTTTGAGACTTTCGTCACCCCCATTATTTTATATGGATGTGAGGTTTGGGGTTGCAGTGTATCTAGAGAATCATGGAGGAAGATCAAGCTAATTCAAAAGCAATTTATAACCTACAACCTCAAGATTAAAGGAAATACTCCATATCCTATCCTCTTGATTTAAGTTAGCCTTTCCCCCATAGAAAGTATGGCTATGTTTAGGTATATGATGTATAAGAAGAAGTTTTACAACATGGAAGCCAAGACGTTCCCCAAAATTTCTTCTAACTTTAGCCAAAACTCTCACCTCCATCTCAAGCGAGGTTTGCATAAGGATGTACGGTCTTGGTTCAGCCATTGGGGAATAAAGAAGGAGATCATTTTGGAGAATAAATATAATATTAAAAATACTATTTCTTCCAAATTAAGAATAAGTTGTGGGATGATAAAGAGATAGAGGGAAAAAGGAAGCTAAGGTATTATAAGGAGATGATTAACCCCACTCTTGTTAACTAGAATTGTCTTTTTGCCTTCACCAGTGCTAAGAAGAAAATGAACATTGTGAAGATAAAAACTAATTCTCATGAGCTTTGAAGTGAAATTGGGCGTTGGACTATTCCCAAAACACCTTGACACGAAAAAATTTGTCACCTTTATGATACTAAGAAGGTTGAAGATGAAAAACGTTTTGTCACCTTTATGATACTAAGAAGGTTGAAGATGAAAAACGTTTTCTCTTGGATTGTCCCACTCTTACCCACATCCATTCTCTTCCAAAACATTTGTCACACTACCAACCTTCTTAACTTGTTAAGTAAACTATAGTGATCTAGGAACGCTTATTTCCCTTCTTTTTTATCATAGAAATAAAATATTAAAGAGTCACAATTAATCTTACTTTCTTAAGGTTCGATAGACCACATTAATCTTAGTGAATGTTAATCATCATCATTATTATCATCATAATTTAATCATAAAAATTCAATTTAATAATATTTTATTTATATTTTTTTAAATTTTAAATTAATAAATTAATAATATATAAATGTGAATTAAAAATATTGAAACATCATAAAATAAAAATAAAAAATCTCATTTACAATTGAAAAAAAAAATCCCATAAAATTGGGATCCTTAAAAAGCCCTAACTAGCTTTACAAATTTGCCCTGAAAATCATGGAAATTCGGGCAAGATTTTGATAAAATCCAATAGAGATTTTTGTAAACTTTTTGTAAATCCATATTAAAGCGATCAAACCTCAATATTTAAGGTGCCCTAGAAATTTTTGATAGTGTTGAATCTATTTACACTATCAAAAACATAATTCAAAAATTACTAATTTTTATAGTGTTAAACCCATTTACACCATCAAAAACATAATTAAAAAATTACTCTGCATGATTTTTTAAAAAAATTTAACCTATTCTAACTACATACCGTGATTAAAAATCCCGCAAACATAAAGAACATTCCATAAATATGTCATGGTAATGTCGTAACACCCGCAAGTTGTGAGGTGACGGAAAAGTTTTCTTTTCAAAATTTTATACATAAATGGGAATGAAACGTGTGAAAGTCCTAAATGGATTTTTAAAAAATCCCACGTGTAATTTCAAGATTTAAAAAATAAATCATAATATTATAAACAATATTTTATTAAAAAATAAATGATTTTATTTACTGCGTGTAAAATTCCAAAATAAAAATAAAAACCCTACATCATAATTTTATGATTTCAAAAAATAAATATTGGATTATTATAAACAATTATGATTTCAAAAAATAAATATTGGATTATTATAAACAATACTAAAAATCCCGTGTAATTTCAAGATTTAAAAAAATAAATCATAATATTATAAACAATATTTTATTAAAAAATAAATGATTTTATTTACTGCTTGTAAAATTCCAAAATAAAAATAAAAACCCTACATCATAATTTTATGATTTCAAAAAATAAATATTGGATTATTATAAACAATTACGAGTTCAAAAAATAAATATTGGATTATTATAAACAATATTAAAAAATAAAAATAAATGATATTTTATTTTTCAGAGAGAAAATCCACGTATGGTTGAAGCCTACAGAAATTTTTACAATACGGCCCACGCCAGCAGAAGCAGAATATGGCCGAAGCCAGCAATATACGGCATAGCCGTTCGAAATCGCCCAGCGAGGGGCCGCAGCAGGACTCGCTGGGAGGTGCGAAAGCCAACAGCCCCAGCCGTCCTATCATGCACCTCATGTGCTTTATCTATTCTGTGATATGAGAGGGAAAGTTGAAAGTATTTTGAACCATTGGAATTTAAACTCAAATGTTAAAAGGAAAAAAAAATATTAATATATTAAAAATATAAAAAACATACAAACAATAGTTATATAGTAATATTATATTATATTTTATTATATTAATAATTTTTTATTTTTAATTATATTAAAAATTTATATCAATTAAATTATTATAATATTGAAATTATTAATTTAGTTTTTTTTTTTTTCCTGGAAAAATCTGTAATTTTTCATTAAAATTGGAAAAATTACATATTGTAGATGTTTTACGCATATGCAATTTCCACTGTGTGTATAACAGTGTTCCATATTTACATAAATATATGTGTAGAGCACTATGTAGTTCTCCGAGAAATAGTTCTGTCATATAAGACTGTTTACATTTTGCTATAAAAGCACAAAAATATGCCATTTCTGATTATCATAGATAAACCACTGTCTGACTAAATTATTAATTTAGTTGTATTAGTAATTAAATTAATATATTTAATAATATAGTGAAAGTTTAATATTTAGAAAAAAATATTAATACATAATAATAATACTTAAATTAAATTTTATTTCTATGAATATTTTGTAAATTTAAAATGTTGTTTTTATTGTGATTGGGAAAAAGTTAGATAAATACTATTTTGTGAAAAAATATAAAGTTCTGTGAATATTACTTTTTATATATATATATATATAATTTAGTTAATGTTTTATTGCAAAAACAAATTAAAAGTGTATAAAAATAATAATAATAAAATGAAAATATTTACACTGAATATTATAATTAATTTTAATTCATAATAAATAAAAAATTAATCTAAAATTATATATATATATATATAATTGGTTTCCAAACGCAGATTTCTTTATAAAAAAAAATCCATAAAAATGTTTCATTTCCCATTCCTGAACAGATATTTTTGATATATGGTAATCTAATTAAGGTTTCTTGTCACCCTTCGATATGCCCGCGTCATTAGGGTTTCTTGGCATCGGTTCTTTCTTCTTTCTATTTAGGGTTTCATCCATATCCATCCGTTGTAGTCGCGAATAACGGAGCCGAATTCAAAGCATCCGATTCTTAATTCCATGCACGCGAGAATAACGCAGCCCAATTGAAAAAACATCCATCTTAATTCCATGCATGCGAAAAGATTTTTTTTGGGAAGATAGATTCGGACGAGACATGACAAGACATGGGTGACGTGGGCAATTATCGCTCATAAATTTCACATCAGAGTTTATTTGTTAGGGTTCGACATTACACATATGCGCCGCCTGGTTTTTATTAGGGTTTATGTTAGGGTTGGAAATTGGACACCAGCCCATATACGTCTGCGCCTCGTGCTCCGGAAGCGTTGGGATGATCTCCCATTTTATTGTATTGTTGGCCGCTTTTGCTACCCAATCATCGTCCCATTGAAGATCCGCACGATCCCAAACGCTCTGGTATGCGAAAAAGCTAAAGGCACGGGAAGCCATTTTCACCACCGCGGACGATCTGCTTGAACACTCTGCATTTATAGAAATCATAACTCCACGACGAACTCGAATCTAGAATTTCACAGCTGATTTGGCTCAACCCTCGGAGAAATCTCGCAGTGCTTCTGATTTTATACCTTTTAAGAAGGTATCATTGATGCCAAGGCATGGATGATGTAAGTTACATAAAACTGTCACATAAAATCTTTTCAAATTCGTCCGTCGGCTTTGCTTATAGCCATTACGTTGCAGAGTCTGCTGAAATTAAAGCGCCTCTGAGCAACAATTGTCTGTATACGTGTTTGGTTGGCTACAGATTTCATTTATAGCAAGATAAATGATATAGTCAATGGATCTGGGTTTCAGGACATACGAGGTGTTTCAAACGCTGCAACTGTTGAGCCATTTCACCTGTGCAAGACTCGACTGATTTCGAAAGTGCTGGTGTATCGATTTTTTAAAGCGGAAGATGTGAAGTCCTCGTATACGGAATTTGTACGGAGACTTTTTTTTTGAGATTTTGGATACTGTAAAATGTCGATAAATTTATTCAAATTATTTGCTAAAATATAAAACAAATGAGAAACTATCTGGTCAAAGTTAACTTATTTGATTATGGCCTCACACTAATATGATATTATAGGGTCAAAGTTAATTTATATATTTATATGATAATTTTTAATATTAAAAGTTATTAATTTTAGTTATTATAGATAAGAGTTTTATATATTAGGTTATATAGGGTATGTCAGGTGTTGGGTTTGGAGTATGTTTTAAAATTGTTTTTGTTTGTTTAAAAGTTCATTTTAGGAGTTTACATTGAGGCTGGGAAGGTCTAGACTCAATTTAGTTTGAAAAAAAAGAGTTACTTAACATTGAGACCCGACCTAAACTTAACCTTAATTTGAAAAAGATATATCTAATATATCATCATATTAATGAATTAGGTAAAGAGTGTACCATTTATTCTTCTCAAGCAGCTATTAATTTTAGTTATTTTTAGTTAATTGAAATAATTTATATAAATATTAATTTCTATTCACTTCAATTTTGAAATAAATAAAAATTTAATTATAGCATATTTTAGTTGTTTTTAAGCTTGTTTTATTTATTTATTTTTGGAGAAGATTGTGATTTCATTGTTATTTTAAATGTTTAAATAAATTTATTTTCTTAAAACTTCAAAGATTATATGAATTATATAATTCAAATTTATAATTTTAATAAATTAAATTTATGATTAAAAAAAATAATAAGTTTGGTAGGACTATATCTTCATCATGTGCAACTTCGCACTCGAATGGAGAGGGATAGCACAAGATTTGAACCCAAGACTTTTTGGTGAGACTTCAATTGCCAATTAATCTACCAAAAGTAAGCAAATTTATGATAAACTTAGAAATAAATAACACTTTCAAAGAATAGGTATCAAATATTTTTATAATCTTTGTTAAATTTTTATGTTAAAAATAATCAAAATTTAATATGTAAATTTTAATAATTCTTTAGGATTGTTATGAATTTTTATATAAACTTATTTTTATTGATTTATTAGGTTAAAAATATTTAAATTTAGTATTAAAAATTTTATTATTTTTTTAATGCTTGGTAGGACTCTCTGATTTTCATTGTTTACATATCCATTATTCACCTCACTCTGGGGGAGGGTAGCACAAGATTGGAATCCAATATCTCGGGTATTTCCAACACCATCACCACTTGAACTACCCAAATAAACTTTTTTATTATTTATTTTGATTATGATAAAAAAAATTATATTAAATTATTTTTATTAATTTTTTAGGTTAAAATAATAATTTTTTATAATTCATTGCCATTGTAATAAAAAATTTAGAAAATTATATTTATTTATTAAATTTTTATGTTAGGAACTTCTCGAAGCAAGATGAATAAGTAGATTGTTCATGTACTTTGTGGGAAAACGTCACCAGTTCACATATCTCAAAAAATTATATTTAAATTAATTTAAAATTAATATATAAATTTTTAAATTTTATTATAATTATTACCAATTTTATATAAATCTGAGTGGAGGTTAAAAAAATTAATTTCATTTTTTTTTATTTTTTTTGGTCAAAAATAATTATTTTTTTTAAAATTACACCAACTTAACATCATTTACTATAATGCTTGGATTTTCTTGAGAAATTATATAGAGAACAAAGGGTTTACTCGTTTGGAACCTAGATCTAAGTTCATCATCAAAACCAAGATGAGGAACAAAATGAAGTGACCAATATTATATAAATCTCAGAGATACAACTTCCTCCCGCCACCTGAAACTGGAACTGGGACTGTTTTTCCCTCCCGCCACCACTAGCCAACCGATGCTGGCTACCACGTACTTCCAACTAACCAGCGAAAGAAAATATTACCATCCTAAGCATTAAAAGCTTTATGATCCTCATTCTAAGTTCCCCATTAATAACCATGATCACGAGATCGAAGCACTGCATTTTCCTACCTGAGTGGACAATTTATTCACTATTGTTGTCCTTTGCACCAAGCTCTGTAAGTGTATCAAACCCTAACTATGACGGGGTTGTCATGTTTAACATAGAAATACACAAATAACATTTATGAGCTGTTGCGTCTCGAGTCATCGATTGCCCATTTATCCACGTGAGAAATCATGCCCCTCGATCGATCGATCACCCATCTATCGAGGCGATAAATCATTTTCAATTTATAAAATAAAAACTTTACTCAATATTAAGATTTAATTAAAATATCTTTTATATATAAAAATAATTTGTTTTCCAAAAACATATATATATTCCTCAGGACGATTTTAATAGGGTTGAAAAAATATTGTGGGTGTTTGTTATAATATGTATTTTTTTTATCCTTTTAATTTATTAAAATAATTTCTAAATCCCGATTAATAATTTTTTGTTTTTTTATGGGATTTTCATATTTTCCACATTACTGATTATTAGTGAATTCTTTTGGAGACTTATTTTGTAATCCTCTTTGGGGTTTAAGGACTTGTTAGGGGATTTTCCTAAACCACCATAGATCTATCTTAAACACTGATGTAATATGGATCCAATTTCTTCGCGTGTAAATTTTTTTGAGTGGACATTACTTAAATGTTTTGTATAGTTATTTATTTATTTTTATTATACTTTTAGATTTTTAAAATTTTTTATTTTGGACGCTATGAGCAAAATTTCAATTTTGATGACTGACACGCATTCTTACACGTCAATTTTGATGACTTTCAATACACATCAATTTTGATGACTTACAGGCATCTTTACACATCAATTTTGATGACGGATGGGCATCCTTACACATCATGTTGAGTTGTAAAATGAGCCTCTCTCAAATTTCATATTACTAACTACTAGTAAATCCCTTTGGGGACATCAATTTTGATGACGGATGGGCATCCTTACACATCATGTTGAGTTGTAAAATGAGCCTCTCTCAAATTTCATATTACTAACTACTAGTAAATCCCTTTGGGGACTTAAGTCCTAATCTTCTTTGTATAGAGGTCACAACCAGGGAATTTGAACCTTGAATCTCATAGTTTTCACAATGAGGACAAGCCTACAGATGCTAAACTGATTTCCCCTGGGATTAAAAAAGAAAAACATTAAAAATTAATTTTGAGAAGATAAAATATTTGGACTTATTTATTATGATAAATAAATAAATTAGCATTGAATAGAACTTGATAATTGATGGTTGTACTAAAGCACTTTGTATGTACTCATGGTCTTAACCAACCAATAATTAATTATTAAGATTGACATTGATATCTTACATTAAAAAGTATATTTGTATATTTGAAAAAAGCATTTTAAGTAATGGAAAAGACATAGTCTAACTTATAGATGAAATGGCATTTTTCACTACTATTTTTCTCATTATTTTTAATCAAAATCCAAGAGTGATTTCTAAAAACTTCAATTTACACTGTCTAATCTTTATAATTTCAATGCCCCAAGATTTTTTAGGGTGCTCAATCCATTTATGCATTCTAAAATGTGTTTTAAACAACAAAAAATCTTGAAAATGTATTGCGAATTTTAGTGAATTCCAATGAAATAGACTATTTCATCTATATAATCAATAAAAAATAGCAATCTCTAACAATTATATCATTAAAAATTGATTATCACGATCCCAAGCCCTCCTACTATCACAAAGTGCCTTGTGAGTGCACCACAAACCCTAAAACTTGTAACACAATGTTACTTCACCTAAACTGCACTTCATAAATATATATTACCCATATTAATCTCTATATTATATTAAATTGCTAAATTTCATAATTATCACTTCTCTTTCCAAACTTAATTGATTAAAAAAAGACCTAAGCATTATAGGCAAGAAATTAAGAAACATAAACATTATCATACACATACACCATTTCAATAGAGCACCCCTCCGGCCCTCAGCTTTCATTAAAAATCACAAGAACAAAGTTTCCCAAGACAAAAGGCTCGGTTCAAGTCTACAAAGCCAAGAAACCCTAAAGCAAAACAACATAAACCTTTTTCCTACCCATGGACCCCAACCGGGTCACTCGGTACTCTATCCTGGGTCCCTTCTACCCTATCGAGCCATTACACAAGTTTACCTCAGGTCCTGCACGACCGCAAGCCCGAGTCACCCCTCTCAGCTCCTTCACATCTCCATTCGATCCTTGGCACCTGTTCCACGTCTACTTTGTGTATCTTCAGTTGATTCGAACTTGCTCCTCCTCCATCGTGTCGCTCGTCTTCTTATCCAGGTCGTGCCTCGCATATTTCGGTTTGTCTTACGTCCTTGCACAGGTCAGCTCCCCTTTGTGTGTTAGGGGCCTTGGGCCGGGCCGACTCATCGTTCTGCCTAACGTCCACATCATTTACTCATTGTGTGCATATGTCCTCGCACCACACTCAGCCGACATGCCTCTCAGTTGGTCATTTGTTCCAAATCAACCCGTTGCTTGAAGTTTAGCGTGCCACCAAGCCAACATGCCTTGCCCATCGCTCAGCATGTCGTGTCACCAAGCTGACATGGCTCGGAAACTCTTATTTTTAATTCTATAGAAAAGTTAATGCGTCTTGATATGCGCCAGATATAACAAGCGCGGTGATGACTAGAAAAAAAAAAATTGTTATATCTAGCTATCAAAAATTCAAAATGCATTAACTTTTCTATAGAGTTGAAAATAAAAATTTCCCTCCGTTTTTCGACACCTTCATTCGTATCGTCGCAAATTGTGTGATATGTTCGTTGCGTTTCTTGTGACATGGTGTCGCCCGAATCATCTCCTCTCATCAAGACTTTTGGGTCAGCGCCTTGGCACGCAGACGAGACAAGGGCACATCTTGGTGTGCTGGGCCTGACACCAATGAAAAAGGTGAAATTGTGGAAAACTGAATTCTCCAAATAAATATGGTAAATTAGCATATTAGTGTACAAATAAACTTATAAAAAATTCAAAGTGAGTAATCTCTTTATAAATTCCATGTAATCGCTTACCGTTTTAAGGTCGATTTTAGTGTAATTTAATCATCATATAAATATGGTTGTTATTATTTAAAATGGCTTTTTTTTTTTATTTCATAAAAATAGAAATAAATAAATTTAAAATGATTTAAATATAAAATAATATATTAGATAAGAATGGCAACATAGATTAAAATCCGGGTATGGAGTATGTTTTAAAATTGCTTTGTGGTCCAAGACTCAGAGGTACCTCTTGCAAGTATGAAAACCTACTTCCTTACGGACCACCAACTGGTTATTCCGAGTGGCGTGGTTTTCCTTGATTAACAGTGATGAGTCACCCTGCGTTCGTCCTCACTGATGGTTGTCCTCGCTGTTGGTTTGATCACTAAGTTGTGATAGGTTTTCCCCCTGTGTGAAGAAAAAAATATAAATTTTAATTTCAATAAGATCTTAAATGGAGAAAAAGAATATCATAATTAAAATATATGATTAATGTGAATTGAAAATCATATATATTTAAAAAATTGTCATTTGGATTTAATCCATATGGTTGGAAGAAATGATTGTTATCTTCCACTCACATTCAATTCTCATAAGTGACAAGCACACTTCTTAATGAACATATCATTGTAATTAATAGTGAGAAGTTTAACTTTTAATGAATATCTCATTTCAATAATTTAGTGTCATGTACTAAGATTTCCAAGCATGTAACATAAAAAAAATAATTAAAAAGAAATTAATTTCAAAATTAAAGATTGTTAAAACTATTTAGATTTGAATAAAGAATATAAAGTGATGAAAAATATAACAGGTGACAAAAAAAATGAGAGAGAGAGTTTATGATAAAGAAAAATAAAATGTTTGATGAACATTAACAAAAATTTACTACACACCTAAATGGGATGAACAAAAATGAGAAGCGGCCACCGCTCCTACATGTTGCTTGTCCAACTATCTAATTGATAGCATAATGCAATTGTCGTTTAATAGGGATGAGGTTAAGGCTCCTAGCATGGTCATGTAATGAAATAATGAGGGGAGAGTGAACTCTTCTCCAACAATCATTAATCTAATGTAAACATATCTGCGAGTACCTGGGCATGAAGTTGCGAATTTATGGCAAGTTAAACACGATGATGCTTGCTTGTAGTAAGGGGAGCGATAGCCAAACGAGGGACACTAGGAGAAATATGGAGGATACAAAACTTTGAGCAAGCAAAGTGGCCTTCTCCTAGACACCACAGTGGTAATACAAAGGTGTTCCTAGCTCTTGGCTCGTTATTATTCTGGTTTCTCCTTTGCATAATTTCAGTGAGGTTTGACAGTTGAAGAGGCTAGTGATGCCCAAGACCTTAGGGTACGGAAACATCATGCCATTGTACCCACTTGCTTCCCTCCACTCCCTAGTGTAGTTGGCTAACAATGACAGAGAGGCTAGTTTCAAGGTGACTTTATGGTGTGGTTTCTTGGCTAGCAATGCAAGATAGTGTGAGGTGTAGGGCAAGGCCGAGGGGGTGCGCAGGGGAAGAGGGTGTGGAGAAGTGGAGGGGTCGTTTCTAGATAGACAAAGCCTCCTCCTCCTCTAATCCCACTCAATCCTCGAGCAATAAGAGAGGCATGGGAAAAAATGAAGTGATATTGTAGCCAATTTTTGTTGGACACACAAAGATAATGGAGGCATTAGAAAACAAGTTAAGGGAAAAGAAAAGGTTTATTGAAGGACCAAATTATGGAGGTGAAGGAAATTTTCATGATTGTTGAGATCTATTGGATGATGAAAACCATAATGGCTCTAAATTCAAAGAAAATGCATATAGCCCAAGAGGATAACCTTTAATCATTGAGGCTCTCTGAAAGAAAATTCAAATTAATGTGTAAAGAGAGAGAAAGAAAAAGATCAACGAAGTAGAAAGAGACAAGGGTACAACCTCTTACCCATCATCCCATCATCCTTGAGAAGAAACCATGCCTAGAGATATAGTTAGATCAAAATAAACTTGTCAAGAATGTTGAGAAAAATAGTTAGATCAAAATAACTTGTCAAGAATGTTGAGAAAAATAGTTAGATCAAAATAAACTTGTCAAGAATGTTGAGAAAAAGAAGATTCGCGCTCACCCTTAACAATCCCTAATCTTTTTCTAAAGTGACTACACATTAATAGTATTGTTAAATTAATAATAGAAGTAAATCAAAAATTCACTAATTTTCTTTACAACAATCACACAAAAGTAAACCAGTTATAATTTTTATCTTATTAATAATATGAAATATGGATATTATTTACTTTAAAAAATTACCACCAAGTTTTTAATATGTTCTCAAGGTGGTGAATGAAAGGGAGAACTATTAAGGGATGAAAGTTCCTCGTAATGATGAATATCTCTAGGAATATTATGATAATATGTAATAGTGGGAGGGTATTAAAAGTGGGTTGCATTTGTAATGTATCTTTATTTCAATATTTTTGGTTTTTTTTTAAATGATTTTTTTTGAGATGAAAAGTAGCATTGTAAAGTGTCAAAGCTATTTTGTGGATTTGTTATAAGCTAGTTTGTGGATTTGTAATGATATATATTTTTAAAGTTTTTGGAATTTCTTTTAAAATGTGATGTTTTTAATTTTATTTGAAATTTTTAAAATGATTTTTTATTTTAGCCCAAAAAAATTTATAAATATTTATTTTTAAATACTTATGTTATATATAATCTTTAAATTTTATTTTATTTTAAATGATATAGAATAATTTAATTTAGTTTTACCAATTAACAAATTATTTTAATTTTAAACAAATATATTGAAAAATAATTAAAATTACAATGCTATAATATTTAAGAATATTTTTATTAAAATCTCTTTAAAAAAAAGTAATTTAATAATAAATACAATCTTCTATAATTTTACTTAAAAAAACAATTTAATAATAAATACAATCTTTTATAATTTTAGTGTGGTCTTCTTTGTTAATATCATTGAAAAGTCATTTTAAAATTTTATTTAAATTAAAATTTTATTATCTTATGAGATGAATAATAAAATAATTTTCATTTTAAAATAAAGACAATAAAAATAATCATTTAAAATTATATACTATAATTTTATATTTACAATCAAATAATTAAAAAAAAAAATCCTACATGTATTATTATAAATAAATAAAAACATGTTTGAATGATACTTTATATCTAACTAATGTAAAAATTAAATCTAAACCAAACACACTATTAAGTACATGAACTTGAACCTGAACAAAGTGACTATGCCCAAAAATGATGTGGTTGATTAATGGCATAACTCGACCCTAGGCAACGTCCCTCTTCTATTTGTCACCCAACATGCACCATCATTAACTAATGCCTTGAATGATGTGCTCACCACCTCGCCCTTTGTCTTGCATTAATTTCACTTGTGTCATCAAAGCCTCCCAATATTTCGATTTGAGGTCATTCTCTAGGTTCATCATTAAATTTTCCATTTCGTTATGCCAATATTCCCCTCTTTTCCATTCTCCACCATAACTCTTAGTCAGAATTCTTCCCATGCTCGGGTCTTCACCAAGTCACCTCTCCCTAGCTTTCCCCTCGTCAAAATTTGAAGTTTTTAAGGGGCACACCAAGGTGATCACTAGCTTGGATTTCATCCTCCTTGAAGTGATTAGCTCTTCTTTGGGCTTCAATTCCCTTGTCCTTCAACTCTAGGGCAACTCTGTCCAACTTGTTTCCTTCTTCCTTCAACGACAATGACCCGCCATAGAGGTTGACGCAAGGGCGATGGCAAAAAATGGTAACATGGGAGGTTCGAGAGCATAGTTCCACGCTAAGGCCTCCTGGCATTACTATCAAGACCACATGCCCCCTTACAATCAGTTGAAAATTCACATGGTTGAGGAAGGTTTGGCATGAGTGAAAGTGTTTTGGATTCCAAGGCCTTGGAGGGTCTGGCACTCTGGATCACTGGCATTAGGAATACTAGGGGCAGAGAAAGTCACTACTTGTACATAGTGGACTTATACTTGCACATCAAGCCACTTCTACAAAAATTGTTAGTTGACCAATGAGATGCAGGGAATAATATTTTGCACAAGTTGGTAAACTAAAGCTCTTGCTAATGTACATTGAGAGACTACTTGCTTACCTTGAAATAGGCTCACCTCCAGCCCAACAATGGATCCTCATTGCAAGGATATAGACCATCCCATTCATCCGAAGAGAAACAATATCCCTCTGATTTACAATTTTCTTTTCTTTGTTTTATCTCTATAATGTCTAGAGCTTTGGATACTTTGCTTACTATTTATTTAGCTAGTTTTCCCAAATATGAAACAATGACATTCTTTTTTGTTCCCTTAATGTGGCACTCTAATTCAATCTTTAGTAAGTTTTTTGAAATAACTAATCAAAAATATGTAACAAATTGCAATGAAAAATTTAACTCAAAATATAAATTAATTACAAACCCACACAAAATTGAGATATAGTAACATTTTTATCATAAAAAAAACGAAAACAAACAAACAAACAAACAAAATAAATAAAAAATAAAAAATAGTTATATTATTTTCACTTTTCAACCTGAATTTTATTTTATAAAAATATATATTTAATATTTATATTTGAAAAAATATATAAATTTTTAAAAATTATTAACCACTAATATCAAATATTTTTAATTTTGATAACATTTCTGTCCATTAATGTTAGTATTGTTATTTGGTAAATTAAAATAAGCTTACATAATCAAAGTCTTTGAAGCAGAGAAAATGTTAAAATCCAAAATTAAGTGCGATGGTTTTGTAATCCCTTCTAACATGGAACTTAATTGTAAATCCGATGCTGAATCTAAACTATAAATAAAGAGAACTTTCTTTTTATATAATTTGTTTTAATGGAAAAAGGGAGACAGCTATTGTTTCCATTTCTCTAGCGTGACATACACCAAACTGTGAAACGCACCGTTTCTATTTTGACAGAATAAGCATGCCGGTCATCGAATTAAAAATCGAAATCGAATTATATCAGCTACAAATCAGAACAACATTTAAAAAATCCCCAGGTAACAACTTGGAAATATGCTTATTTCCATTAGAATCAAGTGTCAAGACTATGATGCGCAGCTTAGTGCTATGAACGAACAGTGCAGTGCTGCCTGTTTACATAAGGTCGCCAATGTGAACTAGAGGCGTTCTAGGAAGGGGTGTGTTCCTTGTGTACAATCTGAAACAAGTTCATCATTAGATATATCAACTTTTCTGATAATACAACATTCTATAATCATGTGATTTTGGATCCTATGAATACTGGCATACATAGGACTCTGAGAATTGACCTTCAATAGCGTGGTTGGCAATGTCTAATCTCAGTAATTAGGCAGGGAAGACTGCAACTGAAGAAGGTGATGATAGCAATCTGCAGCAGAAGGCCTCTGATCTGGGTCTTGTTCCAAGCATCTATTCTGTAAATTCCTCAACAGCTCAGACACATTCAGCCCACTTGTCCTGATAAGGTGTCCAATACTCCACACATCAACTTTAACCCCATGAACACCCCTAGACATTTCAGGAGCATGGTTCAAGCCACTAAGATTGTGAGGGTAAATCTGAGGTGCACCAATGGCATCCTCAAAATCTATTATAAACCACTCATCTGATTCAATGTTCTTCATCACGTTATCCCACCTGAGATCCCTGTGCATAAACGAAAGGGTGTGCAAAGACACCAGTGCCTTGGTCACAAATTTCAGAGCTTCCACAAGCTGTTCCACAGTCGAAGGTTTGGTTGCACAACCCCTCGGCTTGAACACCAATGCTAACTCTTGTTCTACAGATTTATGGATGTATTCAACATGGGGAATTCTGTTGTCTAGAAAATCATAGATTTCCTTGACAGTGGCCCATTTCCTTCTGTTAGGAAATATTTTTTTAACATGAGTTGGCATTATCTCAATAATCTTCCCACTTCCTCTATCCAATCTTTGATAGTCACTATAAATACAGTTAGATTTCTGCCCATGACAAGAGTCTGCAAGCAATGGCAAAATCCTGGATACACGCCAGCAAGGGACCAGAGCTTTCAACCTCTGAGCAGGAGTTGACAGATTCATTGACACAAGATCAATCCTTATGACCCTCTCATGTGATTTGCTCAAGGCACAGAACGTAACAGTGTCACCAACAGCATAATACCCTAAAACGTAGGGCAAATCTCCATAAGTCCACAAGAGCTTTTCCACAATCTTGACTGCAGGATCATCACCCTCCCTCACTGCATCAGTCTCCTCACCTCTCCATAAACACAAGTTCTTCACGAACCCACATACGTTTGGCCATTGTTCTTGAGATCCCAAGTCTTGGTACCCTGATTTTCGAATCAGCTCAATCTCCACTGCACAGAACTTATTAATGATACTATTAATGCAATCATCCCACAACCCAATGAAAGACTCTCTGCCATATCTTCTGCTATAAGGCCTGAGGAGGGGTCCTACCACCTCATACATAAATGCCCTGCAATCTGTATCGGAGGACGGACAGAAGAAAATCTCCTTGCCTGTTGGGAGATCCTCGTATACATCGTGCCTGACAGGAAAACGCATGTCCTTAGAAGGGGGCTCCTGCAGATGTGAGGAGAGCTCGAATATACTCGGCAGAGTGAACGCAGGAACCCTTAGACATCCCACAAAATAATCTGTCCGATCTCGAAGCCCAAGAGGAGGAAAAGCTACATAATATATACATAACAGCACATTAGACTTTTTTATTTGAAGTTGAAATGTCCAAAACTCAAAGCTCTATCAGCAAATATTTCCAAGCTTCTCCACTCTAGGAACTCTGGTATTAAGTTTGAGATTTTTTATTTCAGCAGTGGATATTGAAGCTAATATTTAGCTTCCCCATATCATTGAGTTTTTCTGTGATATAGAAAGATGAACTTAACTTCTCTATGTCATTTATAGCAGTAGATCTGGGAGAGAGCAAATTTTAGTTCTTTTTCTATATAAAAAACAATAGCATGTAAATCAGTCCACTATTTCTCCTTACCAGAAATGCCAAGTAATTTAAACTTTTAATTGATTATTTCGGTAAAAGAGGTTATGGTTGTCCATGATTTTCTAGAGAAACAAGGAGCTCTATGGTCTTGGGTGGGTAGATATGGATGTAAGATCCGGAGATGTATGTTCACCTCTTTCATCATAAATTTTAAATTTTCATAATGTTAAAAAAAAAATTAATAAACTGATATTTAAGCCAAAACCTTAATTTAGGTTTCTATAATAATGGATAGTATTTGTGATCAGAGTAAAATGCACCACAGTATAAAATGATAGAAGTCTTGTTCTCCATTTAGCAAACAAAATGCATCTTTTAAGCCAGCCCTAAGAATTTTGCAAAACAAAAGCTTACCAGTCTTTATCTGTTGAGTGGGAAACCCAGCAAAATCCTTGGGCATGGTAAAACAACTAGTGAAACAATCATCTAGGGTAGCCAAAATCCTTAACCAATTATGATTTGCACTGGAATCATAGTTTTACTATTGTTTGCAATTTATAACATGCACCAGTAGATTTATTCTCAATCCATAGTTTTATTACATAAAATAGTTTTCAAATGGGAAAAACAATGAAGTTGAGATGAATCATACAACACTTTAATCTTTATTATTAGCTTGGAAAGATGATAACAGAAATCTAAAGCTTTTTCTGTTTCTTCTGAACTTACATGTGGAGGAGAGTTCCGACTGCTGAGGCTGAGCAGAAGATCCTACACAACCAAACTAACAAATTTAATTTCTGAAACATCACTTCACAAGATTAGCATGGAAGATCATATTACTCAGCCTTCCATAAATTCGAAGTTAAAATGTATACATAAATTCAAAATTGAAGTGGATGCATGTTAGCTGAGATGCTGGTTCATTCAATTATCCAACTAAATTCATTTAAAATCCACTCAATTATCCAGCAAAATGCATTTCAAATGATAAAAAGTATTTTGTCCTGAAAAGGAGATCTACCTTGTCCCCAAAAAACCAAAACGGTACCCAGTGTCTTACCAGCCTTACGTCTGCCAAACACTTTGAGCTGCTGACCACACATGAATCTATCAGTCGAGAATCCTTTCAAGGCACCCCCTTCAAAGGCCTCAATGGTACTTGCAGTCCATGTCTCATCAAAGAATGTCAACTCATTGGCATGTAAAAAATTCAGCTGATCCACTTTCAGTCGACCTCTCTGATATTCACCCTCCTCAGCCCAGATATGAGCAGTTTCTTCCCATATAATCTTCACTTTACCAATCCGGTGCAACTCTCTAGAAATAGCCTCATTTTCATTTTTCCTTTGTATTGGAACTGCAAATGATTCACTGGCTGGCACAATAACTTGCATAAGACCTGCCAAATCCAAGCCCACAAAAAACTCAGATCACTTTTTCACAAACTACAACCTCAAAGAAATGATTATTACAACTAAATCTTTACATTGCACTGGACATGTCAAGTAGCATCAGAAATTCGATTGAGCACAAGGCCAAAGTCATTACTGATATTATCCTTATTTTCTTTGGGTGTAAACTCCTTCGAGGAGTCTCGAACCACTAATCTAGTAGCAGAAGCTTGTAGACATTTTTGCTGTGATGCTCTCTGTCTGAAACCCATAAACTGTGCCAATTCTTCATATACTTCCTCATCAAATGAAGCTGGCAAGCGATGCAGTTTTCTCTCATATGGTGAGAGCCTGAAGTAGCTCTTACCAATTTCTTCTCTTTCAGGCCCTTTTTCCCATTCATAAACCTTCCTGAACTCGCCGAGCATATTGTCCCATTTTGTTCCAGCAGTTTTGGCGTCACGGTTAACTCCATGTTGGTTGAGGAACTGGGCCACCTCCCTGTCTTTCTCTGCTCTGGTTTTGCTTTGTTTAGCATATGTATCGACTGAAAAGCTCCCCTCCGTTGTATTCTCCTGCTGGGATTTTGATGGGTCCCCCAGGTATTGGATTCTCCAAGCCCGAGCCAACCATAGCATCTCATAAGGCTTCCATACTGGAGAAACATATTTGCCTTTTCTCAGAGCAAGACCAGAGCTTGCATTGTTTTTGTTATTAATCTCCTGGCCTGTTGAGGTTGGCTCTTGTGATGGCTGGGACTTGGATGAACTTGAAGGTGAAGAGGGTTGCTGAGCTGTGGGAGATGATGAAGAAGGATTCTGAACTGTAAAGTGAGATGGCGACAGAGATGGTGGAAATGATATGGGCTGTGAGGGGTGTGTGACTACTCTCCATGGGGATTCATATCTTCCACGTTTTGCATTTGGAGAGCCTGTGGGTATTTGCTGTGGGGATTCATATCTCCCTCGTTTTGCACTTGAAGCATCTGGGGGTATTTGCTGTTTGGGAACATAGAGAGGATTGTTGTAGTGAGGTGAGGTTAAGGGAATGGCAGACAGAGGCGTTGGAGCAGCAGAGAAGTCAGGATGGTGTTGAACAGTAGGGGGAGACTCTTCATGGGCACTGATATCTTTGACTGGTGATGACTCTTTAACCTCATCATCCATTTTAAATCCAATCCAAAAGAAAACTTAATCTGATTAATAATAATATTAGCAAGGACGTATGTTACAGTGACAAAAACTCTACAGAGAGCCTTGTCTTTAACAAATCCCAATTACAAACCAACTAGTAATCAACTATGGTGTTTTCGAGTTAAATATAACAACGAGAAACAGAAAGTTGAGAAGAGCCCAGTGACACAAATTCTCATATGGTTATTTGCAAATATAATGATTCAATGCAAAATAATGCTTTATAGCTCAAACTGTTATCTGGTTCTGGTTCTGCTGCATGGAATCATGGCAGGAGCAATAAATAACTTGGGATTCAACAACGAAGAGAAGAGGAGGCATATTTAACATACAAACAATGGAATCCCGGTAAGGAGAGTAGCTTTGGGATTCTACAACTACCTCATAACAGGTGACAAGACATGTTCAACACAGTACATATTCCTACAATCTCTCCCACGTTTAACATATCCGGTTCTGCTACAGTAATGGATCTCATGGCAGGAGGATTAACTTGGGATCCAACATAAAAACTTTTAGAGAAAAGACAAGACATGCTTAGTACAGACCCCATATTTGGTCAAATGCCTCCAGTCTTTGCTAGTTCGCTCTTTTGTTTTCAATATTAACTACCCGATTTTTAACTAGAACTGGACCAAAACTTCTGAGACTTTTTGGCTGAGTACTTCTCACTAAAAGCTTAATCAAAACCTACCGAGACTTTATGGCTTTGGGACTACGCACTAAAGCTCATATCTAAGAGAAGTAATTTTTACCTGGACAGTCGAAAATTATTAAGGTGTGTAGTACTCTCAAAATCAAGGGAAAGTGGCCTAGGTGTGTAGTACTCTCAATATCAAGGGAAAGTGGCCTTTTTAATATGAGAATTTGGAAATTATATTTTTTAAGTTAATAGTAAAAAATATATTTTTAAATGTTAAATTTATTTATGAGATTTTGGAAATTATATTTTGTAAGTTAATAGTAAAAAATATTTTTTTAAATGTTAAATTTATTTATCAAAATCAATATGCACTTGCACTTGTTTTAGGGAAAGTGGCATTTTTAATATGAGAATTTGGAAATTATATTTTTTAAGTTAATAGTAAAAAATATATTTTTAAATGTTAAATTTATTTATCAAAATTAAGATTATAATATTAGTAAAAAATAATATAAAATTTAAAATATAAAGATGAGAAATGAAATTATTCCAGAGAGACGTTTTACCATATCATAAATATACTAAAAAATATAAAATTATTAATATATACTTAATTAAAATTAAAAAATATAAAATTATTAATAGCCAGATAATTAAAGATAAGAACCATGCAAATAAATTTATTAATTTTTATTGACTATAAATGAATGTATGGCGTAAAATATATATATATATATATATATATATATATATATATATATATATAGATATATATATATAAATAAGTAATTATTTAAAATAATCATTCATATTTGTTTTTATTATATTTTAAAATTTTATATTTAAATTTAATTAATAAAATTATAAAAATTTAATATTTACAATAAACTATTTTTAATCTATATTTGTATATATAGAAATTTGAAATTTATATAAATATAAATAATATTATTAAGAGTGGCATCGATTTATTTTGAACTCTAGATTTATCTAGGATAGAGAGCAATCAAATCTTTTATGGTGCAAATTTTTTTCAAGTTTTTCATTCAAAAAAACGTTTGCATTTTGAAACATTTGATTTGTCTCAATGATTGGATGAATCCATGTTGATATATAATTTTTTAAAATAATTTTGATATAAATGTTTTAAATCTAAAAATCATATTAATTTAATTAAAAATTAAACCATGTCACATGGATTGGTGGCCTCTAAGGGGCAAGACTCTCTTTTTTTTTTAACAACGTGGTGAATGGTAAATGACCCTAAGGGGCAAGACTTTACTATTACCATATGCATCTAGGTCTGGGTGGTTAGCATGTTTACTTACCTCCTAGGAAAAGACAAGTTCTCACTCAAACACAAACACAAACATTTTTAAGGTAATATAAATTTATATGCTATAATGTCAAATTCTATATTTTAATTGTTTTTCTACCATTTTTTGGGATCAATTTTACCCTAAATTCCATATAGATTTATTGAAATGACAAATTTGAACTTTGAAATCTATAGAAGAAGAAAGAAAGAAATTATTTTAACGTCCAAGAGGCTAAAGATAGCCTATGGGACAGATTGTTGCTTCATCTGCTTGATGTATTGGGCCCTTTTTCTGTGAAGCTTCAAAATAAATGCTCACAACTTCTCGACAACCCCTAGCTAAATAGATTATCCCAAGAGCTAACTTCCAGCCTATCTGCATAACTTTCCCAATTGTCTTTAAAGGCCTCACATTTTAAAATGAAATGTTTTTATGTTTCCCGAAGAAGAAAAAATGCATACTCTTTCCTCCCACACTTCTTTTGGCCTTTTCTAATGCCCTGTTTCATAACGGAGTTGATGAGAATTAGTCCTTAACTGAGCAATAAGAATTTTGGCTCTCCAAGAGATATTGGCCTCTATGTATGCTTTTGGTTGATGACTATGAGTGGATTAAACACTTCAATATAATATTTTTTCATTCTTCCTAGCTCATTATCCCAAGTAGGCTTGTGGAACTTTTCCATAACAAAATATTTTATCTCTTTGTTGTTTATGGGACACGTGTTCAAGCAAATACCCCATTTACTAAACCATTTGTTATTTTGTTGCATCCAAGTTTTTTTGCTTTTGCACAATCTATCATTAAAGAAAACCTTGGGTCATCTACCCTCTTCCATTTGCTCAATTTTTTTTAAATACCTTCTGACCATCACCATAGCAATTGCTTCAATAGGAACAGTGCCTGTTTCACTTAACAAGATAGCATAAGGAAATGCACTTTTAATCTTGACTTTGTTTGTAATCAAACGCTTCAATTTTCTCAATTTGTCTCCACTACATGTAGGATGCACTGTTGGCCCATAGTTCACAACCATAGAGAATCACCAGCTTCACTAGAAGCCCAAAAAAAAATTGAGTGGTTTCGAGTTGCTTAATTCTACCTATACCTATTTTCTAGTTCCAAAAGCTTTTTTTTTAAATCAACCTATTAATTAAATCATTGAGAATAAAAAAATGTATTAATTAAATAATTGAAGATGGGAAATGTCCATCTAACCAATAAAAAAACATCTTCTGCGTCGCCCCATCTGATTAGCTTCTTTTCTGCCATTTTACATTTTTAAAAAAACATTTTAAATAATAAAAAAATCCTACAATCTCAAAAAAAAATATTATATCACTCTTAAAAAATCAAAACATAAAATAATGAAATTACGACCATTTATATAATAATATTTCTATAAACCCTAGCTAAATTTATCACTCAACCGAAGCTTTTCATGAAAGCTAATCAAAACTCTGAAGAATTTTTGGTTTGGGAAGCTTTTGATAAAGCTTATAAAAATCGGCGTAGTCAACTGCAAATATTAAGGCAAGTCTGGGAAGCGAAGTTGTCTGCAAAAAAATTAAAATGTTTTAGAATTTTTTACTCAAGTTCATGTAGATTTACCTGGTCACTAAATGGTGCTAATTAACCGATTATAGAATTCTAACACGTTTCCCTAATCACCAGTGAACCAATGCGCAATCAACATTTAGTTCTCTTACATTAAATGAAAAGAGCCTCGGGATTCAACAAAACTTTAGGAGTGAGATCAGCACGGAGCAGACAGCACAGCAAGCGAAGAAATTAGTTGCTTGAACCAGCGGCCCTGTCCTCTCACACACTTCAAGAAACAAAGAACAAGTCACAGTTCTTTTAAAGAATTGTCATTTCAGAACACATCGGTTCCTCTCTCCCAGTGGCAGGTTGAGAGGTCAGTATGTACGGCGGGCATGATTGGATTATTTACTCCTCACTGAATCGCTTTTGCGCCGATGGCGGCTCTGTACAATCAGACATTAAAACCCACCCCAAATATAAACACTCAAAGCATTCCCTACCCTCTGCAGCACAATCCCCATCCTAAATAACTCTTGTTTCTCAAACCAGCAAATAGACAGTGACCACATTTATACATACGCTCTCTTTCTCACGCATCTCCATGTGATAGGAGAAAGGATAAGCATTTGGGCACTCTGCCCAATTGAAGGGTAGGCTTGGAATCAAAAACAAAGGACGATTTCCATGAGATTCAGCCGCTGTGTGTGAAATGAAGTACCTGCCAGTACTCTCACTCTCACCTCTCAACTGAGCCTAATGGAACAACAACCAACTTTAAACTGCAATACAACAAAATGTACGACCGACTTTTGCTGTATAGGTTTGGTATAACCTAACCCCTATAGCTGCATATCTAGAGGCGCATCCAATCGCCCCATAGTTTTCGACCAAGTCCTTCCAGATATTCATATTGTATAATGATGTTGGTCCTGGACTCAACAAAAATAATAATACAATGCTTATCCAGGATGTAGGATTTTATAATTTTGAAAAAGGAAACTGCGAAGTGTAAGAAAAGGGATCTCGGAACTATTTTTCAATCATATAATAATGAAATGTTTATCTAATAAATAAGTTTCATAGTTATATAAATGTGAATAATATGTGCTTTTTATGATACTTATAAATATTTTATAAGAATAATTTAATTAGCCAGTGTTATGAAGTAAATGTAAATAATATTTATAAAAATAATTTAATTAGCCAGTGTTAATGTAAATTATGAAATTTAAGGTTTAAATTTTCGTGGAATCAATTTAATGAAAAAATAGGCCCAGGTGAGGCATCCAGACTCGCCATGGCCGTGTGAGCGAGGACGGAAAAATAGGCCCAGGTGAGGCATCCCGACTCACCATGGCCATGTGAAAGGACATTTGTCACGCCCCTACACCTACGGTAGTCTTTCAACCGCTTATAGCGAGGTGCGACACTACCAATCGTTTTCTTTTCACCAATACTTACGATTGTAGACCACGCCTAACATTCCACTTTATCCTACTTAGTTTGTGTTTCACAACCAAGTATTATTAATGTGTTCCTTTATACAAGTGAAAGCCCATAACATTCACATAAACAACATTATACAAGAGAAATGCACAACAGTATAAAGGGAGGGGAAACTCCCTATAATATGAGTCTGCCCGAATCAATATTATACAACTTTATAAGTTTACAATGCTTTACAAGTATACTTGGAAACTCCAAGTTTCATACTTAGCCAATTTTACAAACCTCGGCAAACTCGGTTGCCCAACTCGTCGGCGCCTCCGCACGGTTGCCGCACGATTCACCAACCCTTCATTCACCTCGTCGCACGATCATGTTATTTGCCCAACTTGGGTGCGCCTCGTCGTAACCAAGTCGCCACACACGGGCGCCTCCGCACGAGTCACACCTTTGTTCACAATCTCAACACTTCACCTTTTCCACCGTTTCGTCGTGCATGGCGCGCCCTACCCGGGTCGCCCGTCTACACGTCCTCATCGTGTCAACCGACTCACCTCCGTGCACGGCGTGCCCTACCCAGGGTCGCCCATTCTGCACTTCGATTTGTTCACCAACTTCGCACAACCGAGCACCCACGCCTTCACCCGTGCACCAGCGCCACACGCCTTCCCACAACCGGGCGCCCACGCCTTCGTTCAAGACTTGTGCACCTAAACGACCCGCCCAAGACTTGGCCACATACGACCTGTGCCTTCCTCCTTGCTGCGGCCCCTTTATCTGCGCACTACTTCGTAGAAGACTTCGCTTGAATGCTTGAGTGCTTGTCCAAATGGCTCCACGCATCTGTTTACTTATACGGATGGAAGGGCAAGTCGAGCTGCCCAAGCCGACTCGTCCTCTATATGATAAACGCCCCTACTCCATCGCAATTCCATCATAATGCATGTCGGCCTTTGCTTGGATCATAGGTCGGCCCATGGGTTAGCAAAACATGCTCCCATGCCTATAAACACTTCGCTCCATCCTCTAATGTGCATTACTAACTTGTTCCTTCGTGCGGTTCGGTCGTGGAAGCTGCTCGCACTTTTTTTTCCAACTCGCTCTTTGCCAAACGATTCGCATGTCGCGTGGTGGTCATGCCTTGGACCGCAGGTCCTTACATCATCCCCCACTTGAAATCATTGTCGTCCTCGACAATATCTCATCTCGGCAACCATCTGTCACCAAGATCACCATACCAAGGTATACACCCCATCAATATGTCCTACGCCGGAAATCACCTCAATCCATGACCATCGACCATCTCGTCGCAATCTCCACATGCTGCTCCCCATCGTGGAAGGCTGGCCCTTCCATCCAAGCTACATGCTTTCTGCAACATCTCGTGTCGACCTCATCATGTGTCGTCCTCGTGTGAACTGTTGCCATGATACTCCAACATATGCTAACACATCTCTGTACACTTCGCGACCCCATGTTTAAACTAGTCGGGTGATCAGTCCAACTGTCACGCTCAAACCATGAGAATGTACATCCTCATGCCACCATCAGTCGTTTCTCAGAACATCTCGTCACATCATCAACTCGATCAAGAATTCATCTCCATATAAGTGTAAGCCATGCTCAGGTCCATGAAATAGTCCTCATCTCATCTGCAATATGTTGTCCATGATGTTTGGTGTCAATGCGCTGCATGAAATCAACCGCATCTATCCCAACATCATCTTCCATCTGCAAAACATCCATCTCCTCAAAGTGAAGATATCATCTCATCGAACCTCGACTCTCGATGTGCCACATCCAAGTCCATGAAGCAATCTCCATCATATCTGTACATGCCATCCCTCAAGTCTGCCATAGAAACAAGTATGAACCTATCTCATCTATCCATGTGCTGCCCATGATCATAGATCAATTAGCTCCCATGTGTCAAAAGTGGTTGAGTCTCGGCTCAACCCATGCCCAAGTGTTGCCACCAAGGCACCATCATCGTCGTAACTCCATCACTCCAAAGTGTCTCATATCGATCTCGCACATCAAGTCACTCTTTCAAGCCATTCCCATACATGTACTTGGAAGTATGCATCCCATTCTGCATCAAAGTCTCTAACCTTAGCTCCTCAATGCATCAGATCCTCCAAGTCCACCATATATGAAGTCCCTAAAAGTCACAACCTCATGTCATCATGAGCTCCATGAGTCATCTCCAACCAACATCTCAGCAAGCATACAAGTCTCGGCAAAAAGGTCTTTGCAAGATGCCTCAACTCTCCATGTAGTAGGAATGCTCCATAGTCTGCTCACAACTCCATCCAAGTCCATGGCCTCTTGTACAAGAGTGCACAACCTCCCCATCGGCTCATAAGTAAAACATCTCCATGTCACAGCAGCGAATCTACCAGCACAACATCCTTGCCTTGGCACTCCTCATTGGATGCCCATATGACACCTCTATAAGTGCTCCTGCATAACACTGCCATGCTCCATGTCTCCAACCTGATGTCCATGACTAAGTTGCCCATGTAGTCCAACCAAGTAGACCCATGACAACAATCGGTCATCCTCATCCAAGTCTGCAATCTTCGGTCTAGTGAACTCGGTCACCCAACCATATCATCATCATCACAAGTCTCTTCCATCATAGCTCCCCCACTGAAGGTTCCACCAAGACTTGCTCTTGGTCTCGACCATGAGAAGTCCACCAAAGCATCATCATACCCAAGTGTGTTCCCTCCAATCTGTCCATGAGTCAAGCTGGGCGCTTAGCCAATTCTCCATGTGGCTAAAGCATGACCCATTCTTCCGCAATGATCATCATGTTCCTCCCTTGTCACGGGTCTTTGTACCTTCTACCATAAGGTCACAAACAACCCTAACAAGTCCTGCAACAATCAACAATCGTTGCTTCTCCATACAAGGTTTCATTGTAGACATCCATGGTAAGATCCTCCCTAACATCGAGAAACTGATTTTGCCCTTCCCTGCATATGGTCCATCTACCAAATGCTCAACCAAATGCTCAAGTGAAACACAAGTATCAATACTTACTTCATCATCATCATGAGGCTCCTCCATGTGAGTATCCTCATTCATCCATGTCTGCAAACGACACGATCCTGGTCCAACTTGATCAATCTCAAGTGCATCCTCCATCGTTGTCACATCTGCAACATCCTCAATCATCACGGCTTCCTCTTCCTTGTTAGCACAATCTGCAACTTCATCTTGCTCCATTGTCCAACCAAGTTGAAGAAGTTCGTCTTCAACATTCTTTTCCAAGACTTCAAGTTTCTCTCAAATATGGGGATTCTCTTCTTTCATCCGCTTCAACTTGTATAAGGTAAGCAAGAGATTCCCTTCACATTCTTCCAAACCTGCCATGCCTTGTCATTCAGCTTGGCCCAAGCACAAAGCTTCACCTCTGCTAAACCTATTTTACCATTCCCCAGCATCACCAAGTTCCCTGCAATCATGAACCAGCCCTTGTTCCACTTGTATGTGAAATCAACTTCCTTCACCTACAAGTACCTGCTTCCACTGTCATCAACTGTCAAGCTTCTTCAACCCTGAATCAGCTTCAATACCATCTGTTACGAAGTGCAGATCAACAACTTCAATCTTCAACACTAGCTCCAACCGAGCTCCGATACCACCTGTCATGCCCCTACACTTGCGGTAGTCTTTCAACCGCTTATAGCGAGGTGCAACACTACCAATCGTTTTCTTTTCACCAATACTTATGATTGTAGACTACGCCTAACATTCCACTTTATTCTACTTAGTTTGTGTTTCGAAACCAAGTATTATTAATGTGTTCCTTTATACACGTGAAAGCCCATAACATTCACATAAACAACATTATACAAGAGAAATGCACAATAGTATAAAGGGGGGGAAACTCCCTACAATATGAGTATGCTCGAATCAATATTATACAACTTTATAAGTTTACAATGCTTTACAAGTATACTTGGAAACTCCAAGTTTCATACTTAGCCAATTTTACAAACTTCGGCAAACTCGGTTTCCCAGCTCGTTAGCACCTCCACATGGTTTCTGCACGACTCACCAACCCTTCGTTCACCTTGTGGCACGATCGTGTTGTTTGCCCAACTTGGGCGCGCCTCGTCGTAACCAAGTCGCCACACACGGGCACCTCCGCATGAGTCACACCTTTGTTCACAATCTCAACACTTCACCTTTTCCACCGTTTCGTCGTGCACGGCGCGCCCTACCCGGGTCGCCCGCCCGCACGTCCTCACCGTGTCAACCGACTCACCTCCGTGCACGGCGCGCCCTACCCCGGGTCACCCATTCCGCACTTCTGTTTGTTTACCAACGTTGCACAACTGGGCACCCACGCCTTCACCCGTGCACCGGCGCCACACACCTTCACACAACCGGGCGCCCACACCTTCTTTCAAGGCTTGTGCACCTAAACGACCTACCCAAGACTTGGGCGCATACGACCTGTGCCTTCCTCCTTGCTGTGGCCCCTTTATCTGTGCACTACTTCGTAGAAGACTTCGCTTGAATGCTTGAGTGCTTGTCCAAATGACTCGACGCATCTGTTTACTTATACGGATGGAAGGGCGAGTCGAGCTGCCCAAGCCGACTCGTCCTCCATATGATAAACGCCCCTACTCCATCGCAATTCCATCATAATGCATGTCGGCCTTTGCTTGGATCATAGGTCGGCCAGTGGGTTAGCCAAACATGCTCCCACGCCTATAAACACTTCGCTCCCTCCTCTAATGCGCATTACTAACTTGTTCCTTCACGCGTTTCGGTCGTGGAAGCTGCTCGCACTTTGTTTTCCAACTCGCTCTTTTCCAAACGAGTCACATGTCGCGTGGTGGTCATGCCTTGGACCACAGGTCCTTACAACATTGGTCCCGAGGCATCCTGACTCACCATGGCCATGTGAGAGGACATTAGTCCCCCAATTTTCAATTTCAAGTCCTCCTTGGGTGAACATGTAAACAATGTAATCATATGTAATAGAGTATCAGCGTAATGTTAAATACTATTTATTAGAAAAAAGTTTTGAATGGATAAATAAATTCAACACCATGAAAAACCTCAATGCACTTAAATTCTGTAAATTAAACAAATTAAACTTAGAATATATAAGTACTTTTTTTTGGTAAGTTTGAGAGGACTACATTTTCAACATGTCCAATATATCACCCTAATCCCAGTTTCATAGTTCACTGTAACATTTATAGTTACCATCGTCAACATTATTAAAATAACTATATTACCATTGCTAACATCATACCGTAATCAACAAATTCTTTATATAACCATTCCATTAATTAGCATTGAATGTACAAATCTGTTATTGCATTTGTAATCAATTATAATGAAATCTATTGTAATTTTCTTAAGGTATTGTTATTTGGTTCACACGTTTTTTTTATTATTTTATTCCATACTATGTATTGTTGAAGGGTTATGTTGCAAATTACTTCTCAAATCTATTGTCGTGACATTTATTGACTTACCCGAACCCTGGAGGATCGTGACCACCAGTTTTCCTCCATTACTCGATACTAATCCTAAAGGTCCTGACTCACTGGTACTTGGAACCATGTGCACCGTCGATCATTAGGGACTCTGGATCTACGGTGGTCACATTTCTCATCCGAAGATAAGGACTACTCCCAGGCTTATTCCTCAGATCCATTCATTCGTTTGTCGACGGGAAGGTTCTCGAGCTACTCTGAGACTGGTTCAAAGTCTAAAGGTAAGGTCAACCGATGCTTCTTACCCTCATTATTGATTCACAAGATTTTAGACAAAAAGTCGCACTCTTCTGATCGGTTCTAGTCTCAGCAATTTTTCCTGAAGGAATTTTTATCTCTGGCAACTCTACAATGACCGAGGGTTTCCAACAGAAGGTTATTGGGTAAGCAACATATTTCTTCTTTGTTTACAGTATTTTCCTAGATTTCCAGTTTCCCATTTACATCATTGATTTATGGTGTGTTCCTCCTACCTGTAGGTCACCACTGCGACATGGACCAGAACATATAACTGACAGGTAGGTGTTTCTTCCCATTCTATTGTGGATTTGTTGTACTATTGCATGTTATTTGAATTAGCTCTTGGCTAACACCTCACTGTGACCTACACAGGTATAACCCAGTTCCCTTCACCACTTTCATTCCATGTTCGTGGATGGTTGGTTGCCCTTTCAAATTCTTGCATCGATTTATGGCTCCACTAACCTGTGACTTACTCTACAGGCGCACCGATTCTTTGATTTCCCATCTGGAACTTTTTCCTCTAGCATGGTATCGACCTAGGGTTTATTAAACATCCCTAAGGGTTTCTAAATTATCTTTTCAAATAATTTATGTTGTCTCACGTATGTAACTCGATACTGTAATTTATTTTGAATGCACAGTTAACTGGGCTTTGACTGTACCTCCCCCTTTCACCCGAATTGATGCCATATCACCCGGGTTATGAATTTCCTTAAGTCATTGTAACAGTATGATTATTATCTTTGCATGTAATACTTCACTCGTTAAGGGTTTTGGTCTCGAATGGCGTGATTTGGTTTATGAAGGAAATTGTAGTGTAATGGTATATTTTCGTTTCTTATACACATTATTATTTCTTTACCGTTGTAATAATCAAAGAAATTTTTCGTGGCTTATTTCGTTTTGAATAGCTTTCTGTCATATAAAAGGTTTACCTTTTAGCAGAGATTATTGTTTTCGGCAACAGTTTATTTGTTCCTTCTCTAGTAAAGAATGCTTATTTCTCTCATATTTTTTTTCTTAGCATCAAGGAAGAGTTCTTGACCAGAGACTTGGGTTGTCGAGTTGTCTCGGCTTGACTTGGGACTCCAAATGAGTTCTCATTCTCTGGAAGTTTACCTAGTGTTGTTCTTTCTTGATTACAAAAGCGTCTAACAGTAAATGTATTTGCTAATATTTGTTAAAAGGGATTATACCCTGATAGATTAGTCGGTTTTCTCTACTTCAGTCTTTATTAAGCAAGGTCCTTTCGATGTTCAGGGTTATTATTCTCTTTATAACTTCTAGCTATGAGCATGTAGCCCCTATCGTAATTTCCTTCCATGGCCTGGATACAAAGAACCGGTCTCTTACTCCTGAAAAGAAACAAAGTTATTCTAATGTTTCTACAATAACTTGTACTGAAAATCATGCAAAGTAAAGAACTATTTCCAGTCTCTACTTAACCTGTTAATATCATTGACTATCACAAACTTACACATAATTTCAATATCGATTAATTGTCTAATGACATACTTAATGGAAAACAAAGTCTAATAAATAAATTTAGATCACTTATATGTCTGTCAATAGTTATGGTATTTAATGGGATTTTGACCTGCTTGCCTCCCAACCATAATTTCAACAATTACGTCTGACTTCCCCCGAGCTAGCAACATACTGGAATAGTAAAAGAAAATAATGACCACCAAGGTCCAATCTAGGCTTAGGACCTCATGTCCAACCATCCTTATGATTTTTCCAACAAGGTCTCCACTGGTGTGCTAACCAGCTCTGGATTTTCCCAAAAGACTTGCAGTTCTTTTCTCCTCAAGTTACTTCCTCCTCCCTTTAATGCCTCCAACCTTCTCTCCTATCCCCGGCTTGTTTTCCTCCTCTTGAGATATCCATCTATCTGGAAAACATGGGAGGTGTAACTATTTTCTTTTCAACTGTCTTGAGTTCCTTACCTTCTTGGGTCTCGCAAGTAAACGCCAGATTTGTCTATTGACGCATTCCTGGTTAATTCTTATAATTATTTCTTTTAAGAGTAACTAACTTAAAACTAAGAAAACTAAAATACTTTAAATAATTTTGTTATGTCTTTTGTAATAAATTACTATCTGAATTTACCAAGTTCATAAAACATAGTAAATAAGAAATATTCATTGTACCGAGGTGTTACATCTCCCTCCCTTGTGCTAAACATTGTCCTTGATGTTTACACCAGATCTCTGAAACAGTTCTGGATAGGCTTCTCTCATGAATTTTCCATCTTCCCAGGTACCCTCTTCTAGGTTGAAGTGCTTCCATAGCACTTTAACCTAGGTGATGGCTCGCCTCTATAATGTTGTTTCTCTCCATTCTATGATGCATTGAGGTTCTACCAAGAACTCTCCATCTGGTTCGACCTATAACAACCATCACACAAATATTATTACATGTAAATTTTATATTAAATCAAAAGAATATAATTAGGAGATTACCTAAATATTATTCCAGTCAATTACATGTCTAGATTCATACACGTATCGTTTTAGTAATGAAACATGAAACACATTATGAACTCTTATTTGACTAGGTAAGGCTAACCGATAAGCCATTGGTCCAATTCTTTCCAATATTTGGAAAGGGCCACAAAAATGAGGGACAATTTTGCACAGTTGGTCCATCTCAATGTGTTTTTCTTAGGTTTAATCCGCACATATACATGAGCTCCAACTTCAAATTCCTGATATGTTATTTTCCTGTCAGCATAAGGTTTTTGCCAATCCTGGGTGGCCTTTAAATTTTGTCAGACTCTCTTCACTTCTCGTTCCATCTCTTCCAGCATCTCTAGCCCTAGCATTAAGGCATTCTCAAGGCTATTCCAATTGTCAAAGGTTCTACATATTCTTCCATATAACACCTCGAAGGGGCTCATCTTTAATGATTCATGATATGCATTATTTTATGCAAATTCTACCAAGTGTAGATATTCTTCCCATTTACTAGGTTGTTGCATAACATACATCCATAACATGTCCTCCAGTACATGGTTCACGCATTTAGTTTTCCCATCCCACTATGGGTGGTATGTAGTACTGAACTAAATTTGAGTTCCCAAGCCTGTAAATAGAGTTTTCCAAAAAGCGAACATAAACTTTACATCTCTGTCTGATATAAAAATCTTGGGAATACCGTGTAACTGAAACACTTCTTTCATGAAAATATCAGCAACTTGAACTGTCTTGAAGGTATATTGTACCAGTATGAAATGGGTTGTTTTACTGAGTTTATCCACTAGTGCCATTATCGAGTCGTTGTGCTTTTTGGATTTGGGTAATCCAGTAATGAATTCGAGAGTAATAATCTCCCACTTCCATTTCGGTATGGGGATAAGTTGCAAAAGGCCAGCGTGATGCTGATGTTTGGTTTTGACTTGTTGACATTCCATACACTTTGTTAAATACTCTATGATATCCTTGTGCATCTCCAACCAGAAATAACCGTTTTTAATTATTGAGAACATTTTCTAATAATCGGGATGAGAAACATAAGAGCTCCTATGGAACTCATCTAAAATTAGTTGCCTTATAGAAATATGGTTAGGAATGTATACTCTTCCTCTAAAGGTCAATAAATGCTCTTCACTTACCTTGTATTCAAACTGTTTTCCTTGGCTGCTAGCTTGTTGTGCTTGCTGCCACCAAAATTGGTATTCAGGATCTTTTTAGGCAGCTTCTCTAATTTGCTCCTGAAATTTAAATTCTACTTGATTATAACAAAGTTCATAGATGAAATGTATCCTTCTTCTTAATGCATCTGGAACATGATTTTCATTTCCTTTTCAATGCTGAACTTCAAATTCAAATTCGCTTAGGAAGGCATTCCATATTGTTATAGACATTTTTGTGCCTCACGACATGGAGCATGAAATGTCAATAATTACAGGGATCCTCAGTCCCTAAACATGTTGTTCTTACCCCTAAAAGAACAAGGTCATCAAACAACAGCACTTCCAATCAGTTCTCCACCTGAAAACACTTCAAAACAGGCTAATTTTGGATCATGTCAGCTGCTCCACTGAGCATCTGCACTGGAATGCAACTGCTCCTCCTTGTACCTGCGCTGGAAGTCAAATCTAATGAAGGCTACCTGCGCTGGGCGAGATTGGCCAAGTGGCACAGTCATTCTGCAAGGTGTCAACTGCCCAGGAAGCTTCCAAACTGACACTTGGTTCATGAGATTCGCCCTGTAATGAGTAAGAGGTACTTGATCACCATGTGTAAGCAAGGATCTCCAACTGGACTCAAGAACTGAAGATTAACTGAAGAGAGAGAGGACACTAGTCAGCTCTATGCCAGCCTCAAGCTGACTCATCCTTTCTTCTTCTCTCCTATATATAGAGCTCTTCTATGAGGTCTAAGGAGGCTGGAATTTTGTGTAAAGCAAGGAGGTGCTGTTGGTTTACAGTTAGAGCTATTGGGTGATTGTTTTACTAGAGGTGAAGAGGAGAGTTCTTGCTGCTGGGGAGGTGCTGCTGGATTGGAGCCATCAATGGTTGTAACCTTCTCAGAACCCTGTTACTTCTATCAATAAAGTTTTGCATGTTCTCCTATATACTTCTATTGCATTGATGTATTGTATTTACTTGTATATTTGATTCACTCTAATCCATGCATCAGTTATGAGTACATGTATCTTGTAGTTTCCTCTCTTGTTCTGTGCAGGATCTGTGTGTAGCTGGACCGGCAAAGAGAGCAAGGAGCTGGGAACAAGAGACAAAGAGAGAGGATAAGGATCGACTAAGCGAAAGACACCAGGTTGGTTAATCTTTTCTTCCTTCTCTCTGTACTTTCATAAAGGAAAATATCAAAGCTTTACTTTCAGTTGTTGCTAAAGACTGTCACCTTTAGAGTAGGGATAGGGTCATCCGAGTCGGATACTTTTCCCCACAACAAACTGGCGACTCCGCTGGGGAGCCTAGTATCTTGTTGGTGTTTGTAGTATTTTGCTATTCATTTCTTGAAGAAAAGAGTACCAAATCGAAAAGCTTTTGACTATATCAAAAGCGAAGTAGAGGGACTGTTACTCTTGCTCATTTGCTGAGCAAATTCAAGATTTGAAGAGCTTATCTACAAAAGACTCTTTACTCTTTGTGATAGATCTTCATCCTCTTGATCATCCCTTAGCCTGTACTTGACCTATAGCTTTTTATTTCAGCAAAAACAGTGCATTTTTGAGCTTTTTATGACCCGGAAAACTTTGTAGACGCAACTCTCGTGTCTCAGTGCAGGCTGTCCACAGGCAGTCTGCATTTCAGCGCAGGTACTCCCTTCGGGAACTGCGCTGAGAATCAAACTGACAGACCAGAGCCTGCGCTGGTCCAGTTAGCCAGTGTCTTGCTGAGGTTTCCCTTTGTGTCTGAGCCCTGTTTTCACTGATTTTTTGCTGATTGCTTGCTGGTCATTGTACTTGCTGTAAACCACTTTCCTTGACATTATTCCGCCTCAGTTGTGTGATGAAGCTGTGATTGTTCTTTCAGTATTTCTTGCTTCAGTTACAGTTTCCCATTGTGAAAAGCGAACCAGTATAGCTGTGGCCTCTTAGATCCTGAACTGTAAAAGTGTCTTTGTGATCTTAAGAGCTAGTTTTATTACTGTTCATGGCTGTTTGAGTTTGTTTGTTTTTCATTTTATGGTTTGGATCTATACATTTCCTGTGTTTAAACAAGTCGATCATAAGGTGTCTTTTTGATTTTGGACAAGCTTGTTTATTTCTACTTGAAATTAGATTCAAAATTATACAACAGTTTCCTTTCTGTCTTACATCAACATTAAGGATAACGAAAAGAAATACATGCATTGTGCATTTTGCATTTGACTGTGTGCTTGACGATTTAGGAAAATTTGCATTTTAGTGTGTGTTCTATGATCTGTGGAAAAAGTTGTGTCTTTCTTTTCCCTCAGTAGATTAAGGTTTTCAAAGTTGAAAGATTGAAAAGATTTGCTTCTCATCTTAGATTGCATATAGGAAGTTGTATATATACATCTCGTGGCGACCCTGAAAGGCAAACTGTTAAGCAAGATCAACATTAAAATAAACCCAATTTACATAACAACGCTTTGTAACATAACGCAAACATCTAGAGGTCTAGGTAGAGACGTGTTCCGGCGTCGTTAAACATAGTGACTGTCGATCTCTACGAAGGTGGGTGATTCCTCCTGAGAGTCGGTGGCACTAACACGGACTTGTGCTCCCGCGTACCGTCGCGTATATTGGGAGACCCCTATAGGCTTTTATCCTTTATCCTTAGGAAACCGTGTCGGCCGCCCTACTGATCGCGATGCAGTGAACACAGCATTCACGAAGATCGACCACCCGTACCGTAAAACGTATTCTGTGGTTTCGCGAAAGGTTTGGCACACCCTCTGCCTAGATCTCCAGAGCAGTTTCTTTTGGCCTTTTTCAAACTCTATAACTGAAAAAGTCCAACCGAGCATTTGTCACTTCGGGCTCGTTAATACATCGAAGGCGACTAGAGTCATCTTTAGCTTTTTCTCGACTCTTAAAACATGAAAAAGCAAGTTTGTGTCTAAAAGCGTCGTTAATAAAATTTATTTTAAGCGGAACATAATCACCTGTTATTCCCACGTTGATCTTTCAGTTGAAAAGTATGGAGCCCACCAACCAAGGAAGTAACCTTGGCGGAAGTTCAAACCCCTTCTCCTCTTGGGGAGATGTTGGTGCACCTCATATGGCTACATTGTCACTTCCAGGGTTGACAATCGGCCTCCCTGTATGGCTCTTTTCAACTAATGTAGTCCAGATCGCCACTAATCCTGAGCAGTCGAATCAACAGTCAGAACAATCTAGAACTACCCACCAGCCCTCCACTTCTTATGATACTTCCTCTGATCCTTCATCTTCGCAAGGTAGAGCTGGCAAAAGTCAGCCTCCCAAGGAGAAGAAGGAAAAGAAGAAGAAAGAAAAGAAGCAGAAGGAGCCTCTGGCGAAGGCGACTGGGGGCAAGCAGAAGAAAGCTGACAAAAACCCACACACTGCACCGACCGGGCCTAAATCGCCATGTGTCATTTGCAAAGGGATCCACTTCCATCGTGATTGTCCTTGTATTCCCCGGATACTAAGGGACTGGTCCCCAAGGTTGCACAATCCGGTAGCATCAACCTCTGGTTGTCATGTTGATTGCAATCCGTCAACTAATGAGAGTGAAGGACGAAGAAGGGGACCAAGATCACCCTGTCTATTGTGTGAAGGCAATCATGCCATCCACAAATGTCCATTCTTAGATGAGGCAAAGAGAGTTTTGGAAGATCGTCCGGTATCACCGTTACGACTTCCGCCTGGATACCAAAAACTCGTGCCTAATCCCTCGATAGTTGAAAATCCAGCTGGCCCGCTCAAGTGGTCAGCTGAAGCGTCAGTCATTGAAAATGAACCTACTGAATCCAGACCGGACGAAAGTCCAAAGGTCGATACGGCAGTTGACCCGGTTCTACCTTCAGAAGTTTCATCTTCGAATGACACCGTCGCCGAAGAGTCATCTTCATGCGACACCCTCACTGAAGAGAATAAGGATGACACCATCCAGGTTCTTTTCATCAGCACCGACTCTGATGAGCGTCAGGGCAATGCGCTCATTCCTTTATCGCAGGAAGGAACATCATCAGGGTCATATCCGGCCGTATATTCGGTCCCACCACCAAGCAACCTGGTTGTATCCTTTGATTGGAATCAACTAGGCAGACCCCGGTTACCAGCCAGTGTACCATTCAGAATCATTGTCCAGATCTATAGAATGATCATGGCTGGTACTATCATTGATGAAGGGGCGTCTGTGAGTATCCTTTCCTCTGTTGCTTGGAAAGCACTGGGTTCCCCGGCGCTTTTACCTGAGTTAAGAAATCTCTCAGGTTTTGATAAAGGAACCAGTCGACCATTAGGAATCCTCCCCAATGTGCCTGTCACGTTGAAAGGGAAGACCGTTAATTTGAACGTGATGGTCGTCCAAGGACCCTTGGATTATAACCTACTCCTTGGACGCGACTATATTTATTGCATGGGAGCGATAGTCTCCTCACTCTTTAGAGTAATGTGTTTTCCACACGAAGGAAGGGTGGTCAAGCTCGTAGACCAACTTTCGTTTCCGGGATCTCGCATCGCAAATAGTCAAATACCATTCCTAAATGGTCTGTTCACTCAAGATTCGCCTCCACCCCCAGTCCTCCTTCCCGATGAGTGCGAGTGATTCAGAAAGAAAGACTGGAACCCAGGGGGCATGCACCCTGGTCTGCTTCGGGCAGAAGAAACCCCGGGTATAAGGAAGAATTTCCGCAAAGAATATGACTAGTCCGTACCCCGTCCGTGGAAGGAAGTGGGGTTGTTCTGGAATAGTGTTCTTTTGTTAAAATTATGTGTTTGGCAAAAGAGTCATTCACCTTTGTCTAAAAAAGTGGGCAATGCCCAAGTAGGAATTCCCTTATCGCAACGAATAGTAACCATCTTTGAATTCAAGCCTCGCCCATTAAAACATATGTTTTGAAGGATAAGCAGGGGCAGCCTACAAAGTAGGGGACTATATTGTTGTGACAGAGGGTAACCATCTTTGGACAACCCAATGATAGACACCGCCGAAGAAAGAGATTGATTTGCGGCAGCGAATAGAACCCTCTTCGGATAATAAGAAAGAGGCAAGCCTCCCTCAATAATACCAATGTTTTGTCTTTGAGTAGTGTTCTTCTATTGTCACAAATAGCTGTTTATTAAAAGTGGGCCGACGGGAAGCCTGAGTACTGCGTAAGACCCCTTAAAATAACGAGAAGACAAGTATCGTTAACATTAGATTAGCAAGATGACAAATAACTGTGAACACCCAAAGAAAAGCAGAGGTAGGAGAGAGGAGGGGCAGCCTCGAAATTCTATCCTATACCTGGGGGCATGCAAACTTTTGGAATGCAAGCAAGGGACGACTATTTATTTTTTAAATTTTTAGGTCCTCCCTTTAAACCTGTAGGTCTAACCCTTTAAACTCGTAGGATTAGCCGTTTCCGACCTTGCATGAAGAAAGCCTGTGGGGCAAAAGTAAAATTTGCCAAAATTGGAGCATAGCTTTGTGAGATAAAGCTCCTTAAAAAATAGTTATCTCATAGGAGGCGTTCTTATTATGACTGGTATATCGAGCAGTTTTAGCATATAGTTCATGCTCGTTAAAAAATAAACGCAAAATTCGAGCAGTTTTATGACTGAATTTATGCTCGTTAAAAAATAGAAAAGTGTGAGCAAAAGTTTCCCCCAGAGTTCAAGCTCATGGAAAAAATGAACCTATCCCGGTAAATAACCTTTTGAGATTGTAAATTCATCAGCCATAAGAACCTTGATCGTGTTTTCATCCATCACCTCCACTGTTCATTTGGCCGATCATTCACTTCCATTTGTGTGTTTACCTCTTTTGAGAAACAGCTGCGAAGAGTGATTTCACCTAGCCATCCTTGTGACACTGCCGTGATTGGAAAATTCCAACCTGTACCTGGAATCTGTTGCTATCCCTGTTTATCACTCGTTCCTCAAAAGACGAGTCTTCTTTGAGCTCTTTTCACTGACTCGTAAAATATGAAAAGTTTGCCGAGTTTTGGCCTTCCAGCTCGTTAAATGACCGGAACGCTATCCCTCCTCTAAATTTTAATCTTTTTGGACCTGAGGGATTATTGCACAAAAGGATCGAGCGCTTGTCTTGTTCGGCTCGTTAAAGGTACCGAACAGCCATCCCTTCTGTATCGTTTTATACTTTTTCGGACTTAAGGGATTAGCTGACGAAAAAGGAATTATGGAGTTAACTTTCTGTACCTTTTCAGACTCTCTAAAAATGAAAAGGACCGAGTTTTCTTTGTCGTTAGACTCGTTAAAATGATTAAATAGCGACAAACTTGTCTTTAGACGAGAACGAGTTTCCCTATCGCTAAGCTCGTTAAATCATAGCGATGGGCTTGCCCGAAGGGCAGGTTATAGAACAAGCATATGTTATCCTCCTCAAGCTTGACAAAAATAAAGAGGTACTGGTCAGAAATGACTGGGGAAAAATTGGGAGAACATCAAAGTTTAATGGTAGCAAGTCACTCTTGAACATGACACTTTTCCTCCGTACCACATCGGGTTGGGTTGTTTCATTCACCGGTCTCATCACCATGGTCCTCGCCAAACCATCCACATTTGGGGTAATGCTACCGATCCATCGCATCAGTGTCGTTATATGTTCAAGAGGGGTCATTCTGAAAGAGTCAACCGTGTCCCATCCACTGCCATACATAATCCTTCATCCATTCATGATCGCCACCCTGAATCATATATCACAGTTTGTTTTCACCTCCACTAAAATCATTAGCTCCGTTCCGTGTCATTGATGTGGGATTCATTAAGGCCCTCCTTTGACGGATCGCTTCTTGTCGACTTCAGCTCATTATCCAAGAAGTTGATCTAGGAACACCCCCATCAGTACTTTGAAGCTTGCATGCCTCAATGGCAAGTTTCTCACTTCCGGCGACAGGTATACATCAATGACCTTCGACCAGAAGATTTTGCGTGGCATTCGACGCCAAGTCCTTTATTCACTCCACGTGAATTGTACTGCAGTACCTTGAGGGTCATTATCATTATCGGTGATTCCTCTCGCGCTTGTTAACGGTTTTCATCATTGACCGGTAATCAAGCGATGTCTTTCCATGTTCGACTTCAGCGAAATTCTCACATGGATCGACTTGTACTTAGAGTGAAGATCGAACGAGTTTGAAGACCCCGGATCTAGTTTCATCCATCCGGGCTGCGATACATATTCAGGAAATATAAAAGCATTTGTCATGTACATCATTGCAGCAGATGATCATCCTACTCAAAGGATGATAATTTCAGCAGAAAATTATCAGTCTACCATCAGACGATCGTCTGTTCTATGTACCAAAATGTATTTGTAAAGCTGAGCATGGGAATGCCCGCCTCAGCTAGATCATGAAAACAGAATGAAAAATAATGTATTGTATTGTATTGTATTACAGGGCACTCCTCAGCACTGGAATGAACTTCGGACCCTCTAGATAAAGCATTTCACCCGATAAATGGCCTCATACTTTAGGGGGCAACTGTTATAGACATTTTTGTGCCTCGCGACATGGAGCATGAAATGTCAATAATTACAGGGATCCTCAGTCCCTAAACATGTTGTTCTTACCCCTAAAAGAACAAGGTCATCAAACAACAACACTTCCAATCAGTTCTCCACCTGAAAACACTTCAAAACAAGCTAATTTTGGATCATGTCAGCTGCTCCACTGAGCATCTGCGCTGGAATGCAACTGCTCCTCCTTGTACCTGCGCTGGAAGTCAAATCTAATGAAGGCTACCTGCGCTGGGCGAGATTGGCCAAGTGGCACAGTCATTCTGCAAGGTGTCAACTGCCCAGGAAGCTTCCAAACTGACACTTGGTTCATGAGATTCGCCCTGTAATGAGTAAGAGGTACTTGATCACCATGTGTAAGCAAGGATCTCCAACTGGACTCAAGAACTGAAGATTAACTGAAGAGAGAGAGGACACTAGTCAGCTCTATGCCAGCCTCAAGCTGACTCATCCTTTCTTCTTCTCTCCTATATATAGAGCTCTTCTATGAGGTCTAAGGAGGCTGGAATTTTGTGTAAAGCAAGGAGGTGCTGTTGGTTTACAGTTAGAGCTATTGGGTGATTGTTTTACTAGAGGTGAAGAGGAGAGTTCTTGCTGCTGGGGAGGTGCTGCTGGATTGGAGCCATCAATGGTTGTAACCTTCTCAGAACCCTGTTACTTCTATCAATAAAGTTTTGCATGTTCTCCTATATACTTCTATTGCATTGATGTATTGTATTTACTTGTATATTTGATTCACTCTAATCCATGCATCAGTTATGAGTACATGTATCTTGTAGTTTCCTCTCTTGTTCTGTGCAGGATCTGTGTGTAGCTGGACCGGCAAAGAGAGCAAGGAGCTGGGAACAAGAGACAAAGAGAGAGGATAAGGATCGACTAAGCGAAAGACACCAGGTTGGTTAATCTTTTCTTCCTTCTCTCTGTACTTTCATAAAGGAAAATATCAAAGCTTTACTTTCAGTTGTTGCTAAAGACTGTCACCTTTAGAGTAGGGATAGGGTCATCCGAGTCGGATACTTTTCCCCACAACACATATTGCTTGATGGACATTTAAATTGGGTTGTTTGAAATAACTGGTCAGACTACTACGTTTGGTCATTAACATAAAAGAAATTCCTAAAATATAGTGCCTCCATACTTTTAGTGCATGAACCACAACAGTTAATTCCAAATCATAAGAAAGTATCTTTGCTCATGCTCCTTCAAATTCCGTGATTCATATGCAATCACCTTCCTGTCTTGTGTTAATACTGCCCCCACTCCTTCCTGGAATGCATTTGCAAAAACCACAAATTCCTTATTTGGGTCAGCAATATTTTGCAGAGGAGCAATAGTTAATAAGTGTTTTAATTGTTCAAAACTTTGTTGATAGTTGCTTGTCCAATTAAAATTTCTTCCCTTTTTTTGTAAGGAAGTAATGGGGTATGTGATTCAAGAGAATCCTTCAATGAAACGTAGATAATATCCTACCAAGCCCATAAAATATCATATATCAACTGCATTCTTAGGCATTGGCCATTCCATAATGGTCATGATTTTCTCAGGATCAATTGTTATTCCCTCTACTGAATTGACATGGCCTAAATACTGGATCTGGTCTAAATTTTGCATATAACTGATGATCCTGAAGCACTTGCAGCACTATGCGTAAGTGTTGCATATGTTCTTCCAAAGTTTTTGAGTATATCAATATGTCATCTATAAAAATCAAAACAAATTTATCCATGAAAGGATTGAAGATACCATGCATCAGACTCATAAATGTTGCGAGTGCATTGGTTAGTCCGAAAGGTAAGACCACACACTCGTAGTGCCCGTAACGAGTTATGAAAGTCATTTTACAAATGTCTTCATCCCTGACTCGGATCTGATGATATCCTAACCTTCAATCAATTTTAGAGAAGACTGTTGCACCCTTAACTTGATCAAATAGATCATCAATCTGAGGGAAAGGATACTTATTTTTAATGGTCAATTTGTTAAGTTGCCTGTAATCAATGCACATTTGTAATGTGCCATCCTTCTTCCTCACAAATAAAATCAAAGCTCCCTAGGGAGATACGTTGGGGCATATATATCCTTTATAAAGTAATTCTTGTAATTGCATTTTAATCTCAATCAACTGCGACACGCTCATACGATAAGGAGCTCTGGATACCGATGCTACTCCAGGAATTAATTCTATGGTGAAATCAATGTCATGTTTTGGAGGCAACCCTAGTATATTTTCAGGAAACACATCAATAAATTCTTGAATTATTGGTATATTCTCCAAATTAGCAGTCTTATCTTTGGAGTTGGAATACCCCACTTGAACTGCATAAATCATATTGCCTTTTCTGATACATTTTCCCAACTGAGAAGTGGTAATGGGACGTAACTTCATGGGTTTTCTAACCCCTTGGATCTCTTGCTGAGATCCATATTCAACAAGGTAACCGATAGGCTTCTTCTTATAATCCACCAGAGACTAATGTCCCTCCAACCATTCCATTCCAAGTAATAAATCATAAGATCCTAAGGGTAAACTTTTCAGTTGTGCACTTATGCGTTGATCCCCTACCTCAATGGGACAAATTGGCACCTTGGCGCTCACCCTTTTCTTGGCTCTAGTTGCTAATTGTACCAGAGGGTTTTTTAGTTTTTGGGTTTGCAAACAACATTTTCTAGTACTTTGGGGTTGATGTAACTTAAGCTTGCACCCGGATCTACTAAAATAGACACAGATTGGTTAAGTAGCTTACCTTCTAGCTCTATCATAGTAGGTTGATAATCTTCTTGTCAGTCTTCTAGTGCGACATTGATCTTGGGCATGCTTCTTGCCACATCCCTGACTGTTGATGCTTCTTTCATATTAGAAATGTGTTCAGTTTTAGCACGATGGGGACAATTTTTATAGTATTGAGGTTCTCCACAACCCCAACATTGCAAAGGGGGATTTTGCATTTGACTAGGTTTCAGCTTGTTGGATGCTTTGGTAGACCTAACTTATTCTTGCCATTTGGGTTTTTGTTGATTCCTCCCTGGCTTTTTGTTTAGTGGATTCCTTTATGAGTTCCTAACATTTGCAGATTTAGTGCTTATGAAATTCTAATAATTGTTTTGTCCCTTCTTCTAAGACCAACTTTCACTGGTGTATCCCTTCTGCTTTGTCTGCTGGTAACACATTCAATCTTTCCGGGTTGCTTTGTCTGTGGTTTTTGGGCTGTCAAACTCTATTCTTTCTTTCATGAACGCAGGCAGACTACTCATAAAACATTGTACTTTAGATTTTTCCTCCCAGAGATAGGGTACATATCTTAATAAAGAGGTAAATTTAGTTACATATTCATCCATAGTCAACTACCCCAATCTTAAGTTTAGCATTCTCATCATAGAATCATTCTGTCAAGTACTTGTTTTTGAGTGCCGCTGAAAAATTCCTCCCAGGTTACATTCTGTTCTTCTATCCCTTGTATTGTCTTGACCTCTTCCCACCATAAGGTGGATTTTCCTTGAAGCTGATATATGGCTAACCTGGTCCTGAGATTACTGTTGTATTTGTAAACCTGAATTCATATTGATGATCCAAGCTTCTGCAACTTCTTCTGCTTCTCTGTCATAAAATGGGGGTTTAATCTTTCTGAATTCTCTTTGCAGCTTAATATTTTGTTTCTTTGTTTTTCTTTGGTTTGAAACATTGCCCAATTCCTCTTCATTATCAGCTCTGTTTCTATCACTTCCTTGTGTATGACTTCCTTCCATATTTTCCTTAGTACGTTGTTGTTGCTCTCCTTCATCTCGGGTTCCATGCTCAAGACTTGGTTGATAGGTTCGATGATTTTTCCTATCTAAAAGACTCTTGAGAATCCTTTCTTGTTCACACATTAGTCTTTCATTACCTATTCTTACTCAAACCATTCCATCTTGCAATTGTTGAACAATCTCGAGTAGCCTGATTTTGGTATTGTTGTTCTTCAAGTAGCCTGCTTGTTTGGTGTTGTTGTTCTACACTCAACTGCACCCACATTTCTTGATTTACTTCTAGATTTGGCATGGGACTTGCTACCACTGCTGATCTAGTTGGAATCTAACCTCCAACTCCTCTGCTGATCATGGTTTATTCACATGTTCACTTTCTTTCACTATGCACAGTTCAACACACTTATTATTACTACCATTGCCCAATCAGGCCACAATATTGAAACCATGCTCTTATACCACTTGTAACATCCGCATCCACACTACGGAGGATTTTTATTTATAATTACCATAGTTAACATTATTAAAATAACTATATTACCATTGCTAACATCATACCGTAATCAACATATTCTTTATATAACCATTCCATTAATTAGCGTTGAATGTACAAATATGTTATTGAATTTGAAATCAATTATAATGAAATCTATTATAATTTTCTTAAGGTATTGTTATCTAGTTCACACATTATTTTATTATTTTATTCCATACTATGTATTGTTGAAGGGTTATGTTGCAAATTACTTCTCAAATCTGTTTTTGTGACATTTATTGACTTACCCGAACCCTGGTGGATCGTGACCACCAGTTGTCCTCCATTAATCGATACTAATCCCGACTATCCTAACTCATTGGTACTTGGAACCATGTGCAATGTCGATCGTTCGGGACTCCAAATCTATGATGGTAATTTCTCATTCAGAGATAACGACTACTCTTGGGCTTATTCCTCAGATCCATTCATTCGTTTACCGATGGGAAGGTTCTGGAGCTACTCTAAGACTGGTTTGAAGTTTGAAGGTAAGGTCACCTGATGTTTCTTAACCTCACTGTTGATTTTACAGGATTTTAGACAAAAAGTGTGCACCCTTCTGATCAGTTCTAGTCTCAACAGTTTTCCCCAAAGAAATTTTTATTTCCAGTAGTTGTACAATGACTGAGGATTTCCAACAGAAGGTTATTGGGTAAGTAGTGGATTTTTTCTTTGTTTACATTATTTTCCTAGATTTCTAGTTTCCTGTTGATATCGTTGATTTATGGTGTGTTCTACCTACCTGTAGGTCACCACTGCAGCATGGACCAAAACATATAACTGACAGGTAGGTGTTTCTTCCCATTCTATCGTGGGTTTGTTGTACTTTTGCATGTCATCTAAATTAGATCTCAGCTAACAACTCACTATGACCTACGCAGGTATAACCTAGTTCTTGTTGAAAAGTGTGCAACAAGAAATTCTTGTTGAGATTGCAACAAGATGATGGAGCTTAGTGAAAAGAGTCGCCTTCACTAAGTGGGCCCGCAGGAAAATTATGGCGCAAGTTCTATTTTTTGATCCCAGCAGGGATGATCACAATATGGGTGATCACAGTATGGGTGACCACAGTATGAGTGATCACAGTATGAGTGATCAAAGTCTATTTTTAGACTGGCTGTCAAAAATAGAAAAGTCGAATATTATTGTCTCATAATAATATTTGGACTATAAACTTGATCTTATTCTCTTGGAGCACTTCAGTTTGAGCTACGGATGTGGTACATGCAGATCCCAGAAGGAAATACGTGGATACCTATGGGATGACTAATATTTGCATGCAGGACTTCAGTTAGAACTCAAGTGAGTTGAGTTTAGTGGACTGGAGGTGCAGTTAATGGAGTTGTGTTCAGTTTAACTTTGTTAAACTAGTTGTATTTAGTCTAACTGATCAATAGACTAGAGATGAGTTGGGTGAATTAGTTATTAATTAATTCACAACTTATTAACTCATAATGCAACTATAGAATACATCAGTTAACTTAGTTGCATGTCAGTGCATGTTCAGTTCAGCAGGGACAGGTGTTAGAGGATCAGATTGCTATCAGTTGTGACTATAGTTGTGCATGATGATTTGCACAAACAGAGGGATTGAGTATGCCAATGAATTGGCCAATACCAAGAATTGTAGCCTGTGCTCACGTCCAACACAGTGTGAGTGATTATTTGCAGGTAAAATACGAGTTTGGTAAACCATTCTCATCAATTCTTGAGCAGGTATTGAGCTGTGGAGGCAGGCAAGTAGCGGGGGAGATTTGGAGATTAGATGTGAGCTGTATTGTGTAGCATGTGAAGATAATACTGAGTACTTGTGAGGAGTATTGTACTATGTATTGTTACATGATTCAATCACTATAATATACATATAGTTGGGGTTTTTAGCGAGATGCTTTCCCCGGGAAAATATTGTGTTGATATGTGTGATTGATGCTTCTATGTACGCCTGTGAATGTTTCTACTTCTGTAAATTGATGATCAACATAGAGGAGGTTATGCATTATGCATGTTCCGCTTATAAGTGTATAATCAGGATAATCTCTGTGAATATGTGTCATATTATTCAAAATTTCTACATGGTATCAGAGTTGCTTGATTTGTAGAAGAGATTTTTACAGGATATCAAGCGAGGATTGATCATCAGATCTATTATTCAGAAAGTGTTTACATTTTATTTCTTCAGGCAGAGTTTGTAATCGGGCCAGGTAGCCTCTGGATTCATCCTTCTTTTGGAAGGTGAGATATCCGGTGAATGCCCATACAGTCAATCTTTGTACGAGAAATACTTTGTTCTCACGAATTTTAGATCGGAAGCGGTTGAGTTTTGAGCTGATGGAATTCGAATTTAATTCCAAAGCAACAGCGAAACTCAGAAACATTCAGTGTGAGAATGGAGACAGTATGCCCTAGTATCTCACGAAGTTCACCCAATGCCGGGATGAGCTGGGAAGTGTGGGGGTGACTATCGGATGAGGATGGTGAGTCTAGCACTCCTTGACCTTCCTAAGAGTTGGCATAGCTACCAGAACTCGGTGAATGGAAGGGAGAAACTGCCAGGATGGGAGAGACTTTGGTCGGGTCTTGTGCAGGAGGAGATTAGACGGAGCACCAGAGACGGCTCTTCATCCATGCATGATGAGGAGAACTGTGCCTTAGCGAGTAAGGTGAAGAAGGGGAAGGAGAAGGGTTCTCTTTCCAAATCTAGTTCTTCCAGTGGTGGGAAGAAGGTTGACAAATCTAAAGTGTGATGCTTTTGTTATCATGAGGAGGGTTCATAGGTCAAGAACCTATATGATCTTGAGGTTCAAGATGCATGCAAAGCCTTGAGCAGCGAGGCAATTGATGGAGACTTGGTGGTTGAGAGGGAAGGTATGTTACCTTTCAACATGCAGAGCCAGAAGAAGTCTCAGACGATTGTGGAGGAGCCACGATTGGTGCAGCAGCTTCAGGAGGTTGTGGAGCAGCCACAATAGGGGAAGTTGAGAGGAGATCGAGTAGAGACATCTACCCATCCAAAGACCTCCAGTAGGGGGAAACTTCGAGCCAGGTCAGCTGAGGGATCGCATGCATCCATACCTCCAGGTAGGAGGTGGGTTGATGTGGATTGATCGTCCCAAGGAGGAGGGGCAAGATCCTTGAGGTACCCAACCTCTTGGATGAGACCTTGCTACGGGAGCCCCGATGTGTAGTAGCAGGAACTGACTGATTGGGTAGAGACAGATGCGGATGGAATGGCAGAGAGAGCGACAGTGCAGGGAATCCCAGGACAGCGCATAGCTAGCAGGCTGCAGCAATGCGAGAGGCACAAGTGTTTTGCACAGTGCTAGGTGGCACAGAGAGGTGTGAAATGATGCGAGATGCATGGATGTTGCAGTAGCGCGGATGTCAGAGAGGGAGCACTTGTCACCAGTAGGTAGAGCTTCAACATCTGAGGATGTTTCTAGCCCAATAGGGAGGTCAGTTGGGAGGTGCAGTGCGGATGCAATGCTGGGAGATAGAACTAGCAGCAGCACAGATGCAGTCAGAGATCAAAGTGACAGAGGCTAGAGCAGTCAGATACTGAAGAGCATAGAGATGCAGAGTTTTCAGTCGATAGAGGCAATATCAGTCAGAGCAAGTGGACCGGCCAGATGTGTTGCATGGAGAACATTCCAGAGTTATAGGATCGGGTTTGAGAGGAAGCCTTTCTTGTTGAGAGGGAGTGTTGAAAAGTGTTCAACAAGAAATTCTTGTTGAGATTGCAACAAGATGATGGAGCTTAGTGAAAAGAGTCACCTTCACTAAGTGGGTCCGCAGGCAAATTATGACACAATTTCTATTTTTTGATCCCAACAGGGATGATCACAGTATGGGTGATCACAGTATGGGTGACCACCATATGAGTGATCGCAGTATGAGTGATCAAAGTCTATTTTTAGACTGGCTGTCAAAAATAGAAAAGTCAAATATTATTGTCTCATAATAATATTTGGACTATAAACTTGATCTTATTCTCTTGGAGCACTTCATTTTGAGCTACGGATGTGGTACATGTAGATCCCAAAAGGAAATACGTGGTTACCTATGGGATGACTAATATTTGCATGCAGGACTTCAGTTAGAACTCAAGTGAGTTGAGTTTAGTGGACTAGAGGTGCAGTTAATGGAGTTGTGTTCAGTTTAACTTTGTTAAACTAGTTGTATTTAGTCTAAATGATCAATAGACTAGAGATGAGTTGGGTGAATTAGTTATTAATTAATTCACAAGTTATTAACTCATAATGCAACTATAGAATACATCATTTAACTTAGTTGCATGTCAGTGCATGTTCAATTCAGCAAGGACAGGTGTTAGAGGATCAGATTGCTATCAGTTGTGACTATAGCTGTGCATGATGATTTTCACAATCAGAGGGATTGAGTATGCCAATGAATTAGCCAATACCAAGAATTGTAGCATGTGCTCACGTCCAACACAGTGTGAGTGATTATTTGCAGGTCAAATACGAGTTTGGTAAACCATTCTCATCAATTCTTGAGCAGGTATTGAGCTGTGGAGACAGGCAAGCAGCGGGGGAGATTTGGAGATCAGATATGAGCTGTATTGTGTAGCATGTGGAGATAGTACTGAGTACTTGTGAGGAGTATTTTACTATGTATTGTTACATGATTCAATCACTATAATATACATATGGTTGGGGTTTTTAGCGGGATGCTTTCCCCGGGAAAATACTGTGTTGATATGTGTGATTGATGCTTCTATGTATGCCTGTGAATGTTTCTACTTCTGTAAATTGATGATCAACGTAGAGGAGGTTATGTATTATGCATGTTTCGCTTATAAGTGTATAATCAGGATAATCTCTGTGAATATGTGTCATATTATTCAAAATTTCTACAGTTCTCTTCACCACTTTCATTCCATGTTTGTGGATGGCTAGTTGTCCTTTCAGATTCTTGCATCGGTTTATGGATTCACTAACCTGCGACTTACTATACAGTTGCAGCGATTCTTTGTTTTCGAATCTAGAACTTTTGCCTCTGGCATCGTATTGACCTAATGTTTATTAAACATCCCTAAGGGTTTCTAAATGATATTTTCAAATAATTTATGTTGTCTCACTTATGTAACTCGATACTGTAATTTATTTTAAATGCACAGTTAATTGGGCTTTCACTGCACCTTGCCCTTTTCACCCAAATTGATGCCTTATCAGCTGGGTTATGAATTTCCCTTAAGTTATTGTAACAATACAATTATTACATTTGCTTCTAATACTACACTAGTTAAGGGTTTTGGTCCTGAATGTTGTGATTTGGTTTATGAAGGAAATTGTAGTGTAATAGTATATTTTCGTTTCTTATATGCATTATTATTTCTTTACCATTGTAATAATCAGATAAATTGTCTATGACTTATTTCATTTTGAATAGCTTTCTGTCATATGAAAGTTTTACCTTTTAGTAGAGATTCTTGTTTTCGACAACAGTTTATTTGTTCCTTCTCTAGTAAAGAATGCTTATTTCTCTCTTAGTTTTTTTTTCTTGGCATCAACTAAGAGTTCTCGACCAGAGACCTAGGTTGCCGAGCTGTCTCAGCTTGGCCCAAGACTCCAAAGGAGTTCTCATTCTCTACAAGTTTGGATGGTGTTGTTCTTTCTTGATTACAAAGGCGTCTAACAGTAAATGTTTTTGCTAATATTTGTTAAAAGGGATTATACCCCGACAGAATAGTCATTTTTCTCTACTTCAGTCTTTATTAAGCAAGGTCCTCCCGATGTTCAAGGTTATTACTCTCTTTATAACTTCTGCCTATGAGCATGTAGCCCTATCGTAATTTCCATCTGTGGCTTGGATACAAAGAACTAGTCTCTTACTCTCGAACAAAAAAAAAGTTATTCTAATGTTTCTACAACAACTTGTACTAAAAATCGTGCAAAGTAAAGAACTATTTTCAGTCTCTACTTAACATGTTAATATCATTCACTATCACAAACTTACATAGAATTTTAATATCGATTAACTATCTAATGACATACTTAATGGAAAACAAAGTCTAATAAATAAATTAAGACCACTTATCTGTTTGTCAACAGTTCTGGTATTTACTACGATTTTGACCTGCTCCCCTCCCAACCATAAGTTCGGCAATTACGTCTGACTTCCCCTGAGCTGGCAACCCACAGAACAGTAAAAGAAAATAATGACCACCAAGGTCCAATTTGGCCTCGGGACCTCCTGTCCAACCATCCTTATGAATTTTCTAACAGGGTCTCCACTGGTGCGCTAACCATCTCTAGAGTTTCCCAAAATACTTGTAGTTATTTTCTCCTCCTCAAGTTACTTCCTCCTACCTCTAATGCCTCCGGCCTTCTCTCCTCCTATCTCGGGCTTGTTTTCCCCCTATTGATATATCCATCTCTCCGTAAATCATGGGAGGTGTAACTATTTTCTATCCCACTGTCCTAGGTTCTTTACTTTCTTGAGTCTCACCCGTAAACACCAGATCTGTCTATTAATACATTCTTGATTAATTATTATAATTATTTCTTTTATAATAAATTACTATCTGAATTTACCAAGTTCATAAAACATAGTAAATAAGAAATATGCATCGTACCCTTGTGTTACATTCATCATAATTATAGTGTAAATTTTAGATAAGAAATGTGTTGGAGTTTAAAAGTGTTTAATTTTTTTTAATGGATACTCAATTTATTATCTTTTTTTGCTTAAGCAAGAGTTGTGCCTTCTCATTCATTAAATCAAGCAAAGTTTACAATATTTACACCAAGCCACTATGCAGTGTGGACAGAAACTAAGCCTACCCCCACAAAAATATTCTCCCAAACCAAAAGAGTACATACAAAAGATAACCCACGGGGTACCTTCCCCTTACAAAGCCGCGCCAACCAAAGCCCCACATGCCTCTAAAACACCACTGTCCAAACTTCATAAGTAAATCATCATCTGAGATCCATATCGCACTAAGAAGAACCGCGGAGAATAACCCCCAGACCCCACCAAACCGCACGTTTAATCCCGATCGTTGATCTGCCTACTCCCATCGAACAGTGAAACAGCAAATCATGCGGCCGAAAAGATCGGACTATAGTGTGTGATACCTTACGATTAATACCGACCGTTGATTTGCATGATCCCATCGGACGGTTGAACTGTAATATCGCACAACCCAAGTGATCTCTCTTTAGCGTGCGATGAGGGTGGTTTCCCAACCCTGTCCTCATCCACGCGTCAAGAGCTGTATGGAATCGCTGCCCGAAGTTCAAAACTGCCTTCCGTAAGAAAGCGGTGCGATCGCACCAAAACCGCTTTGGAGGCGGTTTAGTGGCCCGCCACCGAAACTTGTGAAAAATTTCCCGCTGACTATTATTCCAATCTTCCTCTCTGCTGAAAGAGAAAACCTTGCGCCTGACTCCGGGACTGTGCAGGGAAGAAATTCCCCCAGAAGCAGAGGCCGACTCTGACCGATCTTCCTCCATAGTCTTACCAGACCCAGAAAGAGAAGCGAGCCAAAAACCGATCATTGCGATTTAGCTTCCTGTGTTTTGTTCCTATACACCTCTTTGTCCTCTTCCTCCTGATTAAAGCAGAGCTCCTTTAGATTGCTCGGCGGCATTGCAAGCCAGTTCATCCAAACTCTATTATCCATACACCTGACCCCTTGGTTGGCCAGAATATCAGCCAACTTGTTGGCTTTTCGGCGCACATGGATGAATCTAAGAGTGCGCAGTCCCTGAAGATGTCCTTGAATTTTCTGGAGAACCTGTATTAGCCTCCAATGTTTTGAAACTTTCTCCGGCCCTGTTCCATGACTGATTTTTTTTGCTGCGTTGATGACTAACACTGAATCAGCTTCTATTATTACATTTTGGCAATTGTTCTATTTCAGAAATTCCAGGCCTTGTTCCAATGCCATTAATTCAACCATGTTGTTGGTGGCTTTTCCTAGATGCCCATAGAAGAGGGAGATAATGCTTCCATTTTCATCCCTAAGCGCCCCTCCAAAGCCTGTTATGCCTGGATTTCCCTTTGAAGCCCCATCTATGTTATACTTTAAAAAGCCTTCCGGGGGAGGATTCCAGAACTCCTTACCCGGTTCCCTCATGTTTATTTTCCTGTCTATACCTTGTAGACTCAGCCCCTGCATGCCTAATTGCCTGAGAATTGATAACTCTGCGTCTGAGGGAGGATTTTTAGGGAGATCCCTGACTGTAGTGCTGACTGTCTCCTTAAGCTGTTTTGAGATTTGCTCCAACACTCGAAGAGCGGACCTCTTCTCTTCTTTGAAAATTCTTCTGTTGCGCTCTTTCCACACATTCCATATGATGAAACTTGGTAACAGAGCCCAGGCTGAGTTAAGAATTTCATGTTTCGAGAAATTATTCCTCCAATTGGTCAAGGTATTTGTGATGCTGTCTTTGTCTCTATCCGACTGTCTGAAGATGTTGGCAAAGAAATCCCATAACGTGGAAGTGAAAATGCAGCTATTGAGAAGGTGTTCTAAGGTCTCCTCTTGGCCTTCGCAAAGCTGGCATCTGGAGGGTCCCAGAATACCTTTCTTCCTGATATTATCCCAGGTTAAGATTTTTCTATGGTGAACTAGCCACATAAAGAGTTTGATCTTCATCCAGCCCTTGTGCCTCCATAGCTTCTACCAAGTTATATCCGTAGCTTGGGATTCCATCCCAAGGAGAATTAGCTTGGGATTCCATCCCAAGGAGAATCCCCATCTTAGTTGATCCTGCCCTTCTGTCACTAGTATCATCCTCTGATCCAACAACCTCTTAAGGGTCTCTGCTTTACTGTTCAGGTTTCTATTATCTCTAACTTCTATTTCCTTCCATATTCTCCATTTTTCTGTGTTGTGAGAATGCTCCCAAAAGTCCTTGACTTTCCTTAATCTTTGTTTGTCTGTTTCCTGTTTGAGGCCCGTAAAATCTTCTGTCAAAAGAGTTGGTTCTTGTTGCCATTTGTCCTCCTAGAATAGTGCCAGGTCTCCATCTCTAATTTCCCAGAAACAGTTTTTTTGGACAACCTCTCTGTTCTCCCAGGCCTTATTCCAAATGTGCGAGCCCTTTATATATCCAGACATTCTTATGATATCCTGAGGAAGCCAGGCACTAGCATATTTTTCCTTCCAGATGCTTGCCCATTGAGCCTTAGGATCCTTCACCCATCTCCACCAAAGTTTGGCCCCTAGAACCTTACTTAGAATTTCTATATCATCCAATCCGAGGCCTCCTTGTTTCTTGGGTTTACAAATCTTATCCCATGAGACTAAAGCCCATTTTTTCCTTGTTTCCTCTTTGCCCCAGAGAAAATCTCTTTGGATGTTTCTAAATTGCTGTAAAACTCCTTTTGGCGCTGGGAGAGCTGATAACATGAAGACAGGGATAGCTTGTAGCACAACCTTTGTGAGAACCAGTCTACCCGCTAGATTTAGAGACCTGTTTGCCCATTTCCTGACCTTGTCTTGCATCTTGATGATTAACGGTTCCCATATGCTTTTGAGCATAGGTTTAGCCGTTAGAGGAACTCCCAAATACTTAGAGGGGAGAGAGTCTCTTTGAAATCCAAGGATTCTAGAGACATTTCTCTGGATGGCTATATGTGTATTAAAGAAAAAAAAAATTTTGATTTGGAAAGATTGACTTCCATACCTGAAGCCGAAGCAAAGTCTTTCAAAATTTGTTTGTAAGCTAGCGCTTCTTTGACCGTGGGAATCCCCTGTAACATAGTATCATCTACAAACTGTTGATGCATCAGTGCTTGTCCATTTTCCGAAAGTTGTAGTCCTTGAATTTTTCCGGTAGCTCTAGCATATTTGATGGACCAGCCCCAGCCCTTCCATCATGAGGATGAAGAGAAAAGGTGAGAGTGGATCTCCTTGTCTGAGACCTCGAGAAGGCAGAAAAAGTTCAGAGGGTGAGCCATTAATTAAAATTGAAAAGCTGGAGGAAGTCACCAGGGCCATAACCCATCTGATCCAATTATGGTCAAAGCCAAATGCACCAAGTACTTTCTTGATGTATGTCCAACTTACTTTATCATAAGCTTTGGCAATGTCCAATTGCATTATCATCCCCGATTTCCTTTCACTGGTTAACGAGTGTACCACCTCATGTGCTTGTATGATGTTGTCTAGAATTTGTCTGCCCTCCACATAACCTGATTGCTCCCCCGAAACCAGCGAAGGCAATAAAGTTTTAAGTCTGTTGGCCACAACTTTGGAAATTATCTTATAAACAACGTTGCATAAAGCTATAGGTCTGTACTTCTCTGGAGTTTGTGCATTATCCTGCTTCGGAATAAGGGAGATAAAGGAGGTATTGAGAGCCCTCAAAATGGTTCTGTTCTGCCTAGAGTCTTCCACAACCCTTATAATATCCTCTTTGACAATACTCCAACAAGCTTTGAAGAATTCTACATTGAAACCATCCGGACCTGGAGCCTTACCATTTTTCATTTCCTTGAGGACCTCACAGACCTCCTTTTCGGTAACTGGTCTGTTGAGATTACCATTATCCTCTCTGGACACCAACTTGGGGATATGCTTTATGAGGTCCTTGATGAAAGGATCCTTGTCTAGAGTGTTTTCCTGAGCAATACCTCGGAAGTGCTTAACTAACACTGCTTCTATCTTCTCATGGGATTGATGTGTCTGCCCTTCCTCATCCTTGATCAAAGAGATTCTGTTGTAAGTCCTGTTTGCTATAGTGGTTTTATGGAAAAATTTAGTATTTCTCTCTCCTTCTTTTAGCCATTGAATTCTTGATTTCTGTTTCCAAAAAATTTCCTCTTGATGGCACAACTTTTCCCACTCCTGGTGATGTTTCTCAACTTGGTCATTTTTGTCCTTGTCAAAACCTTCCTTGATCAAAACTTGATTGAGCTCCATTATTTTTTTTTCCACATCTCTCTTTCCTACAAAAATATTACCAAATTCATTTTTATTCTAGGCTTTAAGCTTCAGTTTGATGAACTTTAATCTTTTGTGAAGCAGGAACATAGTTGATCCTTGGGTTTGCAGATCCTCGACCCACCATTCTTCGATGTTACTGAGGAATTTTGGGTGAGAAAGCCACATATTTTCAAATCTGAAAGGTCTATTTCTTGGGGTGCCTATTCCTTTGATTTCCATTTGAACCAGCCAGTGATCTGAGCCTCCGAAGGGAAGAATTCCAGCTATTATTTCCTTATCTATAAGCATGAGATCCTCAGATATCATGAATCTATCTAACTTGGAGGCTACCTGAGAGTCACCTCCTCGTTTATTGTTCCAGGTGCAGCAACCATTGTTTGTCTCAATATCAACAAGGTTCATGTTTTTTGAAAAGATTTGGAAGGCTAAGGAATTTTTTTTATTTATTTTTTTCTTTCTGATAGAGATTTGATCATATTGAAGTCTCCTCCTAGGACCCAAGGTAGTCCTGTATGTCTGGCTCTTAGATCCACCAGGGAGTCAATGAACTTGATTTTGTCATCTAACCTTTGAGGGCCATAAACATTCGTGACTAGATAAGTTTCCCTGTCTCCTACTGGCTGTATAACAACTGATAAATAATTCCTAGAAGCCTCCACATCAATAATACCAATTTTTTGGGGATTCCAGAGAGTGAGGATGCCACCTGCTGTATTTTCTGCTTTAACTTCTAGAAACTCAAATCTACTGAGCCATTTACTATGGATTTGCCTTAGTTTCTGAATGGAACATTTTGTCTCTTGGACAAAAATTATGTCCGGAGCTTCCTGTTTCATTCTATTATTCATCATTCTCTGTTTTCTCTTGCTACCCAGCCCTCTAATGTTCCAAGTTGTGAACTTCATAATTAAAGATTGGTAAAGGAGTAACTGGTTAGGTCTTTCATCTTACCTGAGTTCACCATAAGCTTTCCACATTCCATTAGTAGCTCGTTTTGTTTTTTCCGACCTCTTTTTTTCCCTGGATTTCTCGGTGCTAACCCCGGAGTCATTTTCGCTGCTTTCATCTCGTCACTGCTCTGCCTTTCAATGTTCTTTACTCCCTCTAAACCCTTTGCCTGGGTTTTCCATAAGAATAGCTGTTGAATCCGATTGAGCTCTTCTTGTGGTAGTGATTCTACCCCTCCAGTAGTTCCCTGAGCCAAGAATCCTTCTAGATCTAGGTTTTCTCTGTCCAGAATCTCCTGAAGCTCATTGTCCTCCATATCCATATCACTCTGGGTCATATCCTGATCCATTTCCAGCTCTGATTCATTCAACATAATCCCCTTCTGTTTTTCGTTTTCCTTTGTCTGATCTCTTTCTTTCTTCTCTTCCTTCTTCCCATTATCTTCATTCATAGCTTGATCTTCTGCTGTTATTTCGTCCTCCTCTTCAAGAACTTGGAACTGGTTCTGGCTACCCGTTTTACCTTCAGCCTGATGTTGTTTTGTCCCTTTTTTCCCACTTTTTCCTTTATGAACTACTTTGTGAAAGCTCTCTGAGTCTTTCTTTGCATTCATCTTGCTTTTGTTCTCTGCTAGACTGAGGGGGCAGTCTCTTAGAAGGTGTCCATGTTCATGGCATCTACGACATCTAAAAGGAATATGTTCATAGTCTACTGTTTGCACCCATTCCTCATCAAAAACCTCCAAGATGACTTCATCCGGGAGAGCTCCGGATAGATCCATTTCAACACAGATTCTAGCAAAAGAAGTGTATTTTCCCCTCCTTGTGGCTTCAGAGGCTTTAATAAATCTTCCTAATTTATTGCCTATGGCCGCCAGGGATTCAGCTTGCCAATAGTCAAGGGGTAGAGAATAGAGTCTAACCCAAACCAGAACCGAAGTAAAAGTTTCCTGCTCTGGAACAAAGTTCATCGTCCAGGGTCTCATATAGAGCCCTGCTGCTGCATAGAAGTAGGGCCCGCCTTCAAACACACTGTCCTTATCTTCAATGTTAGTGAAGACCACAGTGAAAAAACCTTTGGACCCCAGATGTAGGTCAATGCTTCCTTTGGGCTTCCAGTGGTATCTTATCCATGTTTGTAAAGCTTTTTCAGTGGGCCATAGCCCCATAAATTTGCATATGATTGCGTAAGTCTGCATGTGCTCTCTGTGTTCCTGCAGCGCAGGATTATTTAAAACTATTCGAGGAGTAATTTCAGCTCTGGGTTTGCACTGACTCTTCTGATTTTTGTCTTTTGTTACCTGTATTTTGTCATTTTCTTCCTTGTCTTTAGTGCCATCCTTCTCCTTCGCTTTGGTGTTTTCTGATTCCTTTTCCCTGTTATTTCTACCTTCCTCCGCCTCACCGTTTCCTTTCTCCAGAGACCTCTTACCCTTGTTGGCCACTACCTCCTTGTAGGAGGGAGTGGAGCTCCCTCCTCTGCGCCGATCCATGGCGAGAAACTCGCCGCCGAAGTTGTAAACCCTGGTCGCCTCTATCTCTGCTCCGCCTTCAACCCTATATATATATATATATATATATATAAATGACAAAGGATAGGTCGAAGATACTCAATTTATTATCAATAAATTTAAATAAATTTATAGAATAAATAAACAAATTAATAAAATAAATAAATAAATTATATACCTTATTATTGTAAAATAATAATAAATTATTAATTATTAAAAATATTAAAAGATAAATAAAAAAGAAATACAAATAAAACAATAAATTATTTAATAATTGCATATTAAAAGTATTGTTATAATGAAGAAAAACTTAAATATATTGAAATAAGGTTTAATAATTTTTATTTTATTTTTATGTTTAAATAGATTGGAAATAAGATTTCAAAGTAAAAGATTAATAAAAAAATTAAAATTAAAATAGAGAAAGAGAATAAATATAATAAAATGTTTCAATATTCCAATGTATTTTAAAAATTATTACATTTTTTTTATTATATATATATTAAAAAGTTTAAATGAATAATTTAATTAAAAAAATGGAATTTTTAATAAGGGTTGTAAATCTTTTGTGTTTATTTTGTTTTTTGGTTTTTAAATCAAGTTGAATTTAGATTTAGAAGTTTTGAGGTAGAAAAATGGTTTTTTTTTTCTCTAATTATTTTCAAGAAATTTGAATCTAAAACTTAATAAAAATTAAACCCCATACAAACTAACTAATTTACATTTTATAGAAACAATTTTACAATATTATTGATAAATCAATCTTAAAATTCAAAATCTAATATTATTTAATTAAACAAATCAAAACAATTTCCTCTTATATTTAATAATAAATTTAAATTTAATAATAACTAAAAAAATAAAATACTATAATTTCATTATTTTGTTTTATAAAACAATTCTAACTTCAAAATTCAATATTAATAAATAAAATTCAAAATTTAACATCAAAAAATAAAAATACCATAATTTAAACCACTCACAAAAATAGGAAAATCAACGTAAATAAATAAAAATACCATAATTTAAACCACCCACAAAAATAAGAAAATCAACATCAATAAATAAAAATGGAAAAGGAAAATGCCCTAATTTGAACCAACTCACAAAGAAGGGAAAATCCAAACTCTCCCACTCCATGGCTATTAATGCACATATGAAACCTAATGTTCCTGTAAATGTTAAAATATCTCCAATGTCCCTACCTTGTCGTGAGAAAGTGATGGGACCAAAACAACATATTTAACAATCTAGTTGGACTTGTTAATTACATGGTGATGATTGAAAAACATGAATGTTTATTTAAAAAGAAATATAAATATAATAAATAAATAAAATTTATTATAATAAAATTTATTTTTAATAATAATATATAATTTTTAACTATTATCTTATTTTAAAAGTTTTCCATAAAAATAAAAATATATAATATATATATATATAAAATTTCGTTACCTAGTTTTTTAGTTAAGTTAATTTAGTTTTTTAGTTAAGTTAATTTTTTTTTAACGAGTTTACGTTTAATTAAAAAGAATTTAGGATGAACATAAATTTATAATATTTGGATGTGTTTGAGATAGTTTATTAGAAAAATGGTTTTCATTTTTAATCTTTTAGATGACATTTATGTTGAAAATAACAAGAAGAAATGCTATAAATAACATTTCTATAGCTAGCATTTTAGGATATATTCCAATTTTAATTTGTCATTGAATTAAAATTGAGAATTAAAATTCAAATTTAGTCTCACGAGCAGTTTGAAAAATAATTAATTAATTCATCTTGAGTTAATTAGTTGGTGAAAATCAAACATGAAGTCTTTGTGAAGACATGCAACATTTATCCCTTTGATTGATGAAGTTATCTCTTAATTAAGGAGATAAGGATGAGTTGTATTTGAGTTGTAATTAGTTAGCTCAGTTAACTGAGTTAAGTCCAGTTAAATTAGTTCCAAACAGTTTGTGGAACTAATTGTGAGTTCAGTCAATTAATGCATGCATGCATGCAACTAGTGTTCTCCAGATAACTAAATATCCTTTCATAAATAACTCATGCATGTCAGTTTAGACAAAGACCTAGTTGAGATTAAAGGCAGGGATAGTGTACTATCAGTTGCTAGAATATTCCCATGAGAATATCTCTTGCATGCAGAAGGAATTCATTCCTTAAGGATTGCGCATTTACTACAAAGGTCAGAGCAGTGTGTGAGGTGAGAATCACACAGGTGGAAACTGGAGGACCCAGGAGAAACTGCGTAAGGAAATAGAAGGCTTGGAGGACTGAAGGAAGGCATATGTGTTGTCTATTCTGTATATGAGCAGCAGTGAGGGATTGTACTGAGAGCTAGATAGCTTGAGAGCTAAAGCTTTGTGTAATCCTGAGATATTTCCACTTGTATGCTAATACAGATAGCGAGGTTTTTAGCTGAGGCTTTCCCCAGAGTATTCTTCTGTGTTTCATGTGTGATTGAATCTTCTTCTTTGTTATATGTTTTCTGTTTGATCTTGCTCAAATCGATTAAGCTTCCGCAAGTTCGATAGTAGTAGTATATTAAGTATTTTGCTTTAGTACATTGCATAATCAGATTAATCTACAGTGAGAATTTCTACATGGCATCGGAGAAAAGGTGATCAAAGCAAAGAACAGTATACAAAGAAGGGAGAAGTTCAAAGTTTGAAGTTCTTGATTGTAGGTACAAAATCGATTTCTTATCACATCTCAAAGTTCACCAATGGCGTTCAATGGCTTGAGACTCGAGTATGCCCTGGATGGCAGCTCGAATTACATAGCATGGAAGGATCACATGGAAGGATCACATGGAAGCAGTATTAGAAGACAACGGTTTGAAGGATTTCATTGATCAATAAATCCCTAAGCTAGCAACAGCTAATGCCTAAGAATTGGCGGAATGGAAGAAATTTGTGGCGAGAGCGAGGAGGATTCTTCTGGAGGGAGTTCGAGACCATATTGTCTCGAGCCTCCATGGGAAGGAGACTCCGTTTTAAATGTGGAAGACATTGAAGGATCTATATCAGAACAAAAATGACCAGAGGAAGCTGGCGCTGAAGGACAAGCTTCGGAAAATCAAGTGTGAAAAGGGTGACACGATCTCTACATATATGAACAATCTCACCACCTGTAGAGATGAGCTTGGAAGTGTAGGAATCACAACAACTGATGATTATATGGTGAGTCTTGCTCTCCTCAGTCTTCCTAAGAGCTGGCATAGCTACCAGAACTCAGTGAGTGGAAGAGAGAAACTACCAGATTGGGAATGACTGTGGTAGGATCTGATGCAGGAGGAGATCAGGAGAAGCACCAGAGATGGTTCTTCATCTAAGCATAATGATGAAGAAAATCTAGCCTTAACAAGTAACGTGCGGAAATGGAAAGGGAAGGCTTCCCATTCCAAATTGAGTTCTTCCCATGGTGGGAAGAAGATTGAAAAATCTAAAGTGAGATGCTTTAATTGTCAAGAGGCGGCCATTATGCAACTAATTGTCCATTGAAGAAATCCAAGAAGGGATCCTCGAAAGGATCAGATGGTGAGGCACTGGCCTCACAATTCGAATTGGATTTTACCCTCATCGCATGCATGGTTTCAACGATGGTGGGTTGTGTTTGGTACCTAGACAGTGGAGCCTCATTCCACATGATCGGCGATAAGAGTTTATTCAATACCTTGGAGGAGAAAGACCTCCAGATGCGCATCGAGATGGGCAATGATGGAACGTACAGTGTTTTAGGTGAAGGTACGGTTGTGTTTCAGAGGGAGCATGGAGCTCCTTTCACCCTGACTGATGTAAAGTATGTGCCTGGACTAAAGAAAAATTTGCCATCGGTCGCGATGTTGGAAGACAAAGGCTATGATGTAGTCTTTAGTAAAGGAAAGGCGTTCCTAAGACACATAGCCACGGGTCAGACCAAGAGGATTGGGATTCGAGTGAAGAATCTCTACAAGCTGGAGGTAGATGACTGTGCTGCATTGAGTTCCAAAGCAGAATTGGTGCAAAGCCAAGATATTGGCGAGTTATGGCATAGAAGGTTGGGCCACTTGCATCATGGGGCCTTGAAGATAATGCAGCATATTTATAACAGACTTCCCAAAAGTAAACTTGAGCAAGTGGACACATGCAAAGGTTGTACCTTGGGTAAGTATGCAAAATCTTCCTTTCATGATCGAGACATTCGAGCTGAAGCAATCTTGGAGTGAGTTCATACAGATGTGTGTGGACCATTCTCGATAGCCTCCACCGCTAAACAAAGGTACTATGTGATTTTCATTGATGATTTTTCTCGTAGATGCTGGATCTATTTCATGCAGAAGAAGGATCAAACCTTCTCAAGGTTTTGTGAGTTCAAAGGCTTGGTTGAGAAAGAACCAGGAAAGAAGATTAGGGCCTTGTGAAGCGACAATGGTGGAGAGTATGTCTCTCAAGAGTTTAAGGACTTCTGTGTTGTAGAAGGAATTAAATGGGAGTTGACGACACCTCATAACCCACAACAGAATGGGGTGGTCGAGAGGAAGAACAGAACGATTGTGGGAGCAGCTCGGGTGATGCTACATGACCAAGGCCTACCACTTCATTTGTGGGCTGAGGCATGCAACACAACGGTTTACTTACAGAATAGCACATTGCATACTTGGGATGAAGACACCAGAGGAAGCTTTCTCCGGGAAGAGACCAAATGTGGGTCACTTCAGGATCTTTGGCTCATCGGTTTATTGCCATGTGACCAAGGATTCCTGGAAGAAACTTGAGCCGATAGCTGAGTTGGGGATACTTGTGGGGTACACTGATACTCCCCACAACTATCAGGTGTATTTGCATACCAGTCAGAGGACAGTGGTTCACATAGATCTTAAGTTCAATGAGTTGAAGGCCATGCGAGTTTCCCTTGAGAGGGAGCTCAAGTTGAAGGCAGAGGAGGAACTTTTGGTTCATAAGGAGGAGGAGCCTTAGACTGATGTGGAGCAGCCGCATGTAGAGGTTCTAGGAGTGGAGACATCCACTCATGCAAAGTCTTCTAGAGAGGGACGGAAACGCACAAGGGAGGCTGACAAATTGTTGATGGATGCGAGAGGGAATGTGGGAGAGCCATCTTCTCAGCACAAACAGAGGAGGTCACCTGAGCGGTACACTGGTTACATGGCCCTTGTTGGGGAATGTGTAGATACCAAACCATCTTCCTATGAGGAAGCAATGCAACAACCAATTTGGGTTGATGCTATGGTGGAGGAGTATGACTCCATAGTTCGAAACAATGTTTGGGATGTTGTTCCAAGACCGGAGAACAAGTCAGTTGTGAGTTCTCGTTGGCTTTACAAGGTAAAGCATGCTACTGATGGTAGTGTGGAGAAACATAAGGCAAGGTTTTTTGCCCGTGGTTTCTCCCAGGTCGAGGGGATCGACTATGATGAGGCTTTTGCTCCTGTAGCAAGGTACTCATCTATCAAATCGATATTGGAACTATCAGCACAGATGGGTTGGAAGATCCATCAGATGGATGTGAAGATTGAATTCCTCAATGGAAAGATTGAGGAAGAAGTGTACATAGAGCAGCTAGAAGGATTTGAGACCTTCAATTATGAGTCGCATGTGTGCCGACTCAAGAGAGCTTTGTACGGGCTGAAGCAAGCACCTCGTGCTTGGTACACCAGGATCAAAAACTACTTCACTGGGTTGGGCTTCACAAAGAGTGAAGCGGATGCGAACTTGTACGACATCATGGTGGAAGGTAAGCAGTTGATCATTGTTCTTTATGTTGATGATCTGATATTGACAGGTGATGATCAGTTGATCATGTATTACAAGGAGGACCTTGCAAGAGAGTTCGAGATGAAAGACATGGGTCTCACGCACTACTTTCTAGGCATGGAAGTGTGGCAGAATGATGGGGAAGTGTTTGTGTCTCAAGGAAAGTATGCCAATGAGATACTCAGGAGATTCGGCATGGAGAAGTGCAAACCCATGCATACTCCTCTAGCAAGGAACTGGAGGAAGGAGGATGCTACTTCAGGTGAAGTAGTAGAGGCTACTGTATATCGGCAGCTTGTGGGTTCATTGATGTATTTAGTGAACACACAACCAGATTTGTGCTTTGCGGTGGACCAACTGAGTCAAGCTATGGTTCAGCCTACCAAGCTGTTTTTGAAGGCAGCAAAGCATGTTTTATGATACCTTAGAGGCACATCTCAGTTTGGATTATGGTACAAACAGTCAGAGGGAGTGAAGCTACAGGGCTTCACAGATGCAGATTGGGCAAGGAGTCCATCAGATCGGAAGAGCACATCAGGAGGAATTTTCAACCTTGGTTCAACTGCAGTTTCTTGGTACACCAGGAAATAGAGGTTAGTTACACTCAGCTCAGCAGAGGCTGAATACATGGTTGCGAGTCAGGCAGCATGTGAGGCCATTTGGATGCGAAAAATTCTAGCTGGTTTGTTTGATCAGAGGATGGATCCAACTGTGATCTATTATGATAATCAAAGTTGTATCAAACTCTCTGAGAATCCAGTATTTCATGACAAGTCCAAGCATATCGACATTCGGTACCATCATCTCAGAGACTGTGTGGTGAGGAGGATCATGTTGTTGCAGTATATTTCGACAGAGGAGCAAGATGCTGACATTTTGACTAAGGCATTGTCAAAGTGTAAATTCGAGTTCCATAGAGGTAGGATCGGGGTGGCAGATAATCCCTTTCTTGTTGAGAAGGAGTGTTGAAAATAGAAACAAGAAATGCTAAAAATAGAAATGATATAAATAACATTGCTATAGATAGCATTTTAGGATATATTCCAATTTTAATTTTTCCTTGAATTAAAATTGAGAATTAAAATTAAAATTTAGTCTTACTAGCAGTTTGAAAAATAATTAATTAATTCATCTTGAGTTAATTAGTTGGTGAAAATCAAACATGAAGTCTTTGTGAAGACATGCAACAATTATCCCTTTGATTGAGGAAGTTATCTCTTAATTAAGGAGATAAGGATGAGTTGTAATTAGTTAGCTCAGTTAACTGAGTTAAGTCCAGTTAAATTAGTTCCAAATAGTTTGTGGAACTAATTGTGAGTTCAGTCAGTTAATGCATGCATGCATGCAACTAGTGTTCTCCAGATAAATGAATATCCTCTCATAAATGACTCATGCATGTCAGTTTAGACAAAGACCAAGTTGAGATTAAAGGCAGGGATAGGATATAGGATATAGGAGGTTTAAAGGACTGAAGGAAGGCATATGTGTTGTCTATTATGTATATGAGTAGCAGTGAGGGATTGTACTGAGAGTTGGATAGCTTGAGAGCTAAGCTTTGTGTAATCCTGAGATATTTCCACTTGTGTGATAATACAGAGAGTGGGGTTTTTAGATGAGGCTTTCCCCAGAGTATTATTCTATGTTTCATGTGTGATTGAATCTTCTTCTCTGTTATATGTTTTCTGTTTCATCTTGCTCAAATCGATTAAGCTTCCGCAAGCTTGATAGTAGAAGTAGATTAAGTATTTTGCTTTAGTACATTGCATAATCAGATTAATCTACAGTGAGAATTTCTACAATTTAAACCCAAAATCTAATAAAATTAAACCCCACACAAACCAATTAATTTACCCCTTAAAAAAACAACTATACAATAAAATTCAAAACCTAATATTATTTGGTTAAGAAAATCAAAACAACTTTCTATTTATATCTAATAACAAATTTAAATTTAATAATAATTCAAAAATAAAACTAAAACACCACAATTTTACAATATTATTGATAAAGCAATTCTAAATTCAAAATTCAACATCAATAAATAAAAATTGAGAATGGAGAAAATTGCTATAATTTGAAATAATTTGAAACAATCACACAGAGAGGAAAATCCAAACTCTCCCACTCCAAGCTATCATTACACATATAAAACCTAATATTCTCATAAATATTAAAATATCTTCCATATCTCTACTTTGCGAAGAAAATGATAAGACCAAAACAAGTAGAAAGACCAAAACACCATATTTAACAATCTAGGTGGACTAGTTATTATATATAATGAAGATAGTGATTAAAAAACATTATTATTTATGTAAAAAATATAAATTTAATAATAAATGAAGAATTCTTTTATTATAAAAAAAATATTCACAATAAAATTATTTTTAATAATAATAATTAAAAAAATATTTATTTTATATATATATATATATATATATATAAACTAAAGGAGTTGTCTATAATGCGATTTTTTGGAGATTCCGGTGACGGAATCCGGCGGAAGAAATTGAGGTTAAATCTTGATTTGTTGCAGTTAAAATGGTTTTTTAACTGCATATTTGGATTCAGCACCCTCGAAAACCCCTGGGACGCTTTCATTGTGCAGAAACTAGCTATCAGAGTTGCGATTCCAATAAATTCCTGCCGGATTTCGGCTGGAAAAACACGCCGGAAAGACTTTCAAAAAGTCGCGTTATAGACAACTGCTAAACTAAACCTATCATATAAATTTTTACAAGAGTGTTTTCAAAGTCTCCACTGTATAAAACCAAACAGCCATCTCCAATGGATGGAGAATTATATGTTTCAAAGTTTATCATGATATCATCGTTAAGATATTAAATAACATTTCCCCCATCGTATCAAAACATAAAACGTAAACTAAAAAAAATGAACTTTAACAATACAAAAGATGGAGTGGAGATTTACATAAAGAAATATAGTGGAGATTTACAAAAGTAAGTAATGAAACCTCTTCATGGATGTCCTTAATCAACGCTTTCACTTTCACTGCCATATCTCCTTTTGTTTGAAATTTTCTCTTCCTATGTGTTGTTCTCTATACTCACCTTATATTTTACTCTCTATCATCAAGATTAAATGAAATTTTCTTGAAATTGTTTGTTATCGATTTCACTTGGACTCCCTATCATTTTTAAGTGAATAATCAACCATTAATCAATTTCTTTTATTTCTCAAATTACTAACATCACATTTCTAAATATCTACAAAGATTTAATTATTCTTTCCATTACACCTTTGAGTAACAATCTTAGGGCCATAATCTTAGAGCGATTACCTCTATATATTTATTGGAACCAATGTCAATAGTTTCCTTCATATTAATTACATGAGATTATGAAAGGTGAAAAGTGTAATCAACACTATTATCACCCCAATTGTTGTGACTTGGGCCATCAAATAATCCTTATGCCTTGTCATTTTTATTATGGTTTTTATGATCAAAATGGAAATATACTAAACAAAAATAACAAATTTAATATAAATTTATTACAAAAAAGATGTATTTCAACCTAAATAATTAGAATAACACCAAAATGTTATACTTTTACTACTAGAAGCAATGTCACTTGCGTCTTTGAAGAGGAAACCTCCTAAATTGTAGAGCTCCGACTACAAATTACTTCATAAGATGTCTTTTGCACTACTTGTACATCTTTAGATAATACTTTCTACCTCCTAGGAACATTCTAGAGAAGGTACTTTCGAGTAGGTGGAATATTCTAGTAAGCCTTCTTACATTTATTTCTTTCACACTAATACATGGGCCTTATTTACCAGTGATGCCCTCTATACATAGTAACATACTTATCTACTTAGAGGGTTAGGGAGGCTAGGACCCTCATGTGCCCTCCCCCTTAAAATATAACATTGTCCTCAAGTTTGGAGATGAGGTAATTCAATTCCATTCTGATGTAGGTGCATAGGCCGAACACAAGATAAAAATAATTTGGATGATAACTTACCAATGTGATGGGATGGTCACATGGTAATTTTAGGGGAATTTTTTTAAATGTTTTGTTAAGAAATTGTAAATATTTAATTTAGGAGTGAGTTTTGAATTTTTTCTTCTTAGAAATAAGTTGGAGAAATTATTTCTAATGTAAATATAGTTTTCAGTTTCCCTTATTTTGTGGAGAATGGGAAATGATTCACATTTTGTGACTCTTGGTTGTTATAGCCAATTTTTTCTTTTTGGGGATAAAGGGAAGAGTTCTGGGAAGTTCCTAAAAAAAAAGAGAAGGGAAGAAAGGAACTCGTTGTTTCTGTCTGTAACTATAGTTCTGAAGTTGCAGACCAGCCTGTACCTTCAATTTGTGTGAACTAGAAGTTATTTATGTGTGAATGGCATAAATGAATAAACATTTTGGACTGTAAGTTGTGTGCTTGTTAAATGGTTGAGATTGAACCAAATTCCTATGATTAACCAATTTGATTTCTGCTTACGAACTCATGGTTTCTGTTCCTGTGCATTTGTTCATATGAATATTAGTTAATTTGAAATTTTGTAGCTTGTTGAACTGATTTATATAAAAAAAAAACCCTAGTGGCTCCGTTCATTGTGTTTTGTCCATTTGTGTTTTGATTCGTGTTGTACCAGCTTTAAAGCCCGAGAAGGAAGGTGTCTCTTCATTGTGGGGCAATGAGTGTGTGGGTTTATGTGACGTGAGTACCATCAACAAAAAAGCACTATGTTTTTTAATGCGATCTAAACCCTTTCATGATTGGTTTTTTGAGTTTTAAATTCTAACCAACATTGCAAACTTGGTGAAGAGAGGCAAAGTAAATCATTTAATGTGTTGAGAAGCCAATCTGGGATGTGCAGAGTTAGTTGGGAAAATAGTTGATTCGTTTCAAAATAGGCGCTATGAATTCATTTCATAACAACGAAATAGTAAATTGGAAAATAAGCACTACCAAATCATTTTGTAGCGACTACACACAAAAAATCCAGCACTGCGTGTTCGATTTTTAAAATTTGTTTGGCTTGCTCGTTGCACCAATTTGTGGTATCAGATCAAGACGAGAACGAGGTCTAGGAGGCATACCCATGGGTAGTCCAGAGTTTGAAGAAGAGATAAGGAGACTGCAAGTTCGGTCAGAGGCCATGTAGGTAGGAAGACAATGAGATCCCGAGGCTAGAGATATTAGTGAACGAGGAGAAGAAGTTGAGGAAGAAGGAGCAACATCTATTGAGGAACCTCCAAAATTCAAGTGATTGAGATCATTGTTAGGCTCAAGTTCAAGACAAAAACCTGAATTTTCTACCTATGATGGCAGCTTGACAATTAAAAATTTATTTGATTGGATCAATGAGTTAGAAAAGTATTTTGAAGAGATGGGCAATGACAATAAGGTGAATTTTGTAGTAAAAATGTTGAAGGTTCACACTACACTATGGTGGGACAATGTGCAGGCTAAATGGAGAAAGAATAATAATTCATTGATCAAAACATGGGATAGGATGGTGGCAAAGATGAAGAGTAAATTCTTACCAAAATATTACTAGTTAACTCTTTACAGGAAAATGCAGAACCTCAAGCAAAGGTCACTAATAGTAAAAGGATATACCAAACAATTTTACAAATTTAAATTGAGAGCAGGTTATGCGGAAGACACCCCATAAAAGAAAACATATATTAATGGCTTAATAATGGATATTCATGATGAAATCAACTTCCTTTCTCCAAGGACCATGGAATACGTTTACCAGTATGCCTTGAAGGCAGAAGAAAAGATAGCAAGAAAGTAGAGCTCAAGTAGTGGGCATAGTTTTTCTAGAGGAAAAGGACATTAGAATGGAAGAGAAAAGCTTCCAACTCAAAATAATAATGCAGAAAACTCAAAACAACAAGGGAAACCAAAGAAAGAAGGTGGAACCAGAGGAGGAAGACATTACTAGAGAGGTAGAGGAAGAGGTAGAGAAATTGCTTATCAGTGCTACAAATGTGGCAAAATGGGTCACAAATATTTTGAGTGTCTAGAGAATGAGAATACGGGACAACATGGTGCACATATAGTTCATCTAGAAGCAGTAGAAGTGCAAGCACCTAAGGTAGAAAATATGTCAGAAATCAGAGAGGCATTGATGATGAATAAAGTCTTGTTGAAGCCAACCAAAGAAACTGTTGAACCATCCCAAAGAAGATCCTTGTTTAAGACTATGTGTAAAGTAAAAGGGAAGTGCTGCAAGGTAGTGATTGACAATGAAAGCACTAACAATCTTGTTTCATTAGAAATGGTGGAAAAACTGGGGTTGGAGAGGATTAAACATCCAACACCATACAAAGTATCATGGCTGCAAAAGGGACACCAATTGTTAGTGAATGAAAAAAGTGAAGTTGAGTTCAAGATATGAAAATATAAGGATAAGTTAATATGTGACCTAATTCCAATGAATGTCTACCACATCCTTTTGGTTCGACCATGGAAATTCGACAGGAAAGTTCTACATAATGGATAGAGAAATTTCTAAAAGTTTTAAAAGGATGGAATCAAATGTACTCTTGTGTTATTGAAGGAAGAAAGTGCAACTGGGATAAGAAACCCCAAGGCACTGTTGTCAAGTGGTAACAAATTTCTGCAACAAATGGAGAAAGAGGAGGTTAGCTATGCGGTAATATGCAAACCAAAGGTAACACTTCTGCATACTAAAATTATAGTTTTACCTATTGAAATTAAGGAAATGTTGCATGAATTTAATGATATTAAAGTATATGATTTTCCAAGTGAGTTTCTACCCAAAAGAAGCATCAAATACCATATAGATTTCATACCGGTAACAAGCCTTCCAAATAAGGTTGCATATTGAATGACACCTAAGGAAAATGAAGAAATAAGGAAACAATTTCAGGATTTGTTGGACAAAGGGTTGATAAGACAGAGCTTGAGTCATGTGTTGTTCCTACCGTACTAAGTCCGAATAAGGATGGAGAGTGGAGGATGTGTAAGGATTCGACAACAATCAACAAGATCACACTTAGATACAAATTCCCATTGCCACATACGGATGATATGGTGGAATGTTTAAGTGCAGTAGCTTACTTTTTATAAATTGATTTGAAAAGTGGTTACCATCAAATCCAGATCAGAGAAGGCGATGAGTTGAAGAAAAATTTCAAGACCAATTATGGGTTGTATGAATGGTTGGTCAAGCCATTGGGACTAACAAATGCACCCAGTACATTCATGTAGTTGATGAATGAAGTCTTGACGGAGTTCATTGGTAAGTTTGTCATTGTTTACTTAGATGATATTTTAATTTTAAACCAAACTAAAGAAGAGAACCTCAGACATGTGAGATATGTTCTCGAAAGACTGCAACAAAAAAAGTTGTTAATAAACTGAAGAGATGTACTTTCATGAAACCTAAGTTAGTATACTTAGGTTTTTTCATTTCAAAATATGGAATAAAAAAGGATTCGAAGAAAATAGAGGCAATTGTGAATTGACCTTCACCTAAGAGAATTTTCTAAATTAGAAGCTTTCACGGACTATCCAACTTCTATCGAAACTTTATTAGGAACTCGTTGATGGTGCTAGACCTACCAACATGTCAGGGGATCTCCCCAGTAAGAATTCCAACTAGACCTCAGACCATTTGGAGTAGGAGTCACAGCAGTGGGTAGTATGATATCACCTTGACTACAGTTGCCCGTAGAGGTAAGTAAGATGTCGTTGTTGGTAGCAAGGGTGTGACCTTGTAGCATGTCAAGGAAGGTGTATGAAAGGATCTAACACACGGAAGGGGGGAAGAGTGCACCCCTTAGAAACCTGTGATAGCACGCAGCTTGAAAGGGAACATAAAGACATCACAAGATGGAAAGCAAGATAGTCGACGATCCAAAGTGATGGATTATATCAACAACATGCTTTGATAAGATTCATAAAAACACATACAAAATAGTCCATACATACATGTGTAAATAACAACTACATACATCATTAAAGTAATCAGGATAGCTGAACTACAATAAAAACATATGCATGAAATTTGTTGGCTCTATTATATTAAAAGAGTGAAATATCTAATCATACATACAACCATGACTTCCACTAGCCTCGATAGCGGAACATTACAGTCATTTTTGCATGCTCGTCCAAAGAGATGTACTTTCTTTGTGCTGTGGAGAAGCTAAGGCTCGTTACAATACACTCCAAACATTCTCTAAGTTACACCTATAGGAATCTTGGCTCCCAAAATCCTGTACAATGAGTTATGAGGTTCTATAAATTGAAAATGGTGGGTGACCCTTGACATTCCCCCTTGTGACTCTTCACCTACTCTCATGACTCTTCAACTACTACATGACTGTTACATTATACTATTAACACTTGGTCTTTCACTTTTACAACATGTTTACATTTCAATATGCACATGTACCCATGTGAGACAAAAATGGGCTTGAGTAGGCCATGCAAGAAATCATTAAGACTCAGAAAATTGTGGGAAGACTAACTCTTCAACATACTCACGATGATCGATGGTGGCAAATTGATGCCAAGCTTGGTAGTCTATTATGGTGTCCACGATCTCTGTGGTGACATCCTTTTGAAAGTGAATTCGTTCCTCCGTTGCATCCGGGTACAATGATTTGGCACCTTTGTCCAACTCCTCAGATAACATGTGCATCATAGTCTTAAGTGCATCCAAACCAGAAACATACTGGTGCATAGTGTCTGCGCTCATCTGCAAGTCTATGCTAGTGGTTATGCACATCAACTGATCAAAGTACATGTCTAGCTCCAGTTGTACTTGGTTCCTTTTATTCACCTTGATGAGTGTGCCAATGGATGGGATAGCATGCATGCGCACAATGACATCCATGCTCCTGAACACTCGTGCATGTGAAGCCTGCAAGCTGGTGTTGAGCTGCGAGAGTTCGTCATAGTTCTCGATCTGACTCTAGATGCGTGCCTTCAACTCTACCACCTTTGGCTTCATCATATTTGGCAAGTGTAATGGGGCTCCTTTGTACCTCATTTTCCATATTTTCAAGTGATAAAAAATAGTGTTTAAGTCTAACAAGATGCTTGCTATCCTAACATAGTGCTGCTGCTAACCGTTGAGATGGACAACTAACTTATGCACGGTGATGAATCTGAAGTACAACTCCTGCATGATTGTCTCAAGAGACGATGCTTCATCTAGTATCGCTCTCCTCAACTTTGCTCTTGCGGATGCTGTAACTTTCTCTCCTCCCTGCTTGGCTGCTTGTAGCTTCTTAGCCATGCGCTCGTTCTCAGCTATCAAGAATCTAACACTTGAGATGGTGGATTTGGCATATGCTTTGGTAGCATTGATCAATGCAGTTGGATGTCTGCGCACATCAGACACGATCACTCGTTCTTCAAACTGCGTAGGAGATACATGGACATCCAAAGTCGACACTCTGTGGACTTCACAAGTCTGTGTTGTGACTTGTCGAAAGATATGTTGTGCATCTCCACTTCCGGATTGTCTTCAAGGATTTTTATGTCTCCTTGATCGTTCGGGACTTGCTCTACTTCCGGATCTAGTGAAGCCAGTGGGGTGACCTCTTGGTTCTGAGGCATGAGGTCAATGTCCTAATCTCACTCGGGCTAAACCATATCCGTGTCCATGGACTCTAGCATCTGTTCAATGTCCTGAGAAAAGTCTTGCTCCTGCGTCTGCTCACCCTGTCTGCTATGTGCCAGCTACTTGGATGAGTCAATACCCTGTATGGGTGTAGTTTCATCAATATGTGCATGTTGCACCTCCTGTTGTTCCTGTTCTTGCTGCACTACGCTTTTTCTTCCTTGAATTGTTGCTTCAACTCCTGCAAATCCTTTTTTGCTTCCACTAGCTTTTGGTTCTCTCTTTTCCTTTGCGTGATCCTCCTGTCATGTTGTCTCCTCTTTGCATCAATCTCCAAATATGCTCTTAACACAAGTGTATCTACATTGAACTTGAAACTTTGTTCGACCTTTGCGTTGTCTGCAACCTTCTTCTTTCCTTTGTCAAGCGCAGGTATGTTGCCCTCTGCTGCTGATGATGATGTTTCTCTTTGTGATGTTGCTGTCTTCTACACTGCTAACCATTCTACATTCATTCTGAATGGTTCATTGATCCTGGAGAAGTGATAACAGTATCTCCATGGGTCTTCCTCAGGCCAATGACACAACTCGTGGATCCAACGATGATGCACTCTCACAGAGTATTCCTTCACTAAGCAATGTGGGTCATATGGATTGAAACTTCTGGTTTCAAAGGTGAATCTCTTGAATTCCTCTGTCTCGGCCTCAATGTGCTTGAGATTCTGGATCTCATACAACCCGATCTGCAAAGGAAGAACATGCTAAGGTAACTTATTCTTCCTATGTAGTCTCGCCGACAACCCTGTCAAGATGTGATATGACACTTCTTGCATGACCAACTTATCCATGGAAAACTTTGACAAGACATGCACAACCTTCTCCATGCTGTACATATGGATGAAGGTGCCAAGGGGTGAGGCATACCAATCTACTATGTCAACCAATTCCTCCATCGTTGCCTGCGACATGCAAGGTGGATCTCACTCAAAGATCATCTTGTATGCCAGGTGACGAAGTGGTTTGATAGCTGTATGATAACTCCATGGAAGTTGCATTCAAATAACAACTTATAGTAAGTGTGCACAGAGGTTTCTAAAGGTGTCCATGCCCAACTGAAGCCTGGGATCTACTGATGGGCACAGACTACATCAAGTATGTAAGTGGACATGAAAATATTCACTTGCTAACCCTTGGGCAGATGTCAGGCTTCTATTACTTGTTCCTTCAACCTAAGACCCAACATGTCAAACTAGTTGAAAGGTCTTCCTTTGTTTGTCAGTTGATCCAACACAATCAACCAACTCTGTGGGAAGGTTTATGTGCTCTCTTGGATGTATAAGAGGCATGTAAAGATTACCAAGAGATAATAAGCCTTCTGCAGTATCCTTGACTTGTACACTTGGTTGGGTGTCATCTTGAACTTAAACGACTCTCTCAACAATCTCTTCAAGATGTCTCTTGAGTTTGCACTACTATTGGGTCTGGTGAAGGGTGTATCCATCGTGAACGCTGGCTGCGGAAAGTGGTACATCTCCCGACATTCCTTTGCCTTGAAGGTAGCAATTTTTGTTCCACTAACATCGCTCAACGCCATTGCCTCTAGATCAATATGCAAGGTAATCCAATGGATCATGTCTGTGCATGGAAGCGCGGGATACCTACATGAAATCCTGTACAAGATAGACTTGTGAATGTTGACATAGACCCTGTAGTATTCCAGGTTCTCCTTAAATGTGCTTGAAAAGGTCTCATTGATGTCCTGCCATTTCATATTTATCTCCTTATCTATGAACAACTTAGTGTCTTCATAGATGGGCAGGCTCGTAGACACTTGCTCGACTGCGTCTCCAGTTGCACAATCAACAACGTCCTTTGTCCCTACTCTCTTAAAGGCCATTGTACCTGTAGTTCTGGGAGACTACTAAACACCTGTGATACCTGGAGATAGAGAAGCACTCATAGAAATAAATCTGTCAGTTGAAAACCAAAACAACTTGAGGACTGACGTGCAACACACTTGGGTGACTGGCTTGAAGGTTTGCGCAATTTTCACCGAAAGGCTGGGAGATTGACTACCAAAAATACACAGAACACAGTCCGGGTTGTCCGTGGGTTGACTGATTGCTGAAAATGCATAGAGCATAGTCCAACTTGGCCTACTGAGGACTGAAACTGTGCAATGCACGGTTTCAGTTAGTAATGACTACAACCTGGTCAAATGCATCTACGCAATTCCGAGGGCCAACGACACTGCCTCTCATAATTGCATAGAGAAAAAACCTAGAGGTCAGTGTTGGGAAGGCTCTACACAATTCCTGGGAGGAAGGTAGAGCCTTCACTCTCAGAAATGCGTAGTGCAAGCAGAGCAAGGCAAGGTTTGGGCCAAGGCAGCCTAGACCCGCTGACAGATGACTAAAAACATGAAAAGGCTCAATGCATGTGCGAAGATGAGTGCAGAAAAAATTGAATGATCATGCATGAAAATAGGGCATGCAAGATTCAGTAAATATGAAAACAAGTAAGTGTGTGAAACGGGTCGCCTCGATGACGACCGTTAGTGTAGAAACAATGTCATGCATGCGAGAACAGTGAGATGCAATGAAAAACTTGAAACAATGCTTCTACAAGCTAATAGGAATTAAAACGACAACAAATGTTCAACAAAACCAAGCAAACAACATTCACACAAACCGAAATACAAAAAGCGATAGAAAAGAAGCAAAATACACGAAAAGCGGACTTACCCAGAAAAAGGTGAGTTGAATGTGCTGAATGCTCCTAGATGTGATGGGAGATGTCAGAGCTCCAAGATCATAGTGAAGAATGAACTCTGAAGCACCAAATAAATAGTTTTGATAAGATCGAGGTATATGACGTGCATGCCATAAATCTAGGAAAAATCGACACTTGGCGGGAGGTTTCTAAAACGGATTTTGCATGTAACCTCCAGCTGCTAAAAATGGATCCCTAAAATCTAGGGATGTTTTTTTTTGTTCTTGTTTTGTTTTTTGTTTTTGGTTTTTTTGTTTTCTTGGTTTTTGTTTTTTTTTTTTTGTTTTGTTTTTTGCTTTGTTTTATTTGTTTGTTTGCTTGTTTTTTGGTTTTTTTTGTTTTTGTTTTTTGTTTTTTATTTTTTGTATTTTGTTTTTTTTTGTTTTTTGTTTTTTTTTGTTTTTTTTTTGTTTTTTGTGTTTTTTTTGTTTTGTTTTGTTTGTTTGTTTGTTTTGTTTTGTTTTGTTTTGTATTTTTGTTTTGTTTTGTTTTTGTTTTGTTTTGTTTTTGTTTTTGTTTTGTTTTTTTGTTTTTTGTTTTGTTTTTTTGTTTTGTTTTTTGTTTTGTTTTTTGTTTTTTGTTTTTTTTGTTTTTTGTTTTTGTTTTTTTTTTTGTTTTTTGTTTTTTTTGTTTTTTGTTTTTTGTTTTTTGTTTTTTGTTTTTTTGTTTTTTGTTTTTGTTTTTTGTTTTTGTTTTTTTGTTTTTTTTTTTGTTTTTTTTTTTTTCTCGGGAAAAAGCAGTCCATGCATGCAAATCAAGATCGCTTAGTCTTGGGAGTACATGCAATAGACTGCAAGCCTTGGAGTGATTTTTGTGCAGTTTCTGGTGTTGGGTGCGGGATCCCCCAAGGGCATTTTTTGGGGCTTAGGGCCCAGATTTTGGTGCAAGTTTGTAATTCCAATGTAAAGACTTTGCATTTTGTGGGCATGGAGCACATAGTTATTAAAGAGTCATAGGGTTGTCCACCCTTATTTTGATAATGTAATGTCGACTATAGAAGATCTACCCATGGTCCACGGACCATGGGATTGTATAAATAGAGCAAAGCTCTAAGTAGTTTGATAGAATAAGAAATAGATCAAATTATGAAGAATTGAGTCATATCTGTGGAGTAAAGTCTAGTTTTGGGTCGTAGCGTAGGAAGAGGCTCTACAACTGATTGCGCAGAGGCCTAGTAGTCCACAGCTGAGTGCACAGACCCCTGCAGCTAAGTGTGCAGAGCGAGTCGAGTCTGTAATCATTTGGAAGGATAAATAAAGAGAAGTTCCTTATCATTTATGTGTATTTATTTCCTGTTTATGCATCTGTTATATTGGGTATGAATTTCACCTCTAATGCTTATATGATGCGCAAATCTGTATAATTGTATTGACTAAGTGAACACAAGTTAGAATATCTATTTACACGAAGATAATTAAGATCTATCGATAAGATAAGTAAGGTACTTAGTCTAATTCAGGAATTAGCGCAGTTTGCTGCCTTAGTAGTGCGAAAGGACTTTAGCCCCTGGTTAGGGCTGCGTGAAAGATTATTGTAACAGATTGCGAAGGTACTAAAGGTTAGAATAGAGCGCTAAACGACTTGCACTAAGGCATGCATAGTTAGACTAAATTGACATCACATCCATCTCAAGGGTGTGGAAACTTGGTTCCAGCATCCCCCCATACTGTTTTGGGTGAGAATTCAATCTGTGCTCCGCTGGCTGAAGCGGAAAGGGCCAGTAGTGTAGGGATTTATTTGGCTAATTAACTCTAAACCTAGGTCAAGCCCCCATAAGCCAACAAATGGCTATATTGCTGGGATTGGAATTTGCATGAGATATGTGTGATGTCGTATCACTGGAATCCAACTAAGAAAGAAATCAAAGGCTGGTTGGATAGAAGAATTCACGAGTCTGCGATGCAGGAGAACAAAAACCCGCGACTATCAAAAGAAGAGTGGCTAGACAGCTACCTGTATATGAAGATCCATGAAAGCTTTTTCGCATCATTCCCTACTAAACTATACGAGTGGATTGTGAAGCTAGCAGATAGCCAGGGAAGGTGGAAAGTTGACAGTCCTATTGTGTGGACCCCAGAGCTATTGCGAAGATTCGAAGCATCGGAGGATAAGATCGCGCGCGCTGTCGATCATTGGCTCAATGGTATTATAGGAGGATTCGTTACTGAGTTCGCGGTTGACACCTCAGTCAGCTATAGTGAGGCAGAGCGATGCTTTCTCACTGCGAGGTAATTACGTAAAGTATTTGAATACTTAGATAAAATGTTGTTGTGCGAAAAGCAGATTATGCAGTTACCTTGATGTTTGGGGCTACGCGAAGTGGAAAGGTTTATAGAAATGAAGGAAATAAGGGTCTAAAAAATAGCCCCTTGATTTCATCTCTGCAAGAGGACAAGGAAGAGCTCGCGAAGGTCTCTCCGCAAAGTGCTATTCAGTTGATAAGACAAAGAATTCCGTGAATACCACTTCCACCCACACCACCATCGGCTTCACCTCCATCATCTCCATCTTCGTCCGTACCAAATCCACCACCACAACGATTTAGTATGGAAAACACAGTGAAGTTTCCGGTGTTCAAAGGTTTGGGAAATGAAGATCTGGACCAATTTTGGTTCGTTGTAAGGGCTGTATGGGAAGCACAAGGTGTTACATATGGCCATATGAAGAAAGCGACGCTGGTTAGCACCCTGCAAGATCGTGCGCTGACCTGGTATATTAAGTACTCCAATGATAACCGAAATGCGATAGTTGCGGACATCCAAACAACACTAAATACAGAATTTAGCAGGCCTAAGTCTGAAGCGCAATCAATTGTGGGATTCAAAGAGATCACGATGTTGCTAGGCAAGACTCCTTGGGAACTGGATCAGAGGCTGAAATGTACGATTCGTGAAGCCAATATGAATCTGACAGATGGAAAACATCACGAGTGGTTTATAGCTTCACTACTACCACATTTAAGGAGTGCGCTATCACAACAGAAGATAACAACTCAAGCAGAAGCTTTGGAGATTTCCATGAGGCTTCATGAGACCCCGATGCAAGATCCTAACCTAGGAATTCAACAGATCCACACGTAGCTAAAGAATCTATGCCTTGAGATGCAGAGTTTGAAACAAGATAAGATGGTTCGACCAGAAGTGCACGAAGAAGTGTGGTGCGTAAAATGCAAGAGCCAGGGTCATGACAAAGACCACTACCCAGTGTTTACAAATTACCTCACAAGAGAAGGATCGATGACTTTAAGGCCAAAAGTTCAAGAAGGACCTAGTGCGACACCTGTTTTGTGGTGCACTATCTGTCAAATAGCAAGAAAACATGCCACAAAGAATTGCCACTTGTTACAGAAGTATGCGCAAACTTCGCAACAATTGTTCTACAACTTTTGTAGGTCAGTGGGACATGACGAGCGTACATGTAGGAGTTATGAGTTGATGATGGATAGAACTCCCACCTACATAGTTCAGGCCGAAATGCGGCCGCTTGACCAAAATGCAAGAATGGCACAGATAGGATTTCAGGGGCACAGACGAGGCCGAGGCAGAGGAGGACCTGGTAGAGGTCGCGGACAGTTGATTTGCTACAATTACGGAGGGCCAGGACATTATGCCTGCGATTGCACCAATCCAACGTGCCCATCGTGCAAGTATTGCATGCTGTTTGATCATGAGACAAAATATTGTCCTACGCTGATAGCTAGGATACACGACAAAGGAGCGCTACCTCCTCCCCCGACTTAGAACCTGCGGATGATGAGGTCTGAGCCGAGTGAGAAAGATCTAAACGTAAACATTGTGCTCCGAAGTGGAATCGAAACGGGAGATGAAAAAGGAAAACAACTAGAAGATAGTACATGGGTTTGCAAAGCCCTGACGAAAGAGGTTGAGTTTGATTTGGAGCGCGCTTAGGAAACCTTCATGGAAGCTAAGAAGAGCTTCACTGATGCCTCCATTTCAGGAAGCAAAGATAAAGCAGAGCTGGAAATGGACCCATCTATGCTCACAACCTTCCTAGAAACCTATATGAATTTATTGTGCGACATTAAGGCTATAAAAGGGTTACAAGAACTCATCAATAGATGCACTGGGAGCGTGCTAGGAGAACTGCACATAGTATGGAAGATCGGAAAAAATAAGACAAGAATGGGAGAAGAAATGAGACTTACCGCGCAGATCGGAGAATACGAAATGTACCAAGTAATTTTGAATTTGGGATCATATGTGAATTTCTTCCAAAACAGACATGGGAGCGAATGGGGAGACCTGCGTTGCAATGGTCTCCAATTCAGCTAAGGATGGCGAACCGGTAGAAAATAATACCCATGGGGCGATTGTAGGGGATAAATGTGGATATTGAGGGAGTGAGCGCACTGGAAGATTTTGAAGTGATAGATATTGTTGACGATAGCAATCCCTATCCTGCGCTGTTAGGAATTGATTGGGCCACTAATATGAACGGGGCAGTTAATCTGAAGAAGAGAAAAATGACCTTTAAGAATAAATCAATGCACGTATTTATACCCCTAGACCCTGCTGAAGGATCGCGCTATACTGAACCGGTCCGCGACTATGAGAGCGATGATGATTTGGACTGCATCTATAAGAGAAAAGCGCGAGACCAAGACTGGGTGAATCCCACCGCGGATGGACGGATTACATGGGAGCGTGAGAGCTCTTGCACTTTGGATTTTGACGAAGAAATAGAACAATGGCAGAATCAATTACATGAAGTAACTACGCTAAATTGAAATATGATGACCAGGTCGAAAAAAGTAAGAGATCTGCGTACTTATGATGTACTGAATGAGTTTGATACCTTCTTGGATGCATTTGAAAGGGAGGTTTCAGGAAAGCAACGCTTCCAGGCCTTGCACTGGGTGTTGTACGCTACGCCCGCAAGATGGTGGGGTACACACAAAGGGAGTTTTGATGGTTGGCGCGAATATAGGAGAATGATGAGAGCGTGCTTTGGAAAACCTAAGATACGACTGACAGACAAGTATGATGGACAGGATGACCCATGCGCACATCCGACCAGGTTGATGCATGCCTATGTAGAAGAGCCCCAATCTATGCAAATGCACATGTACTCCGCGCTAAAATACATGGTCAATAAGCCTGTGTTGGGGGGGCGCATCTGCAGATGGCTTTTATTGTTCCAGGAATACAATTTTGAAGTTTTTGTGAAGCCTGGACGATTGAACATGGGACCATATCACCTGTCGCGCATCGAGACAGGGGAAGAACCTACTAGTTTGGAGGAATGATTACCCGATGCGTAGCTCTTTGTTGTGCACGTAGCAGATGAAAATTTTGAAGATATAATTCACTTTCTAACAACTGGGACTATGCCGGAAGGATACTCTATCCAGAAAAAGAAGGAATTATTGGTGCACGTGACAGATTTATCTGTCATTGTTGGGCATCTATATAAGATGGGGAATGATGAAATATTGTGAAGGTATGTACCTGAATTTGAACGAAGCAGCATCCTCGTGGACACTCATGGGGGTGCTGTGGGAGGACATTATGCAGGAAGAGAAACCACACAGAAGATACTACGCGCAGGGTTGTGGTGGCCAACCCTTCATCAGGATTCAAAAGCATATTTCAAATCATGTGAAGTATGTCAAAGAATAGGTAAGCCATCGCCAAGGGATGAAATGCCTTTGAATCCACAAATGACGTTGCAACCTTTTGAAAAGTGGGCAATAGATTTTGTAGGACCGATTCAGCCTCAAGGAAAGACAGGTGTGAGGTATATTATCACTGCGATAGAGTACTTGACTCGTTGGATAGAAGCACAACTGGTGAAGGATTATATAGGTGCGACTGCCATGAAGTTTCTGTTTGAACATGTACTGACGTGATTTGGATGTCTGAAGATCTTGATGAGCAATCGCAGTACACACTTCTTGAATGAAATGATCAGCGCGCTGACGAAAGAATTTCAGGTGTATCATTAGAAGAGCACATCGTATCACCCACAAGCTAACAAGACAGTAGAAGCGTTCAACAAAGTACTGGAAACTATGCTGACCAAGGTATGCAATGCGCAACGAAGTGATTGGGACCTACACATACCTGCAGTGTTATGGGCTTATCGAAGGACATGCAAGAAACTAACAGGACAAACACCTTTTTGGCTTGTCTATGGAGTGGAAGCCGTAATGCCTATGGAATACATCGTGCCTAATCTGCACATAGTAGTGCTCATAGGTATGACGGATCGCGGAGCCCTGGAGGAGAGGCTCGCGTAGTTGGATGAGCTTGAAAAATAACGATTTTTGGTTGGATTTCACCAGCAGATTTAGAGGTAGCGTGAAAAGGCATGGCATAATTGACATATTAAGCTGCGCACCTTTAAGGTGAATGATTTGGTGCTGTTGTATGATAGTAAGTTTGATAAATTTCTAGGGAAGATAAAAATGCATTGGTTAGGGCCATAGGTTATTAAGGAGATTATAGATGGTGGCATGGTCCAGCTGGTTAAGTTAAATGGAGATCCCTTCCCAGGAAAAGTGAATGGCAGTCATTTGAGGCCATACAAAGGTGGCTTGACCATCTGACTAGTCGACAGAAGCACAGTCTTAGTGCTCCAGGAAACTGAAAGGAGGCGCAAGACTATAAACTACTATGCCCGGGAACTACGCGATGTCAGGATTGCGTGCAGTAACAAAGTGTCATAGGGTCCGCGACAACGCGAGGACAGTTGCACTGGTGTGCAGGTTGGCCAAAAAGTGACCATTAAAGTCACTATTCATGATGTGATGCTTGGTTTGAGGCCAAATGGAGTGGGCGGTAGGAATTTAAGGTGAACTTTATGGGTTATATTCTTGAAAATATTCCACCAATCAAGAATTGATGGATCGAATGTGGGGGGAATGATCGAATTCAAATTCAAAAGGTGTTATAAATTACAAATGGCTATCCAGCAAACAACACTTGGCAATTTAAGAAGTGAGTTGTTGCACACTCAAATATTCATGAACCGAGACTTATTCGATATTCTCAAAGTGAATTCGTTGCTTGAGAAATTACTAGAGGCACTGAGAGAACTGTGGAATTGCACTATGTCAACACCCGAAGAAGCCATCGACACAGGTGTAGTGACATCCGAGGCAGCCACGTAGGAAATTGTGGAAGTAGAATCCCCAGAGAGCACCGGAATAATCGCAGAGGTCCCTAATTACCGCGCATGCCGAGACCTAAGAAGGATAAGCAGGCCATGATATTGGTGCGCGTCTCACCCAGAAATCCGCTAAGGACTAAGCTCATCATGGAGGAAAAGGGGAAGCCCATTAATTTGGAGGTTGATGAGGAGGAAGAGTTTGAATAAATCCTGGTGGAGGAGGAGGATGTAGAGATGGAAGTCGAAACCCAAGGTGCAGACCCTCTCACCAAGCTGCCTGCATATGTTCCTCCGCCAAAGGGTAAAGCCAAGGTGTCCAAGGATATAGATGAGAGCAAGAGATCTCTACAAACCCCACTGCTCCCAGATGATATTGTGTTTGAAGGAGCGCACTTTGGATGAGTTCCCATATTGAAATTTGAAGATTGGGACCTCGTGGACCACGAGAAGTTCCTGCATTTAGCAACTATACAACTAATGCGCTAGAAGAAAGATGCACCTCCTGGAATGATAGAGCAGGAGCCGTGAAAATGGCTCAGATGTGTTGAGAAAGTAGAGTTGCTAAACCTGCTTTGGGTGCCGCATTACCACTGTGCCCCAGTGATCATTTTCGTCATCAGGAAGCTACTCTTCTTGGTGCATGATGGGTGCTTGTGGCTGGAGGAGTCCATCCCCATCACAGACCATCTGATTCACCGGATTACACAGCTCCCTTGCACAGGGGAGGACCCAACAAACATCTTAGAGGGAAAAAGTGATGACTTTGCCATCGTGGAGGCTAAGAAAAAGAAATTTAAGTTGGAGAAGAAGAAGCGAGGGTATTCCATCTCCAACATCAACAACCCTGCAGATAAGGTCGTGATATATATATTGGCAAGAAAAGTGATGCGAAAGTGTCGCGCAGATGAGGTGCCTGTGCTAGTGGTTGCAATAACAGTACAATGCACAGAAGGAGTCCAGTTCAACTGGGCAAACTATCTATGTAGTGAGTTCCTTGCGAACTGCCGCGAGGCACATGAGCAGGGCAAAACATTCCATTACGCATGGATCCTGTTGTCGATAGTTCTGGTGGCATGGGAGTTGCCTGGAGATAGCCAGTTCCCGTTGGTTGCGTAGGACCTTCCAGAGGTAGTGAAGTATGCTTCGCTGTGGGCAACCAGGGACACATAGAGGATCAAAGAGAGCAAGATATTTTGGGTGCTCATGGAGATGAACATCAGGATAGGGATCAATCGCAAGCCACGATTATCGCCCACTATCTAAAACAATCTGCAGAGCTTTACAGAATTCAAAGCCGACTTCTACAATGTCTTCATCAAGGCATAGAAGGACCCTACGATGACATGGCATGAGTTACTGTACTTGGCGACCGACAATGTAATCTTCACAGTTCTTGAGTCTTAGCCATAGAAGTGGTGCACCTCAGCTGGCTCCGCGGTGGAAACAGAGAAGTCTGCCACGTAGTGGAAGAAGGAAGAGACAAAATTACGGATGGCACAACTGGCAGAAAAGTGTAGGAAAGAAGAAGCAGTGGCTAAGGCCCAGGCCGCGCGCAACACTGCACAGTTGGTGGAGCAGAAGAAGAGCGCGAAGGGCAGAACTCACCTTCATCTAAACCAGAGACTGATACAGAACATGGTGACATGGAACCACAGACAATGTCCACCCAGCTAAAAATTTTGTGCCCACGAGAGCATGTAGGGCCGTGAAAGAAAACAAAGGCCTCGAAGACTTTGTTTGACCATATCACCCTCACTAAGGGGGATCTACACGATATCGACGAAACGGTGAGGGATGTCACTGCGGAGGCCCTCCAGCAGTTTGAGGAGCAACACCAGTTCATATTGGGGGCTCTTCAGACATAATACAGGAGTTGTAGGTGTGCACTCCACAGGTTGGCACAGTGTTAACCAACCTTGCAGTTGGCACTTCAGCGTCCTAGGAAATGTTGCGCACCAGGATGACCAACACAATAGTGCGACCAGATGGAGTACTCAATACAGAGAGTGAGGCCGACAGGTCTATGGTCAGCAGCTTGAAAAGGGTTAGATTAAACATGGTTGCGCTCCCTCGGGAGATGCTATATCTTTTGTAGGATGGAGTCACCGTAGAAATTCGGGCTAGGGAGATCCGCGCTATACAAGTAATGAGCGAGCAATGCATCAACATTGAGTAGTTGAGGCTGTAGCGCAATGGTGTCGTGGAATAGAACAAACGGATAGTGCAGGTTGTGGAGGAAACCTACCAGATGGTCCCAGAGTTGGCCATCCAAGCAGAGGAACTGGTGGAGGTGTGCGTTCGCCCATGTCCTTGAACTTTGAATTGTTTGTTGTTCATCTCTGCATTGTCAAGTATCCACTTGATCATATCCGTATATGGTAGAATTTTGGGCCTTGCTGCTATCCGGTGAAGGAATGAACATGCTAGCTCCTCTAAGGACGCCTCGGAATAGCGTTGTGAGCCCGCGACAGCATCAACCTTCATTATTCTAGGATTTTCTTCTTCAAGCAGCCTGTACATGCTTTCCCATGTCGATATCCCTACATCTCTGTTACAGGCTGTGTCTGTATACAAAGGTGCCATCTCCTTTGTCTTTTCCTTCGCCTGAGAGCCTTGAGATTTATTTTTCTTTCCCATCTCTTCCTGCCTTTGGCTTTGAATCGTCCTAGCTCTTCGTTCCTGCAGATTACGAGTGAAATGGAAATGACTGATCAATAAAGGTGATGGGAGAGTTTTAAATGCAATAAATATATCAAATATGCCACCTTACGTGAAGTAATCCTTTACAAAAGCACGCGTCCTTATTTCAATTAATAGCTGGCAACTAATTCATTTAATATCATTAAAAACGCATGATCTTGAGTCAGATTATGGTAAGTGGCTTTTCTTTGAAAGGCGTGCCCGAAGGATTCGTGATGAAGTGATTTATGATTTGCTTACGTAACATCGCAGATCGCGCCATCGCAAATCGCACCATCGTAGATCGCGCGAACATAATATCGCAGCGATCACAACATCGTAGGTCGCAGAAGTTTAATGTTGGTTGAATTTTGTCAGCTCATTTCTGCGATATGCGATCTTGCGATCGCCGTTATCACAGATCGGTAAATCTTGAAGATTTTCTTTATGAGAATTACTAATGTTGCGATGCGATATTATGCTTAACACGAGAGTCTTGCGCATACCGATATTATAGAGAAATGGAGGCATTTCCTATCTTTTTTGCAGCGCGTCTTTAAAGATATTCCCATTACCATAGACTTAGGTAAAAAATATTCAAAGGACCTTTCTAAGCTTACGATGGTAACCTTATTTTTGAAGAAAGGAAACTCTTACTTTTTTTCCTAAATTTTAACTAAGGGTCCCCATTCATTTAGTATTTTGGACAACACTTAAATGAACAAGGGGGGGTGTTGCTGGCCACAACACTATTGTAACTCTAACTAGCTTGCTCAAGGCATAAAGGAAAGCTTTTATAGATAGAGAGGAAAGAGATAGGATCAACCACATTATTCATGGGATTGGCTTTATCACTTGGAAACTTCCATGAAAGGTGGCAAACCACTTTCCTTTCTATGGAGATTCGAAGCCAAACCATCCTAGCTCAACATAGATTCAGTTGGTGAATGGGTTGAAGCGAAGCTTCGGGAGTTTGGTGCTTGAAAACTTTACTCAATTCAGTTGGCGCGAGTGTGACTTTGAGACAGAGCCCCAATGGCGCGCCCTTTTTAGAGGATTTCCCTCATTGGCGCGGGCAGTGAACTGTGGACCCGCGCTAATGCAAAAAGAGCTGTTTTCATGAGTATTTTGCAGGAGATGTCTTCAGGGAAAATGAAGCTCATACTCAGAGGAATATAATGCAAGTGGTTTCAGGTCATGTCACTTCTCACAGGTCCCGGAATGAGTCCTCCAGTGTACGGGCGAGGGGTAACAGGGACGGTGACAAACGGTGACAAATTGCTGTGTAATAGATGCCCCCTAAAGCATGAGGCCCGAGAGAGAGAGGGGTGAAATGCTTTACAAGAACATGCGTGATTGAAAACACGGCCACCGGAGAACCTGCGTAAAGAAGTACAACTGATATCTCAAGTACATGATATATGCGGTATGGGCGCAGCCATCCAGAACATAGTACATAATAATCTAGATCCAGGGTATGGGCGCAGCCATCCAGAGAGGATCGAAAAGTAGACTCAGGCATGGTCGCAGCCATCCAGTGAATGAGTCATGAAATAATCATAATAAGCCACAAATCGCAGCCTGGATTTCAATAGACAAAATCCAGGGTCTTGTGCTCCATCTCGACCCGAACAGAGTACAAGTTCAAGCATGTGAATACATGAGTTGAAGTCGAACATGCATGAACATCGTCTGATTACCAGTCAATGATGAAAACTGTTAACAGACGCGAGAGGTACCACCAATAATGACAATGGTCCTCAAGGTACTATAGGTACAATCTACGGCATGTGAATCAATGAGCTGGCATCGAACACCCACAGAATCATTCGATCGGAGGCCAATGATGAAAACTTCTCGTCGAACACGAAGAACCTGCCATTGAGGCATGCAGGCTCCAAGGCACCGAAGGGAGTCTCTAGATCAGCTTCCTGGATAATGAGTTGAAGTCGACAGGAAGTGACCTTGATCAAAGGTGGGCCATAGTGTTTCCCACATCAGTGACACGAGACAGAGGAAGAATGTTGTGGTGATGCAAAATTATGTGAGGTATTAGAGGAGGTTGTATTTCTACAGAGGTCAACTTCTCTTGAACATATCGGCGACACGACAGTGGATTTGGCAGTATTTGACATCAAATGAGCAGAGGTCATGGTGACAAGGTAGTGAGTAGATGAGAGGTCAAGTAGGATAACCCAAACCCACGGAGGCTAGTGTAAAACAAGATGAGATGTCCCCACCCCGACACGAATGCAGACTAGTGCCATGTTGAAGAGCGACATACTGCCGACACGACGACAATTATGGATCCATTTTCCCCACCATTTCTGGCGAGTACCCCAGTTATTTTTAACAAGCTTGACAGGGATAGCATATGCTTGTGGGCGTCATTACGACGGAATCCGAAGTCATTAAGTTTTAACGAGCCTGACAAAGGAAGAACTCGGCGTCTTTTCATGTTTAGAGAGTTTGAAAAGACAGCAAAAAAGAAAACTCCAGGGGGGTCCTTTTTCGTAAAGTTGTGTCTCCCGAGCCTGAAAAAGTATAAAACAATGCTCGAAAGAACCGCCCGATCATTACGATCGAGGAGTACTTTTCATATGTAGTGACATAGATCCGAAAAAGTAGAAAAGTGATCAACATCACGTCGTTTCGTAACCATTAATGAACCTGAAATGACAAGGGTCCAACGTTCTTTTCGTTTTTACACGGTCGGAAAAGGGTTTAAAGACGACCGCCTCTTATTTACGTTTAACGAGTCAAGAGGAAAAACTCGGCAATCTTTTCATCTTTAAACAGTAAAAAAAGAGCTGAAAGCGGACCTCCATTTGTATTCTATTTAACGAGTCAAAAAGGGAAAATACTCGGCAATCTTTTCATATTTTACGAGTCAGAAAAGAGCTTAAAGGTGACTCATCCTAGAGGAACAAGTGGTATAAAGGGTAGCAACTGGTTCCGGCAATGGTGGAACTGCTCAAAACATGTAATGGTTAAGAGGCTGGCTAATAAAATCACTCATCGCTGCGGTTCCTCAGGAAAGGAAAAACAATCAAGTGAGAGCATATGATTGGCCAAAGAGATGGTAGCAATGGAGTGAAACAACCAAGGCTCATCTAACAGAATTCACCAGATAAAAATGGCAATCACGAGATGTAAATCGGGTATGGGTTCATTTTTACACAAGCTTGAACCATGGAGAACTTTGCTTGGATTCGGTTTCATGTTTACACAAGCTTGAAACGAAAAACTATGCTTGTTATAAGTTTGCATGCCCTCAGCATAATAATGCAAATCGAGGTACATGCCCCCCAAGCTTCATTACATTCAACAAAATGGATGGAATGAAGGTTCACTCTCGAGATCTATGAAAGACTCGACTTATATTTTACGAGATCATAATCAAAGACTCGATTTGGAAAGGGAGTTGTTTCATTTTTTAATGAGGTTGACACAGTAAAAGAACTATCCTCAGGACTCTTTGTTTCATTTTTGAATGAGCTTGACACAAGACAAGGAACTGTGCTCCGACCAAGCCTAGTTTCAGTTTTTAAGGAGCTTGACATAGGAAAGGAACTATGCTCTGACCAAACCGAGTTTCATTTTTTAAGGAGCTTCGCACCAAAAAGGAACTATGCTCCACCTGAACTTCATCATAATGAATAGAAAGTCGGGGCTTCCAAGATTGCCACTCCCGGTGGAAGGGAAACATCTTGGAAGTCAGGGCCCAATGCCCCCAGGACACTATGCACGATGGTGGCATCACTGGATCCAGGCATGGGATAGGTGGCCACGTAGTTGATCGGTGGTGGGGCAGATGCAACTGGTGGATGAAAACAAGGAGGGGATGAAAATGGCGTAGGAGGCACCGGGGGACTAACGAACGACACTTGATTGATAGTGACAATTCTTCCATCGTGCAGAAAGCAAACCACACGGAAAAGCGAAGAAATGAGGGCCCCCATGGCGTAAACATAGTCGCGACCAAGGAGAAGACTAAAGTCTAAAACACCTTGGGTAACCAAGACGTCTATATAGACGGTTTTGCCACCAAAGTAATAGGGAACTTCGGGAGAACTCCTAGAGATGGACAGGCTCCTCCGTCGAAAGCCAACAGATTCTGAGTGACTGGCCCAAGCTGCGGGGAACCTAAAGCTTGCCAAGTAGTGTATGACATAAGACTGACATACACCCCTTCATCCAAAACAGTGCCAGGTACTGCCTTAGCACAGGCATGTACTGTGATCTGGAAAGGAATATGGGATGGAAGGCGACTGGCGATCAGGCGATTCCAATCAAAGGAAGCGACCAGACTACTTGGTGGGCGAATCGTATGATTGCCCCCATGTGCTAAAGGAATCGAAGAAGAACCTTCAGGAGCAGCTGGGTTAGGAGAGTCATTTCGGGACTTAGGAGAATCTGAAGAGACGAGAAGAACATGGTCATGATTCTCTTCTGAAACAGAGTGAGCGAGCGGTGGACTCGAGTCGAGACTCTTTCTGACCAATGGTTGGTCTGGAACAGGCTGGGGACAGCCGGGTTCAGGAAGAGGGGCCTGGACAAGAGAAGAATTTGAAGCAATCTCTTTGTCAGCAGGGGGACGATCTGTAGCTGTAGAGAGACGTCGATATCCAACAGGTAGTTGGGGTGAAGGAGCTGTAAGACTTGCCAAAACACCGGAGGCTTTATCCATGAGCGGACAAAGGTGAAGGGGATGATTGCCTTCACAAAGTCTACAGGGGATTCGAATCTTCCCTTTCTCCTTACCTTTGTGAGTCGATAGGGGAACATCATCGTGAGCCTCAGTGGATGATGAGGGGTGGGCCGGATCATGAGACCATACTTCTAAGACCCTGGGGATGCCAGGACAATCACGAAGAAGATGGTCCCCCTTGCATAATCTACAAGGAAATTTGACCTTCCGCGGAGGAGCAGAAGGTGGCCTGACTTCAGGTGTACTCAGAGTAAGAGTTGTACTTGTAACCTCTCCCTTAGGAGCCTTCTTCTTCTTTGTCTTCTTCTTCTTCTTCTTAGCCACTTGGTTACTCGAATCTAGACTTTCACCAGGTGAAGTAGAAGATGAGGACGTAGAAGTGGGCGTAGAAGGGGAGAGATCCACCTTAGAATCAACATGATGTTGTTCAGGTGGAGGGACTGATTGATCAGACGGTGAGACGGCAAGGACCAAAGAGGTTGAGAACAACCAAACCGACAACCCAACAGTTAACCCTGGGAGGGACAACGTTGCCATATAAGGAGCACCAACAGTTCCAAAAGGAGCGAAATGACCAGGGTTCCTATCAGAGGGGATCCCTGGGTTGGTGAACCCCGAAAAAGTTGCCATCAAGAACGAAAAGAAGCCTACTCAAGCTAACGCAAACAAGATCTAACCGGGTAAATGTGAACGGGGCCGAATAAATTTTAAGACAAAGGAACTGAACTTGACCTTTTCATGTTTTAAGATTCGAGAAAAGGACAAAAATATGACTCTAGTCTCCTTTGAATGTTTAGTGAGCCCGAAGTGACAAACGCTCAGATGAGCCTTTTCATTTAAGGAGTCTGAAAAGGATCAAAAGTGACTACTCTAGAGAGCTAGGCAAAAAGGTTTACCAAACAAATCCGTAAAACTGCATATACACCTTGGCAGTCATATGAAAACCAAGGACTTCCCGTACGACAGTCAATCTTCCCGAATGTTGTGTTCGGTGCGTTACGGCTTGTAAGGCGGCAGACACGGCTTCCTATGGATAAAGGATGATAACCTAGTGGGGTCTCCCCTATATACGCGACGGTACGTGGGAGCTCAAGTCTGTGCTAGACCACTATCGAGTCACAAAAGGAGGAATCACCCAACCGTAGTGTGAAACAACAGTGACTAGGTTTAACGACGCCGGAACACGTCTCTAGCTTAGACCTCTAATCAGTGAGCGTTATGTTCCAATGCGTTTTTAAGTTCATCCAGTTCATTTTATGGTTGATCTTTAGTTAGGTTTCTTTTGGAGAGGTAAATCCCCTCTACGGATAGAGGCGATCCCTACTAGCCCAGAACGGGTCTAGCAACAATCAATCAATGCTACTGTGAAAGTTCCTAATTGCAAATAAAAGAGAGGCAATGGACACCTACTTGGATTCCAACGCTATTGTTTGATGAAGAGATGTCGTTCTCACTCCTTCGCTTTGGCCGGTCACGATCTTCCACGATCTCCGTAGATAGATACCTGCACACACGAAGAGAAACACAAACGCAAATGTGAAATCTAATAAATGAAATTATACATCAGTCAAAAAGGATGTAATTCACATTAACCATTACAAAGACAAATGAGAATGGAACCATAACAGTAGTCATCTATTATTAATCAATAACAGAGAAAGGTACAACCAAAGTTCTGACGCTGAGTCCTTCTCAAGAGGGTCCAGCCAGCAAGTCTCTTAAGCATTCACCCTTGGAGGTAGATTCTCCCAAAACAAAGCTCTCTCTCACACAAGCAATACTCACACCCTTCCTTAGGCTTCCTCTAGCAAATCCACACTTGTCACACCAACTACCTACTAGCAGCAGCAATCCAAGCACTATGAATTCCACACTATCCAAACTAGCTGCTCATGGCAATGGTGGAGGTTTAAATAGGAGAAGGAGTCTCCATGAATGGTGGGAGGATGAGCTTATCTCCAAGGAAGGTGGTTCCAAATGACGAACAGACATGCCGTAGAAGGGAGGGCGATACTCACAAGGCTAACAACCAGGTCTGGAGTTATCTGGAAGGCCGACTGTTAGAACAAATTCGCCCAAACTGGATCAGCGTGGGTGTAACACTGAACTGGAGCGTTGACAGCGCATCTTAATAACGGAGCAGGCTGTGTCAGCGCGACTTAATACAAGCATAGGATGCGCTGGCTCATGAAATTCGACCAGCGCAGAAAACCCGTGTGCTTCCGCGCTGGCAGCGCATCAGTTGCACTATCAGCCGCTAGTTAGCGCGGTTATTTTAATAACAGTCGCGCTGATGAAATAAACTTTGGCAAAGTGGGTCATTTGGCCAATTAAAAGAGCATGAGCATGGTGCATTTGATTTCATGGCACAGTAGGGAGACTGACAAGGAGACAGTGACAATTTACTGCGTAATAGATGCCCCCTAAAGCATGAAGCCCGAGAGAGTGGGAGGGGTGAAATGCTTTACAAAACTGCTGAACTGGAACTCCACCAGGAAGGACCTGCACGTATGTACAACTGATATCTCGATTACATGTAGTCTGGCATGGGTGAAGCCATCCAAAAGACATACGAAGAAGGTCTGTGGTATGGACGCAGCCACCCAGCTGAAGAGACCATGATGATAAGAAGGTATGGTCGCAACCATCCCAAAGACTCAGGTATGGGCGCAGCCATCCATCAATGAGTCATGTAATAATAATCCACAAAATCGCAGCCTGGTTCGTAACAAACAAAAACCAGGGTCTTGCGCTCCATCCCAACCCGAACAAAGTACAAGTCCAAGCATGTGAATACATGAGCTGAAGTCGAACATGCATGAACATCGTCTGATTACCAGTCAATGATGAAAACTGTTAACAGACGCGAGAGGTACCACCAATAATGACAATGGTCCTCAAGGTACTTATAGGTACAATCCACGGCGTGTGAATCAATGAGCTGGTGTCAAACACCCGCAGAATCATCCGATCGGAGGCCAATGATGAAAACCTCACGTCGAACACGAAGAACCTGCCATTGAGGCATGCAGGCTCTAAGGCACCTGAAGGGAGTCTCTAGGTCACTTTCCTGGATAATGAGTTGAAGTCGACAGGAAGTAACCTTGATCGAAGGTGGGCCATAATGTTTCCCACATCATCGACACGAGACAGAGAAGGATAAAATATTTTGTGTGAGACATCAGAGGGAGGTGGTAAGCTTGCAGAGGCCAACTTCTCTTGAACATATCGGCGGCACGACGGCGGATTTGGCAGTATCTGACATCAAATGAGCAGAGGTCATGGTGACAAGGCAATGAGCAGATGAGAGGTCAAATAGGATAACCCAAACCCACGGAGGCTAGTGTAAAACAAGATGAGAAATCCCCACCCAGACACGAATGCAGACGAGTGCCATGTTCAAGAGCGACATACTGCCGACACGACCATTATTACAGTTTCATTTTCCCCACCATTTCTGGCAGGTACCCCGGTTATTTTTGGATGACAAGCTTGACGGGGATAGCATATGCTTGGAAAGCGTCATTTCGACGATATCCGATGTCATTGAGTTTTAACGAGCCTGACAAAGGAAGAACTCGACGTCTTTTCCTGTTTAGAGAGTCTAAAAAGACAGCGAAAAAGGAAACTCCAGGGGGGTCCTTTTTCGTAAAGTTGTGTCTCTCGAGCCCGAAAAAGTATAAAACAATGCCCGAAAGAACCGCCCGACCAGTATGATCGAGGAGTACTTTTCGTGAATAGTGACTTCGACCCGAAAAAGTAAAAAAGCGGTCGGAAGCACGTCGTTTTAGAGCCAATAACGAGTGCGAAACGACAAACACCCGACAATCTTTTTAAGTTAAACGGTCGAAAAAAGAGCTTTAAAAGTGACCGCCTCTCATTCCTTTTAACGAGCCGAAAGGAAGCTCGGCCATCTTTTCTTGGTTTATGTCGGAAAAGAGCTTAAAGACGACATTTTTTGGGACCAAGTGTACATAGAACTGTTATGACCACGCCGGTTACTAGAATCTGCACAAGGACACTGCATGCATAAATCTGTTCAACACATTAAAAAACATAGTAAAACATGCATAAAAGCATAATATAGCGACGTTAGTGCTAAATCTATGGGAAAAACATGACAAAAACCCACATTTATAAAAAACCATAGTCAATTACAAATTTTTACCATAAATAGGGGGGTAAAAGTCATTTTTTACCATTGTTACCATTTTGAGTTGTGAAGAACATTGTGGAGCTGCGAGGTTGACAGAGCGATTTCCAGCCCGTGCGGACACCATTCATCTGGCAGCTTGTTCCAGGTAGGTTCTCCTCTCCCTGCGCTTCATTTTGAGTCTTTTTTGCAGCATTTCCACGGTGGGATTTGGCCGTTTGGGCAAATTCTTTGAGCGTTGATGCGCTCTCGGTCAGCGCGGATTTCCCGCTCGGGTCCGCGCTGATCGATTAATTTTACACACACCACCTCTCAGGTCAGCGCGGAAAACGCGTGTGCTTCCGCGCTGACCCAAGGAAAAAACAACGGGGCGCCATGATCAGCGCGACTGTTTTAAAAATAGCCGCGTTGACGCCGTAAAATTTTGTTTTTAAGAAATTGAACGTACATTCTTCAACGGTTAGGGCCCTAACATTTTTTCATGGTTATGCAGGACGCAATGGCTTTTGTTTGGCAAGAGAGAGCCCATGATAACGAAGACATAGCAGCTTATGCCAATGCGGATTGCCGAAATGCAATGCGGGCATGCGGATTCCTAAAATTCTTCCTCACTCCGCGCCTGAGGGCGCAACCTGATCTCCTCGAGCTCTTAATCAGAGCTTGGAACCGAGTTGATGGAAAATTCACAATCCGGGGCCGTGATATCGAGTTCAATTACACGGATATTTATTTTTTGACTGGGTTGTCACGCCGGGGCCAGATGCCCATTCTGGAGGGGCAACGGCCCAGCGGTGAGACCCTTGACCAACTCATGGCTCGAGTGTGCCCACGGGCAGTTAAAACACGGAGTGGGAAGGTGGGTATTCCGACGGTGGATGACATGGTTCTTCGCACCATACTCTTTATGGTGACACGGGCAGCGGGTTGTTTGGCCAATCATGAGGCCTCAAAGACCCATCTACTACTAGCTCTCGAGTGCTTACAGCCCACCGTATTCAACTGGGCAGCAGCAGTAACGATCAACATGAAGAGGCAACTGAGCAACTGTCGATGCGGAGAGTCGAAGCAGTTCGGTTATGGGTCGCTCTTACTTCCGCTCATGCTGGAGCGGGTGCCGGCCTTACAGCTGCAGGACATGGTCGTGGATCCACCCAAGGGTGATGGGGCCATGTCATGCCGCGCGGAGGTGGCGGCCGCCCAGTGGCATGGGGTGTTTATTTTCGAGAGTGGCTGGATCGGCAGGTCATTTTCGTAGAGGATTGGCCATATGCCGGTATCGACTTCCGTGGCGATCCCGACATGCCACTGCCCCCAGGAGAGCATTGGGACGATGGAGGTATGACACTTGATCTCTTTTTAATTTTTATCTTTTAAATGTTTTTTAATTTTTTCATGTACATGTCCTGATGGATGCTATGATGTGCAGATGTGGGACCCGTGAGACCCCTTGGTCTAGCCCCAGAGGCATGGAGAGAGGGACAGGACACTGGAGCCCTAGCCTTGGCTCCTCCAGGAGTCAACACACCGAAGATTGTGCTACAGAACCTTGAGGGTTTACTGGCGGGAGTGCCAGATTACCAGGGGATCGAGGAGGTCCCCATAGCATCTCAGATCCACACAGTGGGGGTGGAACCCAGGATGCACCGCCTTTTGAGGCGGGTGGCACGGGCAGTCGTGTGCTACAAAGAGCACAACCCAGCCCAGTAGACATCTAGGTTTTATTTCCACTGATGTTTTTTGAGAGACACGTGTCTCAGATGTACTGGGAACATCGGCCTTACTTCAGACATATACACTTATTTTTTGAGCGCCTTAGTGCGCCACACGATATATATATATATATATACCGTTTTTGGATGGATCTTTTCACATGTGGTGATGTTTTTATATGCTATGCAAATGTCTAATACAAATGTGATCTAATGTATCAGTTGCACAACATGTGATCCACATATTTTAATTTTTTATGCAAGCTTAAAAGCACACATGCGAACACACATGCAAACTATGCTTGGAGAAGAATTTATTTACATATGCTTATTCTATGGTCTTATTATGATTTCTATGTCTTCTTGTATGATGTTTATCTATTACGCAAATGTCTGTCTAACACATGGTTCGCCAATGCATCAGTTAACATGTTTAATCGTCTCGGAATGTGTTGATATGTGATGTAATCAAAATTCCTTTCTAACAATCTCACACGTAAATACAACCTTAGAATGCGTTGGTCTCTGACGGAATATCGCCCGTTGAGCTGATGGACGACAAGTTGAGAGTCCAGGTTTACCACCAATGCACGAATGCCGAGATCAACTGCTTCGGCAAGTAATTCAATTACAGCACTGTATTCGGCAACATTGTTAGTGGTACGACCCAAGCACACGCCTTGAAGATCTAGCAACTCGCCGTGAGGATCATAGATCGCCCACGCTGCAGAAGAAAAGTTGCAAGTGTTATGGCAGGCGCCATCAGCGAAACCAACATAAGGTGTACTAGACATCTGCACAAGAAGCAGAAAACACAATAAGAGGCAAACACGCCTTCACACCAAAGCAAAACAAGAAATCATGCACACATAACACACTTGCTAAAAACACTCGTATGTACAAACTAGGTGCACGAAATCATGCATAGTATTTTTTCGAATAGAGCCCGTTGCGGGGCTTGTCGAGAGGATTTCCTTCGTAGTCGATCAGCTCATATGCCCCCTTTTGCAGAACTCTCTTCACGATATAGGGGCCTAGCCACATGGATTCGAGTTTACCTGCCCCCAGCTTATCTTTAGCTTGGTCATAGAGCAGTACTAGATCTCCCTTAGCAAAGGAACGAGGTTGAATGGTATTGTCGAAGTGAGCCTTAACCCTCTTCTTCTGTGCTTCAATAGCTAGAGAGGCTAAGCGACGGGTCTCGTCTAGCCGTTCTAAATAAATAAGCCGTTCCTCCACCGGAGTGGTGTTGGGAAGCAACTCGATAGCTAACTTTAACGAAGGAATTTCACACTCAACAGGAAGGGTGGCCTCCAGTCCATAAACAAGCTGAAAAGGAGTGAAACCGGTGGCGTCCTTCACGGAGGTCCGGTAGGCCCACAAGGCGGGGAACAACATCAGATGCCAGTTAGACTTGTGCGTATTCACGGTACGTTGGAGCATTTTGATCAAAACTTTGTTTACAGCCTCAACTTGGCCGTTGGATTGAGGGTAATATGGCGTCGAACTATCTTGACGCAAGCCTAGCTGGGTCGTTAGTTCCGTCATCATGTGATTACGGAAATGTTTTCCGTGATCCGTGACGATAGCCTGGGGGACTCCGAACCGAGTAATGACATGATTAAACAGAAACTGCGCCGCTGTGTAGCCGTCTTCATTCAATGTAGGCATCGCTTCGGCCCATTTGGTGAAATAATCCACGGCAACGATGATATACCCATGCCCCTCGGCCGAACGAGGGTTACAGGACGTATAATCGATGCACCATTTGGAAAACGGACCTAGGGTAACAACAGGGTGCAGTGGTGCAGGAGGTGCACGCATTTTCCGGTGGTAGATCTGGCATTCATGACATGCACGGACGGCAAGGATGCAATCCTTGAAGATAGAAGGCCAGAAATAACCAGCATGGAGGATTTTCTGGGCGGTGGCATATCCGGACATGTGGCCGCCACAAGCACCAGAGTGGCAGTCATTCAACACCCGCTCAGCCTCCTCGAAAGTCAAACATCGGCGGAGAACAGAATCAACGCCGAGGCGGTACAAGGTATCGCCAATAATGCGATAGGGTTGAGATTGGCGACGAATCCTCCGTCGAGCGTCTTTCGATACATTAAGACGGAAGGAAGACGTCTGCAAATATACGATGATGTCCCCATACCAAGGGTCGAGGGTGCTGATTAGAAACAATGTTTCATCCGGGATATGCTCTTCCGAACGAGATGGTGCAGAAGGAGATGGCAAAGAACAGAGCAATTCTGCAAAGACTAGAGACTTCTTAGACTTGGCAGCAGTAAATTCCAAGTCAAACTCTTGTAGGATTACGATCCATTTCGAGTACTTTCCCCCCAGCAGCTGACGCGACAAGATGTACGTCATTGGGTTGCAATCGGAAATCACGGTCGTAGTGCGCAACAGGATATAGTGCCGGAATCGTTGGACGGCGTAGACAGCAGCCAATGCCAACTTCTCGATATAAGCGTAGCGAGTTTCCGTATCCAAGAGATTGCGACTAAGGTAATAGATAATGTGCTCGTTGCCATCATCATCATCCTGCACCAGAACCATGCCGATGGTGGTGTCAGCGGCAGCTAGATAGAGAGTATAATCACGGTGATAGTTCGGAGGTCTTAAGAGTGGAGCCGAGACAAGGAGGTCCTTGAGTCGCTCGAAAGACTCCTGGGCGATGGAATCCCAACGAAAGGGTGTGTCTCGCTTTAATAACCATGTAAAACCCTTAGCCACCTCGGCATAATTCGGAATGAATCGTCTAAGGAAATTCGCTTTGCCCTGCAAGCTCTGCAATTGCTGCAAAGAGGCAGGGGGAGGAAGATTCAAGATGGTCTCAACTTTGAGGGGATCCAGACGGATGCCTTCTCGGGAGACGATGAACCCGAGCAGTCGGCCTGATTCTACGCAGAAGACACACTTGTGAGGATTAAGCCTAATGCGGTAGTGTCGACAGCGGAGAAAAATCTCTCGAAGATGAGAGGGATGATCCTGACGCTTAGTTGAATGAGCTGGAAGGTCATCCAGATAAGGTTGTACAATGTGACGAATATCATGAAAGGCATAAGACATTGCACGTTGAAATGTAGCGCCGACATTCTTTAGACCGAAAGGAAGCTTTTTATAGGCAAAGGTGCCCCAAGGACAAATAAAAGCTGTCTTATGCTGGTCTATGGGTGCAATGTTGATCTGGTTATAGCCAGAGAAGCCGTCCATAAACGAGTAAATTTCACTTCCTGCGCATTCGTCAATAAGCTGATCAATGAAGGGCGTAGGGAAGTTATCCTTCGGACAGGCACGATTGATATCATGATAGTCAACACAGACCCAGATAGTGCCCTGCTTTTTATTCACAGGGACTATATTAGACACCCAATCCGTAAGGGGAATGGGGTAAATGAAACCAGCTTTAAGAAGCTTTTCGACTTCGACCTTGATGGCTGCAGCCTTTCGGGGGTGCACAGGGCATAAGCGTTGATGAACAGGCTTAGCACCTGGATATGTAGGTATTTCGTGCACCACTATACTAGGGTCGATGCCGGGCATTTCCTCATAGGACCATGCGAAGACATCACGAAATTCACGAAACAGAGCAGTGTAGAGTTGAAATTCCTCTGGAGTGCAAGTGACTTCGATATGAATGTGCTCGACGATCCCTGGTTTGACAGAGATGTCGATCGGTTGGGTTTGCGTGATATTTCCCATATTGCCCTCTGAAGACACTTGATAAAGCTGAATGGGTGTTTGGAGAGGCGGGGATGGGACACACGAAGCAAACCGCTCGAGACATGCGGTCATTTCCGGATGGGTGGGGAGAAACGAAGAGCGGTGGTGGTGATCTGACCAAGGGAGCTCTTCGAGAGACATTGTCTCTATGATGGCTTCATCGGAGGGAAATATTTCCTTCAATGGATCCGAAGTAGCCTCATCTCCTAGCCAAGGGAAATGATCATATGAATTGGGAACACTGCTCGGGAGAGAAGGTTCATCAGGGGGAGCCGATGCAGCGACAATCTCGATGTAGTTGAGTTCGGCAGGACTCAACGGCATCATATCACCCCAAGAGTCTTCCTGGTTAGCAGGAGGAAGAACCCACGAATCAGAGCGTACAAAGATCATATTAATAGGGTCGAGATTCAGAGGTGGGAGGGGAAAGACTCCCATTAAAGTGGGATCTTTGAAAAGTCCGGCACCCACGCTCTCGAGTGACTTTGAGGTATGCTCCACGAATGGCACATTACCTTCAGAAGAAGAGGCGAAGAAGGAGAGCTGGTCCACCGTGACAATCTTCCCCTGGTGAGGGAAACAAATGACACGGAACAGGGAGGAAGCCACGGCTTGCATGGCGTATGTCCAGCTCCGTCCGAGGAGGAGGTTGTAGGTAAGATTGGCGTCAACAACTTCGACCTCCACTTCTACGGTCTTTCCTTCCAAAGAGATGGGTAAGTGTTGGAGGATACCGTAAGGACGGGACTCTCTTCCATCGAACGCTTCTAACGTCGTAGGAGACTGACTCAAAGCAGGGGAACCAATCGCCTTCCAGCAAGCAACAAACATGATGCAGGTTGAGGCACCTTCATCAATAACCGTACGATGAATCGCCTTGCTATTGATGATAACCTGTATAAGGAAAGCAGGTTGGTGAGGCAGTCTCTGTGTAAAACCCTCGAGATCAAAAGAAATCAAATCTGAATCTGTCGGGTCGATGCCACCAATAGCTGATAGCAAGGACTTCCTCTGGGAGGGGCAGCTCTGGAGGACTTCTAGAGAGGACATAGCAGACGGAGCCTGAGCTAAGTCCTCAACAATGCTATAATGCTGGGCAGCACGAGCATTAGGGTTGTAAGACGACTTCCTGAGTACACCTTTTGGAGGGGGTCGGGGGATCGTCTCAGCGCTGGGCCTTTCGATGTGGAGAGGACCAGAACTAGACGGAGGAGCGCTAGAGGAAACCTCCGGCTCTTTCCCGGCATTAGATGGATAATCTTTCGCTCTAGTTGAAACATGGATGGGAATCGTTCCAGCCATGAACACTTGAGAACCGAACAAGGAAGAGGGTTGAGACGGGTCTGCCACCATTTGAGTCTGCTGGGAAGGGAAAGGCTCTTTAAGCACGGCAGGAGTCCCAGGAGCACCTTTCAATAACCGACTAACTTCGGACCGCCTTGGGCAGTCTTTAGTGTAGTGATCCTCATCATAGATGAGACAAGGGTACTTAGGTTTTCGTTTAGCTCCTTCCTCGGGTGGAGGCTTAGGGGAATCCTGCTTGGGTTGTCCAGATTTATCTCTAGCTTTCCCTTTCTTTTTCCCTTTTGAGGATTTATCCGCCGCGGTGGACTGAACGACGTTTACCTCGGAGGTACTTCCAGGATTAGATTGGACCTGAGGAGCATTTCCATTAGAAGCATTCTGTTTTTACTTCCCAGGGTTCGCGGCCGATTTCTTCAATGACGAATTTACAGAGCCAATGACTCCATCAACAGATGGTTTGGGCGGAGCCTTGGGCTGTCCAAGCCTCGGGGCGTCTGGTAAATAATCATATAGAGTACCCGACTGAGAGTATACTAAGTCTAGGTACTGAGCTCGCGCGATCGCTTGCTCTTCAGTTACACAAGCTCCCATGGCTATGTCTCATGCAATCGCAGGGACAAAGGAAGTTGTGAACCAATCGATCAGGAGTTGATCAGGAATCCAGAATTTGATCAAGCGACGATGCCTTCTCCATTCATGTATATGATCAGATATATGGGTCGCCGTGTCCTGTTTAAGAGACGTGAGGAGATGTGTCCCCGTCTCGTACCGAATGGGTAACTGAAAATGGGTTAAGAACGCCATAGCTAGCGAGTTGAAATCTTTAAACGTGCCGCGATTTAGCTCAATGTACCACTTAGCGTCTGAGCCGGTGAGAGTTCTTTGAAAGAGGCGGAGCCGGATAGAGTCATCAAGCCATGAGTTCGATGAACACCAGAGGTGATAGGTCATGACATGGGCTTGAGGATCTTCACCAGCTTTGCCATCAAATTTTGGACAATCATCGGGTATTTTAGTTGAACTGGTGGCCAATACGGATTATGCAGAATGGGGTCATTCATCAACTTGGACACATCCGAAAGTTCCAACGTCGCTAAGAATGGTAACTGAGGGTTAAAGGACATTTGTGGCTATGGATTCGAGGCAGTATTAGGGTTCCAACCAGGTGGTGGTTGCCCCCATGGACTCTGTCCAGATGGACCCGGCCCGAAAGGGCCTGGCGCATAGGGACCTTGCCCGTAGGGGTTCTGTCCATACGGATTCTGTCCATATGCAGACAGTTGTCCCTAGGTCTGCCCCCCAGCACCCCATGTATTAACAACTTGACCCGCAGGTGCAGCATACTGAAAATTTTGGTAAGGAGTGACCTGCATCTGTTGATAATTTTGATAAGGGGTAAACTGAGTTTTCCCCTGGGGTTGCTGGTAGCCATACATTTGCTGGGCTCCATACTGAGCCTGATAAGCAGGCTGCGCTTGGTAGGAAGGTTGGGGCCGTGGCCCGCCTTGCATTTGATAGCTCATTTGAGTTTGGGGCCCAGTATAATGTCCTTGAACCGGCTGGGCTTGGATCATCTGGCCGGAAGGTTGGCCTGGTTGAGTTTGGGATAGACCTGTTTGCCCAGAAGGACGTACTTGCTGGGTGCCAGGTTGTCCTTGAGCAACCAAGGGTTGTCCTTGCGGAACAGATGGCCGAGCAGGCTGGACGGCTGGTTGACCTTGCGGTTGGCCAGCCTATCCAGATGGATGATTAGGGCGGACGGTGGGTTGGCCTTGCTGTATAGAAGGCTGGCCCGTTTGTCCGGAAGGTTGTACTGGCTGAGCAGTGGGTTGGCCCTGCTGTACGTAGGGTTGCCCCCCTTGCCCAGAAGGATGACTAGACTGGGCAGTGGGTTGGCCCTGCTGCACGTAGGGTTGCCCCCCTTGCCCAGAAGGATACCCCTGTTGGACTGCTGGTTGACCTTGAGGAATATAATTTTGCCCAGCTTGTCCAGCGGGATAACCCTGCTGGAAACCAGGTTGGCCTTGTTGGATGTAAGGCTGTCCTGGTTGCCCAGACGGGTAGCCTTGCTGGGTACCAGGTTGCCCCGGATAACCAGAAGGTTGACTCTGATAGGAAAAAGATGGACCACCAATGGCCGAAGGTTGTCCCGGGTAGGGTTGTCCTTGTGGGCCCCCAGATTGTCCTGGGTAAGACTGGCCATAAAGTGGTTGCCCTTGGGGGGCTTGCACATAAGGTGGCTGGACTAGATTAGGTGGTCCTTGAGGCTGTCCAGGAATTGCCTGGCCCCCATGAAAAGAATGAGTACCGGCGTCCCAATTAATGGATAATGGTACCAAGACTTCAACAAAATGTTGAAGAGGTGCGGATTGAGTGAACTGGAGGTACTGACCAGTAGAATCATAGTAAAAGAGTGGACCTTGGTAATTCAGGTCCATAATGGGTTGCCCATGGGCATCATACGGCCCCCCTCCTGGAACAGGACCAGAGGAGGGTTGAGCACTTTGTGCAGGGTCGACGACTCCAGATGAAAGTCCCGACTGGCCATTACTCACTTGACCGTGAGAGGGACCAGCCCCAGGGTTCGTAGATGAAGATGCTGTCACAGCACTGACGACCGGAGTTGAGTACGCTACACAAACAGTCGGAATCGTGGGAACTGAGGTAACAGGTGTATTAGGGGGTTGCGAAAGAAAGGGTTCCGTGGTGGCAATGACACTAGGATCCCATATAGTCGTAGAAGGCATCCTGGCAGCTATTCTATCCCTCATCAACTGATATCGTGGGGGGAGTGGAGAAGTAGCTGGAATGGGAGATTCAATATTTGACACCAGGGGTGTCTCACCTGCGCTGGGAGATGTCTCGTCCATGTGGGAAGTGGACATTGGAGACGACATACCGGGAGGGGTAACAGGAATATCGTCCTCGTCAGGCTCCCAGATAGGGTTCCAATCTTCTTCGTAATCCTCGTCGCTCGGGGCACGTGCGTTGATAGGCTGGATACTCGGGATAACCGGAAGAGTATCGCTTACAACTGGTTCCTCAGGAGCAAGAGAAGATGGAGAACCTTGATCACTTGGACCAGGAGTTGACGGGTCAGCCAGGATGACAAACCCCACACAAAACCTAAGGGAAACTAACGATAAAGACCCTACTCAAGCTAACGCACACAAAATCTAACCAGGTAATGTTATCGTGGCCGAATAAATTTTTAAGACACAGGAACTAAAATTGACCTTTTCATGTTTCAAGAGTCGAGAAAAGGACGAAAAGATGACTCTAGTCTCCTTCGAATGTTTAATGAGCACGAAGTGACAAGACGCTCACTAGCACCTTTTCTTTTAGGGAGTCCGAAAAGGATCAAAAGTGACTGCTCTAGAGATTCTAGGCAAAGGGTTTACCAAGCAATCCGTAAAACTGCTTATACACCTTGGCAATCGTATGAGCACCAAGGACTTTCCGTACTGCAGTCAATCTTCCCGAATGCTGTGTTCGATGCGTTACGGCTCGCAGGGCGCAGACTCGGCTTCCTATGGATCAAGGATAAAAGCCTAGTGGGGTCTCCCTATATACGCGACAGTACGTGGGAGCACAGTTCGTGTTAGACCACTATCGAGTCACAGAAGGAGGAATCACCCAACCGTAATGTGAAACAACAGTGACTATGTTTAAAGACGCCGGAACACGTCTCTAACCTAGACCTCTAGATGTTTGCGTTAAGTTCCAATGCGTTTTTAGGTTTATTCAGTTTATTTTATGGTTGATCTTGAATTAAGTTCCGGTTTCAGGCCTTACCGTGTGATCTCTCACAATTACCTAGATGCAAACTACATGCCAAAGAATACCATTCCGTTCGATGAATTCTAACTATGAGAGGGTTAAGAGTTTTCAATCACAAAAAATGAACTCAATAAATCAAACAATCTAATGCAGCTAATGACAAAGAAATGAAAATTTTCTTTTGAGAACACAAATCAATGAAATGCTCTTCTTTTCATTAACTATTGAATGCAAAGGACATTAGTTTGATTTCTTTTTCAATGGCACTGTGCACTTAAAATGAATTTTGAGAGACAGCAACACCGAGTAAAGAGAAATAAAATCACTCAATGAAAAGCACAACAAGCGTGAAAAGAGCTGATTGAACCCAAGCAGTTGTGATCTGTGTCTGGGTAGTGAAACAATCCGAGGACTGGTTCAACGACAATCACCTCAACAACCAAACAAAGAAAGAAAAAAGAGGAAGGTTTTTGCAATAGCAAAGGCAAGTAGCAACGAACTTTTGTGAAAAAGTGATAAAACAAGGTCAATCCAGTGAAAACGGGATGATGGCACTAAGTCACAGGACACAAAACAAGATTCGTCCGACAAGACTTTGGAAGCAAGTGTTTCACAATTCAAACAATAAAAATCAAGTCATAAAACAAGTAGAAAGAGCAGGAGATAGTCAAACCAACAGGCTCAGGAGGCAAAATTGAAACAAATTCAACTCTACAGGATCAGCGCGGGTAACACTCAGCAACAATGCGCTGACAAGAAGTCACGCGTAGCAACAAAGCGCTGTCAGCGCGGAAGCACACGACTTAAGCGCGCTGGTTCGATTTCAGAACCGTCGCGACTGTTTTAGGTAAAAACGCGATGACAACGAAGTCAAAGAGACAGCTATGCAATGTCAGCGCGACTGTTTTGATATAAACCGTGCTGAGGCTAAAAAACAGGCAGAATCAAGCCAAAAACTCCCAAACCAAGGCAAGAACTCTTTAAGAAATTAAGGCACTTCCCAGATTGAACCAGGAAGGTTAACAACAGAGGACTAACCCCTAATTTTGAAAAGAGAGTAACAATCAAACTCAAAAACAAGAACGAAAAAAAAGAGACAAAGGCCAGCTCCCCAGCGGAGTCGCCAAATTGTTGGAGAGGTAAATCCCCTCTACGGATAGAGGCGATCCCTACTAGCCCAGAATGGGTCTAACAACAATCAATCAATGCTACTGTGCAAGTTCCTAATTGCAAATAAAAGAGAGGCAATGGACACCTACTTGGATTCCAACGCTATTGTTTGATGAAGAGATGTCGTTCTCACTCCTTCGCTTTGGCCGGTCACGATCTTCCACGACCTCCGTAGATAGATACCTGCACACACGAAGAGAAACACAAACGCAAACGTGAAATCTAATAATTGCAATTATACATCAGTCAGAAAGGATGTAATTCACATTAACCATTACAAAGACAAATGAGAATGGAACCATAACAGTAGTCATCTATTATTAATCAATAACAGAGAAAGGTACAACCAAAGTTCTGACGCTGAGTCCTTCTCAAGAGGGTCCAGCCAGCAAGTTTCTTAAGCATTCACCCTTGGAGGTAGATTCTCCCAAAACAAAGCTCTCTCTCACACAAGCAATACTCACACCCTTCCTTAGGCTTCCTCTAGCAAATCCACACTTGTCACACCAACTACCTACTAGCAGCAGCAATCCAAGCACTATGAATTCCACACTATCCAAACTAGCTGCTCATGGCAATGGTGGAGGTTTAAATAGGAGAAGGAGTCTCCATGAATGGTGGGAGGATGAGCTTATCTCCAAGATAGGTGGTTCCAAATGATGAACAAACATGCCGTAGAAGGGAGGGCGATACTCACAAGGCTAACAACCAGGTCTGGAGTTATCTGGAAGGCCGGCTGTTAGAACAAATTCGCCCAAACTGGATCAGCGCGGTGTAACACTAAACTGGAGCGCTGACAACGCATCTTAATAACGGAGCAGGCTGTGTCAGCGTGACTTAATACAAGCATAGGATGCGCTGGCTCATGAAATTCGACCAGCTCGGAAAACCCGTGTGCTTCCGCGCTGGCAGCGCATCAGTTGCACTATCAGCCGCTAGTCAGCGCGGTTATTTTAATAACAGTCGCGTTGATGAAATAAAATTTGGCAAAGTGGGTCATTTGGCCAGTTAAAAGAGCATGAGCATGGTGCATTTGATTTCATGGCACAGTAGGGAGACTGCCAAGGAGACAGTGACAATTTACTGCGTAACAGTTTCGATTTCTAGGTCCTACCATATGTAATCTCTCACAATTCCCTAAATGCAAGCTATATGCCAAAAAGTATCATTTCGTTCGATGAATACTAACTACGAGAGAGCTGAGAACTTTTCAATCAAACAAAATGACCATAAACAATCAAGAACCACTCTAATGCAGCTAATGGAAATAAACGAAACTTTTCTTTAAAGTCACTACTCAATCGAAAGCTCTAATTTCCATTAAGTAATTCAACGCAAAAGAGACTGTTCGTTTTCTTTCCAATGGCAAAGTGCACTAAACAAATTTTGAGAGATAATAACACCGAGTAAAAGAGACAAACTTCACTCAATGAGAACACAATCAAGTCCCCGAAATACCAAGGCAGTCCTTCAAAACGAAGAAAAACACCAAAGACTTCAATGGGACATGTGATCTAGGCCCAAAACGAAGCCGAGCGGAATCCAAGTGAAAAAGAAGTAAATCACTCGAATAACGCAATAAAATACTTAACAACCACTGAACAAGTGCAAGAGAGTAACCAAAAAGTCGACTGGAATGATAGAAGACCAAAAATTTGACATGCAAAGCCACTAGATGTCCTAGGGCTAAAATGTGAAATCGGTGGAAAATGGCAAACACCCAAAGTATGCAAATGTAATCTATGCACACTTTTCATTCATATCCTGAAAATGAGAATTCTAATTATGCAAGTGTGATCTATGCAAGAGAATTCTCAAACACACGATGATTCTAATGTAATCCAAGAACCAATCAAGTGCAAATCAAGAAAAATGGGTGTGAGTTCCAAAGATCATAAACTAAAAACACTCAAAGGCGATTAACACTCATACACAATTTAGCCTCCCCCTGGCGAATGAGGGGGAGATTTTTTTGCAAAAACAAAAGCAAAAAGATGCAAAATTGTGAAAAGACTGAGACAAACCTCCAAGTAATGATCAAAGGAAATCAAATTAATAATTTGCCAAAAAAAACTCAAAACCAGTCAAACAAGACTCTGACACACCCAAGTGATTGAAAAAGGTGTAGCTAGACACAAAACCCAAGCTTGGAAGGTTGCAAGCAAGAAAACTGGAAAAGTTTACAGGCCTGGCTCGACTGTCAGGCGGAAACTCACGCTTTTATAGGATTGGCGCGGGTTGTCTTTGAGCAACTTGTGCCAATAGCGCGACTGTAAGGCTAAAAAGCGCACTAATCAAGTTTGCTAAATCAAAAAGAAAAGCAAGCAACCCAGGGCTTGAGAACAGTATCTAGGCAAACCAGGAAGAAAGAAACAACAAGAAGTCCAACCCAGAAAGCTACTAAGCAATCAAAGCAAGAAAAACCAAAGAGACAAGACAAACTCCAAGTTGTTTAGTCCGTAAACCAAACCAGAGATTGACTGAAGTGGCGTTGATGTACTTCGCTAATGGAAAGCAATAGCGTTTCGAAGGATACCGGGCCGTACTTCAGGCTCCGTCTAAAGTTTACAAATCAAACAACAAGATCTCCCCAGCGGAGTCGCCAAATTGTTGTGGAGGTAAATCCTCTTTGCGGACAGAGACGATCCCTACTAGCCCAGACCGGGTCTAGCAACAATCACACAATGCTATCACGCAAGTTCCTAATTGCAAATAAAAAGTAGATGGTGAGAACCTACTTGGATTCCAACGCTAGTGTTCGTCGAGGAGATGTCGCCTTCGTTCCTTTCCTTTGGCCGGTCATGATCCACACGATCTCCGTGATTAGATACTTGCACATGCAAAGAACAACACGAAAACAAGCGTAAAATCTAGTAGATGCAATTATATATCGGTCAGAAAAGATATAACTCAACATCAAACATGAGACAATGAGAGTGGAACCATAACGATAGTCATCTATTATTAATAAATAACAAAGAAGAATACAACCATTGTTTTGACGTCAAATCCTCCTTTGGCTGGGTAGTCAGCTACACAAGTCTTGCAAAGCTTGTTGGGATGAGGAACAAGCCTCTCTCTCTTTGGGTGATAAGAATCTCCTTACTTAGATTTGGCCTTATGGGTGCAAAGAAGGCTCTTGCAGCTTCAAACTATTGGCTCTTGACTATTACGACTGTAACTATTTGTTGAAGCCCCGAAAATTGGGTCAACAACAAGGGGGATACCCACCCGGTCCGGACCTTGGTTGGCAGCTCCTTATCCGTTTGGTATAGCGGGTCCGACTGGGGATAATGGGACCAGTTTCCCAATCTAAGGGTGTGTGTGTGTGTGTAGAGTTGGATGATATTGATCTAAGAGTACTTAAAGCTAATTTAATTCAAACTTATAAACTAACTCTATGCTATTGTAATCTAATGAGAAACAACACATCTAATCTACGCTAACCCAGGGTGAATTTCTTCTATTATGCGATCTAAAGAGATTTCAAACAATAACTGGTGATAAAGATCATTCAACTCTCATAAGAATAGAAATCAATTAAGATAAACCACTTTGCATAAAAAGTTAGGCAAAACAGTTGTGAACAGCGTATCGCATAATAAGTTATTCATATATTAGACACAAATAAATGGCTCCACCGTACAAAAGTGCCAAATGGTAACTCATACATTCATGCAGTAACATATAAACAACTAAAAACTGTATATCACTTTAAGAATATAAGCATAAATGGCCAAGAGATAAAAGTACCATTTATGACTAATCCTACCCATAAGCTTCAAGCAAAAACGATTTATCTCTACTTGTTCTAACATCTACTAAGAGTACAAAAGTGCAACATCAGTAGCAGACATTAAAACGCAAACATTAATAAATCTCGATCCATCCATTCATCAAAACCTCCTTTGAGGGTGCAGAAGTGCATGTTTCGAGGACAAGTTTTTGACAAATTTCTGGAGTTAAAATACTACTTCCTAATTCTAATAATAGTGTTTTTACAAAATTTAGGATATGGTTTTCAAATGACTGTCCTTTTTCTAATCTAATTTAAAAGAAAAAACAACATTCTAAAATAAGGCTACTTCTGAACTTGGTCTTTAAAGCTGCAAGTGTTCATCATGGGCTTGAGGAGAGTCGGCTGGCTGACTTCTACGCTGAGCTGGGCTGCGAGAACAGAATCTATGAGAGCTAGCACTACTTTTTCGGCCGTGTTTGTGATGCATTTCACAGTCATCCATTGACTATGCGGCTTGACCAAGTATGCCCAGTAATACTCCCAATTCAACCTGTTTAATGCTTGGATCACTTTTCCCTTTTCCTGTGCTTTCTACTTCCATTCTGCTTCCAGTCGTAGCTTATTTGGTAGGCACCCCGGGGTGGTCTCTTCATAAATCATTCTATACAAGGGTAAGATAAGCCCGTGATAAATCTGGTAGAAGTGCGGGACGAACTGAGAATCCCATAACACCTTATGATAAACATGGATAGGTAATGGGTCCTGGGTAGTCCATTTCTACCCCATAGTGGGAAATTTAGACACATAACAAATAGAATCCATAACATAAGCAGACAGATAAAAAGGAGGATAGATCCTTTGAGACAAGGATCTTTTAGACCGGTAATTGATAATAGCCGTGTATAGATTATCAGAAAAGATCTTAGCCCAATCCATAATATTGGCATTTGTGGCAGCATCTATCAGTGGTAGCCATTCAGACGAAAACTTATTGATATCAGGCATCCCAAACAATCTACAAAGCATGGCCGCAGCAAAACAATACGGAGAGGTGAGGGAACCAGTGCTGTACATACCGTTTTTATCTTTTTTGAGCGGCTCCTCTTTTCTGGACCAATCTTTGGTGGTCTCTGCTAGGCTTGGGTTTTCTGCCGCAAATTTCTTAACGAATTGTGCATTGTAAGTCGCCTGCGGTTCAGGAAGATGATACATAAGCTTTAGATCTTGCGCCGCGAATGATCCGATGAGCCCATGTCCTTGAACTTTGAATTTTCTGTTGTTCATCTCTGCATTGTCAAGTATCCACTTGATCATATCCGTATATGGTAGAATTTTGGGCCTTGCTGCTATCCGGTGAAGGAATGAACATGCTAGCTCCTCTAAGGACGCCTCGGAAGAGCGTTGTGAGCCCGCAACAACATCAACCTTCATTATTCTAGGATTTTCTTCTTCAAGCAGCCTGTACATGCTTTCCCATGTCGATATCCCTGCGTCTCTGTTACAGGCTGTGTCTGTATACAAAGGCGCCATCTCCTTTGTCTTTTCCTTCGCCTCAGAGCCTTGAGCTTTATTTTTCTTTCCCATCTCTTCCTGCGTTTGGCTTTGAATCGTCCTAGCTCTTCGTTCATGCAGATTACGAGTGAAATGGAAATGACTGATCAATAAAGGTGATGGGAGAGTTTTAAATGCAACAGATATATCAAATATGCCACCTTACGTGAAGTAATCCTTTACAAAAGCACGCGTCCTTATTTCAATTAATAGCTGGAAACTAATTCATTTAATATCATTAAAAACGCATGATCTTGAGTCAGATTATGGTAAGTGGATTTTCTTTGAAAGGCGTGCCCGAAGGATTCATGATGAAGTGATTTATGATTTGCTTACGTAACATCGCAGATCACACCATCGCAGATCGCGCGAACATAATATTGCAGCGATCGCAACATCGTAGGTCGCAAAAGTTTAATGTTGGTTGAATTTTGTCAGCTCATTTCTGCGATATGCGATCTTGCGATCAGCGTTATCGCAGATCGGTAAATCTTGAAGTTTTTCTTTATGAGAATTACTAATGTTGCGATGCGATATTATGCTTAACACGAGAGTCTTGCGCATACCGATATTATAGAGAAATGGAGGCATTTCCTATCTTTTTTGCAGCGCGGCTTTAAAGATATTCCCCTTATCATAGACTTAGGTAAAAAATATTCAAAGGACCTTTCTAAGCTTACGATGGTAACCTTATTTTTGAAGAAAGGAAACTCTTACTTTTTTTCCTAAATTTTAACTAAGGGTCCCCATTCATTTAGTATTTTGGACAACACTTAAATGAACAAGGGGGGGTGTTGCTGGCCACAACACTATTGTAACTCTAACTAGCTTGCTCAAGGCATAAAGGCAAGCTTTTATAGATAGAGAGGAAAGAGATAGGATCAACCACATTATTCATGGGATTGGATTTATCACTTGGAAACTTCCATGAAAGGTGGCAAACCACTTTCCTTTCTATGGAGATTCGAAGCCAAACCATCCTAGCTCAACATAGATTCAGTTGGTGAATGGGTTGAAGCGAAGCTTCGGGAGTTTGGTGCTTGAAAACTTTACTCAATTCGGTTGGCGCGAGTGTGACTCTGAGACAGAGCGCCAATGGCGCGCCCTTTTTAGAGGATTTCCCTCATTGGCACGGGCAGTGAACTGTGGACCCGCGCTAATGCAAAAAGAGCTGTTTTCATGAGTATTTTGCAGGAGATGTCTTCAGGGCAAATGAAGCTCATACTCAGAGGAATATAATGCAAGCGGTTTCAGGTCATGTCACTTCTCACAGGTCCCGGAATGAGTCCTCCAGTGTACGGGCGAGGGGTAACAGGGACGGTGACAAACGGTGACAAATTGCTGTGTAACAGATGGTCTGTGCAATTCTGGAGAGGAAGGTTGGTTCCCCTCCAGTTCTGTGCAATTTTCCAAGTGATCATAACACGCAGAAAATGACCAACTTTCTGGATGTCAGCTTGCGGGTGGAAAGAAAATAGGCTAGCAAACACAAGCTGATAAGCCACTAAAACTCAACTGAAGGATATGTACCTAGACAATGCAAGACATGTTGCCAAGGATGGTTGGTAGGGAGGCTCCAGAACGAAGCTAAGGAAAAATTTTGGAGGGTGGCTGTAGCTGCTACAACACTTGGCAACACACTAGTAGAAATCCATCTCTCTGAATGGACCTTGTTTTTTGAAAATCAAGTCTAACTCCTCCGAAAGTATTGTTTGATTCTTAGGTCATCGTGGTTTCCACACTAGCTTGGTTGAAAGATGTAGAACCTGCCATGCTCTTGATAGGTCAACACACATTCCAAGCCAAGTCAAATTAGTTGTTTCAATTGGGGATGACAGGTATATTGGTACACAAGCAATATGACCATCAGAGTTTAAGTTTCATCTTTGGTGTTTCTCCGTTGCCAGCAAGCCTAGACAGTACCCCAATGGAGTCACACAGGAACACAATCATTGCTCCACTGCCATGATCTTGGTCAGTACCCCAGTAGAGTTACTTGGATCACCTCTCTACGCAGGAATCTTTCTCTTCTTTTGCCTGATTCGTTTTTCAAATTTTTTCACATTTTCATTTATTTTTCAAGAACTGTGCATAAGCACTTATTTATTTTAAAGTTGGAAGAGGGATCCCGACTTATTGAGAGAAGTATAGGTTTTTGATTAAGAGAAGTATTTTGTATATACCTCTGACATACTTGTTAAGATTACCCCCCCCCCCACCTTACTCTACTTGATTGAGTTGAAAAGGGTTAACCCAAAACAACTGACTAGAGTAGGTGGTAGTGGTTAGCATGCAAGTGTTGTGTTTTCACCAAAGTTCACTTCGAACAGAACATATTTTACATTGGTGTATCATTGACTGAAGACAACAAGTTCTACATAAAGAGAGAGGACAATAGATAACCAAGTATTGATAGTTGTACAAGTCCTCTTGTACTTTACCTTGCTTATTTCAAGAGTCGTACAGATTTTTATGCGAAATTAACCTATGAACGTAAACAAGAAAACAAACAAAACAAAAAAGAGAAAAAGTAAATGCGAAAGAAAATAAAGTAAGAAAAGCAAGTAGGCAAGCAAACAAAAAAACAAAGAAAGAAAGAAAACATGCATGCAAGCAAACAAGACATAAAGCAACACTACTTCTACTGCTAAGCTAATAGTGCATGGGTCTAATCACATGAAGTGATGTTTCCAATGTAGCCACTGACGCATTGGTTGACCCATGTTGGTGAAGGCATGGTTCGCAAACAACACATTCAAGGGAACCAACAAACATGAAAGATATACGAATGAAGACAAACACACTCTGAGTTTAAATGCGTCCACGGAAAAGAAAAGAGTGAAAGCACACGACAAGCACTCTATGGACATACCATGGTGCTGTGATATACTGCGTGCAAATGTTAAGCATATGCACTCTATTAAATTTGACATGCAATAAAACATGAGAAACATATACAACTTACGTCGTGCAAGTGTGCTTGTTGGGTAAGATTCCTCCAATGCATGAGCGATAAGATCATGCGATTCAAGTGGAGGACGTGAAATCTGTGTGTTGGATAGATCTTCATTGCATAAAGATAAGTGATGAGGAGCCTTGGGTATTTCAACAATTTCCTGATCGGAAGTGAAACTAACCTCAGGACAGTCAGGGCCTGACATAACCATCAGCTCAAATTGAAGTGCCTCGACAATCTGTGGGGTTTCGACTTCATCATTAGATAGATCATCATAAACAGGTGGCTTTGAAAGATCAACAACGATAGAATCAACATCGTTATCAAATACGGGAGTAAATAGATTACAATAACTATGATCAGAAAAATCATTGAGTTCATCAGCATCCGCATGATTTGATGAATCAAACATAAGGGTATATGAGAAGCAAAAATGTTCATCCTCAAGGTTTCTAGAAAAAGCAGATGAAAAATCAAGTGGATTTTCAATGAATAATTTGTCCTCTCCACTATCAAATGATATATTGACATTGGGTGTGTTCTACAAATGATCAGAAGTAGATGCATCTGTGGATGGATTTACATAAGGAAAATTAGAGATAATAGAATCACTAAATATGTCAGAAAAAACAGAGGATGGGCAGACTGAAGGAGTTCATCCTTCACCATGGGTCGATGTTCAGATCCCTAGTCATATTCATCGTAAATGAAAACACATTGTGCAACATCAACTTTGTCTATGGCTTGATCCTCGTTCACAACGGGTGTAGAGTTTGGAACGAAGGAACACAAGACAGTGAAATCTAGAGGATTAGCAGAACGTGAAGACAGAGGTTGAGGAAACAAGTGTGTATGACAACCCATGGGCTTCCCAACCAAATCTGTGTAGAAATAAAGAGTAGTGAGGGAGGGAGGATGAGATAGTTGAACATATGTGTGTGCACGTTATCCCACATCACCCTGTTGGGGTGGAGCTGTTTGATGAGGGGAAGGTGGAAAACCACTTGTGATAGCGACTGTGTCCGCTTGTGATTGCGCAGATCCATCACCGAAGTATGATGAGCGCGGTTTGAACTTTTCCTTCATTTTGGGATAGAGAGATTTGGTAAGGCAATATTCAAATTTGTCCATGAGATCTTGGAATTTCATCTAGTTTTTCAGAGCTTCAAACTAGAGTAAATGGAAGCGCTACCAAAAATGTAGAAATTTCACCTGTAGATCAAACTGATATATTCAATGTACTAAAGCATAATACTTGATCTAGTTCTACGAAACATTAAGCGGAAGCATAATCGAATTCATGAGCATCATCAGGCATAAACACATATAACTGATCAAGAGAAATAATCAACCATAACATAAGATATATCGCTAGGGAAAGCACCAATATAAAACCCCCATCACTGGATTATCAATCAAGTGGAAATCCTCTTCTATTTAAAAAAGGAATCAGCTCAAGAGCTATCCTGTACTCTATGCAATCAAAATATGAAAATCATGGACTACCTAGGCCTCAATATATAGGCTGTAAGTTGGCCTAATCATACCTGCTGTCACCTCAGGTCCAACTACGTAGTCATAGAAGAAAATAGATTCCTTCCTCATGCAAGGAATACTTACTAGAAATATCCAAGCATCTGATAGTACACTGTCCCTCATCTGATCTCAACTGGGTCTCTGTTTGAACTGCCATGCATCAGTTATCCATGAGAGAATACTCAGTTATCTGAAAATAATAGTTGTCACATGCATGCAAGCATCAACAAACTATCACTCATTATTTTAACAACTTGTTAAAATAATCTAACTGGACTTGACTAAGTTAAACTAAGTCAACTGATTCTCTCATTATAGAACTCATACTTAATTCCTCAATCAGTGGAGAGAATCAAGGATAAATTCCTCAATCAGTGGGACAACTAATTGCATGTTCTCACAAAGACTTCAAGTTTAATTTTCCATAACTAATTAACTCATGGAGATTAATTAATTAATATTTTAAACTGCTGTTAAGACCAAATTCGATTTTTACTTCCTATAGTTAGACCAGGGACTGCTAAAAATAGGAGGGGACCCAGAAATTCTATTTTTAGGAGATTCTAGTTTTAGCAGTTTCACCTCTCACCCAAGGTGGCCAAAATGCTCATTGGCCAAAATGCTATTTTTAGCAGTTCTATTTTTAGCACTTTCTAAATTTAGCATTTCTTGTTGCACACTTTTCAACACTCCCTCTCAACGAGAAAGGGATTATTAGCAACCCTGATCCTGTCTTTGTGGAACTCAAACTTGCCCTTTGACAATGCTTTTGTCAAAATATCTACATCATGTTCCTCGGTTGAAATGTACAACAACATCATGATCCTCTTGACCACACAACCCATAGATGATGATAGCAGATATCTATATGCTTGGACCTGTCATGAAACACTGGATTCTCAGAGAGTTTAATGAAACTTTGATTATCACAATATATCACGGTAGGATCCATCATCTGACCAAACAATCCCACTAGAATCTTTCGCATCCAGATGGCCTCACATGCAGCCTGACTAGCAGCCATGTATTCAGTGTCCACTGAGCTAAGAGCAACTAATCTTTGTTTCCTGCTATACAAAGAAACTACAGCTGACCCAATGTTGAAGATTCCTCCAGAAGTGCTCTTCCTGTCTGATGGACTACCTGCCCAATCTGCATCCGTGAAGCCTTGGAGCTTCACTCCCTTTGTCCCCCTGTACCATAATCCATTCTATGTAGTGCCTCTGAGATATCTCAGCACATGCTTTGCCACCTTCCAAAATAACTTGGTTGGCTCAACCATAGCTTGACTCAGTTGGTTCACCGCAAAGCACAAATTCGGTCGTGTGTTTACCAGATACATGAGTGAACCCACAAGTTTCCGATAAACAGTAGTAGCTACTACCTCACCTGAAGTAGCATCCTCCTTCCTCCAGTTACCTGCTAGAAGAGTCTCCATGGGCTTTCACATCTCCATGTGGAAGCACCTGAGTATCTCATTGGCATACTTGCCTTGAGACACAAATACTTCCCCATCTCTCTGCCACACCTCCATGCCTAAAAAATAGTGCATGAGGCCCATGTCCTTCATCTCAAACTCTCTTGCAAGGTCCTCCTTGCAAGACTTGATCAACTAATCATCACCTGTCAAAATCAGATCATCGACATAAAGTACAATAATCAATAGCTTACCTTCTACCATGATGTGGTAGAGGTTCGCATCCACTTCACTCTTGGTGAAGCCCAACCCTATAAAATAACTGTCGATCTTGGTATACCAGGCATGGGGTGCTTGCTTCAGCCCATACAATGCTTGCTTGAGCCGACACACATGAGACTCACGATCGAAGGTCTCAAATCTCTCAGGCTGCTCTATGTATACCTCTTCCTCAATATCCCCATTGAGGAAAGCTATCTTCACATCCATATGATGGATATTCCAACCCATTTGTGTTGATAGTGCTAGAATCAATCTGATCAATGAGTACCTTACAACAGGAACAAAGGTGTCATCATAGTAAATCCCATAAACCTGTGAGAAACCACAGGCAACAAACCTTGCCTTGTGTTTCTCAATACTGTCATCAGCTGCCTGCTTTACCTTGTAAAGCCATCGGGAAGTAACCACTAACTTGTCCCCCAGTCTAGGAATAACATCCCACACACTATTCCGCATGATAAAATCATACTCCTCTACCATCGCATCCACCCAAACTAGCTGTTGCACTGCCTCCTCAAAAGAAGAAGGCTCAGTCGGTACACACTCCCCAACCAGGGCCATGTAGCCAGTGTATCTTTCAGGAGATCTCCTCTGTCTACGATGACAGGATGGCTGCCCCACATTCTCTCTCGCATCCTGCATCAATTTTTCAGCTTCCTGTGAGCATTTCTACCCATCTCTAGAAGACTCTCCAACAGTTGTGATCTCTACTACTGGAATCTCTGCATGCGGCTGATCCGCATCATCAGGAGGCTCCTCCTCCTTAGGAACTAATAGCTCCTCATCATCACAATGCAACTTGAGCTCCCTCTCAAGTGACACTGACATGGCTCGCTGCTCATCAACCTTCAGATCCCTACGCACTACGGTCCTCTGACTGGCAGGCAGAAACACCCGATAGTTGTAAGGTGTATCTATGTACCTCACAAGTATTCCCAACTCAGCTGTTGGGTCTAGCTTCTTCCGAGAATATTTGGTCAGATGACAGAAGACTGGTGATCCAAAGATGTGGAAGTGACTCACATCTGGTTGCTTCCCCAAAAAAGCCTCCATATGCGTCCTCATCCCCAAAATACGATGAGGACTTCTGTTCTGAAGATACACTGCTGTATTGCATGCCTCAACCCACAAATCAAGTGGTAGGCCTTGGTCATGCAACATCGCTCGAGCTGCTCCCACAAAAGATCTATTCTTCCTTTTGGCCGCCCCGCCGTGAGTTCCCGTTTAATTCCTTCTGAAGCACATAAGTCCTTAAACTGTTGGGAAACATACTCTCCACCTTTAGCACTCCACAAGGCCTTTACTTTCTTCCCTGATTCTTTCTCTGCCAAAGCTTTGAACTCACAAAAATTCAAGAATGTTTGATCCTTCTTTTGCATGAAGTAGATCCAACATCTACTAGAAAAATCATCAACAAAAATAACATAGTACCTATGCTTCACGGTGGATGCTGTAAAGAAGGTCCCACATACATCTAAATGAACTCGCTCCAGAACTGCTCCTGCTCTACTATCACGATCATGAAAGGAAGATTTTGCAAACTTACCCAAAGTGCAACCTTTGTATGTGCTCGTTTGCTCCAGCTTGCACTTGGGTAATCCGGTAGAAATTTGCTGCATGATCTTCAAGGCCCCATGATGTAAGTAGCCCAGTCTCCTATGCCATAAATCACCAATATCTTGGCCATGCACCACCTTTGCTTGGGAACTCAATGCAGAACAATGTTCTACCTGTAACTTATAGATATTCTTAATTTGAATCTCATTCTGTTTGGTCTGTCCAGTGCCGATGTGCCTTAGGAAAAACTTTCCCAAACTAAAGACTACATCATGGCCTTTATCCTCATGCATAGCAATAGACACAAGATTCTTTTTCATCCCTAGTACATACATAACATTAGAAAGAGTGAGGGGAGAAACATGCTCCCTTTGAAACACAACCGTACCCTCACCTGACACACGGTACTTTCTGTCATCGCCCATCTCGATCCGTATCTGGAGATCCTTCTCCTCCAAAGTGCTGAAAATATTCTTGTCACCTGACATGTGGAAAGAGGCTCCACTGTCCAAGTACCAAACACATACCATGTTGGATGAAAGCATGCATGCAATAAATGAGAAATCCATCTCAAATTGTGAAGCTAGTGCATCACCATCAGATTCCTTGGAGGAACCTTTCTTAGACTTCTTCTTTGATCAATTAGTAGCATAATGGCCCAACTCATAACAATGAAAGCATCTCACCTTCGACTTGTCAAACTTCTTCCCTCCTTGAGAAGACTTGGATTGGGATGCCTTCGCTTTCCATTTTTTAGCTTTAGATGCTAAAGCCAAGTTCTCTTCATCATCATGTTTTGATGAAGAAGCTCCATCCCTAGTGCTCCGTCTGATCTCCTCCTGCATCAAATTTGGCCATGGTCATTCCCAATCCGAAAATTTGTCCCTTCCATTCACAGAGTCCTTGTAACTATGCCAGCTCTTAGGAAGGCCAAGGAGTGCTAGAATCACCATATCATCATCATCTGTAGTGACCCCTACACTTGCAAGATCATCTCTGCAGGTGGTGAGGTTGTTCAAGAACGTAGAGATAGTTTCACCCTTTTCACACTTGATGTTGCAAAGTTTTTCCTTCAGTGCCAGCTTCCTCTGATCACTACTATTCTGATACAAATCTTTCAATGTTTTCCACATTGCATGCAGAGTCTCCTTCCCATGGAGGCTCGAAATTATGTGATCTCTAACTCCCTCTAGGATGATTCTCCTAGCTCTAGCCACACACTTCTTCCATTCCGCGAGTTGAGTAGCATCAGTAGGCTTAGGGAATTCTTGATCAATGAAGTCCTTAAGGTCGTTATCTTCCAATACTGCCTCCATGCGATCCTTCAAAGCTATGTAGTTTGAGCTGCCATCAAGGGCATACTCAAGCCTCAAACCATAGAAAGCCATCAGTGAAATGGATGTGATAAGAACTAAGATCTATATCTTGAATAATAAACTTCGAATTTCTCTTGCCTGTATATTGTTCTTCCTTGATCACCTATGCTCTGATACAATGTAGAAATTTCACCTGTAGATCAAACTAATATATGCAATGTACTAAAGCATAATACTTGATCTAGTTCTATGAAACATTAAGCAGAAGCATAATCGAATTCATGAGAATCATCAAGCATAAACACATATAACTGATCAAGAGAAATAATCAACCATAACACAAGATATATCACTGGGGAAAGCACCAGCATAAAACCCCCATCACTGTATTATCAATCAAGTGGAAATCCTCTTCTGTTTACAAAAAGAATCAGCTCAAGAGCTATCCTGTACTCTATGCAATCAAAAGATGAAAATCATGGACTACCTAGGCCTCAATATATAGGTTGTAAGTTGGCCTAATCATACCTGCTGTCACCTTAGGTCCAACTACGTAGTCATAGAAGAAAATAGATTCCTTCCTCATGCAAGGAATACTTACTAGAAATATCCAAGCATCTGATAGTACACTGTCCCTCATCTGATCTCAACTGGGTCTCTGTCTGAACTGACATGCATTAATTATCCATGAGAGAATACTCAATTATCTGAAAATAATAGTTGTCACATGCATGCAAGCATCAACAAACTATCACTCATTATTTTAACAACTTGTTAAAATAATCTAACTGGACTTGACTAAGTTAAACTAAGTCAAGTGATTCTCTCATTATAGAACTCATACTTAATTCCTCAATCAGTGGAGAGAATCAAGGATAAATTCCTCAATCAGTGGGACAACTAATTGCATGTTCTCATAAAGACTTCAAGTTTAATTTTCCATAACTAATTAACTCATCGAGATTAATTAATTAATATTTTAAACTATTGTTAACACCAAATTCGTTTTTACTTCCTATAGTTAGACTAGGGACTGTTAAAAATAGGAAGGGACCCAGAAATGCTATTTTTAGAAGATTCTATTTTTAGCAGTTTCACTTCTCACCCAAGGTGGCCAAAATTTTCATTTGCCAAACTGCTATTTTTAGAAGTGCTATTTTTAGCACTTTCTAAATTTAACATTTCTTGTTGCACAATTTTCAACAAAAAATCCATAGGCGATTCATATGGGCCCTTCTGTTGTTTTAACATTTTATTGTCAAGATCTTTAGGATCAAAATGATGGAAAACATATCCGATTAGATCACTGAAGTGATTAAATGAGTGCACACAATTGTGAGGTAGGTTGCGGCACCATCGTTGTAGGGATTCACGAACTGTGGTTGTAAGAAGCATGTTGACCTCTACTTTATCAAACTCTTCTGCATCCTCCAAGAATGCAAGGAATTCATGTAAGTTCTCAGGCCAAGCCACTTTGCCTTCGCCATCATACAAGATTTTAGAAAAATGATCAAAAAACTCCTTTGTGATTTAAAAGGAATGTGCATTAGACAGACATCACTGAGGGTTACCAACAACGATATCCATGATAGATGTGCAAAGATTCAAAATAGGACATGAGGACTCAGCTTGTCATCTGGCCCTCGTTCTAGTGCTATAAATGTTGGTGGTGCTGGACCAACCAACATGTCAGGGGATCTCCCCGGCAAGAAGTTCGAACTAGAACTCAGACTGTTTGGAGTAGGAGTCCTAGCAGTGGGTAGTACGGTATCGCCTTGAATGCGGTTGCGCGTAGAGGTAAGTGAGATGTCGTTATTGGTAGCAAGGGAATGACCTTGTAGAAATTCAAGGAAGGTGCATGAAAGGCTCTAACACATGGAAAGGGGGAAGAATGTGCCCCTTAGAAATCTGTGATAGCACACAGCTTGAAAGGGTACACACGAGCATAATGACATTACAAGATGGAAAGCAGGATAGCCAATGATCTAAAGTGATTGATTATATCAACAAAATGCTTCGATAAGATTCATACAAACACATACAGAATAGTCCATACATACATGCGTAAATAAGAGCTACATCCATCATTAAAGTAACCAGGATATTCGAACTATAATAACAACATATTCATGAAACAAGATGGCATTGTTATATTAAAAGAGTGAAATATCTAATCATACATACAACTATGACTTCCAATAGCCCCGATAGTAGAACATTACAGTTACTACCGTCAGCTCCTCCAAAGAGATGCAATAGCTCTGCACTGTGGAGAAGCCAAGGCTCGTTACAATACACTCCAAGCTTTCCCTAAGCTACACCTATAGGAAGCTTGGTTCCCAAAAGCATGTACAATGAGTTATGAGGTTCTATATATAGCAAAGGGTGGGGTGACCCTTGACATTCCCATTTGTGACTCTTCACCTACCCTCATGACTCTTCAACTACTACATGTCTATTACATTCTACTATTGACACTTGGTCTTTCACTTTTACAACATGTTTGTATTACAATCTGCACATGTACCCATGTGAGACAGAAATGGGCTTTATTAATCCATGCAAGACATCACTAAGACTCGAACAACTGTGGAAAGACTAACTCTTCAACATCCTCACGATGATTGATGGTGGCGAACTGATGCCAAGCTTGGTAGTTTGTTATGTTGTGTGTGTGTTCTGTGGTGACATCCTTCTGAAAGCGAAATCTTGCCTCTGTTTCATCCAGGTAAACTGATGTGGCACCTCTGTCCAAATCGTCAGATAACATGTGCATCATAGTCTTGAGTGCATCTGGACCAACAACATATTGGTGCATGGTGTTTGTGCTCATCTGCAAGTTTGCGTTGGTGGCTATGCACATCAACTAATCAAAGTACATGTCTAGCTCGAGTCAGACTTGGTTATTTGTCTTCACCTTGATGAGTGTGCCAATGGATGGGATCACATGCATACGCACAATGACATCCATGATCCTGAACACTAGTGCATGTGAAGCCTACAAGATGGTGATGAGTTGTGGGAGTTCCTCATAGTTCCGTATTTGACTCCAGATGTGCGCATTCAACTCAACTGCCTTTGGCTTCCTCATCTTTGGCAAGTGTAATGGGGTTCCATTATACCTCATTATCCATATTTGCATGTGATCGACAACAACGTGTAATTATGACAAGACACATGCTCTCCTAGCACAATGTTGCTGCCACTCGTTGAGATGGACAACTAACTTATGCATGGTGACGAATCTGAAGTACACATTCTGCATGACAGTCTTGAGAGACGATAATTCATCTAGTATCAATCTCCTCAACTTTTCTCTCATAGATGTTGTAAGTTTCTCTCCTCCCTGCCTGGCCGCTTGTAGCTCCTTGGCCATGCGCTCGTTCTCAACTATCCGAAATATAACACTTGAGCTGGTGGCTTCGGCATATGCTTTGGTAACATCGACCAATGCAGTTGGATGTCTATACACATCGAACATGATCACTCATTCTTCAAACTGCGTAGGAGATACATGGACATCCAAAGTGGGAACTCTGCATGATTGCACAACTCAGTGTTGTGACTCGTCGAAAGATATGTTATGCATCGCCACTTTCAGATTGTATTCAAGGATTTATGTGTCTCCTTGATCACTTGGGACTTTCTCTTCTTCTAGATATAGTGAATCTAGTGGGGTGACCTCTTGGTTCTGAGGCATGAGGTCAATGTCTTGATCTAACTTGGGCTAAACCATATCCATTTCCATCTGCTCTAGCATCTATTGAATCTCATAAGCAAATTCCCGCTCCTATGACTACTCACCATGTTTTGTATGTGATAGCTACTCGGATGAGTCAATAACTTGTATGGGGCAGTTTCATCAATATGTGCATGTTGCGCCTCCTGCTGTTATTGTTCCTACTACGCTTCCTTCTCCAATCTGCGCAGCTCTTGTTCTTCCCTAAGTTGCTGCTTCAACTCCTACAATTCCTTTTCTGCTTCCTCTAGCTTCTACGTATCTCTTTTCCTTTGCGCGATCCTCCTATCGTGCTGTCGCCTCTTTGCTTCAATCTCCAAATATTCTCTCAACAAAAGTGGATCTTCTTTGAACTTGCAGCTTTTCTCCATCTCTGTGCTATTTGCAACCTTCCTCTTGCCTTTTTCAAGTGCATGTTTGCTGCCCTCGCTTGCTACTAATGATGCTGCTCCTTTCTGCACTACTAACCATTCTACAACCATGCTGATCAGTTCATTGAGCCTAGAGAAGTGATAACAGTATCTCCATGGGCATTCCTCAGACCAATGACACGACCCATGGATCCAAGGATGATGCACTCTTGAACAATGGTCTTTCACTAAGAAGCGCGAGTCATATAGATTGAAACTTCTGGTGCTGAAGGTGAATAACTTGAATTCCTCTGTCTCAGCCTGTCATGCTTGAGATTCTAGATCTCATACAACTCGATTCACAAAGGAAGAGCAGACCAAGGTGACTTCTTCTTCCTGTGCAGTCTCGATGACAACCTTGTTGAGATGTGATATGACACTTCTTGCATGACCAGCTTATCCATGGAAAACTTCGGTAAAACATGTAGAGCCTTCTCCATGCTGTACATTCAGATGAAGGTGACAAGGGGTCGGGCATGCCAATCTGCTATGTCAACCAATACCTCCATCACTGCCTGTGACATGCAAGGTGGATCCTGCTCAAAGATCATCCTGTATATCAAGGCAACGAAGTGGTCTGATAGGTATGATAACTCTACGAAAGCTTCATTTGGAGAACAACTTACAATAAGTGTGCACAAAGGTTTCTGAAGGTGTTCATGTCCAACCTAAGCCTCGGAACTTCTGATGGGAACATACTACATCAAGTATGTAAGAAGACATGAAAAGCTTTGACTTTTGACCCTTGAATGGATGCTGGGCTTCTATTACTTGTTCCCTCAACCTGAGAGCCAACATGTCAGACCCGTTGAAAGGTCTTCCTTTATTCATTAGTTGATTCAACACAATCACCCAACTCAGCGGGAAGGTTTGCGTGCTCTCTTGGCCGTATAAGCGGAATGCGAAGATGACCAAGAGCTAATAAGCCTTCCATAGTATCCTTGTCTTGTACACTTGGTTGGGTGTCATCGTGAACTTAGATGGCTCTCTCACCCATCTCTTCAAGATGTCTCTTGAGTTTGCTCCACTGCTGGGTCTGGTGAAGGGTGTATCCATCATGATCACTGGCTGCGACAAGTGATAAATCTCCTGAAAGTCCTTTTCCATGAAGGTAGCAAGTTCTGCTATGCTAACACTGCTCAACGCCATTTTCTCTGGATCAGTATGCTAGAAAATCCAGTGGATCATGTCTGCTCATGGAAACATGGGATACATGCATGCAATCTGGGACAAGCTAAACTTGTGAATGTTGACATAGACCATGTGGTCTTCCAGGTTCTCCTCAAATGTGCCTAAAAAGGTGTTATTGATGTCCTACCATTTTATCTTGATCTCCTTATCTATGAAAATCTTAGTTTCTTCATAGATGGGCAGGGTCATAAAAACTTGCTCAACTACATCTCTAGTTGCACTCTCAACAATGTCCTTTGACCCTACTTTCTTGGAGCCATTCTGTACTGCTAAGAGTTTGCTGAACATCTGTGATACCTGGAGATAGAGCAACACTCATGGCAAGAAATTTGTCAGTTAAAAACCAAAACAACTTTAGGGTTGACATGCAACATACCTAGGTGACTGGCTGGAAGGTTTATTTAATTTTCACCAGGAAGTTGGGAGAGTGACTGCCAAAACTATGTAGAACACAATCCTTACTGTCAGCAGGTTGACTAACTGTTGAAACCATGCAAAGAAAAGTCCATCTTGGCCTGCCAAGGACTGAAACTGTGCAATGCGCAGTTTCAATCAGCAATGAATGCAACCTAGTCAATTACATCTACGTGATTCTGGGGACCAACGGGCACTGCCTCTCAAAATTGCATAGAGAAATCCTAGAGGTTAGTGTTGGGCAAGATTTTTGTAATTCATGGGAGTAAGGAAAAGTATTCACTCTCAGAAATGCATATTGCAAGCCGGGCAAGGGACGGTCTAGGCTAAGGTAGCCCAGATCCGCCGATAGGCGTCTAAAATCATGAAAAGGATGAATGCATGTGTGAAGCTGAGTGCAGAAAAGAGTGAATGATCATGCATGCAAACAGTGAGTGCAAGATTTAGTAAATAGGAAAACAAGTAAGTGTGTGAAGCGAGTCACCGCAATGGTGATCGTTAGTGCAGAAACAATGTAATGCATGTGACATCAATGAGATGCAATGAAAATCTTGAAACAATGCTTCTACAAGCTAATAAGCATTAAAACAACAACAAGCGTTCAAAAAATCCAAACAAAAAATGCTCACAAAAATCGAAAAACAAAAAGCGACATAAAAGTAGCAAAAGACATGAAAAGTGGACTTACCTAGAAAAAGTTGAGCTGAGTGTGTCAAATGCTCCTAGATGCAATGGGGGATGCTAGAGCTCCAAGATCGTACTGAAGAATGAGCTCTGAAGTGCCGAGTAAATATTTTTGATACGATCGAGGTATATGACGGCATGCTACAAATCTAGGAAACAACGACACTTGGTGGGAGGTTTCTAAAACAACTTTTTCATGTAACCTCCAACTGCTAAAAATGGATCCCTAAATAATAGGGATTCTTTTTTCTTTTTGTTTTTTTGGGAAAAAGAAGCCCATGCGTGCAAATCAAGATTGCCTGGAGGGAACCGGTCAACTTGGGAGCACATGCAACAGACTGCAAGCCTTGTAGTGACTTTTGCGCAATTTCTGGGCTGAGTGGGTCTGGCTGCCTCTTAAGCTATGCTTAATTTCTGGACTGAAGCCTTGACTGTTAAACAAAATTGGGTAGTTTTTTAGAGCAAGCCTAGTGATGGGCTACTCTATGTAATTTCTAGAGGGAAGGCTACCTGCTTTCTCTGCACATTTTTGGAGAGCAACAGGCTGCCTAGATCATCTGCGCAATTCTGGGGAGGAAGGTTGGTTCCCCTCTAGTTCTGCGCAATTTTCCAAGTGAGGATAACGACTAGAAAATGACCAAGTTTTGGATGCCAGCTTGTCGGTGGAATGCAAACAGGCTAGACAAAACAAGATGATAAGCCACTAAAACTCAATTGAAGCATATGTACCTGGAAAATGTAAGATATGCTGCTAAGGATGGTTGGTAGGGAGGCTCTAGAACGAATCTAAGGCAAAATTTTGGAGGGTGGTTATAGCTGCTACAATAGAAATTTAGTTTTATTTGCGCACCTATCATAAATACAATCAAGAAGGACAAATAAGTATTTCATTGGACAACATCAACAGAGAAAGTTTCTATCTATTGAAGAATAAGATTGTCGAGAAACCAGTGTTGAAGTTGCCCGACTTCAATCAACTTTTCCAAGTAAGATGTGATGCCAATGGGACAACCATTAGAGTTGTACTAATCCAAGAAGATAAACCTGTTGCATATTTTAGTGAGAATTTAAGTGACTCAAAATATAAATACTCTTCTTATGACAAAGGGTTTTATGTTGTGATTCAAGCATTGAAGGAACTATTTAATGCCCAAGGAGTTTGTTATGTTCTCTGATAATTCTGAATTATAGTATTGATCCATGCAGATGTTGGTGGCCACGTGCCTATTCAACCTGGACCCCCACCATTTTCTCTTTCATTTTTTCAGTTTCCTTAATTGTAGCACAATTTACTATTTTTGGTGCTTTTTCGGGTCCTGATCTTCCAGAGCTGTTTTGAAGCCCTAAATGACGTTTTTTGGGAAAATTAGAGAAAATATAAGGATTGAGTTGATTTTTTCCATTCGAAAGTTGTATTCCTGAGATATATCTTTCTTACAAGGTATTGTGCACGTCAAATGAAGATCGTATGCCAAAGTTACGACCTCGGGAAGTTGATGTACCAATTTACCCAAACGAGACCCATAGTTTTGTCACTTCATCTCCTAGGTTTAGGTTTTTGGATGTTTAGGGTTTTCCATTGTTTCTCAATAATAAATAGACATTCAAGGCTCATTGTAACACAATTTAGAGGCATGTAGTCAAGACATCGCTTCGTAGAGATCAGCTACGATCGCCCGAGCAAGTTTATTTCCATTCTGTTTGTAAGCTTATTTCAGTATTTGATATTAATGAGATGAAGTGTTATTTTTGTTGCATCTTTGTATTTATGGTTATATCTGTAATTCTTTGCGTTCCTGTTTAAGTTTGGATCAAGTATATAATGTAGCAACACAAATTGAACCATAAGCATGCCAAGTGGGTTGATTTTTTGTAGATTTTTACCTTTGTTTAAAAGCATATAAGTGGACAAGCAAACAAGGTGGTTGATGCTTTTAGCAAGATATTTTTGTTGAATTGAGGCTTCTGTGATCCATATTAGGTTAAGAGAGATTTTTCAGCGTAAATCACAAGATAATTCATTTGTCGACGTGTTTCAAACCAACAAGTGTGGCTCATAATTAGGACAAGTTGAATGAGCAGATTAGGGTTTGCATGTTAAATAGATAGAGCAGAAACTCCAACGGCTATATTGACAACGACTAGATTTGACTGGATAAGGGGAGCGATGATTAATCTGGGCGAAGACCGGGATGATGGAGGAGTCTCTGCATCTCTTAAGAAACGCCAGATCTGTCTTCAACTTTGAAACCTGCAAGTGTGCCCGTTCAAATTGGTGAACCTTAGTTGCAATGGATTTTCCGTACAGGGATTAAATTGTTGAATTGAGGCTTCTATGATCCATATTAGGTTAAGAGAGATTTTTCGGCGTAAATCACAAGATAATTCATTTGTCGACACGTTTCGAACCAACAAGTGTGGTTAATCATCAGGACAAGTTGAATGAGCACATCAGGGTTTGCATGTTAAATAGATAGAGCAGAAACTCCAACGGCTATATTGACAACGACTAGATTTGACTGGATAAGGGGACAGGCGATAATTAATCTGGGCGAAGACCGGGATGATGGAGGAGTCTCTGCATCTCTTAAGAAATGCCAGATTTGTCTTCAACTTTGAAACCTGCAAGCATGCCCGTTCAAATTGGTGAACCTTAGTTGCAACGACCTTTTCGTGCAGGGATTCAATTGTTGAATTGAGGCTTCTGTGATCCATATTAGGTTAAGAGAGATTTTTCGGCGTAAATCACAAGATAATTCATTTGTTGACATGTTTCGAACCAACAAGTGTGGTTCATCATCAGGACAAGTTGAATGAGCAGATTAGGGTTTGCATGTTAAATAGATAGAGAAGAAACTCCAATGGCTATATTGACAACGGATAGATTTGATTGGATAAGGGGAGCGATGATTAATCTGGGCGAAGACCGAGATGATGGAGGAGTCTCTGCATCTCTTAAGAAACGCTAGATCTGTCTTCAACTTTGAAACCTGCAAGTGTGCCCGTTCAAATTGGTGAACCTTAGTTGCAATGGATTTTCCGTACAGGGATTAAATTGTTGAATTGAGGCTTCTGTGATCCATATTAGGTTAAGAGAGATTTTTCGGCGTAAATCACAAGATAATTCATTTGTCGACACGTTTCGAACCAACAAGTGTGGTTAATCATCAGGACAAGTTGAATGAGCAGATCAGGGTTTGCATGTTAAATAGATAGAGCAAAAACTCCAACGGCTATATTGAGAACGACTAGATTTGAATGGATAAGGGGACAGGCGATAATTAATCTGGGCGAAGACCGGGATGACGGAGGAGTCTCTGCATCTCTTAAGAAACGCCAGATTTGTCTTCAACTTTGAAACCTGCAAGTGTGCCCGTTCAAATTGGTGAACCTTAGTTGCAATTGCCTTTTCGTGCAGGGATTCAATTGTTGAATTGAGGCTTCTGTGATCCATATTAGGTTAAGAGAGATTTTTCGGTGTAAATCACAAGATAATTCATTTGTTGACGCGTTTCGAACCAACAAGTGTGGTTCATCATCATGACAAGTTGAATGAGTAGATCGGGGTTTGCATGTTAAATATATAGAGCAGAAACTCCAACGGCTATATTGACAACGACTAGATTTGACTGGATAAGGGGACATGTAATGATTAATCTGGGTGAAGACCAGGATGACGGATGAGTCTCTGCATCTCTTAAGAAACGCTAGATCTGTCTTAAACTTTGAAACCTACAAGTGTGCCCGTTCAAATTGGTGAACCTTAGTTGCAATGGCTTTTCCGTGCAGGGATTCAATTGTTGAATTGAGGCTTCTATGATCCATATTAGGTTAAGAGATATTTTTCGGCGTAAATCACAAGATAATTCATTTGTCGATGCATTTTGAACCAACAAGTGTGGTTCATCATCAGGACAAGTTGAATGAGCAAATCAGGGTTTGCATGTTAAATAGATAGAGCAGAAAATCCAACGACTATATTGACAATGGCTAGATTTGACTAGATAAGGGGACATGCGATGATTAATCTGGGTGAAGACAAGGATGATGGAGGAGTATCTGCATCTCTTAAGAAATGCCAGATCTGTCTTCAACTTTGAAACCTGCGAGCGTGCCCGTTCAAATTGGTGAACCTTAGTTGCAATGGCTTTTCCATGCAGGGATTCAATTGTTGAATTCAGGCTTCTGTGATCCATATTATGTTAAGAGAGATTTTTCAGCGTAAATCACAAGATAATTCATTTGTCAACCCGTTTTGAACCAAAAAGTGTGGTTCATCATCAGGACAAGTTGAATGAGTAGATCAGGGTTTGCATGTTAAATAGATAGAGCAGAAACTCCAACGGCTATATTGACAACGACTAGATTTGAATGGATAAGGGGAGAGGCGATGATTAATCTGGGTGAAGACCGGGATGACGGAGGAGCCTCTGCATCTCTTAAGAAACGCCATATCTGTCTTCAACTTTGAAACCTGCAAGCGTGCCCGTTCAAATTGGTGAACCTTAGTTGCAATGGCTTTTCCGTGCAAGGATTCAATTGTTGAATTGAGGCTTCTGTGATCCATATTAGGTTAAGAGACATTTCTGGTCATGCAGGAGAGTCAAGAGCAAGTTTTAGGCTTTGAATATTTGAAGGATTTGTATGAAGTTGATGTTTATTTTCAAGAAGCTTTTGATGCATGAAAGAATCTTGTAAACAAAGATAAAAGCACATGGAAAGAGTTCATGTTCCAAGATGGTTTGTTATTCAAGAACAACCGACTATGTATTCCCAATTTTACTATGAGAGAGAATTTGATACAAGAAAATCACAATGGACGGTTGGTAGGACATTTTGGTGTTGACAACACACTTGGGAAGTTGGACCATTTCTATTTTTGGCCAAAAATGAGAGCGAATGTGTAGAAATATTTGAGTAGGTGCAGGGTGTGTTAACATGAAAGAGGAAGGAGATAAATTTTTGGACTATATACTCCTTTACCCATTCCCGGTAGACCATGGGAGTCAATGAGTATGGATTTTGTTTTTGGTTTTCCATAGACTCAATGATGTAATGATTCCATACTTGTAGTTGTGGACATATTTACAAAGATGGCTAATTTTAATCCATGTTAGAAAACTAGTGATGCTACACATGTGGCTAATTTTTTTTTCAATGAGATTGTTCGGCTACATGGTTTTATAAAAAGTATAATTTCTAATAGGGACACAAGGTTTACAGGAAATTTTTGGAGAAACTTGTGGAAGAAAATTGGAACCAAACTAAAATTCAGCTCATTCTATCATCCACAAGTCTGAGGGAAAGACCAAAGTGCTGAACACATGTCTTAGGAACAAATTGAGAAGTCTTGTGGGTGATCATCCCAAGCAATGAGATCATGTGTTAGCTCAAGTTGAGTTTGCATATGATGATTTTCCAAATAGGAGTATCGGGAAAAGTCCATTTTATATTTTGTATGGAATGCATCCCAGGGGATTTTGTGAACTACAAGATTTTGCCAGATTGGAACAAAGAAGTGTTGAATGAGAATATTGTGCAACAACAAAAAGTAAGTTACATGAGGAAGTTAAGTAGAGGTTACAAGTCAACAACTCCAAATACAAGTAGAAAACATATTTAAAAAGAAGAGAATAAAAATTTGAGGTGGGATACATTGTCTTAGCTCACTTGAGAAAGGAGAGGTTTCCAAGAGGTAAGTATAATAAACTTAATATGAAGAAAATAGGTCCTTGCAAGTTACTTAGTAAGTTTTTTGCAAATTCTTATGAACTGGAGTTACCTACAGGTATAGGTATCTCACCAATTTTCAATGTGAGTAATTTGTATCCTTATCTAATCGGTGACAAAGACTCATCTACAACAAATGGAGACAGTGATGAAGTTAGTGAACAAAAATGGATAAATAAAATGCCTATGAAAAAAACAATGGAAGTTGAAATGATTTTGGAAACAAAGGTTGCAAAGAAGACTAGAGGGAAGGAATATCTGGAATACTTAGTGAAGTGGAAAGGTCATCCGATTGAAGATTCTACTTGGATGAATGTTGCAACTCTACAGAAAGTAGGTTATTTTGTAGAAGACCTTATGAGAATCAGCTCATAAACCTTTCTTTCCTAGGAAGCTTGATGCAGGAGCATAGGCCAAGAATAAGGTAAAAATGATTTGGACAAGAGCTTACCAATGCGATGGGATGGTCGCATGGTAATGTTGGGGGGAGGAAGGGATTTTAAATGTTTTATTAAGAATTTGTAAATATTTATTTACAATTTCCCTTATTTTGTGGAGAAGGGGAAATGATTCACATTTTATGACTCTTGGTTGTTATAATAGGTTTTTTCATTTTGGGAATAAAGGGAAGAGTGCTGGGAAGTTCCAAAAAAAAGAGAGGGGAAGAAAGGAACTCATTATTTCTCTATGTAAATACAATTCCGAAGTTGGTGAACCACCTATACCTTCAATCCACATGAACTGGAAGGTAATTCTATGTGAATGGTGTAAATGAATAGAAATTTTGGACTCTAACATTGTGTGCTTGCTAAATGGCCGAGATTGAATCAAATTCCTATGATTAACCAATTCAATTTCTACTTTTGAGCTCATGGTTTTATTTTATGTGCATTCGTTCATTTGAATACTGGTCGTTTCGAAAGTATGTATCTTTCTTATCCGATTCATATAAAAAAAATTCAAACTATGGTGGCTTTGATCATTGTGTTTTTTCCATTTTTGTTTTGATTCTTGTTGTGTCAACTTTAAATCCCAAGAAGGAAGGCGTCTTTGTGTTCTAGGGTAGTGAGTGCGTGGGTTTTCATGATGTGAGAACAATCAATGAAAAAATAGCACTATGTTTTTTGAATACGGTCCAAAACCCTTGGTGATTGGTTTTCTAACTGTCCAATTTGAACCAATATTGGAAACCCGGTGAAGAGAGGCAATGTAAATCATTTATTATGTTGAGAAGGCAGTATGGGATGTGGAGAGTCTGTTTGGAAAAGAGTCAAGCCATTTCATCTTCCTTGAAACTACAATAGAAAATTTTAACAATTTCTACGAAATCATTTCATAGCGAAAAACAATAAATTGGAAAACAAGCACTACCAAATCATTTCATAGCAACTGAACAAAAAAAATTCAGGACCACGTGTTTAGTTTTTAAATTCCATTTGGCTTGCCCGTTGCACCACAATCCTCCATCAAATCACTAGGATCACATTTCGAAATATCTATATGGATCTAATCTTGTTTTCCACTACACCTTTGAGTGAAAATCTTATGGCCATTGGCTCTATATATTTATTGGAACTAACCCTGAGGGTTTCCTTCATCCTATTTGCATGAGATTATGAAAGGTAAAAAGTGAAACCAATACTACAACCACCCCAATTTCCTTGAATTGATCCACCATATAATACTTGTGCCTCATTCTTTTTGTTGTTCTTTATTATCAGAATGGAAAGATACTAAGTAGAAATAACAAGTTTAACCTAGTTTTACTACAAAAAATATGTATTGCAACCACATAAAGAATTGAAATAACACCAAAATGTTATACCTTTTTTACTAGAATCAATTTTCACTTGCCTCTTTGAGGGAGAAACCTCCTATTTAGTACAAATCTAATTATAAATAACTACATAAGACATTCTTTTACATTATGTCTACATCTTTATGTAATACTTTCTACCTCCTTGGAACATTCTAGAGAAGGAAAGGAACTTTCAATTAGGTCGAATATTCTAGTAACCTTTTTTACATTTACATTAGGGGAATTTTGAGGTCTAAAATGGGCCTCCTAAGGAAATTATAAAATAGTAGTGGAAATAATAAAATAATATTAGATTACATCATCAAATTTTAGAGGGAAAACAAAAAAAAACTATTTTTTCAACTCCTATTTTAAACTTATCTCCCTATGGGTTTACTCAAATTTCGAGTGGGAACACTCGTTGGATGCAAAATTTGATTCCTAATCAGATGAGTACCCATGTTACATAATTTCAATGGACAGTGCTACACGAAAAATGAGAAATACATGAAAAACGTGATTGCAATCACGTTTTCTCATGTATTTCTCATTTTTCATGTATTATGGTCCAACAAAAGTATGAAACACAGGTACTCCTTGGATGAGGAATTAAATTTTTCATCTAACGAGTACTCCCACTCGAAATTTGAGTAAAAACTTAGGGAGATAAGTTAAAAATACGAGTTGAAAAAATAGTTTTATTATTTTATTATTTTTTAATATTTTTATTTTTTTACTCAAAAAATGGTGAATCATCCCCCATGGTTGACATCATCATCTTGAATCCTATTGGTTCTTATAAAGTTTATTTTGGTTGTACATTTTTGATCTGATATTCATCTAAGACAAACAATTAAGGTATTATAGACTCATCTGCATGGATGTGCCTATGTTATTTTATGCAACGGATCGATAAGATTGCGAAATACGCAAGCAGTGAAGCAGTTAGAGAAAACATAACAAGAAAACATGCAAACACAACAAGTTTAATAAGGAGTTCACCCAACACTCCTGGGCTACATCTCCCAGTCTAGCCTCTAGTGGTGGCCTCTCTATTATGTTTTCAAAAGTAGGATTTTTACAACAGTGAGCTCAATTTGAGTCTCACAAAACAGATACAATTCAGTAGGACTATACTTGGATCCCCCAAGTCTCTGGAGTACACAGAATCTCCTTACTGAAACTCGACCTCTATTGGTCACCGTAGTATGAGCCCAATCTGAGACTCATACATGACAGACATATACAGAGAAGTTTGCTTGAACCTATAAAACCTTCATTGGAGTACACAGACTCTCCGACTCTCTCTGCCTCTGTTTGGCTTGAAGCTGCCTTTGCTTCTATAGGTCAGCTCGGCTCCTTCTTTCTGCTCTTAGCTTTCTGCATTTAACTAACTCTCACTAATTTGCTTCCCCTGCTTTCTCTGTCAGTCTATGGCTTTAAATCCAATCTGCTTTCTAACTGTTCGTTTCCGCTTCTCGGCTTTCTGGTTCTCCTACCTCTGTCCGTTTGAATCCCTCTGTTTTGCATAATCATCACTGTATAACGCTTCACAGTGAGGGGGACACCTATTTTGTAACAAATGAGGGTCTCAGCTCTCTCGGACATGTTTGAATGGTCGTTATTTCGGTTTGCTCCAAGAGTTCCAGCAAAACCGAATCTTTTGCCAGCTCATTGTCCATGTCGGACTTCAAATCCCATGTGATCTTGCTCTATAACTTTGTCAAATCCGGTCACCCATTGGGATGCATCTCCGCCATTGATTTGGGCCCCCCAAATCCTACGGTTGTCACTCATATCGGGCGGTTGAGTAGCTCGATGGTTACCTGCCCGATGTGAGCAGTTTTCTCTCTCTTCCGCTGGATGCGTGGCAATCGATGTGTGGCATTGGGCGGGACTTGGTTGAAACCACTTACCACCTCGAGCCCTTCCGATATCCTACCGGTTTTGTGGAATCCCACCCCCGATGGAATTGGCGCGATATCCTTTACATTTTATAACCTTTCGGGTCTGGGCACTCGGGGCTTTTCCTTCTTTGAGGGGTTTTCCCGGCGATATGCGATTAGAAACCACCCCCGTTTCTTGAAAGGGCCTCCTATTTTGCTAATTCGTGACAACGTGCGTTACCATGGGCCAACAGTCTGCGCACTTGATCGAGGGTCCTCATTGCTCTGTGCTGATCACAAATTGCAACTGTTACGAGGATATCTCTGATAAGATTGACTTTCATAAGACTTTGAAACTTGGCATATTTTTAAGAGTTCATGAAAACTTAGAGTGTGTTCTAGGATCCAATTTGGATCAGTTTTTCTTAGGAGGCCCATTTTAGACCTCTAAAGTCCCCTAGTGTTTCTTTCAAATTAATACTTCGGCCTTTGTTATAACATTTTTTTCCACTCCATTGTAGTGAGAGAGACCCAAGTTCAACTTACCTCAGTTGCTGGCTAGAATGCATCCCCTTTCACCCTTGATTTTAATAATATTGGTCTTACAAGGGACTTATTCCATGTTAAAAGGTTGAAATTACATAATTGAGTAATTTCTCATAATTATTTTGTCAAAATTTCATAATTATGAGATAATAATTATTTCATAGTTGAGGAAAAGCTCATAATTGAGAAAAAAATCTAGAGTTTAGCATTCTCAAGGAGATCAACTTGGGCTAATTGCATATGAGTTAGATAGGTGTCCATTATTATAGAAGTTTCCTAACTTCTCAAGCCCCTAGGTGCCTAGATACATTCTCGTGGAGGATAGAATGAACCTATATAATCTCAACATATCATGAGGAAAGGGGTTAGATCCTGATAGATCCAGTGTCCATAATATTGTGTGGGAGCTATGACCTTGTGATAAGATATCCTTTTTTAGGAGGAGGAGACTAGGCTACAAGGAGAAGAAGAGCTTCATCTCATGTTTGAGGTATACTTTCTATGTATTTCCATTTTTTCTATAATGAAAGTTTGATTCCCTTTCCTTTATATTATTGGTATTCACATTGTTTACATGATAATCACGTTATTTTCATGTTTTTCATGGGTTGATTATCAATAATTATCATGCTACTGTAATATTGCAGGAAGGTATTTGAATGCTTTTTTTGGTTGCATATGTGAAGGTATATAAACTTGAAGCTTGGATACTAGAAGATTTGGTGTCCCCTAAGTTGGTTGCATCAATTGATTGTTATGTCTTCAATTGAAATGCGTGGCCTCTCTTCACCTTCTTGTTTTGTGTTTTGATCTGCATGATAGGGAATTTATTTGGTATTTCATTTCACTTTGGATTGCACACATGTTTTTCTGGTGATCCCTAAGCAAGGATTATGGAGCAACAACTCCTTGTGGCTATGTGATTTTAGCGACAACAAAACTGACAACTCAATTGGGGAGTATACCCTAGTTTTGTTTAGATCTATGGTTCTCTTTGCAATTTTTTTTTCTTTTGTTTCCTTTCTATTATTTGTTTCTATACAACCTTGTCTGGGTCTGTGTTTGCATTATTTTCCTCAAATATGGTTAGATCTCATTCGTTTTTTCTTTTGAAAGTCATGTTTCTCTGCCTATGCAAGATTTGAACTCAATTCAAAGCATAAAACATAATTTATGCAGGCTACATACTACACATATGCACAAATTACTCTAGCATGCTACTAGTTAACCCACGTACATATCTATAAATTGAATTTTCAAGGGGCTGTAGAATGCAAAAAACACTCTTATTTTGCGAATTGTTTACTCGGTTTTTTCTTGTGAACCCTAGGGATTCTATTCTTTGAGAAGATACATTAGGAATCTCTTTTTAATGGAAGTTTTGATGATTCCTTTCATATTATAAAGAGGGAAAAGAAAACTAATTTTTGCAAAGGTGTCTTCTTGTGGCCTCTTTGGGTGTGATTTGATTTGCTTTTTTTTTTTCTTCTAGAGCTTAGATATGTTCTCTTTTGATTGTTTAAGTTCAAATATAGTTTAGATCTAGTTTGGAACTCTTGTTTTCAATTAGATTTGCTTGATTTTCAATTTTATGGTTTCTTTTGAACCTATTTTTCTTGGTTTTGGGGTGCTTGTCCTCAAGATCTAGCTGTCAAAATTTGGATCTATGTTCTTACTATTGTTTATTGTACATATTTTAGATCTAATTTAGAAACTTGTTTTGAATTAGATTTGTTTCTTTTCCCATTCTAGCGTTTTCCCTAAGGTTGTTTTAGATCAATTTTGAGCATTCTTGGATATGTATTCATATTTTTTGTTGTAGTTTATTTCTATCTCATATCTACATTATGACTCTCACCTCTTGTTAGATTTGATCATTTTCTCTATTTTTGGTGTTTTCTCAAGAAAGAAAAAATCTTGGATTTTCTTGTTTTCAGTGGTATTTTTTCTTTTGATATGTTTTGGTTCTGAGAATTCAACCAAAAAGGTTTGGCTGAACCTTTTGGACCGACTCATATTATTAGATCCAATGAGTTCTCTTGGATTTCCATTCCTTTTTTTTCCTTGAATTAGGGTTAGGTTTTGTTGACCATTGTAGATCATTATTTATGCTTGCTTTTGCTATCAATTGAACTACAATCTTGATACTTAATGTTAGACTCTCTCATAAAACAATAATAAATCCAAAAATAAATAAATAAATTAAATATTCCAAGTTAGGAATTTGTGCCTAACTCTTGGGTTGTTCCTCTAAGATAGGAGTTAGTTTAGGTAACTCCTATATTGGTGTGTCTGGTGAGAAATTATCTCACCCAAAGGAGAAATTATCTCAACCAAAGGAGAAATTATCTCAACCAAAGGTGTCTAAGATAGCACGCACTATCTTGAGAACACTGTCTCTCATCTATTTATTTGTAACAATATTTCAATTATTTTGGATGTAAGAATGAGAGTAATGAGAGAGAAGCATGAGGCTTCAGCCTTTTTCCGCCATATTTTATGTCTGACTTTTATTTGTGTTTTTCTGTAATGTGTCTGAGTTAATCTCATTCTTTATCATGTGGTATCGGAGCGCACGGTTTGCTCTTTGGCATTAAGAGAGTGAGAAGATCTATTTACAGCTGCGTTGTTGAATGTGAGAGTTGTCTTGGGCTTATTGTCAACAACAGAAGCAGTTGCCCCATCATCACTTGGGACATCGATTTGGAAAGTTTCCACTCGGAGTACGTGAAGGTTGCGTATATGAAACAAAGACTGAAGATATTGTGTGTCACGACTAAGATCAGAGCTGAAGGTGCAAGATCCACGACATGAGTTCATAGAGTGGTGGTGTTTTACGCTGACCTACTCTGTGTGGCGTTGATCAATTCTTGAGAGTACTTCAGTTCTGCAACATTAATGGCTTCTTGGTGAGTGTTTATTAGTTTGCTTCTCGGTTTGGTATTTATTCCCAATAAAATAATTTGTTTCAGGTTATATGGATGCCTACCTTCGGCTGCGCATATATCATATATTTGAGAATATTGAGAGATAAATGGGTAACCATAAACAGTTTACCGAAATACTCTGGCACTGGTTATTTTAGAATATAGCCAGTAAAATCTCTGCCATGTGAGGAAAATATCCACCTCTCTCTATACGAGTTGCCAAAGAAAAAAAGCTACAGATGCCCAATATTTGACCATACACAGTAGCGGAGCAGAGGAGCTAGCAGTCATGAGGTTTTGGCTGTCATCGTTGAGGTGAAATTTAAATTGGAGCATTCTTCGGATCGTGAAAGAGAACATCATTGAGAAATAGACCAGCATTGAAGCTTCTGAGCAGAGCATGTTTCATTGAAACAATGTTTGAGTACAACTCTTCGTTGAAGTGTAAAACAGAAATCGATGAATGAGAAGCCTGCGGAAAAGACTTCTCCATAACATAATCATGTATCGGTGATGCGTGTGCTCTGTCCATCTCAATCATTGCATGTGTTGATCTTCTTGTGTATGCCTAGAGAAAGCTGTGACAATTTTGAAGTTTCATCTCTCAGTGTTATCAATATTCAAGAGTTTCAAGAAATTACCAGCGTGGAAGTGTACCGAGCAATGAACCACTGTGAGAAAAGTAGCCTTAGCATGGAGAACCTTTTTGAGAAGCGGATGCGTGGTGGAGCCGAGTGTTAAGAGAGTGAGTTGTGGTAAGGATTATCTGCCCAATATCATTTGAAGTTGTTCAATTCTGAGTGAGAGTCGAAAGTTTTTTTTTGGCCTGAATGCATGACAAAGCGAAGAAGCTTTTGAAAGTTCAACAGTCGGTGCTTCATAACTTTAGAATGTGAAATAGGGAAGAGCTTTTGAAAGTTAGATGCTTGCTCTCATCGTTATGACACACTTCTGTTCATAACTTTCGATTAGTCTCCGCTGCCAGTTGCCGGAAGCCTGTAAATTGAGATATTCAACTAATTTTCTTCCACCAGTTGGATTTGGAATGAGAAATTATATTATCATTTTTCTTTATGTATATAGCCTGTAACATTTTCCAGGCCGTACTCTACCAGCTCTTCCAGCCCTCTGCTGTGCAAAAGCTTTTGATATAGGTGCCACAACCAAGCTTTCAATATCTGTCATTGGATTGTAAAACCGTTGTTTTGAAAAGCCACTATCAACAACATATACTACACCCTCAAGAGTAACATATGTCTCTGCAATGTTTGTAGGGACAATCACCTTCCTCTTTCCTCTGAGTGCAGGCCCAAATACAAGCTCTTGATCTGAACGTGGCAGTCCAGCATATAGAGGTAGATTGTGGAATGCGAAAGGGAGCGGAGAAATTTTTTATATTCATAATCAAATTCAAAGAGGGTAGCATTTCTAATAGTGATAAGGAGGAGTTTTCTCGAGTGATAAGGTGCAATTATTTTTTATATTTTGGAGTGATAAGTGTTTTGTAATTTTGGAGAGATAAAGAGTATATTTTGTATTTTTGAAGTAAGAAGTGATTTTGTATTTGGAGTGATAAGGGAAAGTTGTAATTCAAAGTATTGTCATGTCATTATCCATTCAGATTTTGAAGGCGAGTTGTTTCAAGCATTTGTCAGTTTGGCATTATCATTGCTTCAGATGTACTCCATGATTAATAAAGATATCATTTTTTTGGTGTTGATGTGTCCTAGATCCGCCCGAAATTGAATAAGGGGATCTTAGGTACATGAAGAGTGAGTTGATGATGGTGCATGCTTCATGTTTTTTTGCTTATGATTTGTGTCTAGTTTTGACACATAAATGATCTCATTTCATGCACACATAAAATACAACGCCAGCAAGCACAACACCTATATCGAAATAATTGCAAGGAAGGATAATTAAGCTCCACACATACAACAACTCATCAAAGTTTTCAACATCGACATTCTACTTCAACAAGCAAATTCAATCAAGTTAATGGATTTGTAAACTTTACTGTTTCAAAGCAAAGTCTACATCAACATTCTTGCAAACAAATTTAAGAACTTGTGAATCAAATTCCAATTGAATTGTACGGGTGCATTCTCGGTTGAAACCGACACCCACGTCTTGATTTGATCATAAGTCAAGCACGTTCATTCTCTTCAACTTAGTCAAATTAAGACAAGTGAATTCCTTGTTTTATGTGAGTCATTAAAACCATTGTAAGCTTTTTTGGGTGCATTTTCGACAGTGTTCTACACCCTTCCTTTAAAGCACAATCAAGTGAGTCCATGAGTTTTAACTCCTTGAAACAACCATCACAACAACCACAACAAGTTCAACTCTAACACCAATTAAGCAAGTTGAGATCAACAAATCAAGCGAGCGTGCCAGTCAAATTCCATAGCAAGCGAGCCTGTCATTCAAGTAAAGTGAAACAGTTCAAAGCACGATATCTACGACAAGAGAGCCTGACTTCAAGTGAGAAAGTTCAGATGGGGCAGCATATTTAGTTATTAAACATTCTTCACAGTTTGATCAACTCCAGTGATGAAGACATGGTGCACATCAGCAAAGAAACTCTTGCTGATATTTCACGGCATCTACAGCAAACGCATGAAACCATTGAGTTTCTTCAACTTGAGTCCCAACTTCAAAGGAATGAATTGCAAGAAAAGAGTGATACTTTCAAGTCTTTGAACCATCCAGATGATAAGTCATTCATCCCAACAACTTCAAGTGTCGAAGTTGTTCATGATAAAATTCAAATTTCTTCCAAAGCCATCATCAAGCCCTGGGAAGAAATTCAAAATAACAAGAATAGACGTGGCTTAGGATATGTCCCTGATGACACCAACTTACAAATCCCAGATTATTCCAAGCCAATTAAGTTTGTGAGTGCAAGATTTCTTGAACCACTCACCTCAGCAGGTTCTGCGAAAGTTGTAGACAAACGAAATTGCATGCAACCTGAAGTTCATGTTCAACCGAAATGCTCTCATTGTCAAAGAGCCGGTCATTTGGAAGATCAGTGTTTTGATCTCCATCCGTGTTGCCATTGTGGCAAGCCCAATCATTCCTCAGCAAAATGTCGCAACCACCAAAAATCAGGCAGATTGAAGATACAATATGACTGGATTGATCCTTGGGAATGGTCATCCACAGTCAAACGGTTGTCTCAGTTCTACAACCGACTACAATCTTACATAGTGCACCCAGCAGTGAACCGATGATGGTACTCTCATGCAATTGAATGAGGGAGTACAACAGTGAAACTCTCCTACACCTGAAGGGGGGGAGTTCAGATATCTTTTGGAGAAGATTGTCTCTCCTTTCAGCTGACAAAGGGGGGAAAATGTCAATGAAATTGACAAGTGGTTGTCAGACTGAAAGTCTCGACAACATCAGTGAAGCAGCCAGTGGGCATCTTCATCAGCTAGTGGGCATTTGTCATCAGCAGTGAGCATCAGCAAATTCGCCAGTGGGCGATCGACAGCCAAAGCAGCAGTGAGCAGCTTTCATCCTCGCAAAAGCAACATTGAGTTGTTTTTCGACATCTTCAGCCAGTGGGCAATCATCATCAAATTGTGTCAGTGGACACCGGATGCTGTTTTCAAGCAAAGGACAGTTGGATCCTTTTGCGGCTTGGCACATGATGGAGTTGTCAAGCGTCCTTCAGAGATGAATCAAGCATGCAGCTGATTCATGTTCTCTTCAGATTTGAGTTTTTTCCAGCATCCAGTTTTGGCGGTTTTTTCAGGCAATGTTTTTGAGGATCAACATGAGAACTTGGAAGATGGTTCTCGTTTTTGGATTTATCATTGAGGGGGGGAATGTTAGACTCTCTCATAAAACAATAATAAATCCAAAAATAAATAAATAAATTAAATATTCCAAGTTTGGAATTTGTGCCTAACTCTTGGGTTGTTCCTCTAAGATAGGAGTTAGTTTAGGTAACTCCTATATTGGTGTGTCTGGTGAGAAATTATCTCAACCAAAGGAGAAATTATCTCAACCAAAGGTGTCTAAGATAGCACGCACTATCTTGAGAACACTATCTCTCATCTATTTATTTGTAACACTATTTCAATTATTTTGGATGTAAGAATGAGAGTAATGAGAGAGAAGCATGAGGCTTCAGCCTTTTTCCGCCATATTTTATGTCTGACTTTTATTTGTGTTTTTCTGTAATGTGTCTGAGTTAATCTCATTCTTTATCACTTAATTTTCACTTCCTTTTATAGTTTATAAGCCTTCTTTTGATTGCATTTTGTGATATTTTGATTTCGAAACCAAGTTTAGAGATTTTGAGTGCTTGGTGTTCTCTTTTGATCTCTTTTTGAGTGATTTTCTTGGATTGTTTTCTTATAAGCTTAGTGAATTTCAAAAGAGTGATTATTGAGAGTGTGTGAGGTTGTTATTTTCACTTGAAAAGGAAAATACTTTCTTCCCTTATCTATCTAGAGTTCATCGAACGAATATAAAACTTTTCATTTTTCATATAGTGTGCATTACGGAATGGGTATTGAGTCTATTCACAACATATCAATTGCACATCGTTACCTTATTGATTAAACAAAAACCATTAAAATTAAAGTTTAATAAAATATATTCTAGACTTTTCATTTTCATTGGTAGCCCACCAAGAGTAGCTTAGACTAAGGTCTTGGAATAGGGTGTGATGTTAATTTCTCCAAGACCACAAAAAAACCTAACATGTTGCGATAGGGATGGAAAATCCACTTGTTGTTGCACATTTCCTAGAAAGCCTTTCTAATGAGAGGTCATGCATGAGGTCACATTGAGGCCAACAAAGTGATCCACCCCACTTCATTGGTATTGGTGGCATGATTTACACGTATTGGTGGGTGTTATTAGCATTTTTCGCTATAACACTTGGCGACTCACCTAGGAGGAGTACACCTTGTTAGCACTTCGTAAATCCCTTTAGCATGAGGAAAGGGACACAGAGATAACCAGAAGACCACTTTGGACTAGAAACTGGTCCTTTCTAGTCTGAGGGGGCTCCCTCACTATAAAAATTTGATGATAAACACACTAAAGCTCATATAGACCAGATATGGAAAATATGATATAAAACTTAATGAAATAGTTGAGAGTTTCAGGAAAAGACTACCGAGGTATGAAGCAAGTAATGTCATCTTAATATCAGGGCATGCATGAGTCTTTAGAAAAACAGAGGCAAGGTAGGCATATTGTTATAACACCATTTACCACTCTTGGTAGATCTGATGCTCTGGTTATGGCCTAGGGAAACCCTTCCTTTCCATACTTGGTCCAAATTCTAAAAACAATGTTTTATTTCCCATACGCTACTTTTCCTTGTGTTAAAAACGTGTACTAATGACCACATACTAGAAGAACTATAAAAGAGAAATGAATAATTCATCATGTACAATTCCTTAATTACCCTGATCATCTCAAAATGAATTCAAGATAAAAGCTTTAGAACTGGATATTTAGATAACACAAGGAAAACAAACTTGAAAGTAATATACCACAAGAATCTCTGAGATCCAAGACACCTTTGGGTAATACCACTACTTCCCAGTTCAATAGTTTAAGCATTTAGATTATTTGTTTGCACATTTCTTTCTGTTGTATGCCCTTCACTCTATTGGGGTTTTCAACCCAAGGCCCTAGGATGTTCCCACCAGCAACAAGATTGGTGACTCCACTGGGGAAAACATTCTTGTTTTTCCTGGTTTGGTTTGTTTGTTCTTGATCAGGGTTTGTTTTCTTGATTTCTTGTTTTACAGTGTCATTGACTTATTATCTTCCTAGGCATCAAGTCTGATCTTTTGGATTAGGCCTTGATTTCTTGTTTTTCTTGATTAATCCTTTTATACGAGTTTTTCTTGGGGTACAGTTGCGTATACACGCTATTTTCCTCAAATAGACTCGTGTATATGCGAGTTTCCTGTGTTTGAAACATGTGTGCATGCCTTTGTGTCTTTACACAGTCACGTATACATAATTTTGAATTGTTTTTTCAAAATATTTTGCTCAGTTAGGTCTGTTGCCTGGTGAATTCTGCTATTTTTTGGTCATCCACTATCTATAGAACTCTGTTCTCTTACAAGTTTTCGATTTCAAATATCTTTCTCAGTGAAAAGCCTAGTTGGCCTAGGATTTATTTTTGAGTAAGGTTTTGGTTTGTGTCTTGGTTTCAAGGCTTCTTTATAAAGTTCTTGGATGTTCTAGGTTTCTAGAACAAGAAATTGGTTTCAGTTTTGTTTGTAACTATTGGCTTATGGGGACCTGACCCAGGTTCGAAGTTGTTTATCCAAACAAATCCCTACACTGCTCTCCCTTTTGGCATCAACCCACAGAGCACAGACTAAAGTCTCACCCAAAGAAGTATGGGGGGATGTTGGAACCAAGTTTCTACACCCTTGAAATGTTTGAGATGTCGATTTACTCCAACTAGCTCTGTCTTCGCATAGGTTGCTTTGCGCACTATTCCAACCTTCAATACCTTCATGATTTGTTATAATCATCTTTCGCACAACCCTAACCAGGGGTTGAGATGCTTTCGCGCTGCTATGGCAGCGACCTGCACTATTTTCCCAAACTACACCGCGTATCTTACTTATGTTCTTAACAAACCTTACTTATCTTCGCGTAAATAGTTATTCTATCATGCGTTCAATTAATCAACACAGTTATACACATTTGCGCATTATATAAACATTAAAAGTGCAATTTATATCCAATGTAACAGATGAATAAAACAGGTAATAAATACGTAGAAATGATAGGAAACTTCTCTTTATTAATACTTCCAACTATTATAGATTCGACTCACCCTGCGCACTCAGCTGCAGGGGTCCGCGCATTTAGCTGCAGACTACTGGGCCTCTACGCACTCAGTTGCAGAGCCTTCTCCTACTCCACAACTCAAAACTAAACCTTACCCCATAGATCTATCTCGCATACATCATTAATTATTCCGTTCGTTAGGTTAGATTGATGTCTTAACTACTTAGAGCCTCTCTCTATTTATATCATCCCATGGTTTGCGGACCATGGGTAGATCTCTACAGTTGACATTAGAATAATACAATTAAAGGCAGGCAACCCTATGACTCTTTTACAAACTATGCTCTCTGCGGCCACAAAATTCAGAGTCTTTACATCAGAATTACAATCTTTGGCCAAAATCTAGGCTTTAAGCCCAAAAACGTCCCTTGGGGGATCCCACGCCCAACAGGCCCCCAACACAAACATCGTGACTCGCCCTCGAGTCACTCTGTCGGTGCGGAGATCTTTGCACGAAGACCTCCCAATTTTGACTGGATTGCTGCAAGTTCGGCAGCGTATTGAGCGACGACCTGTTGTACCTCCTCGACGTGTTGTTTAGTGACCGATGTGGCTGAACTACTGCCCTGAATCCTTTCCTGCGTTGCTTGCAGCTGTGTGAGCTTTGCTTCAATGGAGGCTATAATGGTATATGCCTCATCAATCCACGACTATAAGCGCGCCTTCAAAACAACTTCCTTATGTCGAGCAACATCCACCTGCTCCTTGAGTGCTTTAACCTGCTGCATCCTCGTGAGCCTCTGTGTAAGGGAAACCATTTGCACGGTCCCTTTTACTTCATCGTATCTCTGCTGTATCTCACGCACCTCTGTCTCTAGGCACTGTATGTTCAGGTCCTCCTGCAGGGTGGTGAGGACCTCGAACGACTGCTTGAACAACTTTTTGCAGTTCGTCACTGCACTGTTGACTGCCTCTATTGCTGTTGTGATTGCGGTGGCACGTTGTTCCTTAACCTCTAGCAGAGTTGAAGGTTGTGCCTTCAACTGCAATTATGCTATATGAAGGTTTAACTACAGTTGAACCATGGCCATTTCCTCTCTGTCATCGTGCACCCCTGCTGCTGACTTCCGGACGCGCGCCTCCATCGGTTGTTCTGCTTGGATGGCCAACTCCGGGACCATCTGGCAAGCTTCCTCCATCACCTGCACTATGTGTCTATTCTGCGCCACTACCTTGTCGTGCTTCAAGCTCAACTGTTTAATGTTGATGCGCTACTCTCTCATTACCTGGAGCGTGCAACCCTCCCTGGCTCATAGTTCTACAATGACGCCATCCTACAAAATATAGAGTGTCTCTCGAGGGAGTGCAGTCATGTTTAATCTGATTCCCTTCAACCCACTGACCATAGGCTTGTCGGCCTCATTTTTTGTAACAAGTGCGCCATCTGGCAGCACTATTGTGTTAGTCATCTGGGTGCACAATATTTCCTTAGCCGTGGACGTGCCTACTGCGAGGCTGGTTGACACAGTGCCAGCCTATGGAGTTTGCACCTGCAACTCCTGTATCTGCGTCTAAAGAGCTCCCAACACCATCTGGTGTTGCTCCTCAAATTGCTAGAGGGCCTTCGCAGTGATGTCCCTCACCGTCTCGCCAATATCATGGAGATCCCCCTCAGTGAGGGTGATCGGGTCGAACAAAGTCTTTGAAGCCTTCGACTTCTTTCGCGACCCTACCTGCTCTCTTGGGCACGAAAGTTTTAGCTGGGTGGACGCTATCTGCGGGTCCGCACCACCTTGTTCTGTATCGGTCTCCGGCTCAAGCGAAGGCGACTTCTGTCCTTCGTGCTCTTCTTCTATTGTCTTCTGCTGCTCTTCTGCCAACTTCACAGCGTCACGTGCCGCCTGGGCCTTAGCTGCTGCTTCTCCCTTCCTACGTTTCTCTGCCAACTGTGCCATCCATAGTTTCACCTCCTCCTTTTTCGGCTGTGTGACGAACTTCTTTGCTTCCACTACGGAGCTAGCTAGAGCGCAAAACTCCAGCAGCAATAACTCAAGGACCTCGAAGATGACATCGTTGGTCACCAAATAGGGTAACTCGTGCCACATCTTTGCGGGGTCCTTCCATGCCCTGACGTAGACATAGTGAAAATCTACCTTGAACTCTGTGAAGCTCTACAAACTGTTGTAGACCGTGGGCAATAACCACATCTTTCGATTAATCCCCATTCTGATGTTCATCTCCATGAACACCCAAAATATTTTTCTATCCCTTATCCTTTGTGCATCCTTTGTTTCCCACAACGAAGCGTACTTCGCTACCTCCGAAAGGTCCTGCGTGATCGTCGGGAACTGGCTATCTTCAGGCAATTCCCAGGCCACCAGTACTATTGAAAACAGAAGCCACACATAGTGAAAAGTTTTTCCTTGCTCCTATGCCTCGTGGCAATTCTCAAGGAACTCTCTGCATAAATAGTTTGCCCAGATGAACTGGACCCCTTCTGCGCATTATGCTGCTAGTGCAAACATAGGCGCGGGCACCTCATCCACGCAACACTTCCAGATAACCTTCCCTGCCAATATCTGCGTTGTGACTTTAACCGCAGGGTTGTTGATGCTGAAAATGGCATACCATATCTTCTTCTTCTCCAACTTAAAATTATTCTTCATGGCCTCCACGATGAAATCATCACTCTTTCCCTCTAAGATGTTTGTTGGGTCCTCCCCTTTGCAAGGGAGCCGGGTAATTCTGTGAATCAAATGGTCTGTGATCGGGATGGGCTCCTCTAGCCACAAGCACCCATCATGTACCAGGTAAAGTAGTTACCTGATGACAAAAATGGTCACTGGGGTGCGATGGTAATGTGACACCTAGAGTAGGTTTAGCAACCCTGCTTTCTTAACTCCTCTCAGCCATTTACGTGGATCCAATTAATGATTCCGACTAGCGCGTCTTTCTTCTGGCACATGAGTTGCGCGGTTGTGAGATGCGAGAACTTATTGTGGTCCACGAGATCCCAATCCTCAAGCTTCAACATGAAAACTCGTCTCAAGTGCGCTCCTAAAATAATGTCATCAGGGAGTAGCGGAGTCTGCAAAGAGCTCTTTCTCTCATCTATATCTTTGGGCACCTTTGATTTACCCTTCCATGAAGGAACATATGCGGGAAACCTAGTAAGAGGGTCCACACCCTGGGTTTCAACCTCCATTTCTACATCCTCCTCCTCTACCAGGATTTCTTCAAATTCTTCCTCCTCATCGGCCACCAAATTGATAGCCTTCCCTTTTTCTTCCATGGTGAGCCTAGTCCTCAGTGGATTTATAAGTGATATGCGCAATGGTACCATGGCCTGCTTCTCTTTCTTGGGTCTCGGTGTGCACGGTGATATATGGATCTCTGCTACTATCCCAACACTTTCTTGGGCTTCCACTTCCGTAATGGCCTGCGTGGCTTCCTTGATGGTTATTAGTTCGGTATCCATGGCTTCTTCAGGTGTTGCCATAGTGCGATTCCACAATTCTCTCAATGTCTTGAGTAATTGCTTAAGCAACGAATTCGCCTTTAGAAGATCGAACTAGTCTCGGTTCATGAATGTTTGAGCGCACAACAACTCAGTTCTCAAATTTCCAGGTGTTGTTTGCTGGACATCCCTTTGTAATTTATAGCACCTTTTGAATTTGAATTCGACCATTCCCCCCACATTTGGTCCATTAATACTTGATTGGCAGCAGATTTAGAAGAATCTAGCCCATAAAGTTTGCCTTAAATGCCTGCCGCCCGCTCCATTTGGTCTCAAACCAAGCATCACATCGTGAATAGTGACTGTAATGGTCACTTTCTAGCCAAACTGCATGGCAGCGCAACTACCTTCACACTGTCGCGGACACTGTGACACTTTGCTACTGCACATAGTCCTAACATCGCGTAGCTCCCAGGCAGTGTAGTTTATAGTCCCATGCTTCCTTTCACCTGCTTGGAGCACTAAGACTGTGCTTTTGGCAGCTAGTCAGATGGCCAAGCCCCTTATGTATGGCTTCAAATTACTGCCATTGACTTTTCCTTGGAAGAGTTCCCCATTTAACTTTACCAACTGCACTATGCCACCATTTGTGATCTCCTTAATAACATACGGTCCCAGCCAATGCATTTTGAGCTTCCATGGGAATTGATCAAACTTACTATCATACAACAACACCAAATCATTCACCTTGAAGGTGTGCAACTTAATATGTCGATCGTGCCAAGCCTTTTCGCGCTTCTTTTGGACTTGCTGGTGAAATCCAGCCAAAAATCGTTCTTCTTAGAGCTCCTCCAACTGTGCGAGCCTTTTTAGCAGGGCTCCGCGATCTATCATACCTGTGAGTGCTGCTATTTGCAAACTAGGCATGATGTATTCCATGGCAATTACGACTTCCACTCCATAGACAAGTCTAAAAGGTGTCTGTCCCGTTAGTTTCTTGCATGTCGTCCTATAAGCCCATAATACTGCAGGTATGTGCAGGTCCCAATCACTTCGCTACGTGTTGCATACCTTGGTCAGTGTGGTCTCCAGTACCTTTTTGAATGCTTCTACTGTCCTGTTAGCCTATGGGTGGTACGGTGTGCTCTTCTGATGATACTCTTGAAAGTCTTTTGTCAATGCGCTGATTGTTTCGTTCAGGAAGTGCATACTGTGATCACTCATTAAGATCTTCGGACATCCAAATCGCGTCAGTACATGTTCAAATAGAAACTTCGCGGCAGTTGCGGCCATGTAATCCTTCAACGACTGCGCTTCTTCCCAACGAGTCAGGTACTCTGTCGCAGTGATAATATATCTCACGCCTATTTTTCCTTAAGGTTTGATAGGTCCTACAAAGTCTATTGCCCATTTTTTGAAAGGTTGTAACATCATTTGTGGGTTCAAAGGAATTTTATCCCTCCGTGATGGCCTTCCTATCCATTGACATACATCACATGCCTTGCAATATGCTTTTGAATCCTAATGAAGGGTTGGCCACCACAGCCTTGCGCGAAGAATCTTTTGTGCGGTTACTCTCCCTGCATAATGTCTTCTAGCAGCACCCCCATGAGCATCCGCAAGTATGATGCTTCGTTCGAACTCAGGTACATACCTTTGTAGTATCTCATCATTCCCCATCTTGTATGTATGCCCCGCAATAACAGAGAAATCTACCTCGCACACCACTAATTCCTTTTTCTATTGGACAACGTATCCTTCTGGCACAGTTCCAGTTATTAAAAAGTGAATTATATCTTCAAAATGTCCATCCTTTATGCCACAACAAAAAGTTGCAGGTCGAGTAATCTTTCCTCTAGACTAGTAGTTTCCTCCCCTGTCTCAATGCGCGACAGGTGATCTGGTCCAGCGTTCAATCATCGAGGCTTCACAACAACTTCAAAATCACATTCTTGGAACAATAAAAGACATCTACATATGCACCCAACCAACAGAGGCTTATTATCCAAGTACTTCAGCGCGGAATGATCTTTGTACATCTTAAAGCGTCCTCCTAGCAAGTAGTGTCGATACTTCTAGAGCGCATACACCATGGCTAGTCCCTCGCGCTCAGTGGTGGAATAGTTCTTCACTGCTTTAGATAATCCGTGACTCACAAATGCCATAGGGTGATCCAAGCATTCTCCAGCATCTCGTGTTAGTACTTCCCCTAGCGCTATACACGATGCGTCAACATGGACATGAAACTCTTTCTTCTAGTTCGAGAAGACAAGAATTGGTGCAGTAACCATCTTTTCTTTCAATACATCCAGGATTTTCTTACACTCTTCTTTCTAGTAGAACGTGACATCATTTTTCAACAACTTTTCCATCGGTGCAGTGATCTGGGCATAGCCTTTGATAAAATTTCTGTAGTACCCCGCATGTCCCAGAGTAGCGTGCAACTATTTCGCACTCCGTGTTGCTTCCAAATTCAGAATCAACACGATCTTCGCGGGGTTTACTATCAACCCTTGTTTACAAACCACATGCCCTAATAGGTTCCCAAAAGGAATGAGGAACATACACTTCTTGAGGTTGAGCGCGATTTGGTATCTTCGACAGGTATCCAGCATCAAGCGCAAGTTTGCTACAGGCACCTAACCAGCCCAAATACAGTCCAGTCATCAAAGTAGCCTTCCAAGAACTTATGAATATATTTCCTGAATGCCGCAACAACCATATGCGATAAGATAGCAGGGAAATTCTTCAATCCAAACGACATGACAATATATTAAAAGAAACCCCGCTCACTTGTGAAGGTTGTCTTGCTCCTATCCTCCAGTGCGATTTTGATCTGGTGGTACCCTGAGAACCCATTAGTGAAAGAATATGCTTCTTGACTGCATACATTTTCCAATACCTCATCCGTGAATGGAGTTGGGAATGGATCATGTACACACACATCATTCAATTTTCTGAGATCCACACATATTCTTATTTCGTCCTTTTGCTTCTTCTCTTGTACCACCATCGGGCTTACCCAATCAGATTCTTCCACAAACTCAATGATTCCTGTCGCGAGCATCTTGTCTAGTTCTACGTGGACCTTCTCTTTGTATTTTGGATTTAGGCGATACAGCCTCTGCTTAACTGGCTTTGCGTTAGGTTTTAGCGTGATCTTCATTACCCCTAAATCTCCGATTATTCCCTTCAAATCCGTAAACTTGGTCAGGAATAAGTCCTAATATTTGCAGAGTAATTAAATGACCTTATCTACCGTTGAGTTGTCCTAGTAGTCTCCAATCTTCGCGAATTTAGGTTCAGCCTTCGTACCATTGTTTACCTGCCTAGTTTTCACTGGCATGGTTATATTAGGGTTCTCAATCTTTGGTAAGTGAACCTTGCGGTGGCCTTCTATTTCTGGAATGTTAATATTCTTTGGATCCTCATCCTCCTCTTCAACAGTTATATTATAACATTCCAGCACACAACTCAGCTGCGTATCCCATTTAGGCTGAATCAATTCTACCGGCTCCTTTGGTATCCTAAAGATGGCTACTTTTACCTCTTGTAGCACTTCATCAATACTGTCCCAAGCATCCTCAAAACTGAAGATCATTACGAACCCTTCACTCAGGATATCCCATTCACCTGTCCCATGACGGAGCTCTGTTTCTATATACCAGTTCATTGGTATAACATCTAGGGTATGACAGAACAGGTGCACCCACTCAGGTTGTGGCTTTTCTTCATAGGCTTGCGTCCACTTGGTTAGATGCACGCGCAGATCATCCTATCCATTGTAATTATCTGTCAATCACACCCTATGCTTCCAAAATCATGTGTGCATCATTCTCATACATTCACGCTAGTCCTCAAAGCTCCCTTTGCGCATACCCCACCATCTTGTGGGTGTAGTGCGTAGTACCCAATCCAAGGCCTGGAATCGTTGCTTTTTCAGCACTTCTCTTTCAAATTTATCTAAGAAGGTATCTACCTCACTTAAACCATCATAAGTAGGAAGGTATCTTACTTCTGTTGATACACAGAGACACGACCTTGTCATCATATTACAATTCAGTGTAGTTACCTCATGTAACCAATTCTGCCATCACTCTATTTCCTCATCCGAATCTGAAGTATGGGAGCTTTCGTGCTCCCATGCAATCCACCCATCCACGATGGGATTCACCCAGTCCTGGTCTTGTGCTGTTATCTTATAGATGCAGTCTAGACCATCATAACTTTCATAGTCGTGGATCGGCTCTGTATAACGTGATCCTTCAGCAGGGTCCAAGGGTATAATTACATGTAGTGACTTCTTTTCAAAGATCAATTTTTTCTTTTTCATATTAATTACCCCATTCATGTCAGTGGCCCAATCAATTCCTAGGAGAGCAGGGTAGGGATTTCTATCGTCAACAATCTCTATCACTTCAAAATCTACCAGCGCACTTGATCCCTCAATATCCATAGTTATTCCCTGCAATCGCCCCATGGGTATTATTTTCTGTTGGTTCGCCATCCTCAACTGAATTGGAGACCACTACAGCGTAGGTCACCCCATTTGCTCCCATGTCTGCTTTGGCAGAACATTTGCATTTGATCCCAAATCTAGAATTACTTGGTCCATATCATATTCTCTGATTTGTGTGGTTAGTCTCATCTCTCTTCCCGTTCTTTTCTTATGCTTTTGATCTTCCGGACTACGCACGGTTCTCCTGGCACGGTCCCAGTGCATCTGTTGATGAGTTCCTCTAACCATTTCACCACCTTATTGTCACGCAGTACCTTCATACATGTTTCCAGGAATGTTGTGAGCATAGATGGGTCCATCTCCGGCTCCGGTTTATCTTTGCTTCCTGAAGTGGAGGCATCAGCAAAGCTCTTCTTAGCTTACATGAAGGTTTCCCAAGTGCACTCCAAATCAAACTCTGCTTCTGTCGCTGGAGCCTTGTGAACCCAAATACTATCTTCTAGCCATTTTCCTTTGTCATCTTCCACAATGATTCCTTTGGAGCACAATGTTCACATTTAGGACTTCCTCGGGCGGCTTAGATCTCATCATCTACAGGTTCTGAGTCAGGGGAGGTAGTAGCCCTCCTTTGTCGCATATCCCAGCTATCAACGTAGGACAATATTCTGTCTCACGATCAAACAAGGTGTAATACAAACATGACAGGTGCGTTGGATTCATGCAACCACAGGCATAATGTCCTGGCCCTCTACAATTGTAGCATATCAATTGCCCGTGACCTCTTCTAGGTCCTCCTCTGCCTTAGCCTCATTCGTGCCCCTGAAATCCTGTTCGTGCCATTCCTGCATTTTGGTCAAGGGGCTTTGTTTTGGCCTGTAGGTGGGAGTTCTATCCATCATCAACTCATAGCTTCTGCAAGTGCGCTCATCATGTCCCACTGACCTACAAAAGTTGCATAACAACTATTGCGAATTTTGCGTATACTTATGTAACAAGTGACAATTTTCCATGGTATGTTTTCCTACTATTTGACAAATCGCGCACCACAAAGCAGACGCCGTGCTAGGTCCTTCTTGCTCTTCTAGACTTAAGGGCATCGATCCTCCTCCTGCGAGGTAATTTGTGAAAATTGGGTAGTGGTCCTTGTCATGACCCTGACCCTTGCTTTTTACGCACTGTACCTCTTCGGGCACTTCTGGTCGAGCTATCTTGTCCTGTTTCAGACTTTGAATCTCAAGGCATAAATTCTTCAGCTGCGCATGGATCTGCTGAACTCCTAAGTTAGGATCCTGCAACGGGGTCTCATGTAGCCTCATGGAAATCTCTAGGGCTTCTTCCTAAGTCGTTATCTTCCACTGTAATAGTGCACTCCTTAAATGTGGCATTAGTGAAGCTACAAACCACTCATGATGCTGTCCATCCGTCAGATTCATATTATCTTTGTGAGTCATACATTCTAGCCTCTGATCCAACTCCCAAGGAGTCTCTCCTTGTAGCATCGTTATCTCTTTGAATCCAATGATCGACTGTGCTCCAGACTTTGACTTGCCAAATTCTCTATTTAGCGCTGCTTGGATATCCGTGATTCCCTCATTTGGATTATCATTGGAGTGCTTAATATACCAGGTCAACGCACAGTCCTACAGGGCGCTAACTAGTGTCGATTTCTATATATTGTTATCTATAACTCCTTGCGCTTCCCATACATCCCTTACCATGAACCAGAATTGGTCCGGATCCTCATTCCCAAAACATTTAAATACATGCAACTACACTGTGCTTTCCATATTGATTTGCGGTGGTGGTGGAGTGGGTACGGGTTAAGATGGAGGTGATGGTGGTGAAGATGGCGACGATGTGGGTGGAGGTGGTATTCACAGAATTCTTTGTCTTATCAGGTGGATCGTACTTCGAGGTGAGACCTTCGCGAGCTCTTCCTTGTCCCCTCGTGGAGGTGAAATCAAGGGGCTAGTTTTTGGTCCCTTATATCCTTCGTTCTTGTAAGATTTTCCACTTCGCGTAGCCCTGAACATCAAGGTAACTGCTTAACCCTTTTTTCACACAATAGCATCTGAATCCAAGTATTCAAAGACTTTACGTACTTACCTTGCGGTTCTTTGAGAAAGCATCGATTTGCCTCATTGTAGCTAAATAAGGTGTCAACCGCGAACTTAGTAATGAATCCTCCTATAATACGATTGAGCCAATGATCAATGACGCATGCGATCTTATCCTCCAATGCTTCCAACCTTCGCACTAACTCCGGGGTCCACACAATAGGACCGTCAAGCTTCCACATTCATTGGCTATCTACTACCTTCTCGATCCACTCGTATAGCTCAGTAGGGAAGGACATGAAGAAGATTTCATGGATGTCCGTGTACAGGTAGCGGTCTAACCACTCTTCTTTTGACAGTCATGGGTTTCTATTCTCCTGTGCCGTGAACTCGTGAATTCTTCTGTCTAACCAACCTTCATTTTCTTTCTTAGTTGGATTCCAATGATACGACATCAGACATCTCTATGCATATTCCAGTCCCGACAATGGAACAATTTGTTGGCTTATGGGGGCCTGACCTAGGTTTAGAGTTATTTAGCCAAAAAAATCCCTACACTATTGGCCCTTTGGACATCAGCCCGCGGAGCACGGACTGAAGTCTCACTTAAAGCAGTATGGGGTGATGTTGGAACCAAGTTTCCGCACCCTTGAGATGTCTGAGATGTCGATTTAGTCCAACTAGATCTTCCTTCCCGCAGGTTGCTTTGCGCATTGTTCCAACCTTCAATACCTTCGCAATCTGTTATAATTGTCTTTCGTGTAACCCTAACTAGGGGCTAAGATGTTTTTGCACTATGATGGAAGCAACCTGCGCTATTTTCCCAAACTTATCTTCGCATAAACAGTTATTCTATCATGCGTTCACTTAATCAACACAGTTATACACATTCATGCATCATATAAACATTAAAAGTGCAATTTATATCCAATGTAACAGATGCATAAAACAGGTAATAAATACCCATAAATGATAGGAAACTTCTCTTTATTAATACTTCCAACTATTACAGACTCGACTCACCCTGTGCACTCAACTGTAGGAGTATGCACACTCAGCTGCGGACTACTAGGCCTCTGCGCACTCAGCTACAGAGCCTTCTCCTACTCTACGACCCAAAAATAGACCTTACTCCACAGATCTACCTCGCATACATCATTAATTCTTCCCTTCCTTAGGTTAGATTGATGTCTTAACTACTTATAGCCTCGCTCTATTTATACAATCCCATGGTCCGCGGACCATGGGTAGATCTCTACAGTCAACATTACAATAACACAATTAAGGGCGAACAACCTTATGACTCTTTTACAAACTACACTCTCTGCACCCACAAAATGTGGAGTCTTTACAACCGAATTATAATCTTTGATCAAAATCTGGGCTATAAGCCCTAAAACTTCCCTTTTGGTTGAACTTCTGTTTTTTCATGATTTTTGAGTGTATCTTTCGCAATATTGAGAGTCTTTCTTGACATTTTGTTGGTTTGATGAAGTCTGGTATTATTATTCAGATTGGTTTGTACAAATTTTCAGCCCTTCTCGTTTCAAGTTTCATTTATTAATGAGTTTTATAACTTGTAAAGTTTAAGGACTCCTTGTGCTTATTTCTTGATCTTTGAAATTTAGTGGTTCCTTTTATGACCTTGAAAATTTCTTTAGTTTTTTAAAAGAAAAAGACAAAAACATAGTTTTAGCCTTTCTTTTTCTTTCCAAGCTTTTGGTTTTTTGGTTTCTTTTGTTTTTTTTTTGAGCAATTGTGATCTTTTTCAATTTGTTTTGCTTGGTTTTGAGGGAAATTTGTTTTTAAATTTTTTCCCTCTTTATTGTCAAGTTGGCTTATTGACCTTATAAAGAAGCACATTTTCTTATCGTATGAGTATTCTTAGGATCTTGCATCATCATTTAAATTTTCATTAGGTTAGTTTGCATCATAAGCATTCTTAGTCTTTTTAGATTTTGAGTGTGTGTGGAGTGTTCCTGAAAAGAAAAGAAAATAGTTTTTTCTTATATAAGTTTTTCGTAGAACCAAGTAGAAATCCCTTTTCATCGAAAGAAAATAACTGCATGCATATAGTTAAGTTTCTATTGGTTTCTTTTGCATCAAAAACATCATAAGTTTCACTCTCGTTATACCTTTGACTTAAAGAACAACCCTCTAAAATCAAGTGATTTAATAAAAAGAACTAGAACTTTTTAATTTTGTCATTAACAACACCAACAAGTTTAAGTTCTTTAGGGCCTTGGAATAGGTGAGTGGAGAGTTAACTCTCCAAGGCCACTCAAAATATCAAACATAGAAGTTGAATAATTAGTGAAATCCGGTGTCGTTAGAAAGACTGGGAAAGCTTCATGATTGGGAGTCAAGCATGAGGGAGAGTGAAGACAAGGATGAGAGATACCCCCTCTCCTACTTGTTGGATCCCACCTCATGACTGCTCCACCTAGATTTTGATATGAACTGGTGCCCATAGTTTCCATTCCTAGGGATCACATAGGTGGCTGTGAAGGGGAACCCCGTGGAACCTGAGGTAGACGTTGCATCACGTTCATCAGTACTTCTGGAGGGTACCCTTGTGAAGCTGGGGTGCTTGCACTGGAAAAGGCTTTTGTCTGGAGGTCATCATATCTGTTTATGTTACATTTTCTAGTAGTCCTGGGCCATCATTACCCCAAACTATTTTCAGAAGGTCCTTGATTTTCATTTTCTTGTATTTTGGCGTCCGGTCCTCATAACCGAGAGCGGAAATACTTGGAAGTAGTTTGATTGACTGTATCTTAAGGGAATTTTTAGAGAGTTCTCTTTGCTCCGAGTAGGCCTAACTTTACAAAGTTTTTGAGTCTTTAATTAGACCTCTTAAAAATAGTTAAAAGTGGTTGATCGACTAGTTCGTTGGTCTGATAAGATTCGTGGGCTTTCACCTATGAGTGCTGAGCCTTCTCCTCAAAGGCGTAAGAGAAATTCTGCTAGTGATTCTCAATAAGTGGCAGCAGATGAAATGGAGATTGATCCTCTGGTTGGAGTTGTTGATTCACAAAATAGACCTGGTATAAGTAGAGAGTTGGAGAGGAACACTCCAGTCCTTTCTAGAGTCCTCTTCTAGTCATAAGACATTATTGAGGTTGAAGAGCTTCCAGAGTCTCTTTTGACTCCTAATTATCCTCTTCCTCTTGATCATCCAGACGTTTTGTTATACGTTAGGACTTTGACCAACAGGTCTTCGAGCCCAGGTCTTTTTCGATATTTTCCTTTGATGACCACTACCGGGAGTATGGATTCCACCATAAGTGCTACTAGTATGCAAACTCCTGTATCCGTACAAGGGGGAGGAATGATTTCTATAACTTCTGTTACTCCTACCACTACGCTATTTGTCTCTACTTCCATTCCATCTTCGAGTGGGGGCACCCAAGGCTTCACCTCTGGCACTGGTTCTATCCCCTTTGGAATGTTGACCAACGCGATTCCTTCGGTTCTATTAAGTTTTCCGTTAGCTGCCTCGATGTCTATGACTTCCATGGCGAGTGGGTCAGCTTCTTTTCAGGGTTTATATACCACATTCTAAACCATCTTTAGGATCAATATCGTTTCCCTCCATGGGTCAAAGTTATAATCCTTTCCAAGAATGGACAAACCCTACAGTTAGTGGACTTGGAACCGATTATCAATTTTCTTACGACCAACAGGGGAATATGACATATTCTTCTGTCAGTTCATTCCAGAGTTTTTCTCCCTATTCTCATGCATGGAACCCTTACTAAGGGCTCTCTGTTCGTTTTAACACCTCTCTAAGGGGAAATTTCATTGAATATGGAAAATTTTCGGCAGGTATTGGTGAAACTCCGATTTTTTCTGAACCACAAGGAGCTCCTTATGGTTTAGGTATGTCTATGAATTACTTTAGGCAACCTGGTGCCTTCACAAATCCAGGGTATTCTTTTCAGAACATTGAGAATTCCGCCCAGACCGGGTGGAATCCTTAGGGTCCTCCACGATTACCTTTTTTGGCAACATTAAACTTATCGAATATTTCTAAATTGACTAATGATCCAATCAGATAAAACTCGGTCTGGCCTCGGTTCCAACCAAGCTTCCATATGATATACCCAAATTTGAGGTGAAGACTGGTGAAGATTCGGGCGACCATATAACCACTTTCCACTTATGGTGTTCTTCAAACTCCTTGATAGATGATTCAATCAGGTTGAGATTATTTTAATGTACCCTAACTAGAAATGCGACTAAGTGGTACACTGAACTCCCAGGGGTCACCTTTGCTTCTTTCGGTGATTTTGCTACAATATTTTTGAGCCATTTTCAGTTGCTTGTCTGTTATGATGTTGGAATTGAGCTATTAGCTATTTTTCACCGGGACCAGGAAACCCACATTTCAGATCATATCCAGGAATGGAGGAGAAGGAAGAGGCTCATTAAAGTCGATATTCCACAAGAATTCCTTCTTGAATGGTTTCTTAAATCTTTATAACGAGATATCTCTAAGGATGTATCACTCTCTGGTGTTTTCACTGAGGAGCAGGCTATTTTTAGAGCCCAACAGTTAGAAATTATATATTCTCAATCTGGGGTTCTTCAGAAAATCCTGCTTGATGCTCCTAGGTCCAAGGTTGATCTAGCAAAACTAAAGCTAGGTCCCCATGCCGACGGGCTAGTCAGATCAATTGATACTAACACAGCCAACCTGTTAAATCAATTGTAGTAGTTGTCTTTAAAAACTGCTTCCTCGATGTAGGCATCACCATTAGTGTCTAAGCCTTCTCAACCTACATCTATATATTCCATAAAAAATTCTAACGCCAAAGGAAATCAACAATCCGATGGGAAGAAGAAAGTACGAGGTAGAAAAAAGAATCAGGAAGGGAAGGGTAATGCAAACAAACCTGACAATGATGCTGGAGGGGGTAAAAAAGATTCTAAAAAGAAAGTAAAATTTCCATGCAAGTTATGCAATGGAGATCATTTGACTCATATTTTCCTTAAAACCCAAGGTGCTAAGCACTTATTAGTTCAGCAGGGGTCTTCTAGCTCCCAGGATATGCTAACTAACCCTTTTCCCCAAAGGCAACAATTACTTGCCGGTGCGAACTCTAGTACTGGTACCCCTGCTGGGGGCAACCATGAAGGGGAAAATACATCAAATGTTTACATGACTAGTTCACATATTGACATTGCTACACGATCACGTGATTATGGTGAATCAGAATCGTGCAAGGATAAGTCTGCTCCCGATGCTTCAGAGCCACTCCATATCGAGAGGCCCATAGTTGATGTTGTAACATTATTTATTTTTCATAAGTTAATATATTATTAAAAATAGTTTTAAAATGTTAAGTTAGGATATGGATGCAAAAGGAAATAAAAGTTAAAATGTTAGGAAAAATTTGATGTTTTATAGGCATCCATATCAATAAAATGTTAGGTGGTAGCTGCCCTAAATAAAGAAGGCAAAGGAAAATAAAATGCTAGGGAAGCAAAAAGAAGAGAAAGGCTTCATTTTATGTTTTTGTAAATGCACAGGCTACTAGTCTAAATGCGCCACAAGTCAATTATCAAATGATATTTTCATGTGCAGAAGAAAAAGACAGAAGAGTAAAGGTTTACTCTAAGGTTTATATATTAATTTTGGGTGTTAATACTATCCCATATCCTAAGTTTTAAATCCCATATTACCCCTCCGCTCATTCTTCCCTTCACTTTCATATCCCTAAGTCATTACACCCCCTCATACATTATAAATAATCCATATATGCAGTTATTAATCTTCCCGAATCCATTGAACAATCCTGTCACATCATGATTAATTTTCCGCCATGTTACACTTCATCTTCGCCCCATATTCTACATCCGGTAGCCCGCATATGATTCGGCCCACCCTCAGCATCCAAGCTTTACTGTCGGGGGAGGGGGTCCGAAATGGGTGGTATAAAAAACCACGCTCACCCCTACATGTCAGCTCCTCAGCTTTCGTAGCCCCTTTGAGTGAAACCACGAACCACTCTCCCCCCCTTCTGAAAAGCTGATTCTTTTGCTCCCGATACCGCATACCTATCCATTCCGCTTCCGCCATTCACTCTCTACCATCTCATCCATCCATTAAACTCCATCAATTCAAATTCATTCCGTCTAGAATTAGCCCATTAAGCATTCAGTTGGCTTAGCCATTAATTCAATGGACCCACGCCACCAACGGAAAACCAAAATTTCTATATAAAATTCCTTCCATTTGTGAACAGGTTATTGAATTCTTGTTTTATAACCGTTAACTGATTTGATTACAGGTTGCTTGCCAAATCCTGACATTTTCAACTCGCCAACGACACTCTCTTTCTGATCATTTCCAGATTATTCCTTTTTCTCCTATCTTCGAAGTCCGACTTCTGTCTGTGAATTGTCTCCTCCCAATCCATTTTTCACTCCTGCTCTTAGCCATAGCCAAAATGCCTCCAAAGGACAAAGGGCCAGAGGAAATTGTCAATCCTATGATCCATCCTCCTATAGACCTTCATCACATTCCTATGGCTGACCAAGATTACAAAATTCATGAGACACTCTGTGAACTTGACCTCTTCGAGATGTATTACTGGATCGAAGAAAAGTATATAGATAAATAAGATGATATCCAGCTATGGGAATCAAATTTACCTCACTACATCTTTCCTCGTATCCACAACACCCCAGATTTTATTAGAAAATGTCATAAATCCTATTTGCCAAGCCAAAGGGCCATAGTCACTCCGACTGCAGAAATTTTGTTTACCATAAACCCTCAGGCCATTGATCAGATGATGCACGCCCTATTAGTAGAGAATGCTACCCCATTTTTCTATGAAGCACTAGTTGAAATATACTAGAAATTAAACTTTACCAAGAGAGACCAAACTCTTGAGTTGTTTTTGACATAAGATGCTTCATTACCAAAGAAAAATCCTCCTTATCCCTCCTCCATATTCCCTAAGAGAGCCAAGAAGATTATTACTGTTGTTTCCTACCTCCTTGGCTACTACTCTAATCAATGGGTAGATGAGGCCATTATAGGATTTTTGTCCATCTTCTCTGTTAATTCTAAGCCCTCAATTGTGTTTAATTTCAGCCATTTTCTTGCAAAGTCCATTCATCAACAACTTGTTAAATTTCCAACTGAGGAGGTATTCAAATATGCCTCTATGTTAGTCTACATGTTTCTATACTTTCAGGGGGACAACATTAACCTTGCTTTGCAAAAACTGGATGAGAAGGGAAACCAACAGTCAGTCATTTTCTAGACTACTCTGGTCATGAAAGAGAAAAAAGAGTACACTTATAAACAATTTATAGAGATGTTTGTTCACCTAGCAATAGGTCTCATGAACAACAGAATAGAACCGAGGATTAGTGAAGAAATCAAAAGGGTGTTGTAGTTGTCAGATCAAGTTCAGACAGGGGACTGGTACCTTTATGAAAATTATACAAAAATAAGAATATTTGGATGCAAGCTCCCACCTTATAAGCTTCCAAAATTCCTCCCAATGAGGATTTTTTCCTTGGAGTACATAAGGCAGATGATCAACATGGATGAAATCCACTTTGTTGCTGCCAAGAAGAAATCCTAGTTTAAAATAAAAACACAGGTTGGCCCTTTCATTTGCAATAGTAGGGAAGAGGCAGATAAGCTCTTGAGCAAAATGCAGTTCAACCTCAGTTTTACCTGGTCCTATGATCTAATAGGGATCATTTCTAGATAAAGGGTAGAAGCCATGTATACTCCTTACTTTTACACAACTAGGCTAGTAATAGAAAAGTATAAGAATCAGTTAGAGTGGGTTGAGAACACCTTACAGGAGGCAGAAGAACAACATGTATCATCATCTACAGTGCAAAATCCCACCATGCAGGAGAAGACATCCAAAAGGAGTAGAGAGGAAGAGTCCCCTTTAGGGACTGAAATCTTCAGTGAATGGTTTAAAATAATGTACAGATATAGGGCCAATTTTAGTTCCAGACTATCTTAGAAAAGATTCAGAGCAACAGACCATTATCACCATTAATGAGCCACTCATTTCCTCATTAGTGGGTGGTCAGTCCACACAGTCTCATACTAATTCCAAAACTTCACAAGAGAAACATCAAATAATTCAAACAGGTACATCTACTTCAGGTGAGTCAAAGAAGAGCATAATGGACATCTTCAAGGAGATAAAAGTTAGAAATGAAGCCTTGAAGATTAACACTTACAACCAGTTCTGGAAATAGACTTCTAGTGCCCAAAGCAGGATGATGTCACCCTTTGACTCAGAAAAGGGGAAAATGCAAATGGAATTCCTCCTAGCACAAGTTCCCTAGCCCAAGGGAACATCAGAATATAAAAGACAACTTTTGAATTTCATGTAAATGATATACATTCCATTGACCAAATGGAGATGCATAAGTAGAATGGGGAAATGATTTTCTCCATTGTCACTAACACTGCCATGAATTTGTCCAAATTACATGTTACATTAGAAAATTTCCAGTGACAACAAAAGATGGAGAAGGTCTCTACACTTTTCAAAGGCACCAGGATTAAAACCTTGGAGGATTTGGTAATGAAATTGGGTTATGATCCTGCAAACATCAATCCTACAAAGGAACTTTCCAAGAAGAAGAGTTTGGATATAACAATGTTGAGGAAGCAGTTAAAACTACCAGCTACTAAAGATCCTCTAGCTAAGGACATTAGAGAAATAGAGACTCAAAAAGTATATATGATGAAGCTCATCATGGAGTAGACTACAAAACTCAAGCAAATTGGCGACAAAGATGGAGAAGATAATTAACGAAAAGGAAAAAGCTGCTAAAAAGACTGCCCCCTTGGAAGCACTCCCTATCATAGTCATTCCTACAACCATACCAGCTATAACAAGTACAAGAGATGCTGCAGACGAGTTGGCTGATGTAGTCCAAAATATCTCTCTTCAGACTAAGGAAATCAAGAAGTTGCAGGATCAAGTGAAAGTTCTATAGGACCATAGCCAGAAATCTGAGATTTTTCATGCATCAGAGCTTTACAGAGCTCATAATCAGATAGAAGTATGGAAGAAGTCAGTAGCTAAATCTTTCATTGGCCACACTCTGGGTCATGTCAAGGAAATTATATGGAACAACATCATTGAGGAGATAGATGAAATCTGGCCATGTATCCAGATTATTTTTGAGCAAAAGGAGTTGATGGAAAAGGCAAAGCAGACCATTGCCATTATAAATGCTCAACCAGGAGAGATGCCTTCTACAACCAAAAACATTATAAAGTTCCCCAACTCCAAGAATTGATATGACCTGGATGATCTAGGAGTGGATGACAGGACTAAAACCATCTAGGAGGTGAAGAAAGTTATGACCAAGAAGAACTTATTCGTACAGTTGACATAGAAGTGTCACACTCTTGAAGTAGCAGTCAATAAGTTTTTCACAAGAATTGATGCATTGAAAAAGAAGGGTCTGCCTTCATTGTTTGTAATTAATGATAAAATAATGACCAGAGAAGACTATATGAAGAAGCTTTATGACATTGCCAGGGATACAACCAAGTCCTCCAACATTAAAGGTTCCATGACGGGCAGGGCGTTTTACGAAGCTATCAACAACATATGTTTTATTCAACATGGGATAAAACATATTTTCACTTTAAAACCCACTTTTGCCCGGTATACTAAGGTAGATGAAATCTACAGTAAGGTGATGAAGGTAACAATCCCAGATGAAGAAGGGTGGGAAAAGCTGTGTGAATTTCAAGATTAGAGGAAAGATCAACTTCACCAGCGTAGCACCTGAATTGTGGCCACTCAACAACAACTTTCCTTCAAAACTGGGCCAGATGTTTAGATTCATTCTTTTTGATCGAATTAATTATGTTTCCGTTAGTTTTAAGTAATAATAGAATGTTGCGTCACTCATGCATTTATTTTAATATTTAAGATTTGGTTTAAATACTTCATTTTGTTGAAGAAGTTGCACCCTTGAACTAGTTATCACACAGATTTGTACTAAGCTGGAGAATTTTTGATATAATAAAAGATTCTATATTTACTTCATATGGCTTGTCTTTCAGCGAATTGTTTTCATCATGTTTTTCATTATGTATTCTTCATATAATTCAATTATTTTACAGTCATTCGATTGAAAATTTAATTGAATCTCAGTTTCATTTTCAATCCGATGTGAAGTTGCATTTAAATAAGAGATTAATTTGCAAGATTATATGTTAATTTAAATTCCTATATGAACATAAATTGCACTAGATTTTCGTAATAGTTTAATTATATTATGTTGATCTAGGAAACACTGTTTTCTTGATTTCTGCTTATAAATGGTTAAATACTTAGTCTGAATATTTAATCACTTATACTTCTCTATATTCTACTTATCCATATCATTTAAATCAAAATAACCATATGTATTTAAAGAACATCCTTTTGTTTTATTAGGAGTCTTTCTAAGTTTAAAGCACCTATTTTTAAATAGTTCACTGGTCCTCCAAACCATTAAAATCAACAAAACATTTTAGAAGATTTGGCATAGCCAATTGACCTTAGGTTATCTCAATGTACAAAATCAGATTGGCACTGTTATCGAGGAGCAAAGAACTGAAAGTTAAATTTTCCCTAGGGTAACAATTTTACCTTTCCTTTAAGGTGAATAAAGGATAAGGTTATAGGTCAAAATCTTTCCCTTGGTGATTCCACTGGTCCAAGTTGGCTCCTTATAAGCATACAAGATCATGTTCAGATTCTGAGATTGTTAACCCTCTACTAGACACAGAAAGACTCATCAAGGGAGCCTCTTCAAGGAGAACATGTTGAACACCTTCTGCTTCTTTAGCGTTACACCCTGAAGACATTCCATCTGTAGATCCCTTTTCATTTATACCAACCCATCCTGATTGGACTAAACTACCTCCTAGGGTTTCTGATCTTATTTTCAGAGGAGTAGACCTTCCATCAACCTTTTTAATATAGTCACTTGAATCATATCAAGTTCCATCTATTCCTATCAAATCACCTTCATCTGAGGAAGAATTGGGTTTACATTTACCTAAATTCAAACCTCAATATTTCATTACTCCAACTCCTTATTCTATTCCATCATCCTCAACTAATCTTGAAGAGACATTTTCTATCTATTCAAATCCTTTGTTTGAAAATAAGGAAGACTTCCCACCAGGAGTTCAGAAATTGGTTATCAAAACCCCTTTCAAATCCTTAAAGAGGTCTCCTCCCTCTCCTCCACATATTAATACACCTACTGACTCATCTTCATCTCCTTCATCTTCATCTTCATCATCTTCCTCTTCCTCATCAACATCCACTCAGACACCCCATACTCCTCCTGTTGTTATGGATTTTCGACCCATTGTGCAAGCTAGGTATGCTGCTCTAGTTCTCCCTGCAAACTTGGGAAATTTTCCTGATGGTTATCTAAGAAATCTACCAATATTGAATGGAGAAACAGGTACTTCAGTAGAGGATCATGTATCACCCTTCCTAGATTTTGCTAACAATATGAGCATAGAAGAGGAAAATGTTTATATGAGATTATTTGTAAAACTTAGAAGGAAATGTTAGGATCTGGTTTAGGCAGTTGAAAGCTGACTCTATCAAAACTTGGAATGAGCTCATAACAATCTTCAAAAATCAATGGGGGGTAAATAAAGATCTTGTTTACTTCCTTACTAAATTTGAAGAATTAAAGAGAAACTATGGTGAACTAGTTGCTGAATTCATCATAAGGTTTAACAAAATCTATCATAAAATGCCTATTGACTGTTAACCACCAGTAGCAGCTACAAAGGTCAGACTTTTCAAAGCATTTGATGATGAATTTGTAGTCATGCTAAGGGAAAAAGTTTCTAATACATTAGAAGACATGCAAACAAATGCTATAGAGGTAGAAGCCAATAGGTTAGATTCTGGAAAACTCAAAGCTAAAGCAAAAAAAGAAGAAAGAAAACTAAAAGCTAAGATTGATGATTCATCCTCCTCCAAATCTAAACTTGAATATCAGAAAATTGATGAAATTACATCTTTGCTTAGGAACCTTTCTAACAGGATTTCAAAAATTGAAACACAACCTAGAACTCTTTAGCAAACTGCTGTTAGACCTCAAGCTCAAACTCAATTCAGAAGAACTCCTCAAATGAAAATTCTTTAGACACTAGCTTCTAACCAAAACATTCAACCACCTTTGATGATTGATGATCAACAATCACTGGATACATGCCCTTTAATCACTGAAGATATCAATAATATTGATTCATTAGTAGTACAAATGGCCATAGTTCCTTCATCCTCACCTCAGTATTTGAACAAGAACTAGGAGATGCTCAAATTTAAAAATACTTAGCATTCTCTGAATTTTTAATTGCAGAACTGAATAAAAGATATGATCTAAGGCCTAGATGAGGTCTTGGTAGACCTCCAAAATCCACCACCATAATCGAACTTTCAATGAAAACCACTGAAACACAAACTCCAACACCTCAGACTAAAGAGTCATCCACTGAAACCCTTCCATTTGACAAGACTATTTTGACCACTTTTAATATTGAAAAGGAATTAGAAAGGGTAAAGATTCCTATACCTTTAGCTGAACTTTCCAAAAATCCTGGTTACGAAAATCAAGTTTCTAAATGGATACAGTCTTCTAGTGTAGATGTTGAGGGAGATGTTATTAGTCTTCAGGCCCTTGGTTGTATTTGGCCCTAGTTCTGATATGATCGATGAAATTGTTCCACCATTTTATGTAACATTAAAAGCCCATGATTTTCTTTTGTACAACTGCATGCTGGATTCTGGAGCCTCTAATAATCTTATGCCAAAGGTAATTATGGAATAGCTTCAGTTACAAGTCACCCATTCTTATCATGACCTTTACACCTTTGAATCAAAGAAAGTACCATGCCTAGGATTGATCAAATACCTAGTTGTCACCTTAGCTCAAATACCTGTCAAAAATAGAGTTTTAGACATAGTTGTCACTGATATTCTTGCCAAGTTTGGCATGCTTCTATCTAGATCATGTTGTGCTAAACTTGGAGGATCACTTTAGATGGACATGTCTTTTACTACTATCGTTTTCTATGGAGGTGAGCATTTAAGGTTATATAGGGAAGTTAGATTCCTTCATACTGTGTAGGTCTGATCAAGTAAAAAACCACCCTATCTATGCAATAGATCGGGATTTTGGTTGCTTTCAATTGTCTTCACAAAATGCATCAAACACTCAACTTTCCATTGAAAATATTGTTTCCCATCCTAAAGTTGTAGAATCATATATCTGGAAACTTTATTTTAATGGCTCTTGCTCAAAAGAAGGAGTAGGAGTAGGAATTGTTCTTATATCACCAAATAAAGAAAACATTACTCAGTCATGTAAACTTGAATTTGAAGTTACTGAAATGTGGCTGAGTATGAGGCTTTTCTTCTTGATCTTGAGTTAGCTTGAAGTTTAAAGGTTAAAACTTGAGTGTATTTTCTGATTTTGAGCTTAATGTGAACTAGCTTAGAAATCTGTGTCAAACAAAACACCCAAGGCTTAGGTCATACAAAAATGAAGCTTGGGACACAATTGAAAATTTATTCCAAGATTTTAAAATAACGGCTATTCCCAGAGATGAAAACATGCATGCTGATTCACTATCTCAGGAATCTCTTTCAAAATCCCTAAGCCAGTAGCATTAGAATACCAAATCCAAGTCAAGTATCGGCCATCAATTCTTGATAACCTTAAACACTGGCAGATTTTCGAAGCTGATGAACAGTTGAAATCTTTCCTTCAAAGTATTGATGAATTCTAAAATATGCAAATTGAAGGAGATCAAAACGATATTCCAGAATTAAATCAGAAAAATCCAGAAACTTCATTCAGTCCTAAAATTCTTGATCATGATATTATCCAATTATCTAATAATTTTATTCCTAAAGGATTAGTCCCATTGGAAAACTTATTTGATAATAATGATGTCTCTAAAAATCCCTTGTTTCACTCACGTGAAGAAGAAATCTAAGAATGCAATATTGGGACTGTGGATGATGTGAGAAATATCAAATTGTCATCAGCCTCACGTTCAGATGTAAAACAAAAATACTTGAATCTTCTTAAAAACTACAAAGACATTTTTGCCTGGTCTTATAATGAGTTAAAAACTTATGACACATCTTTGATTGAGCATAAGATTCCTTTGAAACTAGAAGCAAAACCCTTTTAGCAAAAGCTAAGAAGAATTAATCCCATACTACTGCCCGCCATTGAGAAAGAACTTAAAAATCTGCTTGATGCTCATATCATTGTGCCCTTAAGGTATTCTAATTGGTTAGCCAACCTAGTTCCCACCAGAAAGAAAAATGGTGAGATTAGGCTATGCGTAGATTTTTGAAATTTGAACAAATCATCTTTAAAGGATAACTATCCATTGCCTAAAATGGACCATCTACTTTAGAAATTTTCATGGGCTAATAGGATTTCTATGCTAGATGGATTTCCTGGCTATAACCAGATCATGGTAAGTGAATCTGACCAATACAAAACTTCCTTCACCACTCCTTGGGGTACATTCATGTATGCCAAAATGCCTTTTGGGTAAACCAATGCCGGATCCACTTTCCAGAGAGTCATGGACCTTGCATTTGTAGGTAAAAAATCTGAATTTACTGTCATTTATTTAGATGATTTAATTGTTTTCTATGATTTTGATGAAAGTAATTTAAAACACTTGAGAAAGGTTTTTGATAGGTGCAAGAAATTTGGAATATCCATCAATCCGAAGAAGTATTTGTTTGTTGTGAAGGAAGGGAAATTACTAGGGCATATAATATCCAAGGAGGGAGTTATAGTTGACCCAAAGAGAGTTTCAGCTATTCAGATCCTGCCTCTGCCAAGGAATAAGAAAGATATACAAACCTTCCTTGGAAAGATCAATTTTCTCAGAAGGTTCGTCCCAAATTATGCTGAGATAGTTAAAGATATAACATATATTCTTATGAAAAACATTGAAGTGAAATGGACATTACCTGATAGATATGCTTTTGATCAGATCAAAAAGGCCATATATGAGCCCCCTACATTAGCTACCCTGACTATTCTTCACCTTTTAGCATATTTTCTTTTGCATCAGAGACAACCTTAAATGTTGTACTTTTACAGAAAAATACAAACGGTGATGACCAACCTATAGCCTTCTTTTCCAAAGTTATGAGGGATGCTGAACTTAGGTATGATATTATTGAAAAACAAGCTTATGCCTTAATTCAAGCCCTCAAAGCCTTTAGAACCTATATCCTGTTGTCACACATTACAACTTATGTCCCTAATCATGCTGTCAAAAATGTTTTGACTCACCCTTATACTGATGGAAGAAGAGGGAGATGGATTGCTAAAATCCTTGAATTTGACCTTGAAATTAAAACCACAAAGCTAGTAAAAGGCCAAGGCCTGACCAAATTGTTAGCTGAATCCAACTACAAAGTATTGGGGATTAATTTGGTTTCTGAATTTTCATCAGGGGAGAATCCATAAGAACCTTCCTTAATATCAGGGGAGAATCCACAAGAACCTTCCTTAATATCAGGAGAGAATCCATAAGAACCTCCTCCTCTTAGAGAAGGGGAGAATCCACAAGAACCTCTTTCTTCAGATCAAGCCATTCTTGTTCACATAGATCAGAAATATCTACTTTCTGATTGGTATTCTGATATTGTGCAGTTTCTTAGAGATTTTCAATGTCCGGCTGATCTTAATTTGAAACAGTGCAAAGCTCTAAAGCTTAAAGCAGTGAAATACTGCATTATCAATGCTAATCTATACTGGAAAGACCCTCTTAATATCCTTCTTCTGTGCTTAACTGAAAATGAAATAGAGGGAATTATAGATCAGTTCCATGCAGGGTTTTGTGGTGGACACTATGCCTGGAGAGAAACAACCTACAAAATTTTAAAAGCAAGTTTCTATTGGCCCACACTTTTTAAAGAAGTTGGAGCAAGAGTAAGAAGTTGCAAACCATGCCAATTATTTGCAGGAAAACAAAAACTGTCAGCACTTCCTTTGGTCCCAATATCTGTCCTTTCTCCTTTTCTACAATGGGGGTTGGACTTTATAGGCGAAATTCATGCACATTCCAGCAATCAACATATATGGATTTTAATTTATACATACTATTTCACCAAGTGGGTATAAGACATATCAGTTAAAAATACGACTGATACTATTGTGATAAAATTTCTTGAAGAAAACATCCTGTCAAGATTTGGATGTCCTCAACAGATTGTTAGAGATAATGGAGCAGCTTTCGGCAGTGTTAAAATGATTGAATTCTGTCAAAAGTATTCAATCCTTTTACACCATTCTACACCATACTATCCACAGGGTAATGGACTAGTAGAGTCTTCCAACAAGAGATTACTTAAGGTCATTAAGAAGAATCTTGAAGACCATAAAAAGAGTTGGGACAAAAATCTTATTCATGCTATCTGAGCAAACATAGTTTCTCCTAAGAGATCAATAGGCAAGTCTCCTTTCCAATTGGTTTATGGCAAGGAAGCAGTTTTTCCTACTCATTTAGCTTTACCTATTATGAGATTCCTCCAGAAATCATATGAAGAAAAAGATGATTTCTCAAGAAGGATTAATCAAATTATTGAGTTTAATGAAGACATGGATGAAATTCAGTACAAGCTAAGGAAATACCTAAATAAGATGAAAGAATTGTCTGACATAAAGTCTAGAGAAAGAAATTTCAAGAAGGGTGACCTAGTGCTCAGATGGGATATAGGGAGAGAAGATAAAGGAAAGCATGCAAAATTTGACAACCTCTGGCTTGGTCCATTCAACATTGCAGAAGTCAAAGGGAACAAAAAATTCATCTTGCAGAATCTGGAAGGAGAGTATTCCTCATTGCCAGTCAATGGGAGATACTTAAAACATTACATTCAATATTGATTTTTCATTCATCCATCATTTGTAAATATTGAGAGAGTTTACTTTGTTTTTGAAAATTGCAGGTGAGTATCTATTTCAGCAAAGACTCCATAGCTCGAGGAGAAGGCACTTGGATCTACTTGTTCTCTGCATTCCATAGGGGGAAGCAGTCCCTAGCTGGAGCTGAAATTTTTTATTTTTGATAAGTTAGTATATTAGTTAAAATAATTTTAAAATTTTAAGTTAGGATATGGATGCAAAAAGAAAGAAAAGTTAAAATTTTAGGCGAAATTTGATGTTTTATAGGCATCCATATCAATAAAATGTTAGGTGGTAGCTGCCCTAAATAAAGAAGGTAAAGGAAAATAAAATGCTAGGGAAGCAAAAAGAAGATAAAGGCTTCATTTTTTGTTTTTGTAAATGCACAGGTTGCTAGCCTAAATGTGCCACAAGTCAATTATCAAATGATATTTTCATGTGAAAAAGAAAAAGACAGAAGAGTAAAGGTTTACTGTAAGGTTTATATATTAATTTTGGGTGTTAATACTATCCCATATCCTAAGTTTTAAATCCCATATTACCCCTCCACTCATTCTTTCCTTCACCTTCATATCCCTAAGTCATTACACCCCCTCATACATTATAAATATGCAGTTTTTAATCTTCTCGACCCCACCGAACAATCCTGTCACATCATGATTAATTCCTTGCCATGTTACACTTCATCTCCGCCCCATCTTCCTACATCCGACAACCCACTTGCGATTTTGGCTCCCTCTCACCATACGAGCTTTATTGTCGGGGTGGGGGGGTCTGAAATGGGTGGTATACCAAACCACGCTCGCCCCTATGTGTCAGCTCCTTAACGTTTCAGACCCCCCTTGAGTGAAACCACTCTCCCCCCCTCTGAAAATCTGATTCTATTGCTCCCAATACCACTTACCTATCCATTGTGCTTCCACCATTCACTCTCTTCCACCTCATCCATCCATTAAACTCCATCAAATCACATTCATTCCCTCCAGAATTAACTCGTTAAGCATTCAATTGGCTTAGCCGTTAATTCAACAGACCCGCGCCACCAACGGAAAACCAAAATTGCTATATAAACCTCCTTCCCATTTGTGAACAGGTTACTGAATTCTTGTTTTATTACTATTAACTAATTTGATTATAGGTTGCTCACCAAATCCTAACATTGTCAACTCACTAGCGACACTCTCTGTCCGATCATTTCCAGATTATTCCTTCTGCTCCTATCTTCAAAGTCTGACTTCTGTCTGTGAATTGTCTCCTCCCAATCCATTTTTAACTCCTTCTCTTAGCCATAGCCAGAATGCCCCCAAAGGACAAAGGGCCAAAGGAAATTGTCAATCCTTTGATCCATCCTCCTATAGATCTTCATGACATTCCTATGGCTGACCGATATTACAAAATTCATGAGACACTCTATGAACTCGACCTTTTCGAGATGTATTGCTAGCTCGAAGACAGGTATAGATAAATAAGATGTTATGCAATTGTGGGAATCAAATTTACCTCACTACATCTTTCCTCGTACCCACAACACCCCAGATTTTATTAGAAAATCTCATGCATCCTTTTTGCCAAGCCAAAGGGCCATAGTCACTCCCACTAGAAATATTTTGTTTACCATAACCCCTTAGCCCATTGATTAGATGATGCAAGCCCCCTCAGTAGAGAATGCTACCCAATTTTCCTATGAAGCACTAGTTGAAATATACCAGAAATTATACTTTGCCAAGAGAGCCCAAACTCTTGAGTTGTTTTTGACACAAGATGCTTCATTACCAAAGAAAAATCCTCCTTATCCCTCCTCCATATTCCTGGAGAGAGCTAAGTAGATTATTACTGTTGTTTCCTACCTCCTTGGCTACTACTATGATGTATGGGTAGATGAGGCCATTATAGGATTTTTGTCCATCTTCTCTGCTGATTTTAAGCCCTCAATTGTGTTTAATTTAAGCTATTTTATTGCAGAGTCCATTCATCGGCAACTTGTTAAATTTCCAACCGAGGAGGTATTTAAATATGCTTTTGTGTTACTATATATGTTTCTATACTTTCAGGGGGACAACATTAACCTTTCTTTGCAAAAAATGGATGAGAAGGAAAACCAACAGTTAGACATCTTCTGGACTACTTTGGTCATGAAAGAGAAAAAGGAGTACACTTATAAGCAATTTATAGAGATGTTTGTTCACCTAGCAATAGGTCTCATGAACAACAAAATAGAACTAAGGATTAGTGAAGAAATCAAAAGGGTGTTGCAGTTGTTAGATCAAGTTCAGACAAGGGACTGGTACCTTTATAAAAATTATACAGAAATAAGAATATTTGGATACGAGCTCCCACCTCATAAGGTGCCAAAATTCCTCCCAATGAGTATTTTTGCCTTGGAGTACATAAGGCAGGTGATCAACATGGATGAAAACCACTTTGTTGCTTCCAAGGAGAAATCGAGTTTAAAATAAAAACACATGTTGTCCTGTTCATTTGCAACAGCAGGGGAACGACAGATAAGCTCTTGAGGGAAATGTAGTTCAACCTTAGGTTTACCTAGTCCTATGATCAATTAGGGATCATTTCTAGATTAAGGGTAGAAACCAAGTCTACTCCTTACTTTCATACAACCAGGCCAGAAATAGAAAAGCACAAGAATCAGTTAGAGTGGGTTGAGAACACCTTACAGGAGGCAGAAGAACAGTAGGTATCATCATCTACAGTGAAGACTCCCACCATGCAAGAGAAGACAACCAAAAGCAGCAAAGAGGAAGATTCCCCTTTAGGGATTGACATCTTCAGTGAAGGGTTTAAAATAATGTATAGAAAGAAGGCCAAGCTTAGTTCCAGAATAAGTCTTAGCAAAGATTCAGAGCAATAGACCATTATCACCACTAATGAGCCACTCGTTTCCTCATTAGTGCGTGATCAGTCCACACAGTCTCCTACTACTTCCACAACTTGAAAAAGCAACAACAAATAATGTAGACATGTACATCTACTTTAGGAGAGTCATAGAAGAGAATAATGGACATCTTCAAGGAGATAAAAGTTAGAAATGAAGCCTTGAAGATTAACACTTACAACCAGTTATGGAAATAGACTTCTGGTGCCCAAAGCAGGCTGCTATCAACCTTTGACTCATAAAATGGGAAATTTCAAATGTCATTCCTCCAAGCACAAGTTCCCCACCCCAATGGAACATCAGAATACAAAAATACAACTTTTGAGTTTGATGTAAAGGATATACATCCCATTGACCAAATGGAGATGCATAAGCAGACTTGGGAAATGATTTTCTCTACTGTCACTAACACTGCCATGACTTTGTCCAAATTACAGGTTACATTAGTAAATGTCCAGTGACAGTTAAAGATGGAGAAGGTATCTGCACTTGCCAAGGATACTAGGATTAAAACCTTGAAGGATTTGGTGATCAAACTGGGTTATGATACTCAAACATCAATGCTGTAGAGGAACTTGTCAAGAAGAATAATTTGGATATCGCAGTGTTGAGGAAGAAGTTAAAACTGCCAGCTACTGAAGATCCTCTGGATAAGGACATTATAGAAACAGAGACTCAAAAATAAGATATGATGAAGCTCATCATGGAGCAGACTGCACAACTCAAGCAAATGGAGACAAAGATGGAGAATCTAATTAAGGAAAAGGAAAAAGCTACTAAAAAGACTGCCCACTTGGAAGCACTGCCTATCATAGTCATTCCTACAACCATACCAGCTACAACAAGTACAGGTGATGCTGCAAACTAGTTGGCCAATGCAGTCCAAAATATGTCTCTCCAGACTGAGGAAATCAAGAAGTTGCAGGATCAAGTGAAACTTCTAGAGGATCATCGCCAAAAATCTGATATTTTTCATGCATTAAAGCTTTAGAGAGCTCATAATTAGATAGAAGTATGGAAGAAGTCAGTAGCTGAGTCTTTCACTGGACACAATCTAGGTCATGTAAAGGAAATCATATTGAACAACATCATTGAGGAGATAGATGAAATCTGGCCGTGTATCTAGATAATTTTTGAGCAAAAGGAGTTAATGGAAAAGGAAAAGCAGTCCATTGCCAATATAAATGCTCAACTAGGAGAGATGCCTGCTACAACCAACAACATTATAAAATTCCTCAACTCCAAGAATAGATATGAACTGGATGATCTAGGAGTGGATGACAGGACTGAAACCATCCTGGAGGTGAAGAAAGTTCTGACCAAGAAGAACTTAGTTGTACATTTGATAGAGAAGTGTCACACTCTTGAAGTAGTAGTCAACAAGTTTTTCACAAGAATTGATGCATTGAACAAGAAGGGTCTGCCTTCACTGTTTGTAATTAATGATAAATTAATGACCAGAGAAGACTATATGAAGAAGCATTAGGACATTTCTAGGGATACAACCAAGTCCTCCAACATCAAAGGTTCCATGACAGGCAAGGCGTTTTACGAAGCCATCAACAACATATGTTTTATTCAACATGGGATAAAACACATTTTCATTGTAAAACCCACTTTTTCCTGGTATATTGAGGTAGATGAAATCTACCGTAAGGTAACCAAGATAACAATCCCAGATGAAGAACGGTGGGAAACACTGTGTGAATTTCAAGATTAGAGGACATATCAGATTCACCAGCGCATCACCCGAATAGTGGCTACTCAGTTAAATCTTTCCTTCAAAACAGGGCCAGATGCTTAGATTCATTATTTTTGGTCGAATTACTTCTATTTCCATTAGTTTTAAGTAATAATAGAATTCCGTGTCAATCAGGCATTTATTGTAATATTTTTTATTTTGTTTAAATATTTCATTCTGTTGAAGTATTGAGGTTTGTACCCTTGAACCAGTTATCACATAAATTTGTACTAAGCTGGAGCATTTTTGATATAATAAAAGATTATGGATTTACTTCATATGGCTTGTCTCTCAGTGAGTTGTTTTCATCATGTTTTTCATTATGTATTATTCATATAATTCAATTCTTTTACAGTCATTTGATTGAAAATTTAATTGAATCAGAGTTCATTTTGAATCCACTGTGAAGTTGCATTTAAATAAGAGATTAATTTGCAAGACTATATGTTATTGTAAATTCCTCGATGAACTTAAATTGCACTAGATTTCTGTAATAGTTTAATTATATTATGTTGATCTAGGAAACAATGTTTTCTTGATTTCTACTTATAAATGGTTAAATACTTAGTATGAATATTTAATCACTTATACTTCTCTATATTCTACTTATCCATCTCATTTAAATCAAAAGAACCATATGTATTTTTTTTTCCTAAGTTAGGCTAATTCTATTACTGAAAAAATATTGTAGACTAAGGCCTTAGCCTATGCCTATCCATGCATGAGTAACGGAAAAAGACAACATAGACAAATTCTGGACTGCCCATAATGGGAAACTAGTCCGACTCAAAAAACAATTTCAAAATTTAACTTGCTGCCCACACAGGGGAAACCAGCAAATGCACATAGTTTTTTTATCAGTTTTCAAGGTGAAACAGAAACCAACCAAGGAACCTAAAACCATTTGTTTTTTCCAGAAGCCCATTAAAGAAACTAGAAAGCAAAGTTCTAAAAACCTGAGAAAAACAGACACGTGGTAGGCTGTGTGGCAAACACGTGGCGAGCTGTGTGGCGAACATGCGACAAGCAAAGTGGCTAACTAGGAGCGAGGCGGAGACGACAGGTGTTCCTCCATGATGAAGCACTTGTAATCCTCCATGTCGACACTTGCTTGTTGCAAGGCCTCTGTGTTTCTTGCCTGTTGCATCACATGTTCCTCCTCGATGAAAGAACGATAAGGTTCCATGAATTCTTCTTTGTGTTGGTCCTTGTCTGCCTCCTTCCCCGCTTGTCCTGTCTCCTTCTCAGTTTGCCTCTTCCCTACTCCGTGGGTGCTCGTCTGAGCCATGTCTAGTTCTGCTTTGGTGTGGCCACCACCTTCAGTGGCCTGCTCCTCAATTTCTCTGGTGCGACCACCACCTGCAGTGGCCTGTCCCTCAATTTCTTGCTCCGTCTCATGAAAGAAAATGGAGATAGTGGCAGTGATGATGGGCCTGTTCAGGGATGAACAAAATGTGAATTGGGCAGTTTGGAGATGCGGCTGTGGATTGGATTGAGTGCCTTTGGGAGGCAAAGCAGAAATGGAAGGAATGCTGCGTGGAGGTGAGGTAGGGGGTGTCGAATGGATGTGGTAAGATTGAGAGCGGCATCTTCCACTACGGGTGTTTAGGTAGTGCCCAGTAGTCTGCTCGGCCAGAGAAGAAGTGGATTCAGAAACTGGAGAATGATGGGGATGATTTAGGCTTCCTCTGCTTTTGCCGTTGCGATTGTGCATACGATGATGCATTCTCGGCATGTTGGCTCCAGAACTTTGAGAATTTCTTCCGGGATGGGGCTTAGAGTGATGTAGAGGCTCAGTCGAATTTACGAGTTTCTCATCAGAGGGACTAGCAGTAGAGGCCGAGTGGAAAACAAAATGGCAAGCCAGGTTCTGGTTGAAGTGAATTCTCGGGCCTAAATCAATGCAGCAGAGGAGATGACAACGTCTTCCAGTGGTAGCGCAGGAGATGGGTGCTGCAGCGGCTTGAGGGCAGAGGCATTGCAGTGCCAGAGGATGATGGACAGGTGCAGTGGTAAGATTATCCTTGGAATTCATGTTTACACAGAGCTGAGGTGGGTGGTTTCTTACAGGTTGGAGATGACGCCCCCATAAATGCCATTTATGGCTATTGTTAATGCCAGTTTTAGACCACTGTGCCAGACTACGGAAGGCCATGTGGTCTAGCCACATGCCATTCCATTCAACCACCACCTCATTGTCCTTGTTGAGCACTCGCATTTTGGAGATGTGCTTCCTTGTGCACTAGGTCAGTGCATGCTTGTAATTGAGCTTGGTCATGTAAAGTATTAATTGTTGCAGATTGTAGGACCTGATCATGTTCAACTCCTATGTTTGCCAGAGGATCGACCACCTTGTTGTTTTCTCTTTTGACGTGAATGAAGGTGGTAGCTCGTCTGTTTTTCATCCATTGTTCTATTAGTTTGAGCCTGGCCACTAGTCTCCAGCTGGTAGTGACTCTCGAAGCTGTGGTTCCCAGTTGTATTTGGGTAACCATGTGTATCAGAATTTGGGAGTCCCCTTCTATTATAATAGGATGAAAATTATGTTGATGCTCTAAGTTCATACCTTGCCACAGTCCTTCTAGTTCTGTAGAATTATTCATGTCCCATCCTATGGAACCAAAGTATATTAGCATAGGTCGACCTTCATTATATCTGAAAATTCCACCGTGTCCTGCTTTGCCTGGGTTGCCTTTTGAGACCCCATCAAAATTTAGTTTGATCACATTTGTTGGAGGGTGACTCCAATGTGATGGTTGCTTGTTGATAGTGCTTGCTGTGTGGGGGTCACTTTGAATCTATGGGACCTTTAATTTCAAGTTGTCCCATATGCTCTGTTCCTGTGCCTGGGTGGGAAAGTCCTCAACACTCCACTGTTGGAGGGCTAGGGTTTCTTGAATATTCTGACATAAATTGGTCCAGATGATCTCCAAAGTAGTGCTTTGATTTTTGAAAATTCTTTTGTTTCTTTCCTTCCAAATTGTCCAGAAAAGGAAGCCCGGGAGAATAGTCCATAACGCATTTAGAATTTTGCTTTTATATGGCTCAGGGGTCCAATTGCAAATGGTGCCTTTGATATCCCCTAAGATTCTGCAAGGTTGCTGACATCTGAAGATAAGTTTTTCCCATAATTGTTTAGCCATGTGGCAAGAGTCCATGAGGTGTTGAATAGTTTCTCCTTGTTTTTGACAATTAGGACAGTAAGAGGGTCCCTGGAATCCTCTTTTAATTAAATTGTCCCAAGTGATAATTCTTTGATGATAGAGCAACCAGTTGAAGGTAGAGATTTTGGGCCATATACCTGTAGTCCATAGGTAATTCCAAGCAGGATCAACTGGATCCTGTGTTTGGAGCATCAACTTATATGCTTCGTTTGTTGTGTAAATTCCCCTAGGAGTGTAGCCCCATCTCAGATCATCTTTTCCATTGGTACATCTGATTTTCCTGTTGGTGAGTTCTTTGTGTAGATCCATGTTATAGGCTTTTGTTTCAAGCTGTATTATCTGTTCAATAGGTTTCCATTGCCTAAAGCCTTGATTGGTACTTTGAGTCTAGTATTGTGCTACATGGTCAGTTTGGTTGATGTTGTTTCTGTCATGATTTATAAAGGGAAGGATTTCTGCAATTTTTGGCCTCTGTTTCCATGAATCCACCCAAAAATGCACAGTTCACCCATCGCGTATCTCCCAGAAGCTTTGCTTTTGTATTAGCTCTTTATGCTATTTTGCTGCATTCCAGATTAGAGATCCTGTGTCCGTGGTGGTGATTCTAATCAGCTCTTCCTGTGGACGATTGTTCACATATTTTGCAGTCCATATTTGGGCCCATGGCTTCTATGGATTTGAAACCCACTGCCACCATATTCGTGCTCCCATTAAAGTGTTACTGTGTTGCGGGTCTCGCAGTCCTAATCCCCCCTGCTTTTTTGGTGTGCAGACTGTGACCCATTTTACTAGCGCCCATTTACGGTTTTGCCCTGTGGAGCCCCATAAAAAGTTGCGTTGCAAAATTTTGATCTTTTTGAGTGCCCATTTCGGTGCTGCAAGAACTGAGAAGAGATATAGAGGCATGGATTATAATACCGCCGTTATCAGAATGAGCCTACTGGCCATGTTGAGAGTTTTGAATGTCCAGGACGATAGGTGGCTTTCGATTTTCTCAATGAGTTGTTGCCAGGAGGCGTGCTTTAAGGCTGAGTCAATCAATGGAGCGCCCAAATATTTAGATGGGAATTTAGCTTGTGAGAATCCTATGATTCTCGTAATAATTCTTTGAGTGGCAGGAGGAGTGTGGATTTTTTTTTTTGAGATTTAGTAGTATTAATGGTGGTGCCCGAGGCCATTGAAAAGGTTTCTAGCAGAGATTTGAAGGCACAGGCTTCACTAACAGAAGGATGTCCGAAGAAAATATTGTCATCAACAAATTGTTGATGAGTTATAGCAGGGGTTCCATGGGCTGAGATGCCTCTAAGGTCGTGAGATTGAACAACATTCTTTATAAGGCGACCCAGACCTTCTGCCATAATAATAAAGAGGAAGGGGGATAAAGGATCACCTTGACGAATTTCTCTGGATGAGGAGTAGGGTTTGGAGGGGATTCCATTAACTAGGATGGAGCAAATGGGGAGGATATGAGATTCATAAGCCATCTAACACAGGTCGGGAAAAAGCCGAGGGTAGTAAGCAATTGTCTTATATAAGACCAACTTAGTTTGTTAAAAGCTTTGGAGAGATTGATTTCAAGAAGCATACCTGCTTGTTTATTGCTCTTTAAGGAGTGAATGATTTCATGAGTCAATGTGATGCCATCCAAGATTTGACGTCCTTCAACATAGCCCGATTGTTCTGGCAAAATGAGAAGAGGGAGAAGCGGTTTGAGGCAATTGGCGATGACTTTCGAAATGATTTTGTATATGACATTGCACAGAGAAATGGGCCTAAACTTCTCCGGGGTACTTGGCTGATCTTCTTTCCGAATGAGAGCTATGAATGTTGCATTGAGAGAAGGAAGAAGCCAATGCATAGCTCGTGATTCTTCTACCACTTTCCATACTTCTTCTGTGATTAAATCCCAAAAGTGATGGTAGAAGTTGCAGGTGAAGCCATTAGGTCGTGGAGCCTTCCCATCTTTTAGTTGATCTAAGGCTGTTTCTACTTCCATCATAGTTACCGGTTGCAGCAAAAGCTGATTGTGCTCTTCCGTTATAATTCTAAGAATATGCTGGAGTATTTCATTTACTGTAGGCTATCTATTTGTAGGCGGCTCTTGATGTACTATTTGAAAGTGATTAGTGAGCTCTCTCTCAATATCTTCTTGTTTCTCCATTCTCTCTCCCTATGGATTTTGAATATGTGAAATGGTATTATTCATTCTTCTTTGGATAATTGAGCGGTGAAATAATTTGGCATTTCTTTCCCCTTCTTTTAGCCATCTGATTTTTGACTTTTGTTTCCAGAGCATTTCCTCTTGTTTCCTTCTTTCTTCCAGTTGTGTGAGAAGAGCTTGTTCTTGGCTTGCTAAAGTCTCAGTTTTGCCTCCTGTAATGATCTTCTACTGTAGCTCTATCCTACTTTGCTCGAGAACTTTTTGGCCTTGAAATATATTACCAAATGTGGTGTGATTCCAGTACTTGATTTTCCTTTTGATATGATTCAACCTCTGTTGGAATTTATACATAGTTGAGTTGCTGAGGGGAATAAAGCTCTCCAAGCTCATTTGACCATATTTTTGAAATCAGGGTGAGTGAGCCAAAAAGTTTCAAATATAAAGGGTTTCCTATTTGAATTTCCAGGACCCGTCCATTGCAGGGAAATGGACCAGTGATTTGAGCCTGAAATGGGGAGTATTGATGAATTAAAATCACCTCCTAGATATACTGAGTTATCGGAGATGAGGAATTTGTTCAACCTGGATGTAATTTGTTGAGGACCCAACCTTTCATTATTCCATGTGAAAAGACCATTATCAAATGGTAAATCAATTAGCCAATTATTTTGAAAGTATTATTTGAAGCCACTACTTTCACTGTCCAGTTTCCTTCGGCCTCCTTGTTTTTCCTCCAGCCGTGTGATCATATTGAAGTCACCACCTGTGATCTAGAGTGGATGTTTTCTTGTGGAATTGAGAGTTTCCAGTGATTTTAGTAGCGTATTCTTTTGCAGAGGATCTTGAGGGAAGTATACATTTGTCAAGTGACTGTGTATATTGGTTGCGATGATGTGAAAAGTGGCTTGGATGAAATGATGAGAAGCATGGAAATCTGTAAGGGAGATGTGGTACATGTTCCATGCTATGGCAAGCCCCCCTGAAGCTCCCATTGCATCTACCGTGACAGCTTGGCATCTCGACCAGGCTTTGGATAAAATGGAAGCTAATGTGCTAGTATTACATTTTGTTTCCTGCATGAAGAAAATATGTGGTCTTTCATGCCGTATCATTTTCTTTATCATCCTATATTTCCTAGGACTATTAAGTCCTCGAACATTCCATGAGATGAGCTTCATGGTTGACCAGTAGGTAAGGATCTATAGTATTTAGTCAACTTGGAGCGCCTTCTGGACTCCAATAGAATTTCCCCAATGAGGATGGTGCATTGTAAATCTGTCTTTCTACCTCTTTTCTTCCCATCTTTGGTAATGTGTTTCCCATCCTAGCTGCTTCCTTATTATATGCCTAGTGTGCTGTGCTGGTGCACTCTTGATAGTACTACCAGATTTTCAAGTTGCCTATCCGGTATTTTGTCAAATTCTTTCCTTTTGCATGCTTGTTCTAGACTGAAAATGTCTAGGTCTCCTAGATCAAAGCTTTCATGTTCTTCGTCCATGTGACTTTGTTGACTGCTCTCCTCCATGTAGTGGGTTGTGTTGAGTGGGTTTGAGAGCAATTTGTCAATGTCCATTCCTTTTGTGGACCATAGGGCTTTGTTGTGATCTTGAAGGGGGATAGGTTGCGAGGTTGTTGGGTGTGGATCTGAGTTATTCGCTAATGATGGTTGACTAGCATCATTAGGAGTAGGTATAGCGAATGGTTTTGTGGATGGCGCGGAAGTTGTCGTAGCTACATTAGAAGGATCAGATTCTGGCATATCTAGGTTTGACAGAAGGTCAAAACTTTTGCTGGAGGATGGTGCATCAGAGGATGGTATTACATTTTTTGGTGCTGTAGGGGGTTTTTTGTTATGCTTCTTTCTATTAGCAACTTTGGTAAACCCTTCCACATCAGATTTCCCCCCATGGTCTGTAGATTTAAGAGGAGCATTTAGAGGACAATCACGGAATAAATGTCCATGGGAATGGCATTTCTTGCATCTAAAGGATACATGTTCATAATCTATGGGTTGAATCCATTGAAATTCATCATGAAGGAGACTTACCGAATCCGTGAGTGCCTTGCCGAGTTTCATATAAACACAGATGCATACATATGAGGTGTACCAGCAAAGCTTTGCTTCCTTGGAAATCTTTATGAATTCTCCTATCCCATTTCTAATAGCTTTAGGTGATTCTTCATACCAGTATTCCATAGGTAAGGAATACATGCGAATCCATATTGGTGCCCAGCTGAAGTATTCCTTGTCTGGATTGAATCTTTCTATCCAGTGTCGTAGATATAGACTCGCAGAATTGAAGAAGTAGGGTCCTCCATCTAGAACGCAATTTCTATCTTCAATGCAGTTAAAGATGGTTGTAAAAAAACCTTTGGGGCCTAGTTGTAGGGTTAATTTCCCTTAGGCTTCCACTTTGAGGTTATCCATCCTTGCGGAGCTTTTTCGGTAGGCTAGTAGCCGATAAATTTTCCTATCAGCGCATGGTCTTTCATATATTGTATTTGTGCATTGATTCGATGACTGAGTAAGTCAATCTTGGGTCATTCCGTTGAAATGGGCTTGCAGGTGGACGATGATGCCTTCTTTGGTTCTTCAGGTCCTGCAGGGTTGTTTTGTTTTTTAGTGTTCAGATCTACTAGATCGTTCTTCTCCTGCTGCTGCAAAGGCTGTAGCGGTGGCTGTTCAGCTTGTCCTGTTGAGGGATGTTCATTTTATTCCCTATGAGGCCAATTTCCTTTGTTGCAGCCTATGAGGGGAGGCCCTACGACCTCCCCTATCGTGATGTTGATTGGCTATTTCTACCAATTCAGCCAGACCCACTCTGGCTGCAATACTGCTTGATTCAGAGTTTGCTTTCTCTGTCTCTGCGCCGTGTAAGGGTTTTTCAAAATCCTATTCTGCCATTTTCCTGTTCTCACGAGCTTTACCCCATAACCTTCTTCCAGAACCATATGTATTTAAAGAACAACCTTTTGTTTTATTAAGAACATTTCTGAGTTTAAAGGACCTGTTTTCAAACAGTTCATTGGTCCTCTAGACCATTAAAATCAACAAAACATTTTAGATTCTTTGCCATATCCAATCGACCTTATAGTATCTCAAAGGACAACAATTGAGTCTATACCTTGGATGTCTAAAGGCCCCGAAAAACGATCGACCATTAACCCTAATTCTAAGGCAGCCCAGAACTACTTGATTGTAGAAGATTTGGCTTAGATTCCTTGTGCTATGTTGGCGTTAGAGGTACTCCATTCATTCCACACACAAAGGAGTGCATTACTCACTGCAATCAGAGCATTTGACCCAAAAAGTTCTCTGGTGCTTACATTCAATATGTCAAACATCATGAAAAGACAACCACATGATATGCCTTTTCAGATTAAGTCGATGAGGGAGCTTCCACATGTATAATGTCGATATCATGTTGGAAGGCTATTGGATCAGCTCAGGTTGTTCCTTCACCTACTCTATTAATGACATTTGATGGTCATTCTTATAGATCGCATGGGATTATTCTAGCATTTCCCATCTATGTTAGGGGTAAGGTGGTAAATATTGAAGTAGAGATAGTTGATGCAAATCTGGATTACAATCTCATTTTAGGTAGGAATTGGATTTATGAGATGGATGCTATTGTATTGTTGTTATTTCACATCCTTTGTCTTCATCATGAAGGGAGAATTATAAAGGTTGATTAGATGGATTGTTCTCTGGGTGACTCCCACGCATCTTATGAATCTACTACTTCATTAGTAGATAATCCCAAGCAACCTATAGAGAATTTAGGGGTTGGAATGTACTCTTCCTTAATGGGTACCTTTGATCTTCCTGCTCCTACAGTTAGAATTAATGCTATTTCATTCTCCAAGGAACCTTATCGAAGAGAGTTCTTTAGAATTCATTATTTTTCGGATCCTTGGCCCTTACTGTCATCTACCACCACATTAGATGAGGGATAGGTAGGTGGAATGGCATGTCCTATGTCTGTAGCAGAAATTTCTTATCAGTCTATTGTTAACACTGCAGAACTGATCCTTACCCTTTTTCACTAGAGGAGCTAGATGGGGATGTAGTTCTGGCCTGGACTCTAGATTCGACTTCTGCTCAGGATTGCTTAGATACTGTCTTTCCATCTGAAGAAGCAATTCTAAATGATGGAATGATTCCCATCATCATTTGTATTTCCTCCCTCATTTGTAGGAAGTAGAATCAAGTTTGTCCAGTTCTTCTAGTACTGATGTTCATGCAGTTTTAAACCCTTTGGCTCCAACACAGTTTTCTGCTGAAGGTAATATGTCTGTTATCTCACAAACTATTCCAGTGAACATCTCTAGGAATCCCAACATTATTGAAAATTTCTTCATTGGAGCTGACTGTTCCCTTGAAGAAGTTCAAACTTATACCGATCTCTTCAAAGAGTTTCATGATGTGTTTGCTTGGTCTTATGAGGAAATTCCTGGAATAGATCCATCTATAGTCCAACATGAGATCAAGACGTACGAAAATGCAAAACCTATTCATCAGAAACTTCAGCCAGTAAACCCTAGAAAAGAAGAAACTATCAAAGCTGAAGTTGAGAAGTTGCTTAGGCAGGTTTCATATACCCCGTTCCTTTAACTGAGTGGGTCTCTAATCCAAACCCGTAGACAAAAAGCAAGGAACGATCCATGTATGCATTGAATTTAGGGACCTAAATAAGGCTTGTCCTAAGGATAATTACACCACTCTCTTTATTGATCAAATTATTGATGAATGTGTAGGTAATGAAATTTTCATGTTTATGGATGGATTTTCTAGTTATAATAAAATTACTATATATTAGAAAATTATATATTACAGACCAATGGAACACATAGAATATTGCATAAATATAAACACAGAAAATGCATAAACCCGTGAAGCACAGATATACGTGGTTCACCCAGTTTGGGCTACGTCCACCCTGAACAGCCAATCCTTCCTTCTTATTATCCAGCAAAATAAAGAGACAATCCCTACAGCAGATCCGTTGTAATATCCTCTATTTTCTCTCATAGTCTCACCTCTCTGTTTGTCGCTCAAAGAATACACATCTGTTACACAGCCTCAATACAATGCCCTCATACAAAAAGAGAGGGGTTTCCTTCTAGGGAAAAAAACCCTAACCTAAACGTAAGTTCTACTGTTAGATCATCCACCTAGTGAACGGCCCAGATTGACTAGAAATTACTATACTTTTACAAGGAAATTTTACATCTGTTTTTAGCTAGGGGGCACTGCCCCGAAACCCCCCGCCGGGGGGGGGGGGGGGAGTGCTCCCCAAAGGTCGCAACCACCCCCCCTGGATCCCCCCTGCAGTGAATATTTTACGGGGGACATTGCTGCCCCATTTCAAACTGGGTTCTAATGTAGTGATACCTTTGAATACAGAAGATAATCAGGCTCCACACCCAAAACTATCCGTCTGGTAGATCAACACAAGACAAATTTTATTTGTCCCTGGGGTACATTTGCATATCAAAAGATACCTTTTGGCCTCAAAAATTCTAGAGCTACTTTTCAACGGGCCATGTCATATGATTTTCACGATATCAAGCACATTATCGAAGCTTATTTGGATGATTTAGCTACTCGTTCTTGAAAGAGAATTGATCATCCTGAACATCTTCAATTGATTTTTGAATAATGTCATTTTTATAAAATCTGGTTGAATCCAAATATTTTTTTTTTTTTTACCATCCCATCCAGTTGGTTGCTCAGATTCATCGTGTCGATGGAAGGGATTCGTGTAGATCCCTTCGAGGTTGAGCCAATACTTCAGTTGCCTCCCCTGTCCTCTATACATCAACTTTAGAGTCTCAGAGGAAAAGAAAATTTCTTAGGGAGATTTATAGCCAATTATGTCGAGCTCACAAAAGGATTTATGAGATTTCTAAAGAAAGGGGTCCCATTTCTATGGGATGATTTCGCGCATCTCTCTTTTGATGCTTTGAAAAAAGCATTAACCTCTGATCCTCTGTTGACTCCACCTGTTTATAGCAGAGATTTCCTCTTGTATCTCGCTACAACAGAATCAACTATTGGTATGGTTATGGTTCAGGAAGATGATGCCTTATGTGAGAATGTAATCTACTATCTGAGCAGAGGCTTGGTAGGCCCTGAATTGCGCTATTCTCCCATCAATAAATTAGCTTTGGCAGCGGTCGAGGCTATCCAACGGCTTAGACATTACATTCTGCTTTGAGTTTTTTTTTTTGGCTTAGTAGTCGTCAATCCATTTCAGTTTGTTCTCAATAGGCGAGTGATTGGGGCAAATATAACAGATGGATTTTCATTTTACAAGAATTTGACCTCGAATTCATGTTGGCTAAGTCTAATAAATCTTTAGTATTTGTAGAGTTGATCTCGAAGTTGGCTTGTGAGGAAGAAATTGTTTATGAGGAAAATTTTCTTGATGAACATCTGTTTCTTATTTCCTCGCAAGATCCTCGGTATGGGGATATTATTATATATCTCTAGACTTCGAAGTTTCCACTCTCTTTTTCCAAGGAAAAACATAGAAAATTGTGTCACCTCGCTAAAAGCTATATTATTATAGGTGACACTTTATATCATCGCGAGGTTGATTCAATCCTTAGACGTTGTTTAACCTTGGAGGAATATGAGTCTATGCTTAATGATTGCCACAATGGAGCTTCTGGTGGTCATCTATTTGGACTTGCTACAACCCATTTTTTTTTGCAAGCAGGCTACTTTTGGCCTTCGATCTTCAAAGATTGTATTGAAGTGGTCAAGAGATGCCATCCCTGTCAGGTTTATAATAAAAAAAATGCACGCAAATCCATCTCCGCCTTTCCCTGTGATCACCATCGGCCCTTTCACGAAGTAGGGTATTGATTTTACTACTTGTAATCTGCCTTCAGTAGGAAATCACTAGTATATCATCGTAGTTTTAGACTACTTTACTAAGTGGGCTGAGGCTCTGCCTACTTTCAAGAATGATGGTGAAACAATAGCCTTGTTTCTCTTTAATCAAGTTATTTCCTGATTTGGTATTCCTAAAGAGATTGTCACTGACCATCTCAGCCATTTCCAAAATCAAATGATGTCTAAATTGGCTCTCAAGTTGGGTTTCTAGCATGAGCATTCATCTCTGTATTATTCTCAGGCCAATGGGCAGGTTGAAGACGTGAACAAATCCCTGAAAAATCATCCTACAAAGGACAATTAACAAATCTATATCCAATTGACACATCATGTTATATTCGACACTTTAGGCATACCGAATGTCAGTTAAGATTGTCACTGGTTTTACTCCCTTTCAACTAGTTTATCAGTTGGAATCCATTTTTCCTGTAGAATGTGAAATTCCTTCCCTTAAATTGGTCGTGGAACTTCTTCCCGACACTTCTAGTCTCGAAGAACACCTCGTTCATTTGGAACATCTCGATGAGCAGCGTCGAGATGCCACCATAATCAATGAAGCTCATAAGAGGAGGGTAAAAACTCAATATGATAAAGCTGTGCGTCCTATAAATTTTTCTAGAGGTGACCTTGTCTTGGTCTATGATCAAGACAAGATGCCTTCAGGGTAGGAAAGTTTAAATCTTTGTGGTACAGTCCTTTATTGTCAAAAAAGTTTTGAAAATGGGATCTTATAAATTGATTGATTTTGGAGGAAACAAATTGGCAGAGCCCAGAAATGGGCTCTACCTTAAGAAGTACTTTGCTTAGGCTTCAGCCTAGCATTTACTTGATTGTATATATTGTATCATTGTACATATCTATCTATCAGTTTTAGGGATGTCGATTTTTTATTTACTTTGACAGGTATTGATGGACGATTTGATATATCTAAGGTTCACCGATGGTGCTAGTAGACACATCCGAAACCTTGCTTCCACGACGTGGGTGATTTATTATCCATCTGGCTAGTTGTTGATTTTGAGAGGAGTATGTATCGGTCCCGCTTCAAATAATATTGCCCAATATACTGTTGTTATTAATTTACTATCTAAGGAAATATCTCTTGATATTGATTCATTAGTCATTTATTTAGATTCACAACTAGTGGTATCTCAACTGAATAACCTCTATCATGTGAGAGATCCTTATTTATATTTCCAATTTCTAAGAGTGCATTTATTACAAAGATCATTTGTTTATATCACATTTGTTCATATTCCATGATCATAAAATTCCTTAGTAGATTCTATCGATAATTAAGCATTGGATTAGAATATTAATCATTCATCACATTAAAACATAAAAAATAATCAAAGTATCAGTTGTATATATATGATTATCATGATAAAACTGTTTGTATATAGATAGAGTTTTTGTGTCCAAAATAATCAACAAATTTGGGACAAAATGTCCTACAAAATTAGGACTTATATTGCCCATCATCATGTCTAATAAAAAAATATCTGATAATCTATCTAGCGATCTTGCTCAAGATGAACAGCAAGAAAGAAAACGATGGCATTGGCGACCTGCCGAAATAGTTGCACCCAATGTCGTGGTACTCCCACTACGTGTCATTGCATCTCCTCTGGTAGGTCCTCTATGGCCACCATGGGTACTTGGTGAGTTAACCTCACCAAGTTTCTATGGAATGCATGGAGGGTCCTCTCAGTCTCTACTGCAGCCCCTTTGGCATCTCTTCCTCGACACCTGTGTCAAGTAAGACCATCAAGTCTCACTGGTCCAACATTTGTGTCACAATCAATAATTGTGTAAGTATTTTGTCCCATGAAAAATATTTTTTAGTTCATTTATAATGAAAATCCAAAAAATACTAAAATTCAAAAATTTAAAATCATTTATACCTATGGAACCCCATGTTGCGTCTGATGGCAACACTAGATCCGGATCTCCTTGAAAATCCATTCTAGCATAAGGGTATTCTTCGATTGCAATGACCTGTTGTTCCCACCAAAGGAAAAAATCATCATCATATGTAGTCTGAGGGACCTCACCACCCCCTAGTTGTTTCATCAAGTCAGCCCCCCTACCCATCCGTGGATCTCTTGGGCTGTTGATGGTGGATAATACGTTGGGATGAAGCCAAGGTACTCTCTCAAAAAAGAAGGAACACAAGATGGTCCTGTATCCAAATTTCTTCGTCTGACCCTTTTGGACAGAAGTAAGTTGTTTTTACATATTGGCTAGCAGAGGTGTGCACCAATTGAATACTGTAGTGAGATAATCTATTGCAAGACTCATTGAAACACATGAATCCTAGTGTACAGCAGCAGATCCATTTACCCTGGCTATGGTAAAAAGTGGGATTCTCAGTGATAAACTCTCTACTTGCTTGATTAGAATCTGAATTCCAATATTTCCAGTGTTTCCAGGACAGTATATGCGGAGATATTCTTCTACACTAAGACTACCTCTTGTCCTTCTGGTTGAGTGGACCCTCTCTCCCCCTCGGGAAATACTTGTAATGAAATAGATATCCTTTATTTCAATCCTCAGGGGCATTTGGTAAATCGCAAAAGCATCTTCTTCTACACTCTAGTAGTGGATTAATAACTCAAGCAATATGGTATTTTCCTTCATATTTGACATTTTGAAGAAGTTTAACAATTCGCATCCTCCTAAGGCATCCAATGCATTTTGATCCTCCATTACGTGATTATCATTTGCACTATGCTCTTTTTCACGCCAAGTAATCGACATCCTACAAACAATGATGTTTTGAATCATTCAATCCATGTTTTTAATTTTAAACTCGTGCACACTCAGGTTCGTTATTAACACAATCGCATATAGGGCCTTCCTTTATGTGGATTACATGTATCCAACCCGCGTGTACGCATAGATTTTTTTTTTTAAATGATTCCTTACGGTCAAATTTATGATAAAACATCTAAAAAGCATGAAAACTTATCAGAAGTTCAATAAGAAGGTTACTTGGAAGATTTGAAGAAGTTTGAACGATTGAATTTGATGAATGAAGCTCGCTTGGTTTTTTCTCCACAGCTCCACCCAATTTCTCAAAACACAAATGAGAAATTGTGAGTTGAAAAGTCCTTATATAGGTTGACAAATGAAAAATATTTTTTCTAAAGTTGTTTTTTCTTTTGTGAACTTTTTGAACTTTTGGCTTGGAGTGTTGGGATGGGTTGTTTTTACAGGATACTTTGGAGATTTTTTGAGAAATTGCTTCGGTTCCATGACTGCAGACCCGTCAAGATAGGTATCGCTTTCTTACTGGCATATATGTTAGGGAATATCACTTTCACTACCTTTTTCATACTAGCCTCCATACTGTGATATTTTTTCCATAGGGTCGACCCCATCATGTCTTGATTCACAAACCATTTTCACTCACCAACTTATAAAATCATGACATGATTGTAGAGCCAACTTTTACTGGGCATCTTAGTTAGATCCTCGCTAGCATATGTTTCCCATGCTGCTATATTGAGTAGGCTCAGGAGTCCTCTTTAGTCCCTCCATGACTTTTGCATTGGAGACTCATTCTATTTATTCTTTGCTCTTTTCTAGCTTTATACCCTCGAGGCTCCTTTGTGTTGAGTTGTACTCCTACATTGCATGTTGACCCTTTGTACCTTTTGGCCTTGAGTTGACTTCACTTGGACTCATGTTTAAGCCACCTTTTGACCATGTCTTCAGCGAAATCAACCTTGCAATCACTTACCCCCGAGGCTCCTTTGAGTGTCATTGACCAATTTCGTCACCTTGCATTGAGCATACGAATGTTCCCCTCCTAGGAACTAGCGCATCTGTATTAGGACACTCATTCTTTCCACTGTACTATAGCATTCCTTTATTCTTTTTCAGGCTTCATCAAAATGAAAAAGACAAAAAAATTTATATAACCCAAAAAGAGCGGGAATGAGACATTATTTCCATAATTGATGGCAGCGAGAGTCAGTTGTGTCACCCTTGAACAAAGAACTCAAAAAATAAGTATTTCTTTGATCCAGGTGGATGTTGGTGGCCACCCACCTATCCCATTTGGACCCCCACAACTGTCTCCTTCATCTTTTTCAGTTTCCTAAATTGTAGCACAGTTTACTATTTTTAGCAGTTTTTCAGGTCTTGAACTTCCGGAGCTGTTTTGAGGCCCTAAACGATGTTTTTTGGGATAGATCTCAGATAAATCTTTCTAACGAGCTATTGTACGTGTCAAACGGAGATCATATGCCAAAGTTACGACCCCAGGAAGTTGATGTACCAATTTACCCAAACGGGGCCCACAGTTTGGCGTTTCATCTTATAGGGTTAGGTTTTGGAATGTTAAGGGTTTTCCATTGTTTCTAAATAATAAATAGGCCTTCGAGCCTCATTGTAACAGAATTCAGAACAGTTTAGAGGCATGTAGCCACCACATCGCTTCTCAGAGATAAGCTACCATCGCCCTAGCTGGTTTATTTCCATTACTATTTGTAAGCATATTTCACTATTTTACATTAATGAAATGAAGTATTATTTCCGCTGCATATCTGTGTTTATGGTTATCTCTGTAATTTTTTGCGTTCCTGTTTAAGTCTGTATCAGTGGTATCAGAGCGGTCTGCTTTTTCCTTGTTTTTCTTTGCATGTCCCCAACGAGGTCGGGATATAAGGAGTTAGGGCTTGAATTGGTCGAACCTTTGCAAGACCAGCTTCGAAAATCTCGACGACCTCCCATGGCGGACGAGAAGAAAGATGAGGGGCCAGGAGATCCTATCAAAATCTTGCTCGAAGAAGCCCTCGAGCGACAAAGGAATGCGATGATGGACAACTTTGCCCAGATCCTTCAGCGGCTACCCAGAGGCAACGCATCGGCTTCCAACAGCTACTCTGGAAATGCCACACCGTTTAAGGTGCAAGTTAATTTTGAAATCCCCATCTTCGAGGGTTAGATAGATGCAGATGCCGTAGATAAATGGTTAAATCTGCTAGAGGGTTATTTTTCTGTTCATGAATTTTCAAGTCGGGAAAATATTGTTTTCGCTCTTCTCAAAGCAGCCCCCCACGTCAAGGACTGGTGGGAAACCTACTGCGAGCAGAAGGATGAAAGTACAGGCTCACTATTTTTAGCCGCACCCACTTGGGATTCATTCCAGGATGCTGTCAAGGAGCAGTACTACCTTGTCAAAAGCTATGAGGACAAATACATCAAATGGACACACTACGGCAGGGACGAGACCAAGATGTGCCAGAGTTCACAAACATTTTTCATACCCTTTGCACACAGTTGGGTATCAAGGACTCTGAGATGCATTTGGTACTCAAATACCACGGCTGCCTACACAGATACATCTAGGAAGAGATGGAGTTCCTGAACATCTCCTCCCTCAGCACGGCATACCGATATGCTGTCAAAATTGAGAAAAATTTCAAACAGAAGAAGTGAGACTTTGGATCTGCAAATCCAAAGCCCAAAGGACAAAGCCAAGGCAGGGTGACCCAAGACAACCCGTCGAAGCCGCAAGGAAAGAACAACACCACGAAGCTGAAGAAGGACACAGGAAAGTGGTGTGAGTTCCACAAGAGTCCCACTGATAACACAAGTGAATGTCGGACCAAGCAGTCACTGGTGGCCGAGTTGAAGGCTTCCGAATCAGATGCATGTTTCGACCCTAAGCCAGAACCCAACAAGGGGAGTGGCAAAGGGAAGCAAATCATTGATGCGAAGCCCAGCGCCACTGTTGCCACCACCAAGATCTAGAAGAATGAGCCTGAAGACCCAGAGGAGGGGGAGCACCTTTTCCACTCACAAATGTGGGTGAAGGGTTCACCGCTACAATTCATTGTTGACAGTGGGAGCCAAAAGAACCTCGTTTCAGCAGAGGTCATGAAGCAGTTGGGCCTACCAACTACACCACACCTGTAGCCGTCCAGTATTTGGTGGCTTCACGAAGGACGAGATCTCAAAGTTTGCCAGCAGTGCCACCTTCCCTACAGCATCAAGCCCTTCACTGACGAGGTATTGTGTGATGTTACACCTCTGGATGTTTGTGATGTATTATTAAGCCAGCCATACTTGTGGAGGTGACATGCTATGTATGATTCAAGGCCTCACGCTGTCATTATTTATTTGGTTGATTCATTATATAGGATACTGGAGGTAGCCCCACCTACCGCCACCTCTTTGATCATTGCTAAGAAAGGTAGCAAGCTCATCTCCCAGACCAGGAAATTCATCTGTCTGGTTCGCTCCCAAAGTAAGGGGAAGATCGTTGCTACATCCATGACCCCCGCAAAGGGTTCCTCCACACAGTAGCAGCAACACCAAAGGGATACAGTCATGACAGAACACAGGAACAACTTCTCCTCACCCACAGGGGTACCACACAAGTTTCAGGTGGTCGATAAAGTTTGGTTACATCTGCAAAGAGAACGCCTTACCAGAACCCATCAGAAACTCAGACCACTTCGACATGGTCCTTACACCAGTACCAAGGCTACAGGAAACAATGCTTTGAAGCACAACATTTCTCTATTCCTTCGCTTGCACCGAGTTTTTAATGTGGACCGTTGTCGACCATGCTTCCCACCATTTCTGGACACATCAGAGATTGCAGGACAACTCACCAGAGACCTAGATCAGCAAAATATTCCTCATCTCAGGGAGGAACTCAACGCAATGGGGACCATTGCTTCCTAAGGGGGGAGAAATGATCCAGGTGGATGTTGGTGGCCACCCACCTATCCCATTTGGACCCCCACAACTATCTCCTTCAGCTTTTTCAGTTTCCTAAATTGTAGCACAATTTACTATTTTTAGCAGTTTTTTGGGTACTGAACTTCCGGAGCCGTTTTGAGGCCCTAAACGACGTTTTTTGGAAAATCTGGGGGCAACATGGGTCCATGGACTGATGTTTCCCTTCCCAAAGTGGTAGTTCTCGGATAGATCTTTATAACGAGCTATTGTACGCGTCAAACATAGATCATATGCCAAAGTTACGACTCCAAGAATTTGATGTGCCAATTTACCCAAACGAGGCCCACAATTTGGTGTTTCATCTTCTAGGGTTAGGTTTTGGAATGTTAAGGGTTTTCCATTGTTTCTCAACAATAAATAGGCCTTCGAGCCTCATTGTAACAGAATTCAGAACAATTGAGAGGCATGTAGCCACCACATCTCTTCTCAAAGATAAGCTACCATCGCCCTAGCTAGTTTATTTCCATTACTGTTTGTAAGCATATTTCAGTATTTTATATTAATGAAATGAAGTATTATTTCCACTACATATCTGTGTTTATGGTTATCTCTGTAATTTGTTGCGTTCCTGTTTAAGTCCGGATCATTCTTCCATTGGGATGGGCTTTAGTTTGACTTAGGAGAGCCTTAACCTTATTATTGAGTCAGTACTCCTTTGATTGGTTATCTCTTCCAATCATATGGATATTTTTATTGTGCCTCCTACATGAAAAATTTATACAAAGTTATCATATGCTGCAATATAGTCACAGTTGAGTTGTGCTTTTGTTTAAGGGAAGTAAACCTGAGCCAGCCTCTCTGTAGTGTCCCTTGACCTATTTTTCAGTCGGCCATCCGTGGTTGTTAGAGTCATGTTTAGAATCACATCATCTATTTCATACTTTTCTCATGCTAGTTTGAGAAGGTCTCCATTGACTTCTTACTGGTGGGTCTTGATCTTATCGACTACGAGAAATTGCTCTAAGAGCAGATCTAGAGCTGCACTCTAGCCCTATTTTCATTATTGATAGGTTACCTTCTGCTCAATATCGATCAGTATCATGGGTCTTTGACTGAGTGGTTTCCCTTGTGTTCGATGTAAGCTTTCATTATCACACATTGGGATTCATGCAATACCTTGGTTTCCATTTGACCCTATTGGTGGATTCCTCACCTCTGTGTCCGTTGTCATTATTGGTTGGTTCAGAGGGTTTCTATCGTGTGCTAGCTACATCTTGTGTGTGCTGGAAACATGCTTCGGTTGGGTTACTACATCTTTATTCATCTGATTCCTTCCACATTACTGGCCTAATGGTTACACTCATGCTGGATTCATGAAGGACGTCTTAATGGATTCCTTCTAGCGGAGAATTTCCCATCGAATTCAACTCATTTATGTGGGAACATGATCTAGAGTCCATTTGGTAGTACCTTAGGGTTTGCAGTCATCAGTGGCAGACTCCTTCACTATCGACAGTGGGAAAACATCATTGTCTCCTAATTGATAGATTCTTCCAAGTGTCAGACTACAACTCATTTATTCACACTTGTTGGATTATACTGGATACCTTAGCTCTCATCATCATTATCGGTGAGTAGTCTTGCATTTGTTAACGATATACATCAATGATTGGTAATCAAACGATTTCTCACATGGTTGACTTTAAATTATTTATTCCCATTGTGTAGAAATGTACCATGGTGGTTGGTGAAGACCTTGGGTTTGCATCAACATTTCTTGGTTCACTTGTCAGTTGCTCCTGTTTCTGCTAGTTGACACCATCCACCTTATATGTTGCAGTTCCTTACAAAAACATCCTATATGTTGGCACCTGAGTTGCAGTGTAGTACCATTTATTCCACCATTTGACTTGATATTTTTTTGGATCAGCTTTATGACTTCAGTGGTCAGCGTCCTACTTCAGCGTCATTGATCAGTTCTCTATATGTGACATTGAGACATGTACTTATCTGGATATGATCAGATGATCCACTATGTATTTTTAGTTCCCTTATACTTGTATGCATATTGGATCCACTTTTGTACTTGACATGCGGACATGCTTTATTATCTCTAAGCATGTGTATGCCTACCTTAGACATCACTTTCTTTTTGATCTCTTTCAATGGCTTCGCAGGCTGAATTCTAGTGAAATCTTCTCCGGTCTCGGCATGATTCCCTCTATAGACTTAATAATAAATCTCCTTAAATTCAGGCAGAGGTTACATTTTTTACCTATTACTCACCTACTATAGCCCGTGGCCCAAATGTTTCCTAACTGAAAAACTAATTTGGAGAAGTATAAATAAACTGTTGGGTGTGGAGCCTGATTATCTTCTATATTCAAAGGTATCGTCACATAGGACCCCAGTTTGAAATGGGGGCGGCAATGCCGCCCGTAAAATATTCGCTGCAGGGGGGGTCCAGGGGGGGTGGCTGCGACCTTTGGGAGCTCCCCCCTGGCGGGGGGTTTCGGGGGCAGTGCCCCCAAAGCTAAAAATAGCTGTAAAATTGCCTTGTAAAAGTATAGTAATTTCTAGTCAATCTGGGCCGTTCATTAGGCGGATGATCTGACGGTAGAACTTATGTTTAGTTTAGGGCTTTTTGCCCTAGAAGGCAACCCCTCTCTTTGTATGAGGGTATTGTATTTGAGGCTGTGAGATAGATGTGTATTTTGTGAGCGAGAAACAGAGAGGTGAGACTGTGAGAGAAAACAGAGGATATTACAGCGGATTTGCTGTAGGTTGTGTCTCTTCATTTTGCTAGATAATAGAAAGGAAGGACTGGCTGTTCGGGGTGGACGTAATCCAAACTGGGTGAACCACGTATATCTGTGTCTCTCTTGTTTTGTGCGTTTTCTGTGTTTATATTTCTGCAATATTTTATGTGTTCCATTGCTCCGTAATATATAATTTTCTAACAACTGGTATCAGAGCCGAAGGTCTATTTGGCTGATAAACTCGCAGGAAAGAAGGGTTCCTGGTTCGAGTGGGAGCAATGGCGGAAGATGGTAAGTTTAGGGTCGAGAAATTTAACGGCCAAAACTTCTCGCCGTGGAAGATGTAGATGGAAGATTATCTGTATCAGAAAGATCTATACCTACCATTGGGCAGAAAAACAAAGATGCCGACGGGTATGAAAGACGAAGAATGGAACCTTCTTGATAGAAAGGCACTCGGAACAATACGGTTGTGCCTTGCTGCGTCAGTCTCCTTCAACATTTCAAAGGAAACCACGACAATGGGTTTTATGCAGACGTTGTCGAAACTATATGAAAAACCCTCGGCCTCAAACAAGGTATTTCTTATGAAACAGTTATTTCATATGAATATGTCGGAAGGTGGATCTGTTGCAAACCATTTAAATGATTTTAATACAGTTACAAGTTAGTTAAGTTCTGTAGGGGTAAACTTTGATGATGAAGTTAGAGCTCTATTATTCTTGTGCTCATTACCAGAAAGTTGGAATGGTTTGGTAATGGCCATTAGTAACTCCGTTTCTGGATCTAGTACTTTAAAGTTTGATGATGTTGTCGGTGCTATCCTTAGCGAGGAAATGCGACGGAAAAGCTCCGGTGAGACATCGGGAAATGCTTTGAGTGCAGAGTCTAGAGGAAGAAAAATGGAAAGAGGAAAGAGCTCAGGATATCGCAGTAAATCAAGGAAAGGCAGATCCAAGCCCAGATCAGGGATAGTGTGCTGGAAATGTGGAAAGAAAAAACACCTAAAGAAAGACTGTAGATCTCGGAAGGGAAAAGAAGGAGATGCACATCAAGAAAACAATCATCAAGCAAATGTGACAGTTGAGGTGTTACAAGATGCTCTGATTCTTTCTTTCGAAAATATTACTGATTCCTGGGTGGTAGATTCAGGGGCTTCATTCCATGCCACACCTGATAAGAAATACTTTCATGACTATGTTCAAGGAGATTTTGGACAAGTTCGTCTGGGTGATGATAAACCTTGTAAAATCGTTGGAATGGGTAAGGTTATTGTAAAACAACAGAATGGAAACCAATGGCTACTAAAGGAGGTAAGGCATGTTCCAGATCTAAAGAAAAATCTGATTTCAACAGGGCAGTTAGGCGGTGAAGATTGTGTGACAACTTTCATAGATAAAGCTTGGAAGGTCACCAAAGGAGCCCTGGTAATAGCAAAAGGTGAAAAGGTTGGTACATTGTATTTAAGCAATGGTATTTCTAACTATGTTAATGCTTTAACTTCCAAAGGAGCAGATGCAACATTATGGCATCATAGGCTCAGACACATGAGTGAAAAGGGGACGAAGATTCTTCACTCAAGGAATTTGTTGCCAGGTTTGAAGAATGTTGATTTGGACTTCTGTGAGAATTGCATTTATGGAAAATAGAAGAGAGTCAGATTTCTCAGAGTTGGGAAAGAAAAAAAGAATGAAAAATTAGAGCTTGTGCATACAGATGTATGGGGACCTGCTCAGGTATCATCTCTTTGTGGCTCTCGTTATTATGTTACTTTTATTGATGATGCAACTAGAAAAACTTGGATTTATTGTATTAAGAATAAATCTGATGTATTTGATACTTTCAAGAAATGGAAAGCTTTGGTTGAGATTGAGACAGGAAAGAAATTGAAGTGTCTTAGATCAGACAATGGAGGTGAATATTGCAGCAAAGAGTTTGATAGGTACTGTTCAGAGCATGGAATTCGCAGAGAGAAGACAGTTCCAAGAACACCACAAGAAAATGGTGTGTCAGAAAGGATGAACAGAACAATCATGGAGTGTGCAAGGTGCATGAGATTGCATGCAGGATTGCCTTTACAGTTTTGGGTAGATGCTGTAGATATTGTTGTTTATCTGATAAACAAAGGGCCTTCAAGTTCCTTGGATGGTGGTGTTCCAGAGGAAGCATGGACAGGTAAAGAGGTAAACTACTCTATTTTAAAGCCTTTTGGTTGTGAGGCCTTTGTCCATATTGATAAAGAAAATAGAACAAAGCTTGAGGCAAAGTCAAAGAAATGTACCTTTATTGGATATGGTGTTAATGATTTTGGTTATCGCTTATATGATTACGAAAATCACAAAATCATTAGGAGAAAAGATGTAATATTCAATGAAAAGGTCTTGTATAAGAATCAGTTGCAGGAAAAGAAATAGGAAAAGGAAAACAAGGAATACACAGTTCTTGATGAAATCACTGAAAAAGTAAAGGTGCCTGAAAATAATAATAATCAACAACCACAACAACAACAACCACCAAAACAACAACAGGCACCCCAAACACCTGAAAGTGGTGTTAGAAGATCTACCAGGATAGGTAGACCCCCTGAACGATACTCTCCTTCATTATATTATTTATTGTTGACTGATTCCGGTGAACCTGAATGTTATGAAGAAGCAATGCAGGTTGAAAGCAGGAAGAAGTGGGAGGTAGCCATGGAAGAAGAGATGGACTCCTTAATGCATAACCAGACTTGGGATTTAGTCAGGTTGCCTGTAGGAAAAACTACATTGAAGAATAAATGGGTTTACAGGCTGAAGGAAGAAGATGGAGGAAAACAGAGGTATAAAGCTAGACTTGTGGTGAAGGGGTTTGCACAGAAGAAAGGTATTGATTATGATGAAATATTTTCTCCTGTTGTTAAAATGACTTCAATCAGAACTATTTTAAGTCTTGTAGCAGCTGAAGATTTGCATCTTGAGCAGTTAGATGTAAAGACAACCTTTCTCCATGGGGATTTGGAGGAAGAGATATATATGCAGCAGCCACAAGGATATGAGGTGAAAGGGAAGGAGAAACTAGTGTGTAGGTTGAAGAAGAGCTTGTATGGCTTAAAACATGCTCCAAGGTAGTGGTATCTAAAATTTGACAAGTTTATGTCTGAACAAGGTTATACTAGATGTCACTATGATCATTGTGTTTATTTAAAAAAGCAAAATGATGGCAGCTATATTATATTGTTACTGTATGTAGATGACATGCTTGTTGCAGGATCTAACATGCAGGAAATAAATGTGCTCAAAAGAAAATTGGCAAATTCATTTGCAATGAAGGATTTGGGAGCTGCAAAACAAATCCTTGGTATGAGAATAACTAGAGACAGGAAAAATCGTAAATTAACATTGTCTCAGAATGAGTACATAAAAAAGGTGTTGAAAAGATTTAACATGCACAATGCAAAACCAGTTAGTACACCTTTTGCTAGCCATTTCAAACTTAGTAAGGAAATGTGCCCAAAGACCCAAGAAGACATGGATTATATGTCTAAAGTTCCATATACATCAGTAGTTGGAAGTTTAATGTATGCAATGGTCTGCACAAGGCCTGATATTGCACATGCAGTGGGAGTTGTAAGCAGGTACATGAACAATCCAGGAAAGGAACATTGGATGGCAGTGAAATGGATTCTCAGATATTTGAAAGGTACCACAAATCAAGCATTATGCTTTGGTGGTTCAAACATCTCCCTACAAGGATACGTTGATGCAGATATGGCAGGTGACAGAGATAACAGGAGGAGCACTACAGGATATGTATTTATTGTTGGAGGAACAACTGTCAGTTGGGTTTCAAAAATCCAAAGTGTTGTTGCACTTTCAACAACAGAAGCAGAGTATGTTGCTGCTACAGAGGCTAGTAAAGAAATGATTTGGTTACAAACGTTTATGGGTGAATTGGGTAAGGAGAATGATATGGGCATGTTATACAGTGATAACCAAAGTTCCATTCATCTTGAAAAGAACTCATCATTTCATTCCAGGACTAAACACATACAGCTCAAGTACCATTTCATACGATCAGTGTTGGAAGATGGAGAGTTGAAGCTGGAAAAGATACACACTAGCCAGAATCCTGCATATATGCTAACAAAAGTTGTAACCAGGGAGAAACTGAGAATATGCTCAGTTTCAATTGGTCTTCAAGGATAACGATGAAGATGAGAAACAACTAGGTCCAAAGAGGAGTCATTATCCAGCAAATGGAGCAGCGGTGGAGTTGCTACAATCAGTCTCCAAGTGGGAGGTTGTTGGGTGTGGAGCCTGATTATCTTCTATATTCAAAGGTATCGCCACATAGGACCCCATTTTGAAATGGGGGCGGCAACGCCGCCCATAAAATATTCACTGCAGGGGGGGTCCAGGGGGGGGTGGCTGCGACCTTTGGGAGCCCCCCCCTGGCGGGGGGTTTCGGGGGCAGCGCCCCCGAAGCTAGAAACGACTGTAAAATTGCCTTGTAAAAGTATAGTAATTTCTAGTCAATCTGGTCCGTTCATTAGGTGGATGATCTGACGGTAGAACTTATGTTTAGTTTAGAGTTTTTTGCCCTAGAAGGAAACCCCTCTCTTTGTATGAGTGTATTGTATTTGAGGCTGTGAGATAGATGTGTATTCTGTGAGCGAGAAACAGAGAGGTGAGACTGTGAGAGAAAACAGAGGATATTACAGTGGATTTGCTGTAGGTTGTGTCTCTTCATTTTGCTGGATAATAGAAAGGAAGGACTGGCTGTTCGGGGTGGACGTAGCCCAAACTGGGTGAACCACGTATATCTGTGTCTCTCTTGTTTTGTGCATTTTTTGTGTTTATATTTCTGCAATATTTTATGTGTTCCATTGCTCCATAATATATAATTTTCTAACATAAACCTCCATGGGAAGGCCTAAGGGGGGAAGAGATGAGATATTGATATTATAGTTAATTGATCCTTGATAAAGTCTGAAGAAATCCCTGTGCCTCCTGCTCTCCCCAAGTTATAGGAAACCTTTGTTTCCTCTTTTGAGATGTCCTTCATCCCTCTTATGACATCCTGTGTGTATTGATGGAGGAAGATTGCTGAGGCCGGGACATGATGGATCTGGAGGATGGTTTCACTTGGAGCTAGAGGAAGACTCAGGTTGTAGTTTTCCACCCTTTCATTTAACTTACATCAATAAAGAAATGTCGTTATGTTCATGATATTTAGCGTGTTTATGCGTTGATCCATGTTGTGATTTGCTTATAAATATTATATTAATGCGCAACTGCTATTGTATATGATTTTCTTGGATAAGTTACAGGTTTTAAAGGCATAAGAAGAAGCAGAGGGTTTGGACCCTGCGGGATCAACACCAAATGTAGGACCTCTGGGTAATACCACTGTTTCCTAGTTAAGTAGTTTAAGCATTTAGATTGCTTGTCTGCACATTTCTTGCTACTGTATGCCCTCTACTCTATTGGGGTTTTCAACCCAAGGCCCTAGGGTGTTCTGATCCACAACACATACGTTCCAAGCTAACAGAAGTTGATGTATAGTGAGGAATGGAAAGAGACATAATCATATCTGATCACAAGCGGTAGAGCATATTATAATGAATTCTACAACATAAACTAATGACCACATACTAGAAGAACCATGAAAGAGCAATGAATAATTCCATAATTACCCTGATCATCTCAAAATGAATTCAAGATAAAATCTTTAGAAATGGATAGTTAGATAACACATTGAAAAAAACTTGAAAGCAATACACCACAAGAATCTTTGAGATCAAAGACACCAAATTGCACAACACATATGCACAGTCCTCTTTTCCCAAAATCGAACCCTTTTCTCTTATTTTATTTAATATTAAATACAATTTTTCCAAAGAAATCCATCTAACTAGATACAGTGGATCTTTATCCAACAAGTGGATCAAATCCACCTAGTTTAAAAACATCATGTTTTTGGGATAAAAACTTAAAAGAAAAGTCCATATAAGGCAGAAAAACTAATCCTAAAGCAAAAATCTATCTTTATCTCCGAATTATCTATTGATCCATTCCTATTTTCTCTATCCACAATTATCATAATATTATTTTAAGGCTAATTACAAAATAAAAAAAATCACAGATATCTATGACAACAACTAAAACGATGGTGTAGCCAATCCATCTAGGCATGATCACGTGTACTCCATATAGAAGTAGGATGATGAGGATGTTGACTCTATATATGAGGCGGATTAGGACCCATATGATGCATCAAGCCTTCCACAAATTCTAATTCACAAATAAAATTTAAAAACAAAACCATAATTATGTCAGAACAATATTGCGAAAATGGGCCTCGAACAAACACATGTAGCTTCCAAATGGTAGGACCTGTGTAAAAATGGAAGGAGGTTATTTTATATGAACTTGTCCTAGACATAAAAATTTCTCAGTTTCTTCAATTTCTGAGCCAACGCCTCAGAAAATGTTCTATAAAACAATGACTAAAATAGAAATTTTTCACAGTTTGAAACATATGTTTTGAAGATGCATTTGAATCTTTCGATCCATGACACCTGTGAAAAAAATGGAAGAGGTTATTGTTATTTTGCCTTTCCTTGGGAAAATCCTCTTTAATTCTCCCAACATTCACCTCCATGTGATCAGAAATTTTTCTTCAAAAGGATGAATAAAGAAGAGTATTTGTGCAACGCTAGGCAACGAAAATAAGGATTGTGCAACACTTTATAAACAATTGTTTAATCACGAGTCTATTAACCCTGATTTCAACTCATTTACAAACATTAGGATTTGAGTGTTAAGACCCTACCTCCAAATTAGCAGAAAAGTGAGAATCAAGTCGTGTCAAAGTTGTGTGGCTTTGGAAGGATGCTGCATAGCTATTGTGTAGCATTCTGTGCAGCGATGAATTTGTGATGGATGTAACTTTATTCTAGATCACTGACTTAGCTACAAATAAATCCTCATTCTTCAACCATGATAATTAACCAACTTGAACTCATCGATGCTAACTCTGTGCAAGAGATATGGCAGTAATTTTGTTTGATTTGAATTGGCACCTATTTTTTCATGTAGCATGATGTGATAAGGCACTCCATTTGGGGTGATACGATGATTTGTGCATGGGAATCATTAGAACGCTTGGGTAGATACGTTGCTTAGATAGTGGGGGGGAATATATGGGTTATGTTATGTATATTATATAATCATGGTCTTTTGAGGGAATATGTTTAGAATGGGATGGGGAAAAATAAAATTCATATGACTAACGAATAAGGGAAAGGGAAAGGGATTTATGAATGAATAATGGGAGATTGGGAGATATAGGTTATGGAATTAGGGAAACAAGGGAATATTAGAAAGGGGAAATAAATAGTATATTATGAAAATACCATTTTTCTTGAACAACAAAAATTTGACTATAATGAACTCCATATAACTTTCTGACAGACACATAATTGACACATACCCCATGACTTGACTGTATAGAAGTATGTAACCATGAATCCCAATAACTTAATACTTCTTCATGCTCTAAGTGGACCACTTGATGACTAGACTCATGGCGATGTTGGATGGCGACTTTCAAACTTATGAAAACGACAATGACTATAAGTTCAACTTATTCAAACTGAAAATTAATGAATTAGAAATACATTCTGCAAATGAAAACTATTAACCTTAACATTGGCTCCAATGGGGATGGAAGCTTCCTAGAGAGGTGTCAAGAACAAAAGCTGAAGACTAGTAGCCTATTCAAACCATTGGGCAACGAAGTTAATTGATAAATTGAAAACACGACTGGTAGACTGATTGAACTTACATGTGGAATCTCAGGGACTTCTCCTCGGGCTTCAAATTCCATTGATAACTTCCCACACCCGATGAAGATATATATACACTCATGTGAGATTATGCCTCCAATGTAACCAATCAAGCAAATGGCTACTTACTCGATTCCCTCTCACATCCTCTATAAGTAGACAAAAATATGTAAATGCTGGCAACTTAATATGAAACCCGAGTCCAAAAACTGTGCTGACGAAGAAATTGAACTCCACTTTTTCTGATGCTTCCAACAGACTAACGAAAGGATCTTCAAAAACATGAAGGATTGCTTCTTTTTGATCAGAAAAAGGAGAAAAATAAACGTCATTCTTAACTGTTGGTTGTTCTTGTTCTATGCCATCAGTTTCAAGGCCACTCTCAAAATAAATGTTAATAGTTTGTTTATCATCCTCATTATTAATAGCAAGGAGAGAATTTGTATATTCTTGAACATATTGAAAGAGGAAAGTCACATCATATACATCAACAACATGAAAATTTAACCCTTCATGTGATTATGTTTGAAGTGTGGCATATACTGGGTTGTTTATTTCTTGTAGCTCTATGATATATGATGCGTGAGTGTCTAAAGTTTCCACACTTGTTGATTTAGAAAAATGATTCAAACCAATTTATTCTTGAATGAAATATTCAAGAAATGTACAATCTGAAGAGACACATGGACGACTATCATCATACCTTTGATCATAAAAATATTGACAAGACTGCTGCAAATGTTCATAAAACTCAGAGGATGGAACATGATTGCTATATGTAAGCATTGATTCTTCATTATAACCGAGCTGACTATTCTTTTGTTCTTCTGAATTGTCTAAATGCTACTGAATGTCATCAGCAAGTTCAGGAGAAATCACGTCATTGAAATGAAGAGTTATTTCATTTTGAGCCAAGGGAGAAATAACTACTTGTCGAGAATTTTCTTGAGTGACATGGTAACTAGCTTCTACATCTTCTTCCTGGTTAAAAGGGTTCTCATGAAAGGCCTTTGTAATCTCATCATCCATAAATTGATCATCTTCATAATTTTTTTCTAAATGCTCAATAAAATTTTCAAAATGTGTACAACAGTCATTGTCCAGCAATAAGGAAGTATGACATTCTTTATACATCTCATAAAATACAACATGAAAATTTCGAAGAGAATACAAGCGACCTGATCTATTATTGAATGTTAGTTATGCTGTGCTAATTTCAATTATAGATTATAAACAAATGCTTGTCCATTTATTCCTGTGCATAGGTTTTCTTAGGTTGTTTGTGAATGTTGGAAATAATACTGAGAGGGGGGGGGGGGTGAATCAGTATTATCAGATCAATAAAACTTTTCAAATTTCATGCTCAGAAACATATACGCTACTTCAGTTAAGTGAACCAGCGTGTACACGCTATTGTGTCTAAAGCAACTAGCGTATATCAAGAAATCTTATGATTCAGTTAGCTTATCTTCAGTAAATGCATCAGAACATTATTAACCACATTGACAGTAAACAGGTGCAGTATAACAGAACAGATCATCACATAAAAGCCACACACATGAACACCATGATATAAGGTGGAAACCCAATGTGGGTGAAAACCACCTGCTGCAAGTCGTCTCTTTCTTTCTTTAATAAGAATCTTCAGTTTACAATCTTTTGTACTGGTGCAGCCTTATACCAGTACGCAGGCTACAACCTGCAGAGGGCTACAACCCTCTCTCATTTTCCAACTAGTTTTGGAAGGGAGCTACAACCCCCTCAGCTCTTGTACTAGCCGATCCATTTACTAGTACGTAGGTGCTGACCCTACAAAAGGCTACAAACTTCTTTCCTACAGGGACCACGTTTCATCAATTTTCAGACTGGATCCATGAGCATAAAACAAACACTGCTGCAATACAATCATCAACTCATACTTGCATCACAATTCTCTAGATCACCCAATACTGAATCACTGAAACCCTATCATCAAGAACACAGAACACAAACCAGAGCCCAGAACTCTGCAAAAACCACCAGAATCAACAGAAGCCTGAAATATCAAATCTTATTATGCATACACTACTTCGATATACCAAAACCGCTTGTATACGCGCTTTCTCCAAAGGCAACCCGCGTGCAGATCTAGAAATAATTACTTATACCTTCGCTGTCAGATCCGACCCTTGCCAAGCGTCCCGAACAGATAACCAACAATACCAGATCTTCTCACTTCATCAGACACACATTGCTTACTCCACTTTGCCTAATGATCTTCTCCTTATATAGCCTTAGGCACTTCACAATACCACGGACCAAAACCATAGTAACACAATACCATCAACTTCAAAACTAGGGATCGACACGCCCATCGAGACACCATGGTCCAAAACCATAGGCACAACTTCCAAGGACTAACCGCCATGGACCAAAGGTACTTTTCACATGTACGCGCTTTTCCTGAAGCCAACCTACGTGTACACGCTGGTTTTCCTTAATGAACCTGCGTATATCTCTTTCTTGTCCTGCTGTACTGAGATCTGTCCTCTGATCAAGTTGCCATCACTTGTACCTGTCTCTGAGTGAGTTTCCATCAAGGACAACACTTGTATAATAATGCCAACAATCTCCCCCTTTGGACTTGATGGCAACCACCACACCAAGTCACTCTCCCCCTTTGACATCAAGGACAAAGGGCAGACCAAGATATTCTCTTCTTTGGTATACCTTCTGCTGTCCATACTCCCCCTGAGTACCTGCTGAAATCTCCAAATGTGCTCCCCCTTTGTGTATGCCAAAGTGTACCAATCTATCCATGCTCCCCCTGAGCAGATGCAGGTTCTAAGACCAGCAATAACTAACATTTATCATATATGATCTGTACCATACACATAAGCCTGCAATACCATTCCTTTGATCAAACAACAAGATGTATCCTTTAGTTTCATCAGCAACTTCCAACCATAATGCCAACAATGAATAATTTGAAGTGTATGCTCCCCCTGAGAGTGAGCCAACCATGACTGGACCATTTCCTGAGTTTGTTCTGCTGCCCTTTATGCTCCCATTGAGCCTGAGCCAACCATGACTGAACCTTTTCCTGGGTCTGTTCTGCTGCCCTTTCTACATATACGCGACTTTGTAGCCTGTAACTCGCGTATATACGCGACTTGTCTTCATTATATCAGCGTATGCAACATGGAATACTGAAATTCATCACTTTCAGATTCCCCTGTGTCTGTTGTGTCAGCTGTCTGAATTATGCCACACCTTTCTGTCTCTGTCTTCTTCAATTCCTAGAACTGTGATGATGTATGGTCCTCTTGTTTTGAATTTTGAAATCTGCTCTTGCATTCCCTTGCTTTATGCCCATAGTTGTTGCATGTATAACATCTTACATATTTCATGTTCCTTCTATCGCAATCAATTGCTTTGTGTCCATATGCATTACAGGTAAAGCAATATCCTCTGAAATACCTGGGATGCGATGATCTTTTGTAATGGTCTTGACCCATTCTACTTCTACATCTGGCTGCTACATGTCCAAGATTATGACATACATAACATTCAACATTATTCAGTGGAGGAAATAATCGTCTATCACTTCCATAGTTAGGAGTAAAGGATCTTCCTTGAGGAATTTCTTTCCTTGGTTGTTCCTTGTTCAGCATTTCAGATTTCTCATTAGAATTCCTTGCCTCACCTTGTGCACTAGATTCACCTTCAACATATTCATGAAAACCAAGACCAGTTTTGATAGCAGGAGACCTTTGACTATTAAGAATATCATCCAAGACTCTAGTACTATCTTGAAATCGTAAAAGCTTATCCTTTTCTTCTAGTTTACTTTTCAAGATATTTACCTCAACTTGATGTTGTTCTTCCTTTTCCAGATACTGATTCCTTAGGTCTTCTTTAGCTTTTCTTCCTTCTTCCACTTGTCGCTTTAGTTTGATCACTTCATGTTCTTGATCTTCAAGAGCTTCTCTGTTCTGTTCTCTTGATTTTTTAAGATCTTCTTTCAGAGAGAGGATCTTTGATTCAAGTCTCTGAATAGTTATGCTCTGATCCTTTACTATATCCTGCAATTGCTCCCTTACCCTAGTTTCTGTCTCCAATTGTTCATTTAATTTAATAACTTCTTCAGTTTCTGCATTCTTCTGTTCATGTGCCATGAGACTTCTAATATCTTCACTATTATTGGATGAAGCATTCTTCTTTTCATGTGCCATGAGACTTCTAATATCTTCACTATCATTGAATGAACTTTTAATATGGGTATAATAGCTTCTACCATCTTCTTCAGATATCTTTCCTTTGTTATGAGGGCATCTAGCAGCATAGTGACCAACTCTACCACATAGAAAACATTTGAAAGGTAGCTTACCTTTGAACCGTCCAGTTCCCTGTTCAAGATTCTTGACAAAATTTACCTCATCTTCTTCCTCTGACGCTTCGAATGCGGCTTCTAATTGTACTTCTTGTCGCATTTCAAAAGCAGTTAAGATCCCGTGAAGCTGTGACATGGTGATTTTCTGCACATTCTCCTTTTCTTCTATGGAAGATACTTTAGAATCAAATTTAGCAGACAGAGATCTCAAAACCTTTTCAACTAAGACAACTTCCTCAAATTCTTCACCCAGATCCCTCATACAATTTACAATCTCATCCATACGCAGGAAATAATTAGCTATGCTTTCATTACTATGCATCTTAAGAGTTTCATACCGGATTCTGAGAGTTTGAAGCTTTGCTCTTTTTACCTGATCATCTCCTTCGTAGCTTGTAACGATTTTGTCCCATATTTCCTTAGCTGATTTGAAGTGCATGATCTTCATAAATTCTGATTGTGTCAAACTACTCAATAGAACAGTAACAACTTTGGCATTAAGCTCATATTGCTTTTTCTCTGCTGGATCTGTAGGAGTTGCTGATGGGAATTTGTATCCTCCTTCTACGATTCCCCAACTTCTGCTCCAAGTGATTGTAGATATGCAGTGGTTCTTATCTTCCAGTGGGTAAAATTGTTCCTGTCAAAGACTGGTGGCCTGATGTGTGCCTCTCTTTCTGGATTAGCCATTCTGATGGATCTTTTCCTTCAAGCGATCAAGCTTCCCCTGAAGAACCTGCTCTGATACCAATTGTTGGAAATAATACTGAGAGGGGGGGGGGGGGGGTGAATCAGTATTATCAGATGAATAAAACTTTTCAAATTTCATGCTCAGAAACATATACGCTACTTCAGTTAAGTGAACCAGCGTGTACACGCTACTGTGTCTAAAGCAACTAGCGTATATCAAGAAATCTTATGATTCAGTTAGCTTATCTTCCGTAAATGCATCAGAACATTATTAACCACATTGACAGTAAACAGATGCAGTATAACAGAACAGATCATCACATAAAAGCCACACACATGAACACCATGATATAAGGTGGAAACCCAATGTGGGTGAAAACCACCAGCTGCAAGTCGTCTCTTTCTTTCTTTAATAAGAATCTTCAGTTTACAATCTTTTGTACTGGTGCAGCCTTATACCAGTACGCAGGCTACAACCTGCAGAGGGCTACAACCCTCTCTCATTTTCCAAATAGTTTTGGAAGGGAGCTACAACCCCCTCAGCTCTTGTACTAGCCGATCCATTTACTAGTACGTAGGTGCTGACCCTACAGAAGGCTACAACCTTCTTTCGTACAGGGACCACGTTTCATCAATTTTCAGACTGGATCCATGAGCATAAAACAAACACTGCTGTAATACAATCATCAACTTATACTTGCATCACAATTCTCTAGATCACCCAATACTGAATCACTGAAACCCTGTCATCAAGAACACAGAACACAAACCAGAGCCCAGAACTCTGCAAAAACCACCAGAATCAACAGCAACCTGAAATATCAAATCTTATTATGCATACGCTACTTCGATATACCAAAACCGCGTGTATACGTGCTTTCTCCAAAGGCAACCCGCGTGCAGATCTAGAAATAATTACTTATACCTTCGCTGTCAGATCCGACCCTTGCCAAGCGTCCCGAACAGATAACCAGCAATACCAGATCTTCTCACTTCATCAGACACACATTGCTTACTCCACTTTGCCTAATGATCTTCTCCTTATATAGCCTTAGGCACTTCACAATACCACGGACCAAAACCATAGTAACACAATACCATCAACTTCAAAACTAGGGATCGACACGCCCGTCGAGACACCATGGTCCAAAACCATAGGCACAACTTCCAAGGACTAACCGCCACGGACCAAAGGTACTTTTCACATGTACACACTTTTCCTGAAGCCAACCTGCGTGTACACGCTGGTTTTCCTTAATGAACCTGCGTATATCTCTTTCTTGTCCTGCTGTACTGAGATCTGTCCTCTGATCAAGTTTCCATCACTTGTACCTGTCTCTGAGTGAGTTGCCATCAAGGACAACACTTGTATCATAATGCCAACAGTGAATGTAAACAATTAAATTTGATCAACTTTAATGTGACATTCATGCAAAAAATAGCATGAAAAACAAGTTGTTGGCTTAGGGGGTCCTGACCCATGTTCAGAGTTAGTTGTGCCAACCAACAAAACCCATACAATACTGGCCCTTTCGGCAGAAACCTGCATAGCACAAGCTGCAGTCTCACCCGAAGTAGTATGGGGGGATGCAGGAATCAAGTTTCTGCATCTAGATACTAATGTGATGTCTTCCAATGCCTTGGATATACCTCCATGTAGATCGATAAACTTCTAGGGAATGTCACTGCAACTCAGTTAAATCAGCCTTCAGAACTTTGTGAAGGTCCATGATCTATCCTTGTGTACCCTTAACAGTCAGTTTACCAACTTACGCGCATCAAAAAGTAACCCTAGATTGGAGTTCGCATAGATCTACTTAATTTGTCAGAAAACATAAGAGAAATGATATGAAACTTCATGGAAGTGGCTAAGCATTAATTTAATACATTATTAAGATAGATTCAATAAATTCATGTAGCATTCAATCACTATTTCATAAAACATGTCATTCATCGGCATCATATAACATAAATAGATACAAACGGAAATACTCAGTAATTCTTTGGAAAATTGTCTTTATTGATCTTTAATTCACTGATTACAGACTCAAACTACCCTGCACATGCAACTGCAGGGTTCTGCGCACTCAGCTACAGACTCCACCTAGGCCTCCACGCACTCAGCTGTAGACTCTACCTAGGCCTCCACGCACTCAACTATGGAGCCTTCCCTTCTCTACCTTAGCGCATGAATCAGAGCCTTCCCACATTAGCTCCTGCCAAAAACTCTTCAATGAACCCAATTATCTATCAAAAACTTGTCCTAAGACTCGCTAAGTGTTGGCTTGATGGGCCTAGACCCAGGTTCAGCGTTAAGCAACCAAGAAAATCCATACATTACTGGCCCTTTCGGCATCAATCTACAGATCACAGAGTGAAGTCTCACCCGAAGCAGTATGAGGGGATGAAGGAACCAAGTTTTTGTACCCTGAGATGGTCATGATGTCGATCTTATACCCTAACCCCTGTCTTCACGTAGATTGGTAAGCCTTTAGGGCTTATTGATGTACTTCTTCTTCCGTCTTTCAGAACCTTCGCGAAGGTATCCGACTGTCCTTCGTGCAACCCTAGCCGATGATTCAGGCACTTAGGTGCCTCCGTAACTAAGTTATTGTCTTGTTTCCAAAATTATCATAAGTATTAGCCAACTTTACCATGCAAATGAGATTATCCTCACGTAAACATATATTATTACTTGTGTTCATCTAACAAATGGAAACATATATTTTCAGGCATCAACTTAACATTATATCTTAAACCCAACATTCAACATAGCGTAATCATGACATTTATAACAGAAGGAAAATAACGCTTACACAGATGGAAATTACACAGTAAGTTCAGAACACTTATCTTTATTGATGATTCATATTTCCAATACATACTCTAGCCGCCCTACGCACACAGCTGCAGACTTCTACCCTAAGCCTCTATGCACTCAGCTACAAATCCTCTTCCTCCACTAAGACTCCTATTCTTAGCTGTCACAAACCTATTACATCATTGGCTCATGACTACTCCACTACCTTAGACTCTCTAAGACTCTACTTCTTATACAATCCCATGGTCCGCAGACCAAGGGTGGATCTCCAAAACCGACACAACATATCTAGACTTAGGGCGGAAAACCCTTTTTTACTTTAGATATCTTCATGCTCCGTGACCACAAAATGTGGATACTTTACATTTCTTTTATACAAACTTCGGGAATTCTACCTAAAACTTGGGTTTTTAACCGGTAAATTGACACCCAAGGGACCCGTTCCCAACAAGCCCCCAATACAAACATGGCAACTCGCCCTCGAGTCACTTGGTTGGCGTGAAGATCCTGTTGCGAAGACCTCCCAGCTTGACTTGGACAACTGCTACCTCGATGGTGCACGCATTGCCACCTGCTTCATCTCCTTGACCTACTGCACTGCCGCTAGCCCTATGCTATCAACCTTTAGCTTCTGCTGAATCTCCTGTAGACTAGCCAACTTGCCTTCAATAGTTGTCATGATCACGTAAGCCTCTTCCAACCAAGGCTTCAAGTGAGCCTTCAACATGACTTCCTTGTGCTGAGCTACGTCTACCTATTCTTTCAATGCCTTGGCCTCCCACACCTTTGCAAGTCTTTACGTGATGGTGACAGTTCACTCTATAACTTTAACCTTGTCGTAGTGCTGCAGTAGTTCCTGCGCTTCTATCTTTAGCCTATGCACATTGGGGTCTTCTTGCAGGCTGGTGAGTACCTCAAGCGACTGCTTAAAAAGCATCATGCAGTCTATCACTACACTTGCTACTGTTGATATTGCATCTGTCACTACAATCGCGCATTGTTCCCTGACTTCTGGTGGAGTCGAAGGCTGGGCCTTCAACTGCAATTATGCAATTTTTAGGTTCAGCTCCAGCTGAACCTACACCAACTCTGTGCGTGCATCACACACTCCCACAATGAGTTTTCGAACGCACACATCTATTGGCTAAGCCTCAGGAATGGCCAGCTCTGGGACAGTTTTGCATGCCTCATCCAAAACATTGATTATGCACTGATTCTTGTTTATCAGGTCTCTCACAAGTTGAACAAAGGAGTCTCTCTGCACAACCATCTGCTAGTTGTTGACCTTTTGCTCACTGATCACCTGTAAAGTGCGCTATTCGCTGGCCGAAAGTCACATAATCACACCATCCTGTAGAAGGTGAAGTGCCTCGCTAGGAAGTGCGGCCAAGTTAAGTCCCACTCCCGCGAGGGCGCTGAAAGTGGGCCTATCTTCTTCAGTCACCGTCGTCAATGCTCCATCGGGAAGCACTATGGCTCTAGGGTCCCTTGCGCACAGCATCCCTGTGGCTTCTGAGGCTCCAAGGGAGAAAATGATGGACGTCAGACTGGTCTGAATCTGTGATGCACAGATTTGCAGCTCACACAGACCTGTTTGAATAGCCCCCAACACCTATTGCTGCTACTTCTCGAACTGTTGTAGCATTTCCACGGTGGCATCCCGCGCGATATCCCCTATATCATTTAGATCCCCCTCTGTTTGGGTGATTGGATCTAGAGAGGTCTTGTTGGCCTTGGACTTCTACCGCGACCCCACCTTTTCTAGTCCTCTAGTGCATTTGATATGGAATGGAGTCATCTCCAGGTCTTCTCCTCCTAGCTTCGTCTGTTCATCCTCTTCTTCCTGTATTTCTGGTGAAGGTGAGTTCTGACCACCGTCAGAGCCGCACTCCTCTTATCCTTCCTTCCTACCCAACAAAAAGAGCCATGCATAGTGGGATGGCTTGATGAGATCCCACGCCTCATGGAAGTTCGCGAGGAACTCACCACATAGGTATCGTGCCCAATTGAATTTAACTCCCTTCATGCATTGGGCCGCAAAAGTTACGAATGGTGCTGACACTTCATTTGTGTGGCACTTCTGCATCACCTTCCCTGATAAGAGTTGCGTCGCCACTTTTACCAAAGGGTCATAGATGCTCAAAACAGTGTAGCCGCGTGGCTTCTTTACGAACTTGAACTTTTCCTTCATGGCCTTTGCAAGGGCATGCTCACCAGCCTTTCTGCCAAATTCCATGGTCAGATTTTCCCCTGTGTATCACAGCCACGTGATCCTATGGATCAACACATCAGTGATGGGTGTTGAAGAGGTAAATCCCCTCTACGGACAGAGGCGATCCCTACTAGCCCAGACCGGGTCTAGAAACAATCGTCAAACGCCATAGCGCAAGTCCCTAGTTGCAAATAAACAGACCAACGATGAAAGCCTACCTGGATTCCAACGCTATTGTTCGTAGAAGAGGTGGTGCTCTCGTTACTTTGCTCCGGCAGATCACAATCCTCACGATCTCCGTAAATGGACACCTGCACATGCAAGAAACAATACAAACACAAGCATAAAATCCAGTATACACAACTATATGTCAGTCAGAAAAGACATAACTCATCATCATCATAAATCATAACAAGAGTGGAACCATAACCAATAGTCGTTCATTAATAATCAATCAAAGGAGAGTACAACATGTCTCACAAAGCCTCTTGGGAATAAGGATAAGCCTCTCTCTTCAGATCTAGATAATAGTCTCCTTTATTGGATTTGGCCTTAAGGGAATCCAGCAGGCTCTTGCAGCATGAAGCTCTTGGGAATTCAGGAATTCTAGGACTTTGGAACCAGCTTGCAAAGGAAATGGGCAAGCTTTTATAGATGGAGGAAGGGGAGTTGGGATCATAACCAATAATCATGGGATTGGCCATATCATCAAGGAAGGTTCCATGAGAGGTGGCAAACCACTTCCTCTCTATGGAAATTCGTAGCCAAACCACCCAACTCAAGATAGGTAGCAGTCCAGGAATTTGTTAGGACGAAGCTTCCACCATTTATTTTTAAAAAACACCTCTTAATATGGATGGCACGGGTGAGGCTCTATGACAGAGTGCCAATGGGCGCACCCTCTTGGAGGATTTGCCCCCTTGGCATGGGGTCTGAATTGTGAAATCGCGCCAATGGAAAAAGAGCTATTTTTAGGGTTTTTCAGCAGGAGATGTCTTCAGGGTAAACAAATCTCATGTTCAGAGGAATGTAAAGAAAGTGTTTTTAGGCCATGTCACTTCTCATAGGTCCCAGAATAAGTCCTCCAAGATACGGGACAAAGGTAGCAGGGACGGTGACAAATTTCTGTGTAACAGATGCCCCCTAAAGCATGAGGCCCGAGAGAGAAAGGGGTGAAATGCTTTATGAGAACATGTCCAACTGAAAACACTGCCGCCTGGAAAACCTGGGGGGAGAAGTACAACCGATATCTCAAATACATGATATGTGTGGTATGGGCACAGCCATCCATAGCAGAGTACATAATAATCTAGATCCAAGGTATGGGCGCAGCCATCTAGCAAGGATTGATAAATAGACTTGGGCATGGTCGCAGCCATCCAGTAAATGAGTCATGTAACAATCATAGTAATCCACAAAATCGCAGCCTGGATTCCAACAGACAAAATCTAGGGTCTTGCGCTCCATCTCAACCCGAACAAAGTACAAGTTCAAGCATGCGAATATATGAGCTGAAGTTGAACATGAGGAACATCGTCTGATTACCAGCCAATGATGGAAGCTGTTAATAGACGTGAGAGGTACCACCAATAATGACAATGGCCCTCAAGGTACTACAGGTACAATCTACGGCGTGTGAATCAGTGAGCTGGCGTCGAACACACGTAGAATCATCCGATCGAAGGCCAATGATGAAAACCTCGCGTCGAATGCGAAGAACCTGCCATTGAGGCATGAAGGCTCCAAGGCACCAGAAGGGATTCTCTACATCAGCCTCCCAGACAATGAGCTGAAGTCGATAGGAAGTGACCTTGATCGAAGGTGGGCCATAGTGTTTCCCACATCATCGACGCGAGACAGAGGAGGATAATGTTTTTGTGAATCAGGATCATATGAGTTAACAGAGGGAGGTTGATATTTTGCAGAGGTCAACTTCTCTTGAACATATCGGTGGCACGACAGTGGACTTGGTAGTATTTGACATCAATCGATCAAAGGTCATGGTGACAAGGAAAAGAGCAGATGAGAGGTCAAACAGGATCACCCAAACCCACAGAGGCAAGTGAAAAACGAGATGAGATATCCCCACCTTGACACGAATGCAGACAAGTGCCATGTTCAAGAGCGACATACTACTGACACGACAATGATTCTGGTTCCATTTTCCCCACCATTTTTGGTGAGTACCCCGATTATTTTTATTAACAAGCTTGAAGGGGATAGCATATGCTTGTAATATCAGGTCGCCCTTCCGGTGAATCCATCCCAGTACATTTAACGAGCCCTAGGAAGGAGAGACTCGAGTAACGTCATTTCGACTGAATCCAATGTCATCAAAGTTTAACAAGTCTGACAAAGGGAGAACTCAATGTATGTTCATGTTTAGAGAGTTTGAAAAGACAGCAGAAAAGAAAACTCTAGGGGGGTCCTTTTTCATAGAGTTGTGTCTCTCGAGCCCGAAAAATTATAAAACGATACTCGAAAGAACCACCCGACCATTATCGAGGAGTACTTTTCGTAAGTAGTAACTTCGACCCGAAAAAGTAAAAAAGCAGTGAGAAGCACATCGTTTCGCAACCAATAACAACCCTGAAACGACAAAAGCATGGAAATATTTTTTATGTTTAAACGGTCGAATAAAAGAGAGCTTAAAGGCGACTGCCTCTCGTTTCCTTTAACGAGTCAAGAGGGAAACTCAACCATCTTTTCATGTTTAGAGAGTCAGAAAAGAGCTAAAAGATGACTCCATAATGAATTTTTCCTGTATTTACCAAGTCCGAAAAAGTATAAAATATAACTTGTTTCACCGTTTAAGTCGCATAAAAACTTGTTGCTGCACAAAAAGCAAGTGTAAAACCCATTTTTGACAAAAAATATATTAAAAAATTCAGAAAAATAACTTTCAAAACCTATTTTAAATTCAAAAAGCTATAAATATGTCAAATGGTAAAAAAAAATTACTTTTTACTATTGACCTCACTGAAGAGCAGCAGTGGTCCATTTGGTGTGCGAACTTCTGACAACGATTGTGATAGATTTAGGCTACCATTCAGAGTTTCATCAGTTCTAGGTAAGAGGCGCTTCCTAGTACTTCATTTCAATCCATTTTTTGATAGTTTCCCTCTGCCCGTTAGATTCCTGTGCAAGGATTTGAAAAATTTAGGGCTGCGCCCATTGGCGCGGGTCCGTGCCCGCCCATTAGCGCGGGTATCGGGCACGGACCCACGCCAATGGGCTTTTATATGCAAAGGGTCCGTGCCGATTGGTGCGACTGTTTTAGAAACAACCGTGCCAATGGCAGAACCTAATTTTCCGCCCAAAATTCCGGATTTATAATTAATCTGAATGAATTTTTTTGGCATAACAGAGATCTAATCAAGGGTTCTTGACCATATGGATGCAGGCAACCAAGAAAAATGGTGATTGAATGGAAAGAGAGGGAGCACGAGAAAGAGGACAAATTAGCCATGGAAGATGAAAATTGCATGAATGCCCTCAGGAATTGTGGGTTGAAGAAATTCTTCTTGACACCTTGTTTACGAGCTCAACCTGAGCTCTTACAATACCTGATCAGCATTTGGGATGTGAACGAACAAGTGTTCAAGCTGCGGGATCACGTATTAGAACTGGAGGTTCCTGACATCTACTTTATAACTGGATTGTCACGTAGAGGTCTGGTGCCCATATAGACAGGGAGCAGACCGTCTGGCGAAAAAATGGAACAAGTGATGGCACGAGTGTGCCCGAGGGCACGATTTGGATCCGGGAGTGCGAAGGTAGACATTGCTACTATCGAGGATCTAGCACTCAGGGTGGTGCTACATACCATCACGCGGGCTGTGGGGTCGCAGGCACCGCACGAGGCGACAAAAGGCCAGCTCATACTGGCCTCAGAGTGTATGAGTCCCACGATATTTGACTGGGCCACAACAGTGACAGTAAGTATGAAGAAACAACTCATGAAAAGCAAGCAAGCCAAACTGAAATAGTTTGGCTATGGCTCTATCTTGGTATCATTCATTCTGGAACGATTACCAATCTTCCAAAGCCAAGGGGCCGTAGTAGCTGAGCTAGTACCATGGGAGCCAAGAATGGCTCGCTGGGCAACATTGATGCCTAGAGGAGGAGGGGGCCAACAGATGTCTTGGAGGCCGGAGTTTTTTGGGTGGCTATGTCATCAGTTAATCGTAGTCGAAGACTGGCCATACGCAGGGACTGATTTCACTGGTGATCCAGATCTCCCACTGCCGGAGGGAGATGAGTGGGACGAAGAGCTAGGTATGATATTTTTTGATTTTATGTGTTATGACCTTTTTTTGTTAATACATGTTCGTTTTGAGAGCAATTATATGTGTATGCAGATGTTAGCCCAGAGAGACCTGCCGGTATTTCTTCCATTTCATGGAAAATTCAGCCCACAGCTAACCTTCAAGCAGAGGGTGCCGAGGGAGGAGAGTTGATCAGGAACCTCGAGGGGATTGCCCGGGGGATTCCAGATTATGCCCGGCTGGTAGATGTCCCATTCGCATACCAGAGACATATAGTGGGAGTGCCTAGTCGCCTCCACCATCTTCTGAGACGCATAGTGCGTGCGGTGACTTGTTATCATGAGCACCACGTAGATTAGACACCTAGGATTTATTTTCATGCATATGTTTTGAGAGACATGTCGTCTCCGGATGTATTTAAGATGAACATGTATATTTTTGATCTATGTTATGCACGTTGTGCAAACATTTCGACACACACACACACACACACACACACACACACACACACACACACACACACACACACACACACACACACACACACACACACACACACACAGATATATATATACATATGCCTATTTTGGACGGATCTTTTACATGTGATGATGTTCTTATATGCTATGCAGATGTCTAACACAAATGTAATCTAATGTATCAGTGGCATAACAAACGACCCAATGCGAAATGTATTTAGTCACATATTTTTTTCTTACGGAAGCTTAAAAGCACACATGACAGCACATATGCAAACTATGCTTGGAAATGAATTTTATTTTTATGCAAGCTTAAAAGCACGCATGTGCAAACTATGCTTGAAAACAAGGGAAACGAGCATGCCCCCCAGCATGATCTCTCAATTCGAGGTACATGCCCCCCAAGCTTTAGTCCATTGAAAATGGAGTGAAGGTTGACAATAGTTTGATCGCTCGAATTGAACGAGGCCATGTTTCATTATTTTAACGAGGTTGACACACTTAAAGGAACTATCCTCGTGACACCTAGTTTCATTTGTTAAGGAGCTTGACACAGGAAAGGAACTATGCTCCAACCAGACCCAGTTTCATTTTTTAAGGAGTTTGACATAGGAAAGCGAACTATGCTCCGCACAAACTTCATCATAATGAACAGGAAGTCGTTGCTTCCAAGAGTGCCACTCCCGGTGGAAGGACAACATCTTGGAAGTCAGGGCCCAATGCCCCCAGGACACTATGCATGACGACATCATCACTGGATACAGGCACATGATAAGTAGCCACGTAGTTGACCTGCGGTGGGGCAGATACAACTAGTGGAGAAAAACCAGGAGGGGATGAGAGCTGCGCAGGAGGCACCTGGGGACCAAAGAATGATAACTGATCGATGGTCACGATTCTTCCAGCGTGTGGAAAGCAGACCACATGGAAAAGGGAAGAAACGAGGGCCCCCATGGCATAAATATAATCACGGCCAAGGAGAAAACTGAAATTCGCACCTTGGACAACCATGACGTTGATATAGACGGTTTTGCCCCCCAAAGTAACAGGAAACTTGGGGAGGACTCCTACAGGTTGACAGGCTCCTCCGTCGAAGGCCAACAGATTCTGCATGACCGGCACAAGCTGTGGGGAACCCAAAGCTTGCCAAGTAGTGGATGGCATAAGACTGACCGACGCACCCTCATCCAGAACAGTGCCAGGTAGTGCCTTATCGTAGGCGTGTACCGTGATCTTGAAAGGCACATAGGCTGGGAGGTAGAAAGTAGTTAAGTGATTCTAGTTTAAGGAAGCAACCAAACTACTTGGTGGGGGAATCGTATGATTGCCCCCATGCTCTACAGGAACCGAAGAAGGACTCTCTGGATCAGCTGAGACAGGAGAGTCGTTTTCGGACTCTGGAGAATCTAATGAGACAAGAAGGACATGAGAATGATGCTCTTCTGAAACAGAGTGATCAACAGGTGGGGAACCCAAGTTGATACTCTCACCGACCAACGATTGGTCTGGACCAGGCTTAGCACAGCTAGGTTTGGGAAGAGGAGCCCGGACAAGAGAAGAATCTAAGTCAATCTCTTTGTTGATAGGGAGAGGATCTGAAGAGAGACTCTGATAACCAATGGGAAGTTGGGGTGAGGAAGCTGTAGGACTTTCCAAAACAGTGGAAGCTTTATCCATGAGCAGACAAAGGTGAAGGGGATGATTGCCTTCACATAGTCTACAGGGGATTCGAATCTTCCCTTTCTTCTAAATGTTGTTAGTTGATAGGGTGGCATTGCCATGAGCTTCAGAGGTGTTATAGACATTTTTGTGCCTTGCAGCTCCAAGCATGAAATGTCCATAAACCAAGGGTTCCTAAGTCCCTAAAAGTGTTGTTCCAACCCCTAAAGGAACAAGGTCAACAAATTACAGCTTCTCCCAGAAGTTCTCCACCAGAAACTGCTCAGAATCATTCAAATCAGGATCATTTCAGCTGCTCCACTGGCTAGCTGCGTTGCATAGCACCTAAATACACTAGCTAGGTGCGTTGCAACACACCTAATTGCACTATGAGGGTGCGTTGAGCGGGAAATGACAAATGGCAGTGCCATTCCGCGAGGTGGAAAGACAATGGAAGCTTCCAAAATCTTCTCCAATGACACTTGCCTCACTGAATTTGACCAAGGATGAGTAAGAGGCTTTCAGTCTCCAAGTGGAAGCAAGAAATGACAGAGAGAAGACACTAATCAAATCATAAGCTGACTCATCCTCCTTGCATACATCTATATATGGATCCCTCATCCCAGAGATCCAGAGGCTGGAATTTTATACATTGCAAGGAATTGCTGTTGGTTTTGAGATAGATATCAGAGTATTGGGTGATTTATGCTTTGTTGGAGGTGAAGAGGGGCTTCTTTGCTGGGAGATTGATGCTGGGTTAGGAATCATCGGTTGTAACTCCTCTTGGATCTTCTTGTATATCAATAAAACTATTTGAGTTTTTCCTACATGCTTGTGTATCATTGATGCTTGTTACATTTGTATGTTTAGCTTAAATCTGATCCTAAGATGTTTATGAGTATAGATCCATGTCTTTGTATAGTTTTCTTCTTCAGTGATCTTACAGGAACTTGGTGAAGCTGGGAAAGTAAGGGAGCAGGTAGCTGGAAGCTGTCAAAGAAGAGAGGGATTGGATCAAAGGATTAATGCAAGACACAGGTCGGTTCTTTCTATCCCCCTCTATATTTAACTCATAAAGGAAATACAAAAGTAGTTTTCTCTGTTTGTTTCTAAGGCAGCTGTCACACCTTAGTGGGAAAGAGCAGTTGTAAATAGACAATTTTCCCGATAACAAAATGGTGACTCCACTGGGGATGATTGTTTAGTTAGTTTGTTTGTGTATCTTTTTGTTGTTTGTTTCATAAACTTATAAGTAGCATTCGAATTGCATTTGCCATAACAAATGCAAAGTAGACATCTGCTACTTCAATCCATTCACTGGATTTGTTTATGATTTGAATAGCTGATTCACAAATGATCTGATTGCCCTTGTGATAGCTCTTAGACCCTCCTTAGATCCACCCCCTGATTGTGCATTACTGATTGCTTTTACTCGGCCAAAAACCAAAGACTAAATTGCAAACCGTGACCCAGAACCCGGATAGAATTCTCGTTTCTGCCCCAGCACAGGTACTGTGAAGAGATCCTGCATTTCAACGCACTTCCTGAAAGGGCAACCTGCGCTGCAATCCAGTTTCTCTGTGTTACAGGTGCGCTGATCAGACTAGCCCTGTGCAGCTGAGGTTCTTGTGCTTCATTCTTTCCAGTTTTGTCTCTAATTTTTGCAGCCTGTGATCAGTATATGTGTCTGTTTAAAAGCCCCTTTTCCTTGCTGTAATTCCGCCTCCTTTGTACAAAAGAACTGTAGATGTTTTTGTGTGTTTGTTGAGTCATTTACAGTTTTCCATTGCAAAAGTAGAATAGTCGTACTGTCGTCCTTTGATTTAGATCTGTCGCAAGTGTCGATTTTGATCATAGGAGAAAGTTTGATTGCTGTTGATGGTCGATTATACTTGTACTATTACCTATGGTCTGAATTTGTGACTTTATAGTGTCAAAAACGAGTATTTATTTCAAAATCGTAAAGCGTCGTAATCGTCTTTATCTTTTGATTTCGAAAAGAAGCTTGTTTGTGTTTGTCGCTTGAAAGCAAATTCAGATTTGTACATCAACTTTCTTTTTAGCATCAATACTAAGAAAGTCGAAAAAAAATACATGCACATGTGCATTTGCATATTGGCAGTCTGTTTGGCTTGATTTAGGAAAGTGCATTTACAGTGTGCTCTTTTCTCTTTGTGAAAAGATTGTGTCTTTCTTTTCCCCTAGTAGTTAGGATTTTCATTGCTGAAAAGAGATAAAAGTTTGTTTATCATCTTTAGATTGCATTTTAGGAATTACATCTACATCTCGTGGTGAACCCAAAAGGAAAACTTCATAAGAAAGATCAACTTAAAATAAAATCAATGAATCTAACAACGCTTTGGAACTTAACGCACAAAATTTAGAGGTCTAGGCTAGAGACGTATTCCGGCGTCGTAAAGCCTGGTAACTGTTGTCCTCACTGATGGTTGGGTGATTCCTCCACTTTGAGACGATAAGTGCCAGTACGGACTTGTGCTCCCACGTACCGTCGAGTATATTTTGGGAGACCCCTATAGGCTTAAATCCTTTATCCATAAGAAGCCGTGTCTGCCGCCCTATCGATCACAATGCACTGAACACAGCATTCGGGAAGATTGACTGCCGTACCATAAAAAGTATTCTGCAGTTTTGCGATTGGTTTGGTACTCCCTCTACCTAGATCTCCAGAGCAGTCCCTTTCGTTCCTCTTCAGACTCTTTAACGGAAAAGGTCCATCTGAGCACTTGTCACTTCAGGCTCATTAAAAATCGAAGGAGACTAGAGTCATCTTTTGTTTTTTCTCGACTCTTAAAAACTGAAAAAACAAGTTGTGTCAAAGCGTCTAAAATTTATTTTAAATGGAATATTTATTACCCCTTTCCTACGTTGATCTTGGGTTGAGAAAATGGAGTCTACCAACCAAGGAATTCCCCTTGGAGGAAATCCTAGTCCCTTCTCCTCTTGGGGAGATGTTGGTGCACCCCATATGGCCACATTGTCGCTTCCAGGACTGACATTTGGTTTGCCTGTATGGCTCTTCTCAACCTCTGTCGTTCAGAACACCACTATTCTTGAACAATCGAATCAGCAATTAGACGAGTCCAGAGTTGCCCACCAACGTTCTACTTCCTCTAATTCTTCTTCTCCTCCTTCCTCTTCACTTGATGGGACTGGTAAAGCCAAAAATCAAGTTCCTAAGGAGAAGAAGGAAAAGAAGAAGAAAGAGAAGAAGAAGAAGGAACCAAAGGCGAATGGGGGAAAACGAGTTTCGTCTAACAAAAATCCACACACTGCACCGACTAGGCCTAAATCGCCATGTGTCATTTGCAAAGGAGACCACTTTCACAGAGATTGTCCTTGCATCCCTCGGATATTAAGGGACTGGTCTCCTAGATTGCACAACTCGGTGTCGTCAACCTCTGATGATCATGTTGAAAGCACACCGTCAACTAGTGAAAGTGAAGTCCCAGGACAAAAAGGAAAATATAGATTTCCTTGTAAACTGTGTGAAGGCGATCATGCCGTCCACCGTTGTCCCTTCTTAGACGAAGCTAAAAGAATTTTGGATGATCGTCCGGTTTCACCGTTACGACTTCCTCCTGGATATAAAAAACTCTTGCCGAGTCCGTCACTAGTTGAAAATCTGGCTGGCCCGCTCAAGTGGTCGGCTGAAGCGCCTATCATTGAAGATAAACCATCTGGATCCATACCAGAAGAAAGTCAAAAGGTCGAGGCGGCAGTTGACCCAGTCTTGCCTTCAGAGGTTTCATCTTCAAATGATACACTCACTAAGGAGAACAAGGATGACACCATCCAAATTCTATTCATAAGCACAGACTCCAACGAACATGGGGGAAATATACCCGTTCCTTTACCGCAGGAAGGAAGTTCGGCAGAGTCGTACCCGGCCGTCTATTCGGTCCCACCTCCAAGCAACCTAGTTGTCTCCTTCGACTGGAATCAACTAGGCAGACCCCGTTTACCAGCTAGCATACCATTCCGAATTATCGTCCAAATATATAGAATGGTTATGGCTAGTACCATCATAGATGAGGGGGCTTCTGTGAGTATCCTTTCCTCGACTGCTTGGAAAGCGCTTGGTTCGCCATCGCTTTTGCCTGAGATGAGAAATATGACAGGCTTTGATAAAGGAACCAGTCGACCTTTAGGGATCCTTCCCGATGTGCCCATAACATTGAGAGGGAAAATCGTTCACCTGAACGTAATGGTAGTTCAAGGACCCCTAGATTACAATCTACTCCTTGGACGAGACTATATTTATTGCATGGGAGCCATTGTCTCCTCACTCTTTAGAGTAATGTGTTTTCCGCACGAAGGAAGAGTGGTCAAGCTCGTGGACCAACTTTCATTCCCCGGATCATACAGAGCAAATAGTCACACACCATCCCTGAATGATCTTTTCAAGCAAGAAATGTCTCAATCTCCAGTCCGTCCTCCCGATGAGCGCGAGTAATTCGGAGGGATATGACTGAAACCCAGGGGGCATGCATCCTGGTCTGCTTCGACAGGAAAACTTCGGGTATAGGGCAGGTTTCCGCGGGAGAATATGACTAGTCTGTACCCCCGTCTGTGATTGGAAGAGGGGGTTATTCTGGAACAAGATTCTCTTGTCAAAGTTATGTGAGTTGGCGAGCGCCGCCACTCGCCTTTGTTTATCTAGGTAGATATCGCCGAAGAAGTGTTTTGTTTGCGCCGCGAATAGAACAATCTTTGGGTAACCTGTAAGAGGTAGGACTCTCTCAGTAAAACAAATGTTTTGGCGGATAGAAGTAGAGGTAACCTTGAAACTCTGTTTTATACCTGGGGGTATGCAAACCTTTTGGAGTGCAAGCAAAGAGCGACTATTTATTTTTTAAATTTTTAGGACCTCTAACCCTTTAAACTCGTAGGGTTGGTCGTCTCCTAACTTGCATAAAGAAAGGATGTGGGGCAAAACTCTAAAAGTTGCCATTTTTATATGAGACATTCTTATCATATGACTGGATTGATCGAGCAGTGTTACCGTGAGGTTCAAGCTCGTTAAAAAATAAACCCGGACCGAGAAAATGTTTCCACCCGCGTTTAAGCTCGTTAAAAAATGAACTATTCCCTGGTAAATAACCACCGTGAATGTAGTACTTCAGCCATTAAAGCCTTGGTCGTGTTTGCACCGTCACCTTCACTTTTACATTGGCCAATCATTCACCTCCATTTGATTGTTTACCCATTTTGAGGAACAGCTGCGAAGAGTGATTTCACTAGCCATCCTTGTGACACTACCGTGATTGGAAAATTCCAAACCTTACCTGGAATCAGCTGCTACCCATTTTATCACTCGTTCCTCAAAAGACGAGTCTCCTTTAAGGTCTTTTCAACTGACTCGTAAAATATGAAAAGATTGCCGAGTCCTTGGCCTTCCAGCTCGTTAAAGGGACAGGAAGTGCTATCCCTCCTCTAGATTTTAATCTTTTTGGACCTGAGGGATTATTGCACAAAAAGATCGAGCGCTTGTTTTGTTCGGCTCGTTAAAACTATAAAAAATTCATCCCTTCTGTATTGTTTTATACTTTTTCGGACTTAAGGGATTAGATGATGAAAAAGGAATTTTGGAGTTACCTTTATGTACCTTTTCAGACTCTCTAAAAATGAAAAGGACCGAGTTATCTTTGTCGTTAAACTCGTTAAAAAGATTAATAGCGACAAACTTGTCTTTAGACGAGAACGAGTTTCACTATCGCTAGGCTCGTTAAAACATAGCGATGGGTTTGCTCGAAGGGAAAATTATAGAACAAGCATATGTTATCCTCCTCAAGCTTGACAAAAATAAAGAGGTACTGGTCAGCAATGACTGGGGAAAAATTGGGAAGAAAACTCAAAGAATCTTTATTGGTAGCAAGTCGCTCTTGAACATGACACTTCCACTCCGTGTCTGAGTCGGGTTGGGTTGTTTCATTCACCGATCACATTGCCATGGTCTTGCCATACCATCCACATTTGGGGTTAATGCTACCAATCCATTACATAAGTGCCGCCGACATGTTCAAGAGAAGTCATCCAGAGAAGCCACCTGTGTCCCACTCACTACCATACATTATACTCCATTCTTTCATGACCGCCATCCTGAACCGTATATCATCAGATTGTTTTCACCTCCATCAAAATCATTTGCTCCGTTCCATGTCATTGATGTGGGATTCATTAAGGCCCTCCTTTGACAGATCACTTCTTGTCGACATCAGCTAATTATCCAAGAAGTTGATCTAGGAACACCCCATTCAGTACTTTGAAGCTTGCATGCCTTAATGGCAAGTTTCTCACTTCCGGTGACAGGTTTACATCAATGGCCTTCGACCGAAAGATTTTGCGTGGTGTTCGACGCCAAGTCCTTTATTCACATCACATGAATTGTACTGTAGTACCTTGAGGGTCATTATCATTATCGGTGATTCCTCTCGCGCTTTTTAACAGTTTACATCATTGACTGGTAATCAAGCGATGTCTTTCCATGTTCGACTTCAGAACATTTCTCACATGGATCGACTTGTACTTCGAATGAAGATCGGATGAGATTGAAGACCTCGGATCTAGTTTCATCCATCCGGGCTGCGATATATATTCAGGAAAATAAAGACATTAAATGTACAACATAGCAGCACAGATAATCATCCTACCAAAAGGATGATGGCTCTATCAGAATCATTAGTCTACACTCAGACGATTGTCTGTCCTATGTACATGAAAATGAATTTATAAAGCTGAGCATGGGAATGCCCGCCTCAGCTAGATCATGAAAAACAGTATGAACATAATGTATTGTATTGTATCTTATTACAGGTCTCCTCCCAGTATTGAAAGAACTTCGGATCCTCATAATAAAGCATTTCACCCGATTAACGGCCTCATACTTTAGGGGGCAACTGTTATAGACATTTTTGTGCCTTGCAGCTCCAAGCATGAAATGTCCATAAACCAAGGGCTCCTAAGTCCCTAAAAGTGTTGTTCCAACCCCTAAAGGAACAAGGTCAACAAATTACAGCTTCTCCCAGAAGTTCTCCACCAGAAACTGCTCAGAATCAGTCAAATCAGGATCATTTCAGCTGCTCCACTGGCTAGCTACGTTGCATAGCACCTAAATACACTAGCTAGGTGCGTTGCAACGCACCTAATTGCACTATGAGGGTGCGTTGAGCGGGAAATGACAAATGGCAGTGCCATTCCGCGAGGTAGAAAGACAATGGAAGCTTCCAGAATCTTCTCCAATGACACTTGCCTCACTGAATGCGACCAAGGATGAGTAAGAGGCTTTCAGTCTCCAAGTGGAAGAAAGAACTGACAGAGAGAAGACACTAATCAAATCATAAGCTGACTCATCCTCCTTGCATACATCTATATATGGATCCCTCATCCCAGAGATCCAGAGGCTGGAATTTTATACATTGCAAGGAATTGCTGCTGGTTTTGACATAGTTATCAGAGTATTGGGTGATTTATGCTTTGTTGGAGGTGAAGAGGGGCTTCTTTGCTGGGAGGTTGATGCTGGGTCAGGAATCATCGGTTGTAACTCCTCCTGGATCTTCTTGTATATCAATAAAAACTATTTGAGTTTTTCCTACATGCTTGTGTATCATTGATGCTTGTTACATTTGTATGTTTAGCTTAAATCTGATCCTAAGCTATTTATGAGTATAGATCCATGTCTTTGTATAGTTTTCTTCTTCAGTGATCTTACAGGAACTTGGTGAAGTTGGGCAAGTAAGGGAGCAGGTAGCTGGAAGCTGTCAAAGAAGAGAGGGATTGGATCAAAGGATTAGCGCAAGACACAGGTCGGTTCTTTCTATCCCCCTCTATCTTTAACTCATAAAGGAAATACAAAAGTAGTTTTCTCTGTTTGTTTCTAAGGCAGCTGTCACACCTTAGTGGGATAGAGCAGTTCTAAATAGACACTTTTCTCGGTAACAAGAGGACGATGAGGGGCAAGTCAGATCGTGAGACCGTGACTCTAAGACCCTAGGAATGCCAGGACAATCACGAAGAAGATGGTCTCCCTTGCACAATTTACAAGGAAACTTAACCTTCCGCGGAGGAGCAAAAGGAGTTCCGATCGGAGCCGTAGTTGCCCAGGTGGCGTCACATTTATCAGGCTTCTTCTTCTTCTTGTTCTCAGTCACCTGGTTACTTGAATCCAGACTTTCACCAGGTGAAGTAGAAGATGAGGACGTAGAAACAGGCGAAGAAGGGGAGAGGTCCACCTTGGAATCAACATGATATTGTTCGGGTGGAGGAATTGATCGACCAGTAGTTGAGACATGAGGGACTACAGAGGTTGATAGCAACCAAACAGGCAACCCAACAGTTAACCCAGGAAGAGACAACATTTCCATGTAAGGAGCACCAACATTCCGAAAAGGAGGAAAATGACCAAGATTCCCGTCAGAGGGGATTCGTGGGTTGGTGAACTCCGAAAAGTTGCCATCAAGAACTGAAAACTGCACACGGGGCTGAAAAAGAGTCAAGACACACAATCAAACGGCCAACAACCAGAATCTAACAGGGCGTGTGATCGCGGGTGATTTAATTTTTACCACATTGAAATTAAAAAACTTCACCGTTTCATATTTTAAGAGTCAAGAAGCGGATAAAAGGTGACTCTATCACTTTCAGATTTGAAGAAAGCGTGAAAGGACAAGCGCTTGGTGATCCTTTCAAATTTAGGGAGTCAGAAAAGATCGAATGACTGCTCAGGGATACTAGGCAAAGAGGGTGTACCAAATAACCATGAACTGCAATATACACCTTGGTTTTAGAAATGAAAGAGAAATCAACCAAGGACTTTCAGTACGTGCAGGAAATATCCCCGAATACTGTGTTCGGTGTATCACGGGTATAGGGTGGCAGACTCGGCTTCCTATGGATAAAGGATGATAACCTAGTGGGGTCTCCCCACATACTTGATGGTATGTGGGAGCACAATTTCGTACTAGACCACTATTGAGTCACAAAAGGAGGAATCACCCAACCTTGAGTGGAAACAAAAGTGACTAGGTTTAACGACGCCGGAGCACGTCTCTAGCCTAGACCTCTAAATATGTTTCGTTAAATTCCAATGCTGCCTTAGTGTAAATTGAGTAGATTTTAATGTTTATCTTCAATTACGTTTCAGTTTTCAGGCCCTAGCGAATGTAGTATCTCAAAATCTCCTAAATGCAAGCTATATGCCATAGTATATCATTTTATTCGATGAACGCTAACTATAAGAGAGTTGAGAGTTTTCACACACACAAAATGATCAAAAAACAACCAACGATATCTCTAATGCAGCTAATGGAAATCAAAAAGCTTTTCTTCAAAGTCACTAATCACTAATAAAAATGAAAAGCTCTAATTCACATTAACTAATGAAAAGCAAAAGAGTTTTTATTTTTATTTCTTTTATTTTTCAATGTTAAGGGAAAGATGCACTAAACAAACTGAAAAACTAACGAAAAGAGAGAAATATGAGAAATGATGATAAGAGAGTAAAAACAAGCAAATTTCACTCAATCCAAGCACAATCAGATCCCTAAATTGACAAAGCAGTCCTTCAAAACCAAGAAAAATCCCAAAGACACAAATGAGCCGTGTAATGTAGGCCCAAAGTGAAACAAGGCGGAATTCAAGTGAAAAAGAGATTAGTCACTCAAACAACGCAATGAAATGATCAAGAACTACTAAACGAATGCAGGGGAGCAATCAGAAAGTTGACTGGACCAATAAAAGACCAAAAACTCCTAACGAGGGCTTGACACACAAAGCCACTAGATGCCCTAGGGCTAAAACGTGAAATCGATGGAAAATTGCAAACAACCAAAGGATGAAGGTTAAAACCAGTCAAAAAGGACTCCAACACAGTCAAGCAGTCACGAAAATGTAACCAAAATCAAAGACCAGGCTCAGAAGTCTTAAAAACAAGCAAACCTTAGCAGTCCCCATTCCTGGCGTGACTGTCAGGCTGAAACTAGCGCCTTTTAAGAATTGGCGCGAGTGATATACTGAGAACTGGCACCATTTGGCACGATTGTTACGAGAAAAAACGTGTGACTCAAGTTTTCTGTGTCAAAATGAAAAATAAGCAATCCAAAACCAGACCAATGATAGCCAGGCAAACCAAGAAGCAAAAACAGAAAAAGAACCCAACCCAAGAGGCTGACCAAGCAAGCAAAAATGAGAAACAACTGAAAAGGCAAGAAAAGCTCCAAGTTGTTCAGTCCGTAAACCAAACCAAAGATTGATTGAAGTGGCATTGATCTACTTCACTAATGCAAAACAATAGCGTTTCCAAGGCTACCTGGCCGTACTTCAGACTCCGTCTACAATTTACAAATCAAACAACAAGCTGAGATCCTCAGTGGAGTCGCTAAATTGTTGAAGAGGTAAATCCCCTTTGGGGATAGAGGCGATCCCTACTAGCCCAGACCAGGTCTAGCAACAATCGTCAAACACTATAGTGCAAGTCCCTAGTTGTAAATAAACAGACCAACGATGAAAGCCTACCGAGATTCCAACGCTATTGTTTGTAGAAGAGGTGGTGCTCTCGTTCCTTTGATCCGGCAGATCACAATCCTCACGATCTCCGTAAATGGACACCTGCACATGCATGAAACAATACAACCACAAGCATAAAATCTAGTATACGCAACTATATGTCAGTCAGAAAAGACATAACTCATCATCATCATAAATCATAACAAGAGTGCAACCATAACCAATAGTCATTCATTAATAATGAATCAAAGGAGAGTACAACCAATGTTCTAATGCTGGATTCTCCTTTGGCGGGTCGTCAACAGAACATGTCTCGCAAAGCCTGTCGGGAATAAGGACAAGCCTCTCTCTTAGGATCTAGACAATAGTCTCCTTGCTTGGATTTGGCCTTAAGGGAATCCAGGAGGCTCTTGCAGCATGAAGCTCTTGGGAATTTAAGAATTCTGGGACTCTGGAACCAACGTTCAAAGGAAATGGGCAAGCTTTTATAGATGGAGGAAGGGGTGTTGGGATCATAACCAATAATCATGGGATTGGCCATATCATCAAGGAAGATTCCATGAGAGGTGGCAAATCACTTCCTCTCTATGGAAATCCGTATCCAAACCACCCAATGCAAGATAGGTAGTAGTCCAAGAATTTGTTAGGATGAAGCTTCGACCATTTATTTTTAAAAAACACCTCTTAATATGGTTGGTGCGGGTGAGGCTCTATGACAAAGCGCTAATGGGCGCGCCCTCTTAGAGGATTTTCCCCCTTGGCGCGGGGTCTGAACTGTGAAACTGCGCCAATGGAAAAAGAGCTATTTTTAGGGTTTTTCAGCAGGAGATGTCTTCAGGGCAAACAAAGCTCATGTTCAGAGGAATGTAAATCAAGTGTTTTTAGACCATGTAACTTCTCATAGGTCCCGGAGTAATTCCTCCAAGATACGAGACAAGGGTAGCAGGGACGGTGACAAATTGTTGTGTAAAAATGGGTATTGGCTCCTCCAACCACAGACAGCAATCGTGTACCAAGCACAACAGCTGCTTGATTACCACCATCGTGATGGGTGCACGGTTATAATGCAACACCCATAGCAGGTTGAGAAATCCTGCCTTATCCACACCTTTCAACCACTTCCTTGGCTCCAATGCATTTACCCTAGTATTTTTTTGGAACACACGGTGTATAAGTTGGTTCGTTTCCAAATGAGGGAACCGTTTGGTGTCTGCTAAATCCCAGTCTTGTAATTTCAAAAGGGGGACATGCCACAAATGCGGTCCTTCGAACATAATTTGGTCCGGCAAGAGGGGTGTGTGCAGGGTGACCTCACTCTCATCAATGTCTTTGGGCACCTTGGTCTTGCCCCTACGGGGAGGAATGTACTTAGGCAACTTAGTGATGGGGTTAGACCCCTAAATTTCAACATTCTCGGTTTTCACCCCAACATCCTCATTATCCATTGGGATATCCTCAATCTCTTCTTCTTCCGGCTCTAGGTTAATAATCTTTCCCTTTTCCTGTGCGGTGGGCTTATCCTTCTATGGGTGTTTCCTGGGAGATGCACGCATTGACTGCGATGTCGTGACCTGCTTTCCCTTATTTTTCTTGGGACCTTCCTTGGTCAGGGTAGGCCTTGGTCTAGGTGATTATGGAGAATTCGGTACTTTAGCTGATATCTCTGTAGGCGCAACTTCCCAGGCAGCTCCTTCTACGACCATAGCGACCTCTCGAGCAACTCCCTCTGCTATCATTGCTTTGGTGTCTATCACTGCTGCTCCTAGAATAATTCCACGGATGATTTTGCGGATAGCTTATGGAAATAAATCGAACACTAGGCAATCAAGTAGCTCGTCGAGAAATGCACGGTTCATGCACAACACACAACACAACTCACAATTTATCAATACGCAAAGTGTTTTCCAATGGGCGGCCACATGTAATTTATAGGCCATTTTGAATTCAAATCCGACCGTTCCCCCCAAAATCGGTTCATTAATGTTAGATTGGCAACAAATTTTCAAAGATCTTGCCCATAAATTTTGACCTACATGCCGCCCCCCACCTCCATTTGGATATTTTTCATCGTCAAATCATGAACAGTGATTTTAGTGGTCACTTTCTAGCTACTTGGTGGGCTCCAGTATTGCAGCAATGATGCTGCAACTCCTGGGACTCCCTTCTTTAGTTTTATCAACCCGGTTGTTCGTAACAAACTTGGAAGCGACGGTGCTATATGCACAAGTACTAGCTCTTACCACAGGCTGTCACTTGATCAGCTGGCACAAGTTCGCTAGGAGCTTAAGCCAACTTCTATGAGTTCTTAGAAGAAGCTTTTAACTGTGATGGGTGAAAACTAACTCTAGAGAGGCTAATCTACTTGCGGAGAGAAGCTGAAAGCTGAAAGGAAATGCAAATCCTAGCAAACCCTAGTTTTACCGACTAACCCTACTGGTGCAAGAAAAGAGATGAAAGTTGTAGAAATGGATGCCATTGACTCTTGGAAAGGTAGAATGCATGTGACTAAGCTACTTCTGAAGGAAAATATGGAAAGAAACATCTTTTTGTATTTTTGAGTAATTTTTGCAGAATTATTATGCATGTGTTTTAACTATTTTTGAATGTGCAAAGGTTTATTGGCGAAAGGAAATGGAGTGGGCACTTGCAGGAGGTTGGGGAGGTGAGAAGAGGGCCTAAGGGGTCCCTAGCATCCTTCTAGAGAATTACATAGTGATCAGATCTCGAAAAACTACTCGTGTGAACTTCTATAGGAAGTCTACAGGGGTTCTACAGGAAGTTGTACAGGAACGACCGAAAGAGGATTTTAGAGGGTCGATGGAGGAAAAACAGTGGGAAAGTGGCAATGAAGGATGGATAAGATTGTTAAGGGGTCTAGGACCTGGTAAATGAAGCTAAGGAGTGATGAAGGTGGTTTGGTTTGTTCATGGATGGAGAGAGAGCAATGTTGCACAAGAATGTAGAAATTAGGGCAAATTGGGAAAGTGTGGCAAATGAAGGGAAGGAATCTTGAATTAGGGGCTGGAACTGGTTGTATGATGGAGGAAGGGTAGGTAGGAATGTATTACAGGTGCTCTACACACTATTTTCTAAAACTGATCGAACAAAGACTGAAAAACAAAGATCTATCTATCTTGACCTAATTTGACCTAAAAACCAGAAAGATGATGAAAAGAAGTTTATAGACAGGAAATCACGCAATATAGCTATGGAAACTAAGCAAGAATAGATCTAAACATGAAAACACAACTATATCAACTTTTCCAACTTAAAATCTAACACTAGCAATTGCATTGGAAGGCAAAAATAGTGTTTTTGTGGCAGCAAGTATGCTTGGTCTTAGCTCATGGTCCCAAGGAGGGAGAGATGAGATCAAGGATTGCTTGATGGCCTTTTTGTAGATCTTTTATATTACCAAATTGTCAAATCAACTTGAAGCATGAAAAGCTATCTTAATCATCAAAAACAACCTAAGTAACAAAGCAAGACCTTAACCTAAATAACGAAAATTATTCTATGAATGCAAGGAAAACACATAAAAGTACACAAAGGCGGTACTGGAAATTGGGTTGGGCCCAACCCCAAGAGCTACAACCTCCTAAGAAAGCTCAGAGCTGGTGCAAAGCAAAATTCATCTCCATTACTCAAAAAATAATAGTCATGTCACAAAACTGTTTACAGCAAGAGCTCGAAGATGAGCTGAAATGCAGAGCTGCACTAAAGTGCAAAAAACAAGTGTTAAATGGCAAAAAAAAACCAAGGCTTGAAGCCTTCCTACTTATGTAACACGAGGAATCCCAACAGTCCTCCTTAGCTTTCGGAGCTTGGCTGTCTAGAACTACAGTTAATCAACCACTTCACAAAACCTACTCGGCTGCCCCTTGAAATCATCTTTGGTGGGTTGTTGAACTCCGAGCTGATGGTCGAGAACTCGAGGAAGGGGTCATTTATTGTAGGAGACACCCCTCCTACAATTCCTCAGCCTTGTTCCTTTGTATTTGGCTATCAACTTGCTCATAAATGCCTGACCTTGGTCCAAAAGATGTCTAAAAATCTGCAATAAGCACGTATTAGACTTTGTGGTCAAGTGACTATTCTCATTCATTTAATTAACATAAATATATCCAAAAGCATGCGTAATACTATGAATAATGGTGGATTAATTGAGAATAATAGGCAAAATGAGCCCATAAAGTTACCCATTTTTGGGGATCATCACTTGTCTGCACGCTTTCTTCCTTGGTAGTGCAATTCTCTGCGCGTTGTTGTGGACTATGTGACATTCCCTCATTCCATGCAGTTCTCTCCTCGTGCATCTCTCCAACCAGAAAAATGTAGTTTATAGTCCTACGCATCCTTTCAGTTGTCTGGAGTGCTAAGACTGTGCTTCCCTCATATTGTCACATAGCTAGATCACTAGTGTATGGCTTCAATCAATTGCCATTCACCTTCCCTGGGAAGGGTTCTCCATTCAATTAAACTAGTTGAACTACTCCACCAACGGTAATCTCCTTGATGACATATGGCCCTAGCCAGTGCATCCTAAATTTCCCTTGAAATTTATCAAATTTACTTTCATATAACAAGACCAGATCATTTACCTTGAAGGTGTGTAGTTTGATGTGCTGATTGTGCCATGACTTTTCGCACTCCTTTTGAAATTGTTGATGAAATCTAGCTAGAAATCAGTCCTCCTCAAGCTCTGCTAGTTGCGCGAGCCTCTCTTCCAGGGCTCCGCGATCCACCATTCCTATGAGTGCTGCTATGCGCAGGCTAGGTACAATGTATTCCATTGGCATTACAACTTCTACGCCATACATGATTCTAAAAGGCGTTTTCCCAGTCAGCTTCTTGCAATTCGTTTTGTAGGCCCATCGCACCGCAAGTATGTGCAGATCCTAGTCATTTCTCTAAGCATTGCAGACCTTCATCAGTGTACTCTCTAGTATCTTATTGAATGCTTCCAATGTCCCATTGGCCTATGGATGATAAGGTGTAATTTTATGATGATACACCTGAAATTATTCTATCAACGCGTTGATTGTTTCGTTAAGAAAGTGCGTACCACGATAGCTCATCAAGGTTTGGACAACCAAATCTTGTCAACACATATTCAAAAATAAACTTTGCTGATGTCATGCCTATACAGTCCTTCACAGGCTGCGCCTCCACCCACCAAGTCAAGTACTCAGTCGTGGTGATGATGTACCACGCACTTGTATTCTTTCCTTGAGGGTTAATTGGACCCACAAAGTAAATCGCCCATTTCTCGAATGATTGTAACGTCACCTGTGGCATCAAAGACAGTCCATCCCTCCGTGATGAACTGCCAGTCCTTTGACATGCGTCACATGCCTACAATATGCTTTCAAATCCTTATGGAGGGTTGGACACCACAACCCAACATGTAGAACCTTCTGCGTTGTTGCTTTCCCTGCATAATGTCCTCTTGCAGCTCCTCCATGAGCCTCCGCGAGGATGCTCCTCCTTTCAAAGTCAGGTACATAATGTCGTAATTTCTCATCTGACCCCATTTTGTACAAGTGCCCTGCAATGACGGAGAAGTCTCTCACACACACCACTAGCTCCTTCTTCTTCTTGCTTGTATACCCTTCTAGAGTAGTTCCCATCGTCAATAAATGTATGATATCTTCAAAGTGACTGTTCGCAACACACTGCAAAGAGCTAAGTGCCAGGCATCCCTCCTCCAAATTAGTAGGTTCCTCTCCCATTTCAATGTGTGACAGATGATTAGGTCCCACGTTAAGTCATCCTGGCTTCACAATAACTTCAAATTCGTACTCCTGGAACAACAGAAGCCACTTACATATTCCCCCCCCCAACATAGGGGTTTTGACCAGGTATTTCAATGCAGAATGATCCATAGACATCTTAAAATGTCTGCCCAACAAATAGTGCCTAAACTTTTGGACCGCGTACACCATAGCTAATCCTTTGCACTGTGTCGTGGAATAATTTTTCTCTACTTTAGAAAACTTCACACTTGCGAACGCTATAGGGTGATCCAATTCTCCCTCACCAGCCTATGTCAGCAAAATCCCCAATGCAATACATGATGTGTCCACGTGCACATGAAATTCCTTCTTCTAGTCCAGGAAGACTAGGATCGATGCAGTGACCATTTTCTCTTTCAACACTTCCAAGCTCTTCTGACATTCATCATTCCAACAATATGTATCATCCTTTTTCAATAATTTCTCCATAAGCGCAGTGATTTGGACATAGCTCTTGATGAACTTCCTATAGTATATGGTATTCCCTAGAGTTGCACGCAACTGTTTTACATTCCTCGGCGCCTGCAAGTTGATTATCACCGCGATCTTCACGGGGTCTACCATCAATCCTTAGTTGCATACCACATGACCTAGGAGGATGCCAAAAGGGACAAAAAACATGCACTTCTTCAGATTGAGCGCAATCTAGTATCTCCAACAGGTATCCAGCATCAAGCACAAAATTTCCACATGGCACTTAACCAATCCAAACACTGTCCAATCGTGAAAGTATAGCTCTAGAAATTTATGAATGAAGTCTTTGAATGCTGCAATGACTATGCGCGAAAATATTGCTAGCACATTCTTCAGTCCAAAAGGTATTATGGTGTACTGAAACCATCCCCATTCAATCATGAAGGTTGTCTTGCTTCTATCCTCAGGAATGATTTTGATCTGATGGTACCCAGAGAACCCATCAGTGAAAGAGTATGCTTCTTGGTCGCCTAGATTATCCAGGACCTCGTTAGTGAATGGGGTTGAGAAAGGATCATGCACACAAGCGTCATTCAATTTTTGGGGATCCACGCATATCCTTATTTCTTATTTCTGTTTCTTTTCCTGAACCACTATCAGGTTTATCTAATTAGATACTTCCACTGGTTTAGTAATTCCTACCAAGAGCATCTTATCTAACTCAGCGTGGACCCTTTCCTTATACTTCAGATTAAGATGGTAAGGTCTTTGTTTTACAGGTTTCACATCTAGTTTCAGGGTGATCTTCATGACACCTAGGTCTCCTATTATCCCTTTTAAATCAGAAAACTTCGTGGGGAAAAAATCCCGATTTTCATGAAGGATCTCAACAAACTTGTCTACTATCGCATCTTCCCAATAGTCCCAAATCTTTGCAAATTTTGGTTTCACCTCTATGCCAATGTTGACCTGCCTAGTTCTTAGTGGTGGGGTTATGTCTAGATCCTCTATCTGTGGACCTTCAACCTCACAGTAACCCTCAGTTTCTGGAATGTTAATCTTTTTGGTATCCTCGTCTTCTTCAGCTGTCACGTTATAGCATTCCAGCGCGTGGTTCAGTTGGGTAGTCCAATTAGGTTGAATCAGGTCCAATGGATCTTGCGGTATCCTAAAGATCATTGCTTTAACCTCCTGCAGAGCCATGTCAATACAGTCAAACCCATCCTCAAAGCTGAATGTCATTATGAACCCCTACCTCAAGATGTCCCATTCTTCAGTGCCATGGTAGAGCTCTGTTTCCAAGTACCAATTCATTGGTTTGACATCCAGGGTATGACAAAATAGATGCACCAATTCAGGCTAGGGCTCCGCTCCATAAGCCTTATTCCATTTGGCTAGATGATCACGTGGATCATCCCTTCCATCATACTTGTCTATCATCCGCACTTTCGGCTGTCCAAAACATATTCTCATCATCCTCCTATAGTTATGCCAATCCTCGAAATTATCCTTGTGCGTACCCCATGCGTAGTACCCATTCCAAGGCCTCGAAGCAATGTTTCTTTGGCATTTCCCTCTCAAATGCATCCAAAAAGTGATCAACATCAGTTACCCATCATAGTGAGGCATATCCCTTACTTCTCATGACAAGCAACACAATGAATTGGTCATCATATTACAATCCAACGTAGATACTTCATGTAGCTAGTTCTACCAGTGCTCTAATTCTTCATCTGAATCTGACATTCAGGAGCTCTTATGGTCCCATGCAATACATCTTTCTGCTGTTGGATTTTCCCAATCCTGGTCTTGCGTCATTATCATGTCAATCTGGTCCAAGTTGTCATCACTTTCATAATCACGGACTAGTTCTATATAGTGTGGTCCTTCTGCCGGATCCAGCAACACCACTACACGGAGTGACTTATTTTAAAATATCATATTTCACTTCTTCAAGTTGATTACCCCATTCATGTCAGTGGCCCAATCGATTCCAGGGAGCGCAGGGTAGGTATTTCTATCATCCACAATCTCTATTACCTCAAAATTTACTAGTGCACTCGCACCTTTGATGTCAACTGTTACCCCTAGCAGCTTCCCCATCAGGATAATTTTTAGTTGATTCACCATCCTTAATTGGATCGAAGACCACTGGAGTACCGGTCTCCACATTCTTTCAAATGTATTCTTTGGCAAAACATTCACGTCGGACCCTAGAGCTAGGATAACTTGGTCCATTTCGTATTCCCCTATCTGCGCAGTGAGTCTCATCTCATGCCCGATCCTTGCCTTATCCTTGCCAAGCTTTTTGACTGTGTGGCTCACTAGTAGTGCCATCCTTGCCAGTGCACCAATAATGATAATGGTCCTCAAGGTACTATCAACACAATTCACGGAATGTGAATATAGGAGCTAAAGTCAAACACCCGTGAAATCACTCGATCGAAAGCCAATGATGTGAACTTGTCGTCAAGTGTGAAGGAATTGCCATTAGGGCACGCAAGCTCTAAGGTACTGGAAGGGAGTCTCTCGGTCAACTTTCTAGATAATGAGTGGAAGTCAATGAAAAGTGACCATGTTGAAGGAGGATAATGAATCCCACATCATCGACGTGAGGGGAGAGGATGCAAAATGATTTTGGATGATACAGAGAATTAGAGGTAAGTGTAACTACAAAAGGAAAACTCTTGAACATATCAACGACATAATTGGAAGTTTGGCAGCTTTTGGATCCATCAGATCGGTGTTCATGATGATGTGGTAGAGATCAAATGGAAGGAAAAAAATGAATGGCCCAAACCCAAGAAGGTCAACGATACAGAGGAGAATGTCCCAACCCGACATGAAGTAAAGAGTGTCATGTTCAAGAGTGAGCTACCGACACGACTAATAGATTTCCAAATTTCCCCCCACCCCCCCTCCCCCCACCATTTCTGGCAAGTACCCCAATTATTTTTTAATCACAAGCTTGAAGGGGATAGCATGTGCTTGCACTATAAGTTCATCCTTCAGACGAATCTGACCTAGTAAGTTTAACGAGCCCAAGGAAGGAGAAGCTCATGTTTGTCATGGTGACGAACCTAATGTCGTTTAATAGTTTAACGAATCTGAAAAAGGTGTAACTCGATATTTTTTTCATGTTTAGAGAGTTTGAAAAAGACACGTAAAAGAAAATGCCACATGGTCCCTTTTCGTAGTTTGTGTCTCTCGAGCCCGAAAATGTAGAAAACAATACTTGAGAGAACTACTTGACCATTTCAGTCAAGGAGTACCTTTTTCGTAAATAGTGCCTCCCAGCTTGAAAAAGGGTTAAACTTATACTAGGCGCATGAAGTTTCGCATTCGTTAACGAGTTCAAAACGACAAGGACTCGACCATCTTTTCACGTTTAAAGGGTTGGGAAAGTGTTGAAACCAGACCTCCTATTTTTATTCTCTTTTACGAGTCAAAAGGGGAAAAATACTCGACGATCTTTCATTTTTTACAAGTTAGAAAAGAGCTTAAATATGACTCATCCTGGACGAATGAGTGGTATAAAGGGTAGCAACTGGTTTTGAAAATGGAGGAATTGCTCAAAACATGTAATGGTCAAGAGGCTGGCTAATAAAACTACTCATCGTTGCGGTTCCTCAGGAAAGGAAAAACAACCAAATGAAAGCATATGATCAGCCAAAGAGATGGTGGTGATGGAATGAAACAACCAAGGCTCATCTAGCAGAAATCAATTGATTAAAGTGGTAATCACGAGATGTAAATTGGGCATGGGTTCATTTTTACACAAGCTTGAACCATGGAGAACTCTGCTTGGATTCGGTTTCATTTTTACACAAGCTTGAAGCGAGAAACTATGCTTGCTATAAGTTCAATGCCCCCAACATAATGACTCAATTCAAGGTAAATTCCCCCCAAGGTTCATTTCAATCAACTAGATGAATGGAATGAAGATTCTATTTTGAGATATTTGAAAGACTCGACTTGGATTTTATGAGATCTGAATCAAAGAATTGATTTGGAATAGGGAGTTGCTTCATTTTTTAGCGAGGTTGACACAGTAAAAGAACTATCCTAAAGAAATATGTTTCATTTTTTAACGAGGTAGATACAAGAAGAAACTATCCACGAACTCCTTGATTCATGTTTTAACAAGCTTGACACAAGAGAAGGAACTATGCTCACACTCTTTATTTCATTTTTTAACGAGGTTGACAAAAGACCAGGAACTATCCTCATTAAAATTCGTTCATGAACCATACGAGAACATGGCTCCCAAGAGGTCTTCACTAGATGGAAGAACCACGCTATGGGAGGAATACATGTCAATTGGTACAAATGACAGATCGAGTTCCAATGCCCCTAGTACATACGGTACTATACCATCTGTGTGATCATTAGCAGATGTGGAGACGGAACGGGTAGCCACATAATTGGCCTGTGGTGAGGAAGGTACTGCTTGTAAATAATAGATGATAGTGGACGATGGTTGCAAAGGAGGTGCCTAGTAACCAAAGAACGATAATTGATCAATGATCACTATTCTCTCTTCGTGCGGAAAACAAACCACATGGAAAAGCAAAGAAACAAGAGCTCCCATGACATAAACATAGTAACGTCCAAGGAGGATATTGAAATATAATAGACCTTGGACTATCATCACATCTATATAGATGGTCTTTCCTCCCAAAGTAATAGGGAACTTCGGAAGGATCCCTAAAGGTTGACTGGTTCCTCCGTTGAAAGCCAATAGATTCTAGGTGACAGGCACAAGCTGTGGGGAACCCAAAGCTTGCCAAGTAGTAGAAGACATGATCCTAACAGACGTGCCTTCATCTAATATAGTGCCATATAATACCATATTATAGGATTGTACTATGATCTAGAAAGGCACATAGATGGGAGGTAGAAAGCAGTCAATGGAACCCAATCAAAAGATACGACAAAAGTACTTGGTGGGGGTATCATATGATTGCCCCCATGCTGTATAGAATAGTAGAAGGACTCTGCTAAACAACCGGGATGGGAGGGTCACTTTTCGATTCATAAGAATCCGAGGAGACGAGAAGAACATGAGCAGTATAATCACTACTCTCTTCTAGAACAGAGTGAGCAACTGGTGGTGAAACCAAGTTGACACTCTTTTCGACCAATGGTTAGTTTCCAATAGACAGAAGAGAGTCTTGCTCGAGAAGAATAGGACTGGCAAGAGATGAATTTAAGTCAATCTCTTTACCAACCGGGAGAGGGCTAGAAGAAAGTCTCTGATAACCAACAAGAACTTGGGGTTGAGGAGTTGTAAGGTTTTCCAAAAATCTGGAAGCTTTATCCATAAGAGGACAAAGGTGAAAAAAATGCTCTCCTTCACCTAACATACAGGGGAATCTAATCTCTCCCTTCTTCTTACCATCATTAGATGAAGGTGTATCATCATCATGATCTCTAAAGGGAGATGGGGATGGCCGATCTAGATTTTGAGACCATTCCTCTAAGACTCTGGGAATGCTAGGACAGTCTCAAAGGAGATGGTCACCCTTACACAGCCCGCAAGGGAATTTTACCTTCCATGAAGGATCAGGAGGTTTGTCGATGGGGAGTGCATTTGGAGTAATAACTACAAGGTTGGCCTCTCGCTTATCTAACTTCTTCTTCTTCTTCTTAGCCTCCTGGTTATTGGATCTCAAACTTTCACCATGGGAAGTAAAAGAGGAAGAGGAAGAAATAAGGGAAGAAGGGGAGAGGTCAACCTTAGAATCAACATGATGTGACTCAAATGAAGGAGACAACGGGGCAGGAGTTGGGACACTCAGGACCACGGAGGTCGAAAATAACCAGACAGGTAAACCAATGGTTAACCTAGGGAGGGACGACGTTGCCATATAAGGAGCACCAGAATTTCTGAAAGAAGGAAAAGGACCACGATTCCCATCCGAGGGGAACCCTTGACTCGTAGACTCTGGGAATGTTGCCATTGGAATCAACCCTAAAGAATCACTAAGGAAGATAACTTTAACCAAGAATATTTCGTGGGCAGTTAATTTTAAGACATTGAAACAAAACTTTTCCTTTTCATATTTTAAGAGTCGAGAAAAGGACTAAAGGTGACTCTAGTCGCTTTCAGAATTAACGAGCTCGAAAGGACAAGTGCTTGAATGATATTTTAAGTGAGTCAAAAGATTGAATTACTACTCTGGATGATCTACATAAATAGGATTACCAGGAAACTGTGAACTACAGAATACCTCTCGACAAACCGAGAAGTACGAGTAGCTAATTGCAACCTAGTGGGGTCTCCCTTTATATACTCAATGGTACGATGAGCACAAATCCGTGCTAGTGCTGTCTAATGTTGAAGCTAATGACATATGCTAGGTTTAAAGACGACAGAACACGTATCTAGCCTGGACCTTCTAGATATGACCGTTAATGTGAAATGCGCCTTAGGATAATTGAATTCATTTATAGTTGATCTTGTGTTAAGTTTCAATTTTCAGGTCATAGCGATGCTACTCAAAAAACCTCAAATGCAACTAAATGAGACAAGACCCTTTCAATTCGATGAAATTCCTACACTAGAGAGGGTAGAAACTACTCAATCAAATGCAAGCAATTAAGCAACTAAAAACGAAATGATCTTTCACTACCTTACTTTTTCCAAAAAATAAACTAATGAAAAACGCATTCCAATTCCTAATTTTCTGACAAGCACTTATCTATTAGTCCTTTCAAAATGAAAATTTCTCTTATTTTTTCAAATGTCGATGCAATTTTAGTGTTTAAAACGATGCAAATTATCATGACATAATGATTCAACAAGCTATAATTTCATAATTTCTCATGAAATAATGAAACAAAATTTTTGCATACAATCTTTCAATGAAAAAGTTTTTGAGACAATGAGCTCTTCAAGCAGAGGAAAACATGAAAAGAGAAGTTCATCCAGATAAATGAAACACCAACTTTGCCAAACATAAGGCCAACAATGTAATCTATGCCGGAAAGAGACGTTCAAGCTAGTAAACGAAACTTTTTTCAAACTAAAGGAGGTTAAAGTCGCAAAAGGACCAAAAGCAAATGCAAGGAGTAAACACACCTACAACTTGGCTTAACAAGTTCACAAACTGCTGAATGGGCGACCAACTAGATGCCTAGTGTTGCTGGCCACTCAATGACTCAATCAATCAAATAGAAATATGACAAGGCAACAAGCTATTGGCTTGATGGGGCCTGACCAAATATTCCTATAGGGAGATTGTTATCAAGAAAACTAGTGTCTATGTAGAGCTGCTAGTCCCACTAAGGCTGGTAGCTACCTTAGAAACAAACAAACAAAAATTACTTTTGTTTTCCTTTATGAGAAATAGATAAGAGGGGAATAAGGAGACCAACCTCTGTGTTGCGCTTGGTTCCTTGCTCAATTCCTCTCCCTTCTGATAGATCTTCGCTACTCGCTTCCTTGTCTACCCGGCTTCATAGAGCGCCTGTAGAATCAAAGCAGCATAACACTATCCAAGAACATAGATCTATTATCATAAACAATATAGGACCAGATATATATTAACCACACAAATGCACATAACATCAATCATACAAGAATGTGGAGGAAAACTTGAATAGCTTTATTGATAATCAAGAAAGAGCAAAGAGGATTATAACCAATTGTTCTGACCCAGCATCATCCTCTCAACAAGAAAGCCCTTCTTCACCTCATGAAAAGCTTAGATCACCCAACACTATGATATTGCACCAAGAAACCAGCAACACTTCCTTACAAGATACAAAATTCCAGCCTCTGGATCTCTGGGATGAGGGATCCATATATAGATGTTTGCAATGGGGGTGAGTCAACTTTTGAGAGTTGATTAGTGTCCTCTCCCTGATAGTTCTTGATTCCACTTGGAGATTGATGATCTCTTACTCATCCCTGGGCGAATGTAGAGAGGAAAGTCCACAGGAGAAGTTTCTAGAAGATTCCATGATCCTCCACCTTGCAGATTGACCCTGCCATTTGTCCACTCTCGCCCATCGCACCCCATAGAAGGGATTTTCAAGATGCATCGCACCTACTGTGTGTATTTAGGTGGGATGCAGCGCACTTTGACCATGAAGCAGGTGAGATGGTCCAGTTTTGACCAGTTCTGAGCAATTTTTCATGGAGAACTTCTGGGAGAAGATGTAATCAGTTGACCTTGTTCTTTTAGAGGTTGGAACAACACTTTTAGGGACTTAAGAGCCCTTGATTTATGGACATTTATGATTGGGATTGCAGTGCCCAAAAATGTCTATAGCAGTTGCCCACTAAAGCATGAGGTCGTTAATCTGTTGATGTCGGGTGAAATGCTTTATCATGAGGATCTGAAGTTCTTTCAAGCTGGAAGGCGACCTGTAATAAGATACAATACAATACATTATCTTCATAATATTTTCATGATCTAGCTGAGGCGGGCATTCCCATGCTCAGCTTTATAGATTCATTTTCATGCACATAAGACAGACAATTGTTTGAGTGTAGACTGATGATTCTGGTAGAGCCATCATCCCTTAGATTGGATGATTATCTGTGCAATAATGATGTACATTTGATGTCTTTATTTTCCTGAATATATATCGCAGCCCAGATGGATGAAACTAGATCCGGGGTCTTCAATCTCGTTCGATCTTCACTCAAAGTACAAGTCGATCCATGTGAGAGATGTTTTGGAGTCGAACATGGAAAGACATCGCCTGATTACCACCCAATGATGTAAGCTGTTAACAGGCGCGAGAGGAATCACCGGTAATGATGATGACCCTCAAGGTACTGCAGTACAATTCACGTGGTGTGAATAAGGGACTTGGCGTCGAACACCATGTAAAATCTTTCGACCGAAGGCCATTGATGTAAACCTATCGCCGGAAGTGAGAAACTTGCCATTGAGGCATGCAAGCTTCAAAGTACTGAAAAGGTTGTTCCTAGTTCGACTTCCTGGATAATGAGCTGATGTCAACAAGAAGCGATCTGTCATAGGAGGGCCTTAGTGAATCCCACATTAATGACATGAAATGGAGCAAATGATTTTAATGGAGGTGAAAACGATATGATGACATAAGGTTCAGGGTGGCGGTCATGAAAGGATGGAGCGTAAATGTATTGCAGTGGATGAGACACAGGTGAATTCTCTGAGCGACTTCTCTTGAACATATCGGTGACACTGACATGATGGATTGGTAGCGTTAACCCCAAATATGGATGGTGTGATGGACCAATGGTGATATGACCGGTGAATGGAACAACCCAACCCGACTCAGATGCGGAGTGAAAGTGTCATGTTCAAGAGCGACTTGCTACGAACAAAGTTTCTTCAAGTTTTCTTCCCAATTTTTCCCGAGTCATTGCTGACCAGTATCTCTTTATTTTTGTCAAGCTTGAGGAGGATAACATATGCTTGTTCTATAATCTTCCCTTCGGGCAAACCCATCGCTATGTTTTAACGAGCCTAGCGAGAGTGAAACTCGTTCTTGTCTGTATGGACAAGTTTGTCGCTATTTGGTTTTAACGAGTTTAACGACAAAGATAACTTGATCCTTTTCAATTTTAGAGAGTCTGAAAAGGGATGTAAAGAAAACTCCAATAATCCTTTTTCGTCATATAATCCCTTAAGTCCGAAAAAGTATAAAATAATACAAAATGGATGGATTTTTGGTAATTTTAACGAGCCGAACAAAACAAGAGCTTGATATTTTTGTGTAATAATCCCTCAGGTCCAAAAAGATTAGAATCTAAAAGAGGGATGGCACATCCGGTCACTTTAACGAGCTGGAGAGGCCAATTGCTTGGCAATCTTTTCATATTTTATGAGTCAGATGAAAAGAGCTTAAAGGAGACTCGTTTTTCGAGGAACGAGCGACAAATTCGGGTAGCAACTAATTCCATCTAAGGTTTGGAATTTTCCAATCACGGCAGTGTCACAAGGATGGCTAACAGGATCACTCTTCGCAACTGTTCCTCAAAAGGGTAAACAATCAAATGGAGGTGAATGATCGGCCAATATAGAGTGGAGGTGATGATGAGAACACGACCAAGGCATAAAAGGCTGATGATAATGCATTCATAAAGGCTATTTACCAGTTTTTGGTTCATTTTATAATGAGCTTAAACTCCGAGGGAACATTTGCTCATTGCTTATGTTTATTTTTTAACGAGCTTGAATTCCACGTTAAAACTGCTCGATGCGGGTTTATTTTTAACGAGCTTTAACCCTGCGGTAACACTGCACGTGATAAGTTTGCATGTCCCCAGCATAATAACGCAAATCGAGGTGCATGCCCCCCAAGCTTCATTGCATTCATCTCGGTGGTTGGAATGAAGGTTTACCTTCGAGATCTTCGAAAGACTCGTCTTTGATTTTACGAGATCGTAATCAAAGATTCGATTTGGAAAGGGAGTCGTTTCATTTTTTAAGAGGTTGACACAGTAAAAGAACTATCCTCATGACTCCTTGTTTCATTTTTTAATGAGGTCGACATGAGATAAGAACCATCCTCGAAATCCACCGTATTTATAGTATTTGATAGAAAATAAAAAACTGAAGGACGATTAAGGTTGCTGGAATAATCTTCGTGGTAATCCGAAAGATGGGAGTGATGGTGGTAATCTTCCCATGGTGCCTCTCCTATCATCCTTGATTGAATGATTCCTCCGTCTATAGAATGTACATGCGACCAAGGATCTAAAAAGGTGCCATATTCCTTAGACCTATCTATCCAAACACTCGATGAGCGTTGATTTGGGTTTGCCCCCCAAGGCAAGAAAATTGGTTGCTACAATATTTCTAAAATGGCGATGATCCATGCTGACAAAATGTTTAGGAATCTTCCGAATCCATTAGATATAGAAGATTTCATATTGCAGGTTTCCACGGTGTCCACTTCCGCCAGATTACTCGAAGGCGGTAGGGAAAAAGTACCCATTAAGGCAGGGTCTTTTGGAGGCCTACTCCAATATTTTGAGGCGAATGATTGCTTCCATGGATCATTGGAATGCTTCCCGTAACTTGTGAACTGTTGGGGAGAAACGTTTGTTGGTCGATGATTGTAATTCCTCCTTGGAAGGGAAATGCAATCTTCCTGAAGTAGGTCGACACAACTGCGGCCATCGCATATATCCAGGGCCTTCCCAGTAGGATGTTATAATCGAGGTTTTCGTCGATTACTTCAACATCAATTTCTACTGTTTAGCCCCTAGTTCAACTTGCAAGTTACTTAAAATCCGTATGGAGTGTATGATCGTCCATCAAATGCTTTTAACATTGTTGACGATCGCGACAAGGGTGGTGAGCCTAAATTTTTCCAGCAACTCATCGACATAATACATGTAGATGCCCCCTCATCAATAATTGTTCGATGAACAGTTTTGTTGAGGGCTTTCACTTGAATAAGGAAAGATAGTTGAGCTGGTAACTGAGGGTCATATCCTTTGTGATTAAAGGATACAAGATTGGAATCCGTTGGGTCAATCCCACCTATTACTGATAATAGATCCTGCTTTTGGGAGAGGCAATTTTGCGGTACCTCAAGTGTCGACATAGCGAGCGACGATTAGGCCAGGTCCTCTACTATATTATAATTCTGTGCTACTTTGGCATGAGGATTAAATGTCGATTTGTGTACTACTCCCTTTGGCGGCTTTATCATTGGTTCAGGAATGATGGGTGGCACAACTTCGGTCAAAGTTGTTGTCGAACTACTAGGTTGTTCATTAGCCTTATTATTCGATAGCTGTGGATTCCCGTAATATTTATTCCTTGTCAAAGCATCATTTTGCTGCTTTGAGATAGACAACATAAGCACTTGGGATCGGGAAGCATTTTGATTAGCAACCAGTTTGGTTCCCGGGTTTGGAAACGGATCAGTCAATATTATTGAGGTTTTTGAACTCTTAAAGAGTTTCTTAACTTCAGCTTTATGTGGAAAATCTCTCGTCCGATGATCCTCATCGCATATCTGACACCCCGTAGCTGGTTTCCTTTGCTTAGAAGGTAGGTGGTTTCCTTTGCTTAGAAGGGTTTTCAGAAGGTTTTTCAGGAGATGACTCATCCTGATTCTTTTTTCTCCCTTTCTTTTTCTTCTTGCCCCCTGGTTGCTTCAGTTGTTTGCCCTTGTTGGTCGACACAACATTTACCTCTGAGGCGAGAAGTTATTCATTTTCATTTTGATCAGAAATCTTACGGGATTTCTTAGATGTAGCATTTGTCGATTTCTTGCTTGTCGTACCTATCACACCATCGCCGGAATGACAGTCTTTGTTTGATTTAGGAGGGGGAGGAACGGAAAATTCCAGTCTAGGAGCATCAGGTATTTTATCGTAGAGCATGCCAGACTGAGTATAGATCAAGTCTATATATTGTGCATGAGAAATAACTTGCTCTTCAGTGACGACTCCTCGCTTTGCCACATCTTCTGTGATAGAAGGTAATAATGACTTAATAAACCATTCAGCTAGAAACTGATCAGGAACATATGTTTTTACCATTCTGTGACGACGTTGCCACTCATGAATATGATCAGATATGCGAGTGGCCGTTGTCTATTTGAAATTGGTAAGAAGCTCTGTTCCTATTTCGTACCTTATTGGTAACTGAAAATGGGTTAAAAAGGTTGTGGCTAGGGTGCTGAAGTTATCGAATGAAGCTCTAGGAAATTCGATATACCATTTTGCTACCAGACCAGTTAACGTTCGCTAAAAAAGGCGAAGCCTAATCGAATCATCGTTTAGAGTGTTAGATGAACACCACAGATGAAAGGTCATCACATGATTCGACGGGTCTTCACCTTGATTTCCATTAAATTTAGGAATATCTGACAGAAGTTTATGCAGAAACGCTGGCCACCAAGGGGCATAAGCAATTGGATCATTCGTCAGCCGGTTTAGATCTGGTAATTCTAGAGTTTCTACAAAGGGCAACTGTTGATTCAGGTTAGGTGAAGCATACCTAGGATAAGATGGAATCACCTGAGCAGTGGGTCTTTGCATACCAGCATAATGTATTTGATGCTGGTAACTTTGATAAGGTTGATGGACATAACCGTTATAATATGGTTATTGGTAATTGCTTTGGAAATGCGGTTTCCCATTGCTTACAAAGACTTGTTGCTCAGGTCCTTGACATGATTGCTGGAATGGCGGTTGTTGAGATTGAACCAGCCATGGTTGTTGGACCATTTTCTGTTGCCCAATACTGGATGATTGACCAAGATGAGGAGTCATAGTACTTGTTTGAGCCTGAGTCACTCTAGATAAGGAGGCACTAACCTGAGGTTGTGATTGAGTCATTGAGACACGAGGCTGTTGTATTGCAACCTGAGAAACTTGGGGTTGACATACAATAGGTAGTGCTTGTACTTGCAACGCAGTCACCATAGCAGGTATAATGGGAATATTCGACTCAGGGTGGATTGGTTGCATTGAATATACAACCCTTGGTTGTTGAGGCAGTATTGGTACCCATCCGTTGGATGTAATTCCAGTTTGACCTGAACTTTGTTGTAAACTCGCATATGGTTGTTCTCTGGGAGGGAACAATGAAAAGGCATACTGCCCTCCATATGGTGGCAATCCAGTACTTAAAGGGTAGATTGGCCTTTGATGACACATCGGATCAATTTGTTGAGTTTCAACATAAGAAATACCAAATGATAATCCAGATGAAGAAATAGGAACTAACCATGTCGTCGAAACAATCCCTGATTGGACTCCGGCTTGTTGTTGATAAATTTCCGAGACAGATGGTATACCGGCGAACATCGTTGGAGTAGCAACAGGAGGCTCTACCGCTGCTGCATTGGATGACACCGTCCTGGATGTCGACGGTTGTTCAAACATATCTAGTCTATCCAAAAGATTTTCTAGCGATTTCGATTGACTTTCTTCCACGATTGTGGATTACTCAATCAACTAAAAATCAAGGGGAAATATATTTCTGAATTAAATGAATTTTAGATGCTTTGACACAACTTGTTTTTTCAATTTTTAAGAGTCGAGAAAAACAAAAGATGACACTAGTCGCCTTCGATTTTTAATGAGCTTGAAGTGACAAGTGCTCAAATGGATCTTTTCCTTTAAGGAGTCTGAAAAGGAACGAAAGAGACTACTCTGGAAATCTAGACAGAGGGATTACCAAACCAATCACAAAACTGCAGAATACTTTTTACGGTACGACAGTCAATCTTCCCGAATGCTGTGTTCAGTGCATTGCAATCTTTAGGGCAGCAGACACGGCTTCCTATGGATAAAGGATAAAGCCTATTGTGGTCTCCCAGTATATACTCGATGGTACGTGGGAGCACAAGTCCGTACTTGAACTTATCGTCTCAAAGTGGAGGAATCACCCAACCATCAATGAAAACAATAGTTACCAGGCTTTACGACGCCGGAATACGTCTCTAGCCTAGACTTCTAAATGTTGTGCGTTAGGTTCCAAAGCATTTTTAGATTCATTAAATTTATTTTACAGTTGATCTTGCTTAGAAATTTTCCTTTCAGGTTCACCACGTGATGTAGATGTATAATTCCTAAAATGCAATCTAATATGATAAACAATCGATTAATCTTCTTTTTGCAATGAAAATCCTAGCTACTAAGGAAAGAGAGATGATATTCTTTCAACATAGAGCAGAGAGCACACACTATATGCACTCTCCTAAATCAAACCAACAAACAGTCTAAATGCAAATGCACATGCATGTATTTTTTTTCAACCTTATTAATGTGTGAATGATAAAAAGAAATCTAAGCACAAATCTGAATTGTTTTTCAAAGCAACATTACTAACAAGTTTCTTTTCAAGACAAAATGAAGGCAATGACGACACTCTGCGATTTGGAATTGAAAACTTGCTTTCAACACTTGAAAAACTACTAATTCAAATCAAATACAAGAGTAACACTGTAATCGACTATCAAGAACAATCAGATTCTCTTCTATGACTGAAAACGACAAGTGCGACATTTTCAAATCAAGAGATGATAGTACGATTACGCTACTCCTTCGTAAAAGAGAACTAAAAATGGCTCAAAATACATAAATTTTTTTTACAGTCCTTTGCACAATAGAGGTGGAATAATGGCAAGGAAGGGGGTTTCAACAGAGGTGTACTGACTACAGGCAGTAAAACTATTGGATAGAGCTGAAAAGAGTGAACACAGAAACCAAATCTAGGAGCAGGAAAAGCCTTGTCTGATCAGCGCACCTATAACACAGTGAACTGGAGATGCAGTGCACCTACTACACTCAGGAAGTGCGACGCATCTATAATTCACAGAAGAGACAGTGCGCTGGACCAAGGACGAGACTTTATTGTGTTCCAGGTCACAGTTTGCAGCTCAGTTCAGGGATTTAGGCTGAGCAAGTGGTAATCAGTAAATCAATCACAGGGGTAGATCTAAAGAGGTTACTAGAGCCACCACAAGGGCAATTAGAGAGCTTGTAAATCAATTGTTCAGTTCATAAACTAAACCTGGAGATAGACTGAAGCAACATTGATCTACTTTGCACTTGCATAACAAATGCAGTTCGAAGGCTAGCTTGCTTAACTTCAGGCTCCATATGTAAGTTTATAAAGTAAACAAATGCAGATAAACAAACAATCTATTCGCTCCCCAGTGGAGTCGCCATTTTGTTATCAGGAAAACTAGTGTCTATGCAGAGCTGCTATTCCCACTAAGGCTGGTAGCTACCTTAGAAACAAACAAACTAAAACTAATTTCGTTTTCGTTTATGAGAAATAGATAAGAGGGGAATAAGGAGACCAAGCTCTGTGTTGCGCTTGGTTCCTTGCTCGATTCCTCTCCCTTCTGATAGATCTTTGCTACTCACTTCCTTGTCTACCCAGCTTCACAGAGCACCTGTAGAATCAAAGAAACATAACACTATCCAAGAACATAGATCTATTATCATAAACAATATAGGACTAGATATATATTGACCACAGAAATGCATATAACATCAATCATACAAGAATGTGGAGGAAAACTTGAATAGATTTATTGATAATCAAGAAAGAGCAAAGAGGATTACAAACAATTATTCTGACCCAACATCATCCTCTCAGCAAGAAAGCCCTTCTTCACCTCATGAAAAGCTTAGATCACCCAACACTATGATATTGCACCAAGAAACCAGCAGCACTTCCTTACAAGATACAAAATTCCAGACTCCCGATCTCTGGGATGAGGGACCCATATATAGATGTTTGCAAGGGGGGTGAGTCAGGTTTTGAGAGTTGATTAGTGTCCTCTCTTTGATAGTTCTTGATTCCACTTGGAGATTGATGATCTCTTACTCATCCCTGGGCGAATGTAGAGAGGCAAGTGTCACACGAGAAGTTTCTAGAAGATTCCATGATCCTCCACCTTGCAGATTGACCCTGCCATTTGTCCACTCTCGCCCATCGCACCCCATAGAAGGGCTTTTCAAGATGCATCACACCTACTGTGTGTATTTAGGTGGGATGAAGTGCACTTTGACCATGGAGCAGGTGAGATGGTCCAGTTTTGACCAGTTCTGAGCAGTTTTTCATGGAGAACTTCTGGGAGAAGATGTAATCAATTGACCTTGTTCTTTTAGAGGTTGGAACAACACTTTTAGGGACTTAAGAGCCCTTGGTTTATGGACATTTATGATTGGGATTGCAGTGCCCAAAAATGTCTATAACAGAGCTATAAGGATAGACTGTGACAGCCAAAGTGAAATTTTCTTGGCAAAGAACCCTACTTATCATTCAAAGACAAAGCACATTGATGTTCAATATCACTTTGTGAGGGATATGATAGAAGAAAAAAAGGTGTTACTGGTAAAGGTGGACAACTTGAAGAATACTGCAGATGCATTGACAAAATCTGTGAGCTCTGAGAAGTTCTCTTGGTGTAGAGAAACAATGGGCATTGTAGGGCTACATAAATGACTAAGTTCTCATGTGGAAAGAAAACAACAAGTGGGAGAATTTTGGGTTGTGTTATATTATTTCCATGACTAGCCTACATAGTTAACCAAGGTGTTGGAGGGGGGGGGGGGGGGGGGGGGGAGCCCCCACTTCGCTGCGCTGATTGCGCAGTGGGGGGCTCATAGGGGGTTTGAGGGGGGCGGGTAGTCCCCCTCTACGGGGTTTGGGGCAGCACCCTGGGGAAATTGTTTTTGGACCCTATATTAGGTTGGGTGGACCTACTTATGGTTTTGGACGCGATGGTTTTCGGTCCATGGTTTTGGACACGATGGTTTTCGATATATGGTATTGGATGCTTCGACATGTATAAATATGTATTGTAACATTTAAAGGAACATAATGAAAAATCAAGCTAGTAGTCTTGGTTTTGGGATCCAGGGGAAATTCTCTGTGTATATGTGTTTTATGTGTTATGCTCTCACATTTTTTATTTTCTGTGGTTTAGAATTTGTCTGTAGGTAATTTTTGTATGGGGTTAAAACCTACAATCAGATTTATTTAGCTTGATGGGGCCTGACCCAGGTTCAGAGTTATTTAGCCAAACAAATCCCTACACTACTGGACCTTTCGGCATCATCCTTTGGAGCACAGACTGACGTCTCACCTGAAGCAGTATGGGGGGATGCTGGAACCAAGTTTCTGCACCCTTGAGGTGTCTGAGGGGTTGGTTTAGTCCAATAATGCCTACCTTCGTGCAGGTCACTTCACACACTGTGCTGACCTACGAGACCTTCACGATCTGTTATAATCGCCTACGCGCAACCCTAACCAGGGGCTGAGGTGCTTTCGCGCTACAATGGCAGTGATTTGTGCTATTTCGCCAAACTATACCACGGATCTTACTTATCTTCTTAAGTATGTTAGTTAACTTCACATAAACAAATACTTGATCTTGCATTTTCTTATTCAACATATTCATACATATTCATGCACCATATAAACAACAGAAATGTAATTTACACCCAATACATTCAATGCAGAAAACATGAGATAAATACACAGGAATGATATAAAACTTCTCTTTATTAATTCTTCAATGATTACAGACTCCACCTTCCCTGCGCACTCAGCTATAGGGGTCCGCGCACTTATTTGTAGACTACTAGGCCTCTACGCACTCAGCTAAAGAGCCTTCTCCTACTCTACGACCCAAAACTAGACTTTACGCTCTAGATACGACTCAACTCTTCATCCTTAGATTCTTAGATTGGTTCTTTTACAACTTAGAGCCTCGCTCTACTTATACAATCCCGTTGTCTGCATACCATGGGTAGATCTCTATAGCTGACTTTAGATTACAAAATTAAAGGCAGACAATGCTATGAATCATTTAAAAACTACGGACTTGACGCCCACAAAATGCAGAGTCTTTTCATCAAAGTTACAATTTGTGACCAAAATCTGGGCTTTTAGCCCCAAAACGTTTCTTGGGGGATCTCGCGCCCAACAGGCCCCCCACATAAACATCATGACTCGCCCTCGAGTCACTCTGTCGGTACGGATATCTTTGTGCGTAGACCTCCCAACTCTACCTGGATTATTGCAAGGTCGGCAGTGCACTGAGCAACTGTCTGCTGTACTTCCTGAACGCGTTGTTCAGAAACCATTGTAGTTGAACTGCTTCCATGAACCTATTCCTGTGTGCCCTACATCTGTGTGAGTTTTGCTTGAATAAAGGCTGTAATGACAAATGCCTCATCAATCCATGGTTGTACACATGCCTTAAAAATGACTTCCTTGTGTCGAGCAACATCCACATGCTCCTTGAGCGCTTTTTCCTGCTACATCCGTGCGAGCCTTTATGTAAGGGAAACCGTCGACATGGTCCCTTTTACCTCATCATATTTCTGTTGCGCCTCTGTTTCTAAGTGTTGTATGTTCAGGTCCTCCTATAGAGTGGTGAGAACCTCAGACAACCCTTCAAATAGCTTGGTGCAGTCTTTCACTGCGTTGTTGACCTCTACCATGGCCGTAGTAATCACGCTGGTGAGCTATTCCTTAACCTTTGGCAATGTTGAAGGATGCGCCTTCAGTTGTAGCTCAACTATCTGAAGGTTCAGCTCTAGCTAAACCTTGGCAATTTATTCCTTAGCTTCGTGCACCCCTACTGCCAGTTTCTAGTAGTGCACCGACCATGGGCCTGTTGGCCTCATTTTCTTTAACCGGTGCTTCCTTTGGCAACACTATAGTGTTGGTCATGCGGGTGCATAAACATTTCCTTAGTCGCTGTCATTCCTAGTGCGAGGTTGGTTGACATAGTACCAGCTTGTGGAGCGCACACCTGCAACTCCTGTATCTGTGCTCGGAGGGCCCCCAACACTGTCTGGTGTTCCTCCGCAAACTGCTGGAGGGCCTTCGCGGGGACATCCGTTACCGTCTCCCTAGTGTCATGTAGATCCCCCTTAGCGAGGGTGATCGGGTCAAAAGAAGTCTTTGAAGCCTTCGACTTCTTCTGTAGCCCCACCTACTCTCTTGGGCACTGTCGTTTCAATTGTGTGGATGTTGTTTTCTGGTCTGTGCCACCTTCCTCTCGATCTGTTTCATGTTCAGGCGAAGGTGACTTCTAGCCTTCACGTTCCTTCTCTGCTGCTCTTCTGTTGCCTTCACAGCATCACGTGCCTCCTGCGCCTTGGCTGCTGCTGCTTCATTCCTTCGCTTTTCTAGCAACTGCACCATTTGTAGTTTTGCCTCCTTCCTCCTTTGTGCAGCGGACTTCTCTACTTACATTGTGGAGCTGGATGGAGTGTGCCACTCTGGCGGCCAACACTCAAGCACGATGAATATGACATTGTCTGTTGCCAGGTAAGGTAGCTCGCGCCATGTCTTTGTGGGTTCCTTGTGCGCCCTAATGTACACGTGTTGGAAGTCCACCTTGAACTCCATGAAGCTCTATAAATTGTTATAGATAGTGGTCGATAACCACAGCTTGTGGTTAATCTCAATTGTGATGTTCATCTCCATGAACACCTAGAATATTTTGTTTTCTCTGATCTGCTATGCATCTTGGGTTGCCCACAATGAAGCGTACTTCATTGCCTCAGGAAGATCCTGCACAATTATTGGGAACTGGCTATCCTTAGGTAATTCCCAAGCCACCAACACTATGGATAGCAAAAGCCATGCACAGTGGAAAGTCTTCCCTTGCTCCTTTGCCTCACGATAGTTCTCCAGGATCTCTCTGCACAAGTAGTCTACCCAGTCAAACTGGACACCTTCTATGCATTGTGGGGCAAGTGCAACCACCGGCGTGGGCACCTCATCCACAAGGCACTTCTGCATAACTTTCCCAGCCAATATCTGTGTTGCGAATTTGACCACAGTGTTTTTAATGCTAGAAATTGCGTACCCCCTCTTCTTCTTCTCCAACTTGAATTTTTTCTTCATTGCCTTCGCGGTGGTCAAATTGTCAATCTTACCCTCTAAGATATTTGCTCGGTCCTCCCCTTTGCAAGGGATCCGGGTAATTCTGTGAATAAGATGATCCGTGATGGGGATGGGCTCCTCCATCCACAAACACCCATCATGCACTAGGCAAAGCGGTTGCCTGATGAAGAAAATAGACACTGGGGCACGATGGTAATGCAGCACCCAGAGCAAGTTTAACAGTCCCGCCTTCTCTACACCTCGCAACCATTGGCACGACTCGAACTCTATAAATCCCGACGGTGTGTTTTCCTTCTGGCGCATGAGCTGCATGGTTGCCAAATGTGGGAATTTCTCGTGATCTACGAGATCCCAGTCTTCAAATTTTAATACCACCACTCGCCCTAAGTGTGCTTCGTAAACAATGATGTCGTCTGGGAGTAGCGGGGTCTGTAGAGAGATCTTGTTCTCATCTAGGTCCTTGGGCAACCTTGCTTTCCCCTTCTATGGAGGAACATACACGGGCAACCTGGTCAAAGGGTCCACACCCTGGGTTTCCATCTCTATGTCCCCCTCCTCCTTTACCAGGATTCTTCAAACTCTTCCTCCTCCTCATCAGCTTCCAAGTTGATCGCCTTCCCCTTTTCTTCCATGGTGAGCCTCGTTCTTAATAAATTCATGGGGGACACATGCATCAGTACCATAGGCTACTTGTCTTTCTTGGGTCTCGGCACGCGTAGTGATTTAACGATTTCTGCCACTATCCTGACACTTTATGGGGCTTTGCCTACCGTCAAGGCCTGCGTGACCTCCTCAATGGCCATTGCTCCACTATCCATGGCTTCCTCAGGTGCTGCCATACTTCTATTCCAAAATTCGCTCAACGACTTGGGTAAGTTCTCAAACAGCGACTTCGACTTCAAAAGATCAAACAAATCTGGGTTCATGAATTTCTGGGCGTGCAACAACTCAATTCTCAAATGGCCAAGTGTTGTTTGCTGGGAAGCGCTTTGCAATTTATAACACCTTTTGAATTCGAATTCGACCGTTCCCCCCATTTTCGGTCTATTAATGCTCCCTTGGTGGAATATTTTCCCAAATATAGCCCCTAAAGTTCGCCTTAAATATCTGCTTCCCACTCCATTTGGTCTCAAACCAAGCATCACATCATGAATAGTGATTGTTGATCAGCCTCATTATTGAGTAATTATATGGGCCTTAATTGACCTTAATTCACCTCCTAGCTTAGTCAAACCAATTATTCTCACAACTTATTTCATACTTTTGATTATATTTTGTTTATGAGATGAGTAGAGTTGGATATTTTGCTTTGTGGTCTAATGTGCATGTAATGCAGGAATAAAAGATAAAAGTAAGGAAAATGCAGAGATAAAAGATAAAAGTAAGGAACTATGGTAAAGACCTTGGTAAAAACTCGAATGGGACAAGGGAGAGGAATTACAAGAGGTAAATCCTCCTCATTTTCTTCTCCTCCATTCGAATATCCCTCCATTAGGTGAAAGTACAAATAGCCCCCCTTCTAGAAGGCAGCCAAGCAAGTGAAGGTGCAAACATCCAAATCATGTGTACTAGAATACATCCAAGCAAGTGAAGGTGAAAAAAACCAAATCATGTGTACTAGAAGGAAACCAAGCAAGCGAAAGTAGGAGTTTATCATGAGTTGGGAGGCAAGCCTCCCTACTAGAAGGCAATCGAGCTAGTGAAAGGGAAAGCACAAGTTTATCATTGAATTGGGAGATGTGCCTCCCTAATTTCGAAGGAAGTCATTGAAGACTTCAGACATATAAGTAGATAGGCTTAGGACCTCAGTTATTTTAGTTATGAAGAGTTAGCAAGAATTCAAACTTCTCACTGTAGAACTCTACTTTGTTTTCAAGCTGTAAGTCTTGAAATAGTTTTTGATTTATAATGAAGATGAGTTTTGTTTTGAGCCAACACTGAGTTCACTCAGAGGGATGAAGATCTTGGGTTAGGGCCCGACCCCAGTAGCCAAAGCTCCTCTTTATTGTATTGCTATGTTAGCATAGATTCCTATTTTCTGTTCATTTGCTTAATTAGATGCATTTTCATTACAACATTAGTACAGATTCATGGTTTCTTGTTCATTTGCTCAAGTAGCTCATTTCCATTACAGAAATAGAAGAGCTTCATGGTTTAGTTTTTTATTTTCTTAAGTAGTTGCATTTGCATCACCACAGTATAGAGTAGATGATTCATGGTTTGACTGGTTATTTGTTTAAGTAGTTGCATTTCCATTACATAGGTTTATTGTTTAACTGTTCATTTGCTTAAATAGTTGCAGTCACATTACAGTAGTGCAGAGTAGATCATTTATGGTTTCATTCAATTGGCAGGTTAGAAAAGAGAAGATTCATAAGGTTGTCCACTGGTGTCTCGGCCTCACCTCCTCCCTCTGGGACCATGATGTGAGGAAGAAACCCTGTAGCAACACCAAAAACACAGAGTTTCAGTTTTGCATGGAGTGTTACATAGTAATTTGTCACTGTCTCCCTGTCAGTCTTCCTGCTATGTCATGAGACCAAATTAATCATACTCATGCTCTCTAATGCTGCCAGATGACCCACTTTGCCAAAGTTTTGCTATCATCGCAACTGTTGTAAAAATAAACGCGCTGATGAGCGCTCTAAAACAGACTGAATGCGTTGCCAGCGCGGAAGTACACGTGATTCCTGCGCTGGTCGAATTTCATGAGACAACGCGTCTGTTACTTACATCTGATCACGCTGAGATGACTTTCTTTGTTATTCAGCAGCGATGTCAGTGCTCCAGTGCAGTTATGCACCCGCGATGATCCAGTCTGGGCGAGTTTGTTCTAACAGCCGGCCTTCCAGATGACTCCAGACCTGGTTGTTGGCCTTGTAAATATCGCCCTCCCTTCTTTGGCATGTCTATTTCGTCATTTGAGCCACCTTCCTTGGAGATAAGCTCATCCTCCCACCATTCATGGAAACTCCTTCTCCTATTTAAGCCTCCACCATTGCCATGAGCTGCTAGTTTGGAATTCATAGTGCTTGGAGTGTTGCTGCCAGTGTGTGAGCTTGATAGGTAGCTGGTGTGACAAGTGTGGGATTGCTAGAGAGCTTAAGGAAGGTTGTGAAGTGTTTCTTTCTTGTGTAAACTTGTGTGAGGGAGAGCTTTTGTCTTGGGAGATCTACCTTCAAGGGTGAATGCTTGAGAGACTTGCTGGCTTGACCCTCTGGAGAAGGATTTGACGTCAGAACTATGGTTGTATTCTTCTTTGTTTATTAATAATAGATGACTATCATTATGGTTCCACTCTTATTGTCTTTAAGATGGTATTTGAGTTATATCCTTTTTGACTGATATATAGTTACATCTACTGGATTTTATGCTTGTGTTTGTATCATTCTTTGCATGTGCAGGTGTCCGTGCATGAGGATCGTGAGGATTGTGACTAGCCGGGGCAAAGGAACGGGAGCATCAACTCTTCTACAAGTACTAGCGTTGGAATCCAGGTAGGCCTTCATCATTGGTCTTTTATTTTTAATTAGGAACCTGCATGTTAGCGTTGTTTGATTGTTGCTAGACCTTGTTTGGACTAGTAGGGATTGCCTCTGTCCGCAGAGGGGATTTACCTCCACAACAATTTGGGGACTCCATTGGGGAGTTTTACCTTATTGTTTGATTTGTAAACTTTAGACGGAGCCTGAAGCACAGCCAGATCGCCTTCGAAACGCTATTTCTCTGCATTAGCGAAGTAGATCAAAGCCACTTCAGTCCATCTCCGGCTTGGTTTAAGAACTGAACAGCTTGGAGCTGGCTTTTGTCCTTTTGTGTTCATTTTTTCCTTGAGTTTGATTTTTTTCTCTCTTTTCAAAGTTTGGGGATTAGTCCTCTGTTTTTGGGTTTCCTGGTTCAGTCTGGGAAGTGCCTTGATTGTTTAAAGAGTGATTTCCTTGGTTTGGGAGTTTTTGGCTTGATTGTGGCCGTTTTTTAGCTTCATCGCGGTTTATAATAAAACAGTGGCACTGCCTTCACATAGCCCTTTCTGTGACCTCTTGATCATCGCGTTAATGCACCAAATAGTCGCGAGGATTCTGAAAATCGAACCATCGCGAGTAAGTCGTGTACTTCTGCGCTGACATCGCATTGTTGCTACGCATGGTTTCTGATCAGCGCATTGTTGTTGTGTATCACCCACGCTGATTCCTGTAGAATTGAATTTCTTCAATTCTGCCTCCTGAGCCTGTTGGTCTTGCTATCCCCTGCTGTTTTCACTTGGTTTATGACTTGATTTTCATTCTCTGAAGATTGAAACACTTTCTTGTGAGTCTTGTTGAGCGAATCTTGCTTTTTATGTCTTGTGACCTAGTTTTATCATTCCAATTTCGTTGGATCAACTTTGCTTGGTTACTCGTTTACAAAGGTTCATTTACTGCTTGCTTTTGGTTTGGTGAAACCTTCCTCTTTGCTTATTTTTGCTTGGTTGTTTAAGTGATTGTTATTGAACCAGTCTTCACATTGTTTCGATTTCCTCTCACTACCCGGACACGGATCACAGTTGTTTGGGGTCAACCGATTTTTTTCACATTTGCTTGTTATTATTTCTCAAAATTTTGTTTAATGCACTTTGCCATCAACAAAAAGAAAAATCTCTTTTGCTTTGGATTAGTTAATGAGAATTAGAAGCTTTTTGTTTTGATTAATGATTAGTGATCTCAAAGAAAAGTTTGTGAATTTCCATTAGCTGCATTAGAGAAGCTGTTTGTTGTTTTGTGATCTTTTCGTTTGTGTGAAAGCCCTCTAACTCTCTTGTAATTAGCATTCATCGAATGGAATGACATATTTTAGCATATAGTTTGCATTTAGGCAATTTTGAGAGATTTCATACGGTAAGGCCTGAAAACCGAAACCTAATTCAAGATCAACCATAAAATGAACTGAATGAACTTAAAAACGCATTGGAGCATAACGCTCACTGTTTAGAGGTCTAGGCTAGAGACGTGCTCCGGCGTCGTTAAACCTAGTTACTTTTGTTTCACTTAAGGTTGGGTGATTCCTCCTTTCGTGACGCAACAAGTGGTCTAGCACGAACTTGAGCTCCCATGTACCGTCGAGTATATGGGGAGACCCCGCTAGGTTATCATCCTTTATCCACAGGAAGCCGTGTCTGCCGCCTTACAAGCCGTAACGCACCGAACACAACATTCGGGAAGATTGACTGCCGTACGGGAAGTCCTTGGTTTTCATATGACTGCAAAGGTGTATATGCAATTTTACGGATTTGTTTGGTAACCCTTTTTGACTAGCTCTCCAGAGTAGTCACTTTTGATCCTTTTCAGACTCCTTAAACGAAAAGGCTCATCTGAGCATTTGTCACTTCGGGCTCATTAAACATTCGAAGGAGAGTAGAGTCATCTTTTTGTCCTTTTCTCGACTCTTAAAAAATGAAAAGGTCAAGTTGTGTCCTTGTGTCTTAAAATTTATTTGGCCACGATTAACATTACTCAGTTAGATCTTGTGTGCGTTAGTTTGAGTAGGGTCCTTTCTCGTTAGATTTCCTTAGGTTTTGTTTTGAAGTTTGTCATCCTGGCTGAATAATCGATCCCGTCTCCCGTTCCAAGTGATCAAGGGTCTCCGTCTTCTATTGCTCCTGAGGTACCGGTTGTGAGTGATACTCTCCCTGTTATTCCAAGTATCCAACCGATTAACTCTCGTGCTTCGGATGACGAGGATTACGAAATTCATTGGAACCCCATTTGGGAGCCTGAAGAAGACGATATTCCTTTTACCTCTCCTGGTGTTTCAACCCCAATGTCTACCTCTCACATGAATGAGACATCTCCTAGAGTGAGTGAGACACCTGTTTTGTCGAGTATCGAAACTCCTATCTCGGCCACTTCTCCGGTACCCTCATGCTATAAGTCGTTGAGGGATAATGTGGGTACTAGGATCCCTGCTTCCAGTACCATGTGGGACCTCCGCATCACTCCCACTATGGGATCTTTTGTTTCACAAGTTCACAGTACACCCGTCACTTAAGTTCCAACGAATCCGACTGTTTGTGTAGCACATTCAACTCCAGTTGTTAGTGCCGTTATGGCATCTTCAACTGTGACTACTGGTGCTGGTCCACCTCACGGCCAAGTGAGTAGTGGCCAGCCGGCACATACACCCAAAGTTGTTCATCTTGCACAAAGTGCACCGCCCTCTTCTGGTCCTGTTCCAGTAGGGGGGCCATATGATCAATATATGCAAACTGTCCAAGATCCGAACGCGCAAGGTCCATTTTATTACTACGATTCTACTGGTCAGTTCCTTTATCTTTCCAGACCCTTGCCTACTCAACCTGTTGTTGAGGTCTCGATACCATTATCCGTTGCTTGGGGCACCACCACTTACCATGGGGGCCAAGCAATGCCTGCACAGCTTCAGGGACCGCCTAACCAAGGCCAGCCGTCTTACGCGCAAACCCCCCAAGGGCAGCAATATTACGGCCAGTCTTACCCAGGGCAACCTGGGGGCCTACAAGGACAACCCTATCAGGGACAACCTTCGGTGCTGGTGGTCCATCTTTCATTTATCTTACCTAACCTTCTGGTAATCCGGGGCAACTTGGTACCCAGCAAGGTTACCCGTCTGGGCAGCCAGGACAACCTTACATCCAACAAGGTCAACCTGGTGTCCAGTAAGGTTATCCCTCTGGACAAGCAGGACAAACTTATATCCAACAAGGACAACCAACAGTCCAGCAGGGGTACCCTTCTGGGCAGGGGGGTCAGCCTTACGTACAGCAAGGCCAACCCACTGCCCAACCTAGTCATCCATCTGGAAAAGTTGGTCAACCTCAGGGTCAATCGACCGTCCAGCCTGTTCAGCCATCTGTTCCGCAAGGAAAACCCTCGGTTGCACAAGGACAACCTAATACCCAGCAATTTCATTCTTCTGGGCAAACGGGTCCATCCCAAACCCAACCAGGACAACCCTCCGGCTAGATGGTCCAAGCTCAACTTGTTCAAGGACATCCTTCTGGGCCCCATACTCAAACTGGTCTTCAAATGCAAGGTGGGTTGCAATCCAAACCTTATTACCAAGCGCAGCCTGGTCACCAGGCTCAGTATGGAGCTCAGCAACCGTATGGTTACTAGCAACCCCAGGGGCAAACTCAGTTAGCCCCCTATCAAAATTATCAACAAATGCAGGTCACCCCTTATCAGAATTATCAGCAACAATATGTTGCGCCTGCAAGTCAAGTTGCTAATCCATGGGGTGCTGGGGGGCAGATCCAGAGTCAACTGTCTGCTTATGGACAGAACCCCTATGGACAGAATCCCTATGGGCAGAACCCTTATGGGCCAAGCCCGTCCGGACAAAGTCCATGGGGGCAACCGCCACCTGGTTGGAACTCTGGTACTACCTCTTTTCCACGGCCACAGATGTCCTTCAATCCTCAGTTACCTTTCTTAGCGACATTGGAACTGCCAGATGTGTCCAAATTGACTAATGATCCCATTCTTCATAATCCATATTGGCCACCAGTTCCAACCAAGATACCCGGTGATTTCCCGAAATTCGATGGCAAAGCTGGTGAGGACCCTCAAGCCCATGTCATGACCTATCACCTTTGGTGCTCATCAAACTCGTGGCTTGATGATTCCATCTGGCTCCGCCTCTTCCAAAGGACTCTCATTGGCTCGGCCGCTAAGTGGTATATTGAGTTGAATCGCGGATCCTTTCAAGATTTCAACTCGTTGGCAATGGCATTCCTAACTCACTTTCAGTTGCCCATTCGGTATGAGATAGGGATGCATCTCCTTACGTCTCTCAAACAGGACACGACCATGCATATATCTGATCATATACATGAATGGAGACGGCGTCGTCGTTTGATCAAGTTCTGGATTCCTGATTAGCTCGTAACCGATTGGTTTACAACCTCCTTCGTCCCTGCGATCGCGCGAGACATTGCTATGGGAGCTTGTGTAACTGAAGAGCAAGCTATCGAGCGTGCTCAGTATCTCGACTTAGTTTATTCTCAGGCAGGTACTCTATATGATTATTTGTCAGACGCCCCGAGACCCGGAACATCCAAAGCTCCGCCAAAGCCATCTGTTGACGGTGTTATTGGCTCTGTAAACGCATCTTCAAAGAAATCATCCGCGAACCCTGGGAAGCAAAAACCGAATGCTCCTAGCGAAAACACTTCTCAGGGTCAATCTAATTCTGGAAACACTTCCAAGGTTAACGCCATCCAGTCCACCACGGCGGATAAATCCTCGAAAGGAAAGAAGAAAGGGAAAGCCAAGAATAAATCTGAGCAGCCCAGACAGGACTCCCCTAAACCTCCACCCGAGGAAGGAGCCAAACGTAAACCTAAGTATCCTTGTCTTATCTGTGACGAGGATCACTATACTAAATACTGCCCCAGGCGGTCCGAAGTTAGTCGATTGTTGAAAGGTGCTCCTGGGACTCCTGATGTGCTTAAAGAACCTTTCCCTTCACAGCAAACTCAAATGGTGGCGGATCCATCACAACCCTCTCCTTCATTTGGCTCTCAAGTATTTATGGCTGGGACAATCCCCGTCCACATCACTACTCAAGCAAAAGAATATCCGTCTCATGCCGGGAAAGAGCGTGAGGTCTCCTCCAGCGCTCCTCCATCCAGTTCTGGTCCACTCCATATTGAGAGACCTAGCACTGAGACGCCTATCCAACCCCCTCCAAAAGGTGTACTCCGGAAGTCTTCTTACAACCCTAATGCTCATGCTGCCTAGCACTACAACATAGTTGAGGACTTAGCTCAGGCTTCGTCTGCTATGTCCACCTTAGAAGTGCTCCAGAGCTGCCCCTCCCAGAGGAAATCCTTGCTATCGGCCATCGGTGGCATAGACCCGACTGACTCGGATCTGATTTCTTTTGACCTTGAGGGCCATACGCCGAGACTGCCTCACCAAATCTCTTTCCTCATATAGGTCATTATCAATACTAAAACGATTCATCGTACAGTCATTGATGAAGGTGATTTGACTTGCATCATGTCTGTTGCCTGTTGGAAAGCTATTGGTTCTCCGACGCTGAGCCAGTCTCCTACAACATTGGAAGCCTTTGACGGAAGAGAGTCCCGTCCTTATGGTATCCTCCAACGATTGCCCATCTCTTTGGAAGGGAAGACGATCGAAGTGGAGGTCGAAGTTGTCGATGCTAATCTTACCTACAACCTCCTCCTCGGACGTAGCTGGACATACGCCATGCAAGCCATGGCTTCCTCTCTTTACCATGTCATTCGTTTCCCTCTTCAAGGGAAGATTGTCACCGTGGACCAGCTCTCCTTCTTTGCCTCCTCTTCTGAAGGTAACGTGCCTTTCATGGAGCATACCTTTAAATCATGTGAGAGTGTGGGAGCCAAACTCTTTAAAGATCCCGCCCTGATGGGTGTCTTTTCCCTCCCACCTGCTAATCTCGCTCCTATTAACATGATCTCCGTGCTCTCTGATCCGTGGGTCCTTCCTCCCACTAATCAGATAGAATCTTGGGGCGATATGATGCCGTTGAGTCCTGCCGAGCTCAACTATGTTGAAATCGTTGCTGCATCGGCTCCACCTCCCGAACTTGCTCCTCCGAGCAGCGTTCCCGACTTGTATATTCATTCCCCTTGGCTTGGAGATGACGCTACTTCAGATCCATTAAAGGAAATATTTCCTTCCGATGAAGCCATTATAGAGACCATGTCTCTCGAGGAACCTCCTTGGTCTGATCATCACCACCGTTCCTCGTTTCTCCCTACCCATCAGGAAATGATCGCCTGTCTCGAACGGTTTGCTTCTTGTATCCCATTTCAACCCCTTCAAACACCTATTCAAGTTTATCAAGTGTCCTCTGAAGGCAATATGGGAAACATTACGTAGACCCAACCCATCGACATCTCTGCGAAACTAGGGATTGTCGAGCATATTCACATTGGAGTCACTTGTACTCCAGAGGAAATTCATCTCTACACCGATCTTTTTCGCGAATTTCGTGATGTCTTATAGTGGTGCATGAGATACCTACGTATCCGGGTGCTAAGCCTGTTCGTCAACATCTACGCCCCGTGCACCCCCAAAAGGCTGCAGCCATTAAAGTAGAGGTTGAAAAGCTTCTCAAGGCTGGTTTCATTTACCCCATTCCACTTACGGATTGGGTTTCTAATATTGTCCCTGTGAATGAAAAGCAGGGTACCATTCGAGTCTGTGTTGATTACTGTGACATCAACCGTGCCTGTCCTAAGGATAACTTCCCCACACCCTTCATCGATCAGCTCATTGATGAGTGTGCAGGAAGCAAAATCTATTCATTTATGGACGGTTTTTCTGGGTATAACCAGATCAATATTGCGCCCGCTGATCAACATAAGACGGCCTTTATCTGTCCTTGGGGCACTTTTGCTTACAAAAAGCTCCCTTTCGGCTTGAAGAATGCCAGTGCTACCTTCCAACGTGTAATGTCCTATGCTTTTCATGACATCCGTCACATTGTACAACCGTATCTGGATGATCCCCCAGTTCATTCAGTCAAACGCAAGGACCACCCTTCCCATCTTCGTGAAATCTTTCTCCGTTGTCGACACTACCGTATTAGGCTCAATCCTCATAAATGTGTCTTCTGCATTGAATCAGGTCGATTACTCGGGTTTATCGTCTCCCGAGAGGGCATCCGTCTAGATCCCCTCAAAGTCGAAGCTATTCTGAATCTTCCTCCCCCTGCTTCTTTGCAGCAGTTGCAGAGCTTGCAGGGCAAAGCAAATTTCCTAAGACAATGTGTTCCGAACTATGCTGAGGTGGCTAAAGGTTTTACACGGTTATTGAAGCGAGATACTCCCTTTCATTGGGATGCTATCGCTCAGGAGTTTTTCGAGCGTCTCAAGGGTCTCCTTGTTCTGCTCCATTATTGCGACCTCCGAATTAGCATTGTGATTATACTCCGTATCTGGCCGCCGCCGACACCACTATCGGCATGATTCTCGTGCAAGACGATGATGATGACACTGAACACGTCATATATTACCTCAGCCGCAACCTCTTAAACACGGGAACTCGATACGCTTACGTCGAGAAGTTGGCATTGGCCGCTGTTTGTGCCGTCCAACGTTTCCGGCATTATATCTTGTTGCGCACCACGACCGTGATCTCTGATTGCAACCCGATGACGTACATTTTGTCACGTCAGTTGCTGGGGGGCAAATACTCAAAGTGGATCGTTATCCTCCAAGAGTTTGACTTGGAATTCACTGCTACCAAGTCTAAGAAGTCTCTAGTCTTTGCTGAGTTACTTTGCTCTTTGCCATCTCCTTCTGCACCCTCTCACTCAAAGGATCATATCCCGGATGAAACTATTTTTCTGATCATCACCCTCGATCCCTGGTATGAGGATATTATTGTATATTTGCAGACATCCTCTTTCCGTCCCGTTGTATCCAAGGATGCTCGGCGACAGATCCGTCATCAGTCTCAACCCTACCGTATTATCGGGGACACCCTGTACCATCTCGGCGTTGACTCCGTCCTTCGCCGATGTCTAACTCTCGAGGAAGCTGAGCGAGTCATGAATGACTACCACTCTGGCGCCTGTGGTGGTCATATGTCCGGATATGCGACAGCTCAAAAAATCCTCCGCGCCGGTTATTTCTGGCCCTCCATTTTTAAGGATTGCATTCTTACCGTCCGTTCGTGTCATGCGTGCCAGATATACCAGCGGAAGATGTGTGTGCCACCAACTCCACTGCACCCTGTTGTCAACGTTGGCCCTTTTGCAAAATGGGGCATTGATTATACGATCTGTAAGCCTCGCTCGGCCGGGGGGCATGGGTTTATTATCATTGCCGTCGATTACTTTACAAAATGGGCCGAGGCGATGCCCACATTAACTGAAGACGGTCACACAGTGGCGCAGTTTTTGTTCAACCATGTTATTACGTGGTTCGAAGTTCCGTAGGCCATCGTCATGGATCACGGGAAGCATTTCTGTAATCACATGATGACCGAACTGACAACCCAACTAGGCTTACGACATGATAGTTCGACCCCGTGCTATCCTCAGTCCAATGGTCAGGTTGAAGCCGTTAACAAGATTTTGGTTATGATGCTTCAACGTACTGTTGGCATGCATAAGTCTAATTGGCATCTGATGTTGTTTCCCACCTTGTGGGCCTACTGAAACTCTGTGAAGGATGTCACCAGTTTCACTCCATTTCAACTAGTTTACGGACTGGAGGCTACCCTTCCAATAGAATGCGAAATCCCTTCGTTAAAATTAGCCGTCGAGTTGCTTCCCAACACTACTCCAGTAGAGGAACGTCTTCTTTACCTAGAACGGCTGGACGAGACCCGTCGCCTAGCCTCTCTAGCTATCGAAGCACAAAAGAAGAGAGTTAAAACTCACTTCGACCATACCATCCATCCTCGTTCCTTTGTTGAGGGAGATCTAGTCCTACTATACGACCAAGCAAATGACAAGCTGGGGGCAGGCAAACTTGAGCCCATGTGGCTAGGCCCTTATATTGTAAAGAAAGTGTTGCAGGAGGGGGCATATGAGCTAGTTGACTACGAAGGTAATCCTCTCGATAAGCCCCGCAATGGGTTGTACTTGAAAAAGTACTATGCATGATTCCATGCGCTTCGATTTATATATGCGTGTGCTTTAGCAAGTGTGTTGTGTGTGTGTGTTTTCATGTTTTTGGCTTGGTGTGAAGGCGTGATTGCCCCTTATTGTGTTTTTTCTTCTTGTGCAGATGTCAGGTGCACCTTATGTTGGTTTCGCTGATGGTTCCTGCCACAGCACTCGCAATTTTTCCTCTGCGGTGTGGGTGATCTACGATCCTCACGGTGAGTTGATAGATCTTCAAGGTGTGTGTTTAGGCTGTACTACAAACAATGTCGCTGAATATAGTGCTGTGATTGAATTATTAGCCGAGGAAATTAATCTCAATATTCGTACATTGGTTCTTATCCCGGACTCTCAACTTGTCGTCCATCAGCTCAATGGGCATTATTTCGTCAGAGACCATCACATTTTAAGGTTGTATTTACGTGTTAAATTGTTGGAAAGGAATTTTGATTTTATCACATATCAGCATATTCGACGACGATTAAACACATTATCTGATGCATTGGCTAATCATATATTAGATAGACATTTTCGTAATTTATAATCAAAACATCATACAAGCAAGCACATAAAAGCACAATAATAAACCATAGGAATATGTATATATATATATATATATATATATATATCGTGTGGCACACCAGGGCGCTCAAAAATAAGTGTACATGTCTAGATAGGGCCTGTGTTCTCTGTACATCTGAGACAGATGTCTCTAAAAAAAACCACTAGTAGGAAATAAAGACCTAGATATCTACTGTGGTGGCTTATGCTCCCTATAATCCGCAGCCGCTCGTGCCACCCGCCTCAAAAGGCGGTGCATCCTAGGTTCTACTCCCACGGTATGGATCTGAGATGCTATGGGGACCTCCTCTATCCCCTGGTAATCTGAAATCCCTGTCAGCAAGCCCTCGAGGTTCCGTATCACGGTCTCCATCGTATCCTCTCTCGGAGGAGCCACGGGCAGAGCTCCAATGCCCTGTGCATCCCTCCGCGCCTCTGGGGCCAGGCCAAGGGGTCTTGCCGGTCCTACATCTGCATACCATAGCATTCATCGTTAGGACATGTACATGAAAAAATAAAAAACATCACAAAAATAAAAAATCCAAAAAATGAGATCAAGTGTCTTTCCACCGTCATCCCACTGCTCTCCAGCAGGCAGCGGCATGTCTGGGTCTCCACGGAAGTCTAGGCCAGCATACGGCCAGTCCTCCACAAAAATAGTCTACCTCTCCAACCACTCTCAGAAGTATACTCCCCATGCCACTGGTCGACAGCCACCTCCTCGTGGCATGACATGGCCCCATCGTGTGACTCTCTCTCTCGAGGGCCTCTAGGTGGGTCCACGACCATATCTTGTAGTTGCAATGTCGGTACCCGCTCCAGCATGAGCAGGACTAAAATCGACCCGTAGCCAAACTGCTTCAACTCACCACGATGGCAGTTGGTCAGCTATCTCTTCATACTTGTTGTTACTGCCGCTGCCTAGTTGAATATGGTAGGATTCAAGCATTCGAGAGCCAATCGAAGATGGGCCTTCGAGGCCTCGTGATTGGCCAAGGAGCCCACTGCCTGAGTCACCATGAAGAGTATAGTTCGAAGGATGATGTCCTCCACCATAGGAATTACTACCTTCCCGCTCCGCGTCTTGCGTGCTTGTGGGCACACCTGGGCCATCAGCATGTCTAGAGTATCACCACCGGGTCGCTGCCCCTCCAGAATAGGCATCTCACCTCGACGTGATAACCCGGTCAAAAAATAGATATTTGTGTAGTCAAACTCGATGTCTCGGCCTTGGATCACAAACTTCCCATCAGTGGGATTCCAGGCTCTGATCAAGAATTCAAGAAGGTTAGGCTGTGCTCGTAGGCGTGGAGTTAAGAAGAATTTAAACAACCCGCATGCCCGCAATGCATTTCGGCACCCAGCATCGGCGAATGCCGCTATGTCCTCATTATCATGAGCTCGCTCCTACCAAACGAACGCCATTTTACCCTGCATGATCAAAAAATTTCATTAGGGCCCTGTCCATAGAGTTTCATATGTTAAATTTGTCAAAAAACTTGTTGTGCGGCATCAGCGCGACTGTTTTTAAAATAGTTGCGCTGATCATGGCGCCCTTTAATATTTTTTCCGGGTCAGCGCGGAAGTACATCACTCTTCCGCGCTGATCTGGGAGTGGTCAGTGGAAATTTTTTTCAATCAGCACAGACCCGATAGGGAAATCCGCGCTGACCGAGAGTAGAATGAGTTTCAAAAAATCCGCCCAAATGGCCACTTCCCACCGTTAAAATGCAGCAAAAAGAGAACAAAATGGAGCGTAAGGGAAGGTGAACCTACCTGGAACAGACTGCAGGATGGTTGATGCATGTACGGGGTGGAATTTGGCTTGTCAACCTCATAGCTCGAAGTCATTCTCCAAAGCTCCAAATGGTAACAATGGTAAAAATTTTGTTTACCCCCTATTTATGGTAAAATTTGAAAATTAAATATTATTTTTCATAAATATGGGTTTTTTATAATGGTTTTTACCATATGCTTGGTTCCAATATGGTTTTACTATGTTTTTATGCATGTGGTCTATATTATTTCGAACAGGTTTACGCGTGTGGTGTTCCTTGTGCAGATTCTCATGCCGGTGGGGTTACGACAATTCTATACACACTTCGTCCCGAAACGTCATCTTTAAGCTATTTTTCGACATGAAATAAGAAAAGATAGCCGAGTCTCCCTCTCGACTCGTTAAAAGAAGCGGGAGGTGGTCGTCTTTAAGCTCTTTTTTGACCGTTTAAACTTAAAAAGATCGCCAGGTTTTTGTCGTTTCGAACTCGTTATTGGCTCCAAAACGACGTGCTTCTGACTGCTTTTCTACTTTTTTGGGTCGAAGTCACTACTTACGAAAAGTACTCCTCGATCATACTGGTCGGGCGGTTCTTTCGAGCATCGTTTTATACTTTTTTGGGCTCGAGAGACACAACTTTACGAAAAAGGACCCCCCTGGAGTTCACTTTTCTGCTGTCTTTTCAGAATCTCTAAACATGAAAAGACGCCGAGTTCTTCCTTTGTCAGACTCGTTAAAACTTAATGACATCGGATTCTATCGAAATGACGCCTTTCAAGCATGTGCTATCCCCGTCAAGCTTGTCATCAAAAAATAATCGGGGTAATCGCCAGAAATGGTGGGGAAAATGGAACCATAATCATTGTCGTGTCGGCAGTATGTCGCTCTTGAACATGGCACTTGTCCGTATTTGTGTCTGGGTGGGAACCTCTCATCTTGTTTTACACTGGCCTCCGTGGGTTTGGGTTATCCTGTTTGACCTCTCATCTGCTCATTGCCTTGTCTCCATGACCCTTGATCATTTAATGTCAAATACTGCCAAGTCCACTGTCATGCCGCCGATATGTTCAAGAGAAGTTGACCTCTGCAAGAATACTCAACCTCCCTCTGATACCTCATGCAAACTATCTTATCCTTCTCTGTCTTGTGTCGATGATGTGGGAAACATTATGGCCCACCTTCGATCAAGGTCACTTCCTGTCGACTTCAGCTCATTATCCAGGAAGTTGACCTAGAGACTCCCTTCAGGTGCCTTGGAGCCTGCATGCCTCAATGGCAGGTTCTTCGTGTTCGATGCGAGGTTTTCATCATTGGCCTCCGATCGAATGATTCTGCGGGTGTTCGATGCCAGCTCATTGATTCACACGCCGTAGATTGTACCTATGGTACCTTGAGGACCATTGTCATTATTGGTGGTACCTCTCACGTCTGTTAACATTTTTCATCATTGACTGGTAATCAAACGATGTTCTTGCATGTTCGACTTCAACTCCCATATTCACATGCTTGAACTTGTACTTTGTTCGGATTGAGATGGAGCGCAAGACCCTAGATTTTGTCTCTTGAGATCCAGGTTGTGATTTTGTGGATTATTATGATCATTACATGACTCATTGATGGATGGCTGCACCCATACCTGAGTCTTCATGGATGGCTGCGACCATACCTTTACTATCATCACAGTCTCATTAGCTGGGTGGCTGCGTCCATACCACAGACCTCTTTCATATGTCTTTTGGATGGCTGCGCCCATGCCTAGACTACATGTAATTGATTATCAGAGATATCAGTTGTACTTGCGTGCAGGTTCTTCCTGGTGGTGTTCCAGTTCAGTCGGTTTCATAAAACATTTCACCCCTCCCACTCTCTCAGGCTTCATGCTTTAGGGGGCACCTGTTACATAGTAATTTGTCACTGTCTCCCTGTCAGTATTCCTGCTGTGTCATGAGACCAAATTAATCATACTCATGCTCTCTAACGCTACCAAATGACCCACTTTGCCAAAGTTTTGCTATCATCGCGACTGTTGTAAAAATAAATGCGCTGATGAGCGCTCCAAAACAGACCGAATGCGCTGCCAGTGCGGAAGTACACGTGATTCCTGTGCTGGTTGAATTTCATGAGACAGAGCGTCTGTTACTTACATCTGATCGCACTAATATGACTTTCTTTGTTATGCAGCAGCGATGTCAGCGCTCCAGTGCAGTTATGCACCCGCGATGATCCAGTCTCGGCGAGTTTGTTCTAACAGCTGGCCTTCCAGATGACTCCAGACTTGGTTGTTTGCCTTGTAAATGTCACCCTCCCTTCTCTGGCATGTCTGTTTTGTCATTTGAGCCAACTTCCTTGGAGATAAGCTCATCCTCCCACCATTCATGGAAACGCCTTCTCCTATTTAAGCCTCCACCATTGCCATGAGCTGCTAGTTTGGAATTCATAGTGCTTGGAGTGTTGCTGCTAGTGTGTGAGCTTGATAGGTAGCTGGTGTGACAGGTGTGGGATTGCTAGAGAGCTTAAGGAAGGTTGTGAAGTGTTTCTTTCTTCTGTAAACTTGTGTGAGAGAGAGCTTTTGTCTTGGGTGATCTATACCTTCAAGGGTGAATGCTTGAGAGACTTGCTGGCTGGACCCTCTTGAGAAGGATTTGACGTCAGAACTATGGTTGTATTCTTCTTTGTTTATTAATAATAGACGACTATCATTATGGTTCCACTCTTATTGTCTTTATGATGGTATTTGAGTTATATCCTTTCTGACTAATATATAGTTACATCTACTAGATTTTATGCTTGTGTTTGTATCGTTCTTTGCATGTGCAAGTGTCCGTGCACAAGGATCGTGAGGATTGTGACTAGCCGGGGCAAAGGAATGAGAGCATCAACTCTTCTACAAGTACTAGCGTTGGAATCCAGGTAGGCCTTCATCATTGGTATTTTATTTGTAATTAGGAACCTGCATGTTAGCGTTGTTTGATTGTTGCTAGACCTTGTTTGGACTAGTAGGGATCGCCTCTACCCATTTTGTAAAGTAATCGACGGCAACGATAATAAACCCATGCCCCCACGGCTGAGCGAGGCTTACAGGTCGTATAATCAATGCCCCATTTTGCAAAAGGGCCAACGGTGACAACAGGGTGCAGTGGAGCTGGTGGCGCACGCATCTTCCGCTGGTATATCTGGCACGCATGAGACATGGAGTTTGTTGTTTGATGTAGTTACATGGTTCATTTCATGGTCATTCATTCATTTCCTAGTCATCTATTCCTTCACGCTCTGTCTAAGACCTCACTCATATGCCCATTCTCCTTCAGCATGAAACGCTTGAGCGGAAGCTGTTAATTCGCGGTGGAATCAGTTTTTACCCGTAGATTGCCTTACACAGCAAAACCCGACCAATAATTGCCCAATTCATTTTCAATGCTGACTTTATGCACTTTAAATCCCCACTGTCAATCTGCCTTGTCTAATTCGACGGCTATCATGCACCCACTCGCCAACTAGCTCGGCTAAATCTCCACTTTTGATTTGCCTCACCAGAACTGACGGCTATCGCGCGATATCGCGTGGATTTCTGTCCGATCGTTATCCACTCGAGGGCACATGATAAGAGTGGTTTACTAGTGCTATGTGTCGCCCAAGGAGGCTAATCATGTGAAATTTCAAAATACAGCATATGGTTTTGAGGGCACATGAAATACAGCTTTCCACCTCCGCAAACCCGCTACCATTTCCGCATGTTTCTTTTTCTCACAATCGAATCTCTGCCTCCCATCTGCCAATTAATCTTGTTTTTCCATCTCTTGACTTAGCCTCTATGATATAATCTCAGCTATTCATCCTGTTAGATAACCTTGTTTACCCATCTACCTACGTACCCTCCTACGATCCGATCTCAACTCTTCGTTTTCCTTTCACCTAGCGGATCCAACGATTCTTATGCTCTGTCACTCTCTTACATCCTATTTTGACCAATTTTGATCTCCGACTTCTCTTCCACTTAAACACAAACTTAGCTTAGTTTCCTTTGCTTACCCCTTAGTCTAGTTTGGATTCTTTTACTTCTGCAACTTAGATAGTAGCTTTAGATTAGTGTTTTTTTAGCAATTCTGCTTCACATAGTTGTTTAGATGGTTAGTTAGGGTCTAGTGTGAGTTAGCATGACAAGTTATTTTCTTCATTACTGCAATAGAGTAGATCTCCCTTAGAATAGATTTTCTCTTCTTTCTTCAAAATCGAGCTTCTTTTGACCTTATAGAAGTTTCGCTTGGAACCACTAGAGTCCCTTGCCAGATGAGCAGTGACAATAGGTAGTACATTCACTTCTACTTGTGAATATAGCACTGTCACCTCTAATTTTGTACAAAACCTAGGTTGATAAGTAAAGCTGGTAGCCCTGGGAGTTGTAGCATTCTTGCTGCAATACCTAGGCTGATCACTTTTTGACACCATTGCCAGGGAGGTGTCAGAGTAGGATGTGAATTACTGCTCCTTCTTCTACTTCTAGTCTTCAATTTTCTTTCATTAGTTTATTTCTACAAAAGTAATCTAGTTTCTTTCTTTCATTTTCCATTTATCTTCTTTCCTTTCCATTTTGCAATCAGCAATTGCAATTCAGCAAGTAGTTTCCTTTTTGTTAGTAGTTTTTCATTCAATTAAGATATTTCATTCTGCAAGTAGTTTTCTTTCTGCTAGAAGTCTTTCCATTCAATCAACAATTTCATTCTGCAAGTAGTTTCCATTCTGTTAGTAGCTTTTCATTTAATTAGAAATTTCCTTTCTGTAGAGTACTTTCTAGCTTTAAAGAAAATATTTCAAAAAAAAACCCAAAAACATTTCCTTTCATGCCTCGTAGGAATAGGGATAATTCAGGAAAATTCTCGTCAAATACCCCCACTACATCTAACAGTCAACCTTCTCTCTTCTTTGGTGACTGTGAATTGGAAGATCCTTTAGGTGAGAAACCTGACATATTTGAAGAACCTATAGGGGAAGAAGAAGAGGAAGAACCCATTCCTACAGAACCAATGGTTGAAAACTAAGATGACAAAGGAGATTGAGAGAGAATTGAGGGTGTGTTGGAGAGGCAAATCCCCTCTATGGATAGAGGCTATCCCTACTAGCCCAGAGTGGGTCTAGCAACAATCAGTCAATGCTACTATGCAAGTTCCTAATTGTGATTAAAAGGTAGGCAAGAACACCTACTTGGATTCCAGCGCTGTTGTTTGATGAAGAGATGTCGCCTTCGCTCCTTCGCTCTGGCTGGTCACGATCTTCCGCGATCTCCGCGAATAGACACCTGCACACATGAAGAGGAAACAAACACAAGCGTAAAATCTAATAAAAGCAACTATACATCAGTCAGAAAGGATGTAATTCACATTAACCATTGCATAGACAAATGAGAATGGAACAATAATAGTAGTCATCTATTATTAATCAAGCAGAGAAGAGTACAACCAAATGTTCTGACGTCGGTATCCTTCTCAGGAGGGGCCAGTCAGCAAGTGTCTCAAGCATTCACCTTTGGAAATGATTCTCCCAAGACAAGAAACTCTCTCTCTCACACAAGCAACACAAAACAACCTTCCCTAAGCTATCAAGCACTTCCACACTTATCACACCAACTACCTATAGTAGCAGCAATCTGAGCACTATAAGCTCCACACAATCCAAGCTATTCCAAACTAGCTGCTCATGGTAATGGTAGAGGTTTATATAGGAGAAGGAGTCTCCTTGAATAGTGGAAGGATGAGCTTATCTTCAAGGGAAGTAGTTGCAAAGGGTCGAACAGACATGCCATAGAAGGGAGGCGATACTCACAAAGCCAACAACCAAGTCTGGAGTTATCTGGAAGGCTGGCTGTTGGAACAAATTTGCCTAAACTGGATCAGCGTGGGTGCATAACTGGTCTGGCGTGCTGACGTCGCAAATACATAATGGAAAGGGCCATGTCAGCGCGGGTAAATACAAACAGAGGCTGCGCTGGTCATGAAATTCGATCAGCGCGGAAAAGTCGTGTGCTTCCGCGCTGGCAGCGCACGTGGTCTATTATGAAGCGCTAGTCATCGCGGATATTTTGGAAACAGTCGTGCTGATGAGGAAAAATTTGGAAAAGTGGGTTTTTGGCCAGTTCAGAAGGCATGAACTTGATTATTGTGAATTCTTGACACAGTAGGGTGACTGGCAGGGAGACAGTGACAAATTACTGTGTAACAGATGCCCCCTAAAACATGAAGACCGAGAGAGTGGGAGGGGTGAAATGCTTTACAAAACTTGCCGAACTGGGACACCACCAGGAAGGACCGAATATCTCTGATAATCAAGTACATGCAGTGTAGGCATGGGCGCAGCCATCCGAAAGACATAAGGAAAGGTCTGTGGAATGGATGCAGCCACCCAGCTAAAGAGACCAGAATAATGATAAGGTATGGTCGCAGCCATCCATGAAGACTCAGGTATGGGCGCAGCCATCCATCAATGAGTCATGTAATGATCATCCACAAAATCGCAACCTGGACCATAACAGACAGAGATCCAGGGTCTTGCACTCCGTCCTGAACCGAACAAAGTACAAGTCCAAGCATGTGAATAGATGAGCTGAATTCGAACATGCATGAACATCGTCTGATTACCAGTCAGTGATGAAAACTGTTAACAGACGCGAGAGGTACCACCAATAATGACAATGGTCCTCAAGGTACTATAGGTACAATCTGCGGCGTGTGAATCAATGAGCTGGTGTCGAACACCCGCAGAATCATCCGATCGGAGGCCAATGATGAAAACCTCGCGTCGAACACGAAGAACCTGCCATTGAGGCATGCAGGCTCTAAGGCACCTGAAGGGAGTCTCTAAGTCACCTTGCCGGATAATGAGCTGAATTCGACAGGAAGTGACCTTGATCGAAGGTGGGCCATAATGTTTCCCACATCGTCGACACGAGACAGAGGTAAAATGAGTTGTGTGAGATAGCAGATGAGGTTGTATTATTGCAGAGGTCAACTTCTCTTGAACATATCGGCGGCACGACAATCGATTTGGCAGTACTTGACATCAAATGAGCAGAGGGTATGATGACAACGACAATGAGCAAATGAGAGGTCAAATAGGATAACCCGTAGCCACGGAGGTCAGTTGTGAAACAAAATGAGAAATTCCCACCCGACACGAATGCAGACTAGTGCCATGTTCAACAGCGACATACTGCCGACGCGACAATTGCAGTTTCATTTTCCCCACCATTTCTGGCAGGTACCCCGGTTATTTTTGGATGACAAGCTTGACGGGGATAGCATATGCTTGAAGAGTGTCATTTCGACGATATCCGATGTCATCAAGTGTTTAACGATCCTGACAAAGGAAAAACTCGGCGTCTTTTCTTGTTTAGAGAGTCTGAAAAGACAGCGGAAAAGGAAACTCCAGGGGGGTCCTTTTTCGCAAAGTTGTGTCTCTCGAGCCTGAAAAAGTATAAAACAATGCTCGAAAGAACCGCTCGACCATTACGTTCGAGGAGTACTTTTCGTAAATAGTGCCTTCGACCCGAAAAAGTAAAAAAGTGGTCGGAAACACGTCGTTTTAGAGCCAATAATGAATGCGAAACGACAAACACCCGGCAATCTTTTTAAGTTACACGGTCGGAAAAAGAGCTTTAAAACGACCGCCTCTCGTTCCCTTTAACGAGCTGAAAGGAGGCTCAGCCATCTTTTCTTGTTTCATGTCGGAAAAGAGCTCAAAGATGACATTTTTTGGGACCAAGTGTGTTTAGGACCATTATGACTTCACCGTTTTTGAGGACCTACACAGTAAAAATACCCGCATAAATCCGTTCGACATGTTTAAAAACATAGTAAAACATGCATAAAGGCATAAGACATTGACAGAAGCGCTAAATCCATGGTAAAAGCATGACAAAAACACGCATTCGTAAAATCTATAGTTAAGTAAGCCATTTTTACTATAAATAGAAGGGTAAATAGTCATTTTTACCATTGTTACCATATCGAGCCTTTGAGAATGTTGTGAAGCTGCAAAGTTGACGGAGCGAATTCTCCCCCGTGCTGACACCATTCATCGAACGGCTTGCTCCAGGTAGGTTCCCCTTGCCATGCGCTCTATTTTGAGTCCCTTTTTGAGCATTTCAACGGTGGGAATTGGTCGTTTGGCCAAATTCTTTGAGCGTTGGTGCACTCTCGGTCAGCGCGGATTTCCCGCGCGGGTCCGCGCTGATCGAATTAAAATTACACGTACCACCTTCCCGGTCAGCGCGGAAAACCAGTGTTCTTCCGCGCTACCTTGGAGAAAAAACAACGGGCTGCCATGGTCAGCGCGACTGTTTTAAAAACAGTCGCGCTGACGCCGTAAAAATTTGTTTTTTAAGATTTGAACGTAAAAAACTCATTAGTCAGCACTCTAATATTTTTTGATGCTCATGCAGGACGCAATGGCCTTTCAGTGGCAAGAGAGGGCCCATGATGTCGAGGATATAGCTGCTTTTGCAAATGCGGATTGCCGAAATGCCATGCGGGCGTGCGGATTCATGAAATTCTTTCTCACTCCACGTCTGAGGGCTCAGCCTGACCTGCTTGAGTTCCTGATCAGGGCATGGAACCCAGTAGATGGCAAATTTACCATCCGAGGCCGTGACATTGAGTTTGACCATATGGACATTTATTTTTTGACTGGATTGTCGCGCCGGGGCGTGATGCCTATCATAGAGGGGCAACGGCCCAGCGGCGAGACACTTGACCAGCTCATGGCTCGAGTGTGTCCAGAGGCGGTAAAATCGCGAAGTGGAAAGGTGTCAATTCCCACGGTGACTGATATGGTCCTTCGTACCATACTCTTTATGGTAACCCGGGCAGCGGGGAGCTTGGCCAACCATGAGGCCTCGAAGACCCATCTATTGCTAGCTCTCGAGTGCTTACAGCCTACTGTGTTCAACTGGGCGACGACGGTGACAAACAAGTTGAACAACATGAAGAGGCAACTTAGCAACTGTCGTCGTAGGGAGATGAAACAGTTTGGCTACGGGTCGCTCTTACTCCCACTCATTCTGGAGCGGGTTCCAGCCATACGGCTACAGACCATGGCCGTGGATCCACCTAGAGGTCCCCGGGAGACGAGGGCCACTCGATGGGCCTGTATCATGCCGCGCGGGGGTGATGGCCGCCCAGAGGCTTGGGGAGTGTACTTTCGAGAGTGGTTGGACCAGCAGGTCATTTTCATAGAGGATTGGCCATATGCCGGTATGGACTTCCGCAATGATCCTGACATGCCACTGCCCGCGGGAGAGCATTGGGATGATGGAGGTATGACACTTGATCTCGTTTTTAATTTTTTAATGTTTTTTATTTTTCATGTACATGTCTTGATAGACGTCACGGTGTGCAGATGTGGGACCTGTTAGACCCATCGGCCTAACCCAAGAGGCTCGGAGAGAGGGGCAAGGAGCTGGAGCCCTGGCCCTGGTTCCTCCAGGAGTGGATACGTCAGAGACTGTGGCTCGCAACCTTGAGTGTTTGCTGGAGGGAGTGCCGGATTACCAGGGGGTCGAGGAGGTCCCTATAGAACATCAGATCCACACAGTGGGGGTGGCACCCAGGATGCACCGCCTCTTGAGGCGGGTGGCACGAGCAGCTGTATGCTACAGAGAGCATAACCCAACACAGTAGTCGCCTAGGTTTATTTCCACTGATGTTTTGAGAGACATATGTCTCGGATGTACTGAGGACAGTGATTCCATTTTTGACATATACACTTATTTTTGAGCGCCTTAGCACGCCACACGATATATATATATATATATATATACATACCGATTTTTGGATGGATCTTGTTACATGTGATGATGTTTTGTTTATGCTATGCAAATGTTCAATACAAATGTGATCTTATGTATGAATTGCACAACATATGACCCATGTATTTTAATGTTTTAAATGCAAGCTTAAAAGCACACACGGCACGCATGCAAACTATACTTGGGAAATATCTTATTTACATATGCTTTACTCTATTATGCTTTCTATGTTTTCTTGTATGATGTTTATCTATTTCGCAAATGTCTGTCTAACACATGATTTGCCAATGCATCAGTCAACGTGTTTAATCGTATCGGAATATGTTGATATGTGATATAGTCAAAATTCCTTTCTAACAATCTGACACGTAGATACAACCTTAGGATACGTTGGTCTCTGACGGAATATCGCCCGTTGAGTTGATGAACGACAAGCTGGGAGTCTAGGTTTACCATCATTGCTCGAATGCCGAGATCAACTGCTTCAGCTAGTAGCTCAATTACGACACTGTATTCGGAAACATTATTAGTGGTACGACCGAGGCAGACTCCTTGAAGATCTAGCAACTCTCCGTGAGGATCATAGATTGCCCACGCCGCAGAGGAAAAATTGCAAGTACTACGGCAGGCGCCATCAGCGAAACCAACATAAGGTGCACTAGACATCTGCACAAGAAGGAGAAAACACAATAAGAGGCAGACACGCCTTCACACCAAAGCAAAACATGAAATCATGCACACAAAACACACTAAACACGCGTATGCACAAGCTGAGTGCACGAAGTCATGCATAATATTTCTTCAAATACAGCCCGTTGCGGGGCTTGTCAAGAGGATTTCCTTCGTAATCAATCAACTCATATGTGCCCTTTTGTAAAACTCTTTTCACGATATAGGGACCTAGCCACATGGACTCGAGTTTTCCTGCCCCCAGCTTATCTTTAGCTTGATCGTAGAGCAGTACTAGATCTCCCTCAACGAAGGAACGAGGATGAATGTTCTGGTCAAAGTGAGCCTTGACTCTCTTCTTTTGCGCTTCGATAGCCAGAGAAGCTAAACGATGAGTCTCGTCTAACCGTTCTAGGTAAAGAAGCCGTTCCTCCACCGGAGTGGTGTTGGGAAGCAACTCGACAGCTAATTTCAACGAAGGAATCTCACACTCGACGGGAAGGGTGGCCTCCAGTCCGTAAACCAACTGAAACAGAGTGAAACCGGTGGCGTCCTTCACAGAAGTCCAGTAGGCCCACAAGGCTGGGAACAACATCAGATGCCAATTAGACTTGTGCGTATTGACGGTGCGTTGAAGCATAGTGATCAAAACTTTGTTCACAGCCTCGACTTGACCGTTAGATTGTGGATAGTACGGTGTCGAACTATCTTGACGCAAGCCTAGTTGGGTCGTTAGTTCCGTCATCATGTGATTACGGAAATGCTTTCCGTGATCCGTGACGATAGCCTGAGGGACTCCGAAACGAGTAATGACATGATTAAATAAAAACTATGCCACTGTGTAACCGTCTTCGTTCAATGTAGGCATCGCTTCGGCCCACTTGGTGAAATAATCCACAGCAACGATGATGTACCCATGCCCCCCGGCCGAACGAGGGTTACAGGACGTATAATCGATGCCCCATTTGGCAAATGGACCTACGGTGACAACAGGGTGTAGTGGTGCAGGAGGAGCATGCATTTTCCGGTGGTATACTTGGCATTCATGGCATGCGCGAATGGCAAGAATGCAATCTTTGAAGATAGAAGGCCAAAAGTAACCAGCCCGGAGAATTTTCTGGGCGGTAGCATATCCGGACATGTGACCGCCACAAGCACCAGAGTGGCAGTCATTTAACACCCGCTCAGCTTCCTCAAGAGTCAAACATCGGCGTAGAACAGAATCAACGCCGAGGCGGTACAGGGTATCGCCCAAAATGCGATAGGGTTGAGCTTGGTGACAAATTCGCCGTCGAGCATCTTTCGATACATTTGGACGGAAGGAAGACGTCTGCAAATATACGATAATGTCCCCGTACCATGGGTCGAGGGTGCTGATGAGAAACAATGTTTCGTCCGGGATATGCTCCTCCGAACGAGATGGTGCAGAGTGAGATGGTAAGGAACAGAGCAGTTCAGCAAAGACCAGAGATTTCTTAGACTTGGCCGCAGTGAATTCCAAGTCGAACTCTTGGAGGATTACAATCCACTTCGAGTATTTGCCCCCTAGCAGTTGACGTGACAAAATGTAGGTCATGGGGTTGCAGTCAGAGATCACGGTCGTTGTGCGCAACAGGATATAATGCCGGAATCGTTGGACGGCGCAGACAGCTACCAATGCCAACTTCTCGACGTATGCGTAGCGAGTTTCCGTATCCAGAAGGTTGCGACTAAGATAATAGATAACGTGCTTGGTGCCGGTATCATCATCCTGCACTAGAACCATGACGATGGTGGTGTCAGCGGCAGCTAGATAGAGAGTGTAATCACGGTGGTAGTTCGGAGGTCTTAAGAGCGGAGTTGAGACAAGAAGGTCTTTAAGGCGCTCGAAAGATTCCTGGGCGATAGCAGCCCAACGAAAGGGTGTGTCTTGCTTTAATAACCGTGTGAAACCCTTAGCCACCTCGGCATAATTCGGAATGAATCGTCTGAGAAAATTAGCTTTACCCTGCAAGCTCTGCAATTGCTGCAAAGAGGCGGGGGGAGGAAGATTCAAAATGGCCTCGACTTTGAGGGGATCCAGACAGATGCCTTCCCGGGAGACGATGAACCCGAGTAGTCGGCCAGATTCTACGCAGAAGACACACTTATGCGGATTGAGTCGAATACGGTAGTGTCGACAGCGGAGAAAAATTTCGCGTAGATGAGATGGATGGTCTTGACGCTTAGCTGAATGAGCTGGGAGGTCATCCAGGTAAGGCTGTACGATGTGTCGGATATCATGCAAAGCATATGACATCGCACGCTGGAAGGTGGCACCGGCATTTTTGAGACCGAAAGGAAGCTTCTTATAAGTGAAGGTGCCCCAAGGACAAATGAAAGCTGTCTTATGCTGGTCTGCAGGGGCTATGTTGATCTGGTTATAACCAGAGAAGCCGTCCATAAACGAATAAATCTCACTTCCTGCGCAGTCATCAATAAGCTGATCAATGAAAGGCGTAGGAAAGTTATCTTTTGGACAGGCAAGATTGATATCGCGGTAGTCAACGCAGACCCGGATAGTGCCCTGCTTTTTATTCACAGGGACTATATTGGACACCCACTCCGTGAGGGGGATGGCATAGATGAAACCAGCTCGAAGAAGCTTTTCGACTTCGGCCTTGATGGCTGCAGCCTTTGGAGGGTGCACCGGACGTAAACGCTGACGGACAGGCTGAGCACCTGGATAAGTAGCTATTTCGTGCACCACAATACTAGGGTCGATGCCGGGCATTTCCTCGTAAGACCATGCGAAGACATCACGAAATTCACGAAATAAAGCAGTATAGAGTTGCAATTCCTCAGGAGTGCATGTGACTCCAATGAAAATATTCTCGACAATCCCTGGTTTGACAGAGATGTCGATAGGCTGGGTTTGCGTGATGTTACCCATATTGCCCTCCGAAGACACTTGATATAGCTGGACAGGTGTTTGGAGGGTCGGAGATGGGACACATGAAGCAAACCGCTCGAGACATGCGGCCATTTCCGAATGTGGAGGGAGAAACGAAGAACGATGGTGGTGATCTAACCAAGGGAGCTGTTTGAGAGACATAGTCTCTATGATGGCCTCATCGGAGGGAAATGTTTCCTTCAAGGGATCCGAAGTGGCCTCATCACCCAGCCAAGGGAAATGATCATATGAATCAGGAACACTGCTTAAAAAAGCAAGTTCAGGAGGGGGAGTTGATGCAGCGACAATCTCGATGTAGTTGAGCTCGGCAGGACTCAACGGCATCATATCACCCCAAGAGTCTTCCTGATTCAAGGGAGGAAGAACCCATGGATCAGAACGTACTGAAATCATGTTAACAGGGGCGAGATTCGGAGGCGGGAGGGGAAAGACTCCCATTAAGGAGGGATATTTGAACAGTCCGGCTCCCACATTCACTAATGATTTGGAGGTATGCTCCACGAACGGCACATTTCCTTCAGAAGAAGAAGCAAAAAAGGACAGCTGGTCCACCGTGACGATTCTTCCTTGATGAGGGAAGCGAACGACACGGAACAAGGAGGAAGCCACGGCTTGCATGGCGTATGTCCAGCTACATCCAAGGAGGAGGTTGTAAGTGAGATTAGCGTCAACAACTTCAACCTCTACCTCTACGGTTTTCCCTTCTAAAGAAATAGGCAATCGTGGGAGGATACCATATGGACGAGATTCTCTTCCATCGAAAGCTTCCAGGGTTGTAGGAGACTGGCTCAGAGCAGGAGAACCAATAGCCTTCCAGCAAGCAACAGACATGATGCAGGTTGAGGCGCCCTCATCAATGACTGTACGATGAATCGTTTTGCCATTGATGAGGACCTGTATAAGGAAAGCCACTTGGTGAGGCAGTCTCTGTGTGAAACCCTCGAGATCAAAAGAAATTAAATCCGAATCTGCCGGGTCGATGCCACCAATGGCTGATAGCAAGGACTTCCTCTGGGAGGGGCAGCTCTGGAGGACTTCTAACGCGGACATAGTAGACGGAGCCTGAGCTAAGTCCTCGACAATGCTATAGTGCTGTGCAGCACGAGCATTGGGGTTATAAGATGACTTCCTGAGTACACCTTTGGGAGGGGGTCGGGGGATCGTCTCAGTGCTGGGCCGTTCGATATGAAGGGGAACAGAACTGGACGGAGGAGCGCTGGAGGGAACCTCCGGCTCTTTCCCGGCTTGAGATGGATAATCTTTCGATCGAGTTGAAACATGGATGGGGATCGTTCCAGCCATGAACACTTGAGAACCAAACGAGGAAGAGGATTGAGAGGGATCTGCCACCATTTGGGTCTGCTGGGAAGGGAAAGGCTCTTTTAGCACAACAGGAGGCCCCGGAGCACCTTTCAAAAGTTGACTAACCTCGGACCGCCTTGGGCAATCCTTGGTATAGTGATCCTCATCGCAGATGAGACAAGGATACTTAGGTTTTCGTTTAGCTCCTTCCTCGGAGGGAGGCTTAGGAGGATCCTGCTTGGGCTGTCTAGATTTATCTTTAGCTTTCCCTTTCTTTTTCCCTTTCGAGGATTTGTCCGCCGCGGTGGACTGAACGGCGTTTACCTCGGAGGTACTCCCAGAAATTGATTGGCCCTGAGAAGCATTTTCGTTAGAGGTGTTCTGTTGCTGCTTCCCAGGGTTCGCGGCCGATTTCTTTGATGACGAATTCACAGAACCAATGACTCCATCAACAGAAGGCTTTGGTGGAGCCTTGGGCTGTCCAGGCCTCGGGGCATCTGGCAAATACTCATACAAAGTACCCGACTGAGAATACACTAAGTCGAGGTACTGAGCTCGTGCGATTGCTTGCTCTTCAGTTACACACGCTCCCATTGCGATGTCTTTTGCAATCTTAGGGACAAAGGAAGTCTTGAACCAATCGGTCATGAGTTGATCAGGAATCCAAAATTTGATCAAGCGATGACGCCTTCTCCATTCATGTATATGATCAGAGATGTGCGTAGCCGTATCCTGTTTGAGAGACGTGAGGAGATGTGTCCCAGTCTCGTACCGAATAGGTAACTGAAAATGAGTCAAGAAGGCCATAGCCAACGAATTGAAATCTTGAAACATGCCGCGATTCAGCTCGATGTACCACTTAGCGGCTGAACCAGTGAGAGTTCTCTGAAAGAGGTGAAGCCGGATAGAATCATCAAGCCATGAGTTCGATGAACACCAAAGGTGATAAGTCATTACATGGGCCTGAGGGTCTTCACCAGCTTTGCCATCAAACTTTGGACAATCTCCTGGTATTTTGGTTGGAACCGGTGGCCAATATGGATTATGAAAAATAGGATCATTTGTTAACTTGGACACATCAGGCAGTTCCAACATCGCTAAGAATGGTAACTGAGGGTTAAAGGACATTTGTGGCTGCGGATTCGAGGAAACATTAGGGTTCCAACCAGGTGGTGGTTGCCCCCATGGGCTCTGTCCAGATGGACCCGACCCGAAAGGGCCTGGTGCATAGGGACCTTGCCCATATGAGTTCTGTCCATACGGATTCTGGCCATATGCGGACAGTTGTCCCTGTGTCTGCCCCCCAGCTCCCCATGTATTAGCAACTTGCCCTACAGGTGCGACATACTGATAATTTTGGTAAGGAGTGACCTGTGGCTGTTGATAATTTTGATAAGGAGAAAACTGAGTTTGCCCCTGGGGTTGCTGGTAGCCATATGACTGCTGGGCCCTATACTGAGCCTGATAGGGAGGCTGCATCTGGTAAGAAGGATGAGGCTGTGGCCCACCTTGCATTTGATAACCCATTTGAGTTTGAGGCCCAGAGTAATGTCCTTGAACCGGCTGGGCTTGGATCATCTGGCCCGAAGGTTGACTTGGTTGGATTTGGGATGGGCCTGGCTGGCCAGCAGGATGAACTTGCTGGGTGCCAGGTTGTCCGTGGACCACCAAGGGTTGTCCTTGCGGTACATATGACTGAGCCGGCTGAACAGCTGGCTGACCCTGAGGTTGGCCAGCTTGTCCGGATGGATGATTAGGGCGGACAGCGGGTTGACCTTGCTGCATAGAAGGTTGGCCCGTCTGCCCCCTAGGGTGCACAGACTGAACAGAGGGCTGGCTTTGCTGTATAGAAGGCTGCCCCCCTTGGTGCATAGGCTGAGAAGTGGGTTGGCCTTGCTGTATAGCAGGCTTCCTCCCTTGCCCAGAAGGATGCATGGATTGAGCAGTGGGTTGACCCTGCTGAACGTAGGGTTGCCCACCCTGCCCAGAAAAATGACCAGACTGGGCAGTAGGTTGGCCCTGCTGTAAGTAGCGTTGCCCCCCCTACCCAAGAGGATATCCCTGCTGGACTGCTGGTTGATTTTGAGGAGTATAAACTTGCCCTGTTTGTCCAGGTGGGTACCCCTGCTGGAAACCGGGTTGGCCTTGTTGAATGTAAGGCTGCCCTGGTTGTCCAGTTGGGTAACCTTGCTGGGTACCAGGTTGCCCTGGATATCCAGAAGGTTGACTCTGATATGAAAACGACGGACCTCCAACGGCCGAGGGTTGTCCCGGGTAGGGTTGTCCCTGCGGGCCCCCAGATTGTCCTGGGTAAGGCGGGCCATAAAGTGGTTGCCCTTGAGGGGTTTGCACATAAGGCGGCTGGCCTTGATTGGGTGGTCCTTGGGGCTGTCCGGGAGGATTCCGGCGCCCTCGGAAGGTATGAGTAACGGGATCATACGTAACGTCCAACGGTGCCGAGTTCTCAACGAAAGGTTGACGAGGCAGGGATGAAACGTTCTCGAGGTACTGACCATTAGCATCATAATAAAAGAGTGGACCTTGGTAATCTGGGTCCACAATGGGCTGCCCGTGGGCATCATACGGCCCTGCTCCTGGAACACCACCAGAAGAGGGCTGAGCATTTTGTGCAGGATCAATGACTCCAGACGAAACCCCTGGCCGGCCCTGACTGTAAGAGGGACCAGCCCCAGGGTTTGTAGATGAGGATGCGGTCACAGCACTGACGACCGGAGTCGAGTGCGCTACACAAACGGTTGGATTGGTAGGAACTGAGGTAACAGGCGTATTAAGACCTGAAGTAACAGGTGTATTAAGAGGTCGCGAAATAAAGGGCCCCGTGGTGGCAATAAGACTAGGATCCCATATAGTCGTAGAAGTAGTTCTAGCAGCTATCCTATCCCTCACTGACTGATATCGTGGAGGGAGTGGAGAGGTAGCTGGGATCGGAGTTTCAATGTCTGTCACCACGGGTGTCTCACCTGTGCTGGAAGATGTCTCATCCATGGGGGAAGTAGACATCGGAGACGACATACCGAGAGGAGTACGAGGGGTATAATCGCTGTCAGGCTCCCAGATAGGATTCCAATCTTCTATGTAATCTTCATCACCCGGGGCACGTATGTTGATAGGCTGGATACTCGGAACAATGGGAAGAGTATCACTTACAACTGGTACCTTTGGAGCAACAGAAGATGGAAAACCTTGATCACTCGGACCGGGAGTTGACGGGTCAGCCAGGATGACAAGACCCCTTAGAAAACCTAAAGAAAACTAACGGTAAAGACCCTACTCACAACTAGTGCACACAAGATCTAACCAGGTGATGTTATCGTGGCCGAATTAATTTTAAGACACAAGAACCAAACTTGACCTTTTCATGTTTCAAGAGTCGAGAAAAGGACGAAAAGATGACTCCAGTCTCCTTCGAATGTTTAATGAGCACGAAGTGACAAGACGCTCACAGGCACCTTTTCATTTAGGGAGTCCGAAAAGGATCAAAAGTGACTGCTCTGGAGACTCTAGGTATAGGGTTTACCAGGCGACCCGTAAAACTGCTTATACACCTTAGCAATTGTATGAGAGCCAAGGACTTTCCGTACTGCAGTCAATCTTCCTGAATGCTGTGTTCGGTGGGTTACGGTTCACAAGGCGGCAGACTCAGCTTCCTATGGATAAAGGATAAAAGCCTAGTGGGGTCTCCCTATATATGCGACGGTACGTGGGAGCACAGTCCGTGTTAGACCACTATCGAGTCACAGAAGGAGGAATCACCCAACCATAATGTGAAACAACAGTGACTATGTTTAAAGACGCCGGAACACGTCTCTAACCTAGACCTCTAGATATTTGCGTTTAGTTCCAATGCGTTTTTAGGTTAATTCAGTTCATTTTATGGTTGATCTTGAAATTAAGTTTCGATTTTAGGTCCTATCGTGTGTTCTCTCACAATTACCTAGATGCAAACTACATGCCAAAGAATATCATTTTGTTCGATGAATTCTAACTATGAGAAGGTTAAGAGCTTTCAATCCAACAAAATGAAATCAAACAATCAAACAACCTAATGCAGCTAAAAGCAAGGAAAGGAAACTTTTCTTTTGAAAATGTGAATCAATAAAATGTTCTTTTCCTTTTCAATTCTCGAAATCAAAGCTACTAGTTTGATTTTCTTTCAATGGCACAAAGCATCCAAATGAATTTTGAGGAACAAGAACACCAACCAAATCACATAATGAAAGCACACAAAGTTCCCAAAACATCCAAAAACATCCCCAAATCAAAGGGAAAACCAAGTTCCGCACGAGCTATGTGATCTAAGCTCGGCAAGACAAACAGGAATTCAAGCAAGGAAGAAGGAAAAACTGCTCGGAAACACAACCAAAAACACTTCAGAAATCACTGAACAAGTGTAAAAAACAAATCTGAAGTTGGCTGGTCAAACAAGAGAACAAGATCCCTACGGAAGGCTTGACACACACACGGCCACTAGATGCCCTAGGGCTAGAGTGTGAAATCAATGGAGAAGAGCAAACACCCGGAGGATGAGAGTTACAACCAGTCAATTAGAGATTCAACACAATCCAGCAGCTGTAAAAGTGATGTCTGAAATACAAACCAAGCAGCGAAAGCAAAGAGGAAGGTATTTGCAAAACTGAAAAATGAGCAAAAACGAAACCCTGTGAACCAAGACTTCGCAAACAAGTACCTCATAGTTCAGGCAATGAAAAACAAGTCATAGACCAAGTGGAGAGAAGAGGGGAAAGTCAAAGCAACAGGTTCAGGAGGCTAATTTGGACAAAAATGAACTCTACAGGATCAGCACGGGTGGCCTTCAGCAACTCGGCGCTAACAAGAGAAGGCCTGTAGCAACTTTGCGCCGTCAGCGCGGAAGCACATGGATTAAGCGCGCTGTCTCAAAAACGAGGTCAGCGCGACTGTTAGTCGTACAGGAGCGATGACAGGGAAAAAAAAGAAGCAGGTATGCAACGTCAGCGCGTCTGTTTTGAATTAAACCGCGCTGAGGGTAAAAAATGAGTAGAATCAAAGCAAAAGCTCCCAAACCAGAGGTAGAAACCCTTTAACAATTAAGACACTTCCTAGATGGACCCAGGAAGTCTACAAGCAGAGAATCAATCCCCAAATCTTGAAAAGAGAGAACAATCAAATTCAAACACAAGAATGGACACAAGAGACAAAAGGCTGAACTCCCCAGCGGAGTCGCCAAATTGTTGGAGAGGAAAATCCCCTCTACGGATAGAGGCAATCCCTACTAGCCCAGAGTGGGTCTAGCAGCAATCAATCAATGCTACTATGCAAGTTCCTAATTGCGATTAAAAGGTAGGCAAGAACACCTACTTGGATTCCAGCGCTGTTGTTTGATGAAGAGATGCCGCCTTCGCTCCTTCGCTCTGGCTGGTCACGATCTTCCGCGATCTCCGCGAATAGACACCTGCACACACGAAGAGGAAACAAACACAAGCGTGAAATCTAATAAAAGCAACTATACATCAGTCAGAAAGGATGTAATTCACATTAACCATTGCATAGAAAAATGAGAATGGAACAATAATAGTAGTCATCTATTATTAATCAAGCAGAGAAGAGTACAACCAAATGTTCTGACGTCGGTATCCTTCTCAGGAGGGGCCAGTCAGCAAGTGTCTCAAGCATTCACCTTTGGAAATGATTCTCCCAAGACAAGAAACTCTCTCTCTCACATAAGCAACACAAAACAACCTTCCCTAAGATATCAAGCACTTCCACACTTATCACACCAACTACCTATAGTAGCAGCAATCTGAGCACTATAAGCTCCACACAATCCAAGCTATTCCAAACTAGCTGCTCATGGTAATGGTAGAGGTTTATATAGGAGAAGGAGTCTCCTTGAATAGTGGAAGGATGAGCTTATTTTCAAGGGAAGTAGTTGCAAAGGGTCGAACAGACATGCCATAGAAGGGAGGCGATACTCACAAAGCCAACAACCAAGTCTGGAGTTATCTGGAAGGCTGGCTGTTGGAACAAATTCGCCTAAACTGGATCAGCGCGGGTGCATAACTGGTCTGGCGCGCTGACGTCGCAAATACATAATGGAAAGGGCCATGTCAGTGCAGGTAAATACAAACAGAGGCTGCACTGGTCATGAAATTCGATCAGCGCGGAAAAGTCGTGTGCTTCCGCGCTGGCAGCGCACGCGGTCTGTTATGAAGCGCCAGTCATCGCGAATATTTTGGAAACAGTCGCGCTGATGAGGAAAACTTTGGAAAAGTGGGTTTTTGGCCAGTTCAGAAGGCATGAACTTGATTATTGTGAATTCTTGACACAATAGGGTGACTGACAGGGAGAGTGACAAATTACTGTGTAACAGGGTGCGTTTTCCATTAGGGAAACCAATGGGGACAATAAAATGAAGAATATAAGCCTCTCTTCTCTACCTCATTTCCATGGCTTGACCATAAAGGACCCTGACACTTTCCTACTTGGGTTTGCTATTATCTCCTGAACCTATGACTATACAGAGGATGAGAAAAAGTTAAAACTGTTCCATCTACCCTCAAGGATGCAACTTTCCGCTAGTTCATGGGTTTACCTGTAGATAGCATCATAACTTGGGCTCGGATGCAATAGGCCTTTAACAACAAATATAGGACTACTATATGTCAAAGGACACTAAAGAATAGATTTTTAGGATGACCATAGGCCAGGATGAATCCTTAGAAGACTATGAAGAAAGATTCCAGTTCAGTTACAAAAGGGTTAGGTGCACACTTGACCCCGAGTCACTGAAGCTGGTCCTGATTAGAGAGTAAGGGAGGATATCCTAGATACCTTGCATTTGTTAGCAGGAGGAGATATCTACCAACTACCCTATGAGGATATCAAGGCTGCCTTTAGAAACCATTCTAGGGCAACCAGGAAAAAGGGTAAGAGTAGTCAACCTATAGCCGGTACATCATATTCCAACTCATCCGTCACGGGTGAAATTGGAAATATGATGGAGGACTTCAATAGTGAGAAGCTGTAAACCCTTGCCTTGCAATTGGATACCATGAATGTAAAAAGGAAGCAAGAGGAAGTAGAGAGAGCCTTAGCCATATTTTGTCCTAGATGCACAAGGAGGCATCCTAGGAATGAATGCCCATTGAACTGTATTGATATTTTCTTAGTCTGTGAAGAAAACCACTCCATAGAAAAGTGCCCTTCTTTACCTGGACTCAATGCTATATGTCAAGGAGCTGAAGGGGTCACTGAGCATCTTTACTAAATCAACCAAAGGAGACCTCCTGGGCCTAGACCATACCAACAGGGTATGCAAGGATCATCCCATGCATATTATAGACCCAACCAAACCACAACTATACCATCTTGGGGACCCCCTGCTCATCCTTCCTGGTCCACACCCCCTCCTTGGTCCTATGCACCTCAGTATCATTCCCAACCATCTAGGAAGTCATTTCAACCTTAAATTCAGGCACAACATCAGTGGAGTACCCCACCCCAAGGGTGGAGGCCCCAATTCAACAGTGTTCCAACTGTATTGGCTCCACCACCTACTCAATCACAACTCCTACACTCTGCTCCTGTTGGCTTATTAGGTCCTGACCTAGGTTCGGAAAAGTTATTAGCCAAATAAATCTCACAGTTACCTGCCCTTTCAACAATAGCCCATGGAGCATGGACTGAGGTCTCACTCGAGGTAACAGGGGAGGGTGCTAGAACCAGGCTTCCGCATGCTTGGAATGTCTTGATGTGGTTTGGAAGGTTTGCGAACCGTTCTATAGCTTCGCGCTATTTGGCCTCTGCGCAGATCTGAAACAAGGCAAATCCTTAATATTTCTTATTACTGAGTTTGTTACAGATTAGATCTATTTCTTACTGTCTTCAAGCAAAAATTTAATAAAAATTACTAGTGCACATACCTAGAAATGTTTTAGATTTGCATAAAATCAAACCATAACCAGATATATGAACTTGAAATTAAACAGGTCCACGATATTTCAGAATCAACAAAGTATTTCCGAACCAACTTATCTTTATTCAACTCATTCGCCAATACAACCAGATCTACCTTGCGCACTCAGCTTCGGGGGTTCGCACACACAGCCGCGGACTTTACCAGGCCTCTGTGCGCACAACTGCAGAGCCTCTATCTACTCACCAATGCACTTGACTCGGACTTACACATGCAAAAAATATTGTCTTCACAAATCCATAGCACCAAGATCCATAAAAAACAAGAACTACCTTTTACCCTTAGAGCCACGCTCTATTTATACATTCCCATCATCCGCTGACCATGGGCAGGCCGACTTACTTCCTATTATTCTATACTATTTCTTGGGCAAACAAGCCTTTGACTCGAGCTATTACATTTCGCGCTCCGCATATTTTATAGATTTACAATATTATTATCCTAACTTCTAGGCTTTAAGCCCCAAAACTGTTATGCGGGACCTCCGCTACCCAACAGGCCCCCAACACAATCATCATGACTCCTCCTGAGTCACTCATCAGGGTCGCGATATGCACTGCCTAGGCTCTACGGTTCACCTTCCTGTGAGTGACGTAACCGATATTGCTCTAGCTAGGGTGCCACATATGGGGACTCATCATACCAATGTAGACATTTTCCAATTTCGTATCTTCTGTACACACTTTCTGATGCAACTTGTTTTGCAATTTTGCAAGACCATTGTTGCTGTTCACGAGATCCCAATCTTCAAGGTGCATCATAGATGGCCTATTAACTGCCATTCCACCATTTGTATCCATATTTACGGCCTTTTCCGTATCTTTCATGGTTCGTCGTCCAACCCTTAGGTGAGGCTTCGGCATCTAGACCAGTTTTGCTTCGTGTCTCCAAATTTCCAGCACATCCCCTACCGTCGATGCTGAACTTTGCAAGGTGCCTGCAACTCTCAACACCGTCTTCTTTAGAAAACCTTGCATCTCCAATGGCCATATCACAACCCTCGGGCTTACTTCTTGAGTGTAGGTAATGAATAGTTCCATAGGGGTGGGAAGGCACAATAGCTTACTGTTCTCAGAAGCGTAGCTCATTCGGTGGATTCCCCCTGTGATTTACAAGTGTTAGCTCCCACCTTTTCTGGTGCCCTCATGCTAAGCCTACGATAGATTGTTCCAGATCTGGCTGGTACCCTGTCTCTTAATTGCCCACCGCCTGCTCCCTTTTGCCATAACTCCGACATCTTGTCATGAATAGTGAAAACAACGGTCACCTCTCTGCTTGTCATGCAGCAGCACAACCCTTTCCATGCAACTATGAACCTTGTGACAGATCAAACCTACACGCACCACAGTTGTCATGCAGCTGCTCCCTAGATTGCTTTATCATCCCACTCTCTCTTTCAACTAGCTGAAGAGGTGAGACTGTCTGTCGGGTGGTTAGTAAGGCGGTTGGCCCACCCGTGTAGAGCTTCAGGTGACTACCATTTACTCTTCCCAGGAAGGGGTCTCCATTGAGCTTAGCAAGCTGGATCACGCCTCCATCTGTAACTTCTTTGACTACATAAGGTCCCAACCAGTGCATGCGGAGCTTGCCAGGGAATTTTTCGAACTTGCTATCATATAGTAATACTAGATCATTCTCTTTGAATGTGCACATCTTGATATGGCAATCATGCCAAGCTTTCTCTTGCTACTTCTGTACTTGCTGATGAAATCATGCCAAAAATCGTTCCTCCTCCAGTTCCTCTAGTTGTGCGATCCTTTCTTCCAGAGCCGCGCGGTCTGCCATGCCTGTTGCCGCTGCTATTCGTAAACTAGGTACAATGTATTCCATTGGCATGAAGAATTCCTTGCTGTAGACTAACCGGAAAGGTGTCTGACCTATCAACCTCTTGCATGTTTTTCACTATGCCCATAGCACAACAGATATGTGCAAATCCCAATCGTTATGCTGCGCATTACATACCTTGGTCAACGCTGTCTCCAAAATTTTGTTAACGGCTTCAACGGTCCCATTTTCTTGCGGATGGTACAACCTACTTTGTTGATGGTATATCTGAAATTCCTCAGTGAGCGCGCTGATAGTCTCATTCAAGAAATGCGTTCCGTGATCGCTCATTAGAATTTTTGGACATCAAAATCGCATTAACACATTCTCGAACAAGAATTTCGTGGCTGTAGAGGCTGTGCAGTCTTTAACCGCCTGTGGTTCCACCCATCGAGTCAAGTATTCTGTTGCAGTGATGATATATCGTGTCCCCGTTTTTCTTGGAGGTCTGATCGGCCCCATAAAATCGATCGCCCATTTCTCAAACGGTTGCAATGTCATCTGTGGTTTAAGTGGCATTTCATTCCTCCGTGATGGTTTCCTAGTCCGTTGACATACGTCGTAGGCTTGACAGTATGCTTTCAAATCTTGATGTAGAGTTGGCCACCATAGCCCAGCGTGAAGAATCTTATCCGTTGTGGCATGGCTCGCATAATGTCCTCTAGCAACCCCCCCATGTGCTTTGGCGAGGATCTATCCTCGCTCACATTCAGGTACATATCTACATAATATTTCGTCGTTGCCCATTTTGTAGAGGTGCCCTGCAATAACAATAAAATCTACTGTGCGTATCACTAATTATTTCTTTTGCTGAACAGAATATCCCTGCAGTGGGGTTCCTATGGTTAAGAAGTGGATGATATCCTCAAAATGGCCATCTGCGACAGGTACTACATAAAACTGTGCATCCAGTAGTCCTTCCTCTAAGTTTGTAGGCTCTTTACAGTTCTCAATCTGGGATAGGTGATCTGGGCCTGCGTTTAGATGTCCCAGCTTTACGATGACTTTGAAGTCATATTCTTGAAGTAATAGCAACCACCTGCAAATGCGCCTCCCCAACACAGGCTTGTACCCTAGGTATTTTAGCACAGAGTGGTAAGTATACATTTTAAAGTGTCCTCCTAGCAAATAGTGGTGGTATTTCTGGAGTGTGTATACCATCGCCAATCCTTCTCACTCAATAGTGGAGTAGTTCTTCTCAGCTTTTGACAATCGTCGACTTGCGAATGCGATCGGGTGATCAATTCCTTCCGCTCCTTCCTATGTGAGTACCGCTCCTAGTGCGATACACGACGAATCAACATGCACATGAAATTCAATGTTCCATTTTGGAAAGACCAATATAAGGGCTGATGCAATCTTTTCCTTAAGCGTTTCCAGACTTCTGTTACATTCCTCATTCTAGCAATAAGTAGCATCCTTTTTCAGTAATTGCTCCATTGGTGCTGTGATTTGTGTGTAGCTTTTTATGAACTTTCGATAGTAACGAGTGTGTCCCAATGTGGTGTGCAATTGTTTGACACTTTGCGGTGCTTGCAGGTTGAGTATGACAACAATCTTTGCCAGATCCACCATCAACCTTGCTTATAAGCCACATGGACGAGCAGGTTTCTGAAGGGGATGAGGAAAGTACACTTCTTTAGGTTAAGCCCAATCTGGTGCCGTCGGAAAGTATCCAACATTAACTGTAAGATCGTGATATGTTTCTTAACCAGTGCGAACATGGTTCAATCATCAAGATATACCTCTAAGAACTTTTGTATAAACTCCTTGAATGTTGCTACAACAACGTGTGAAAATATTGTCGGCGCATTCTTCATTCCAAAGGGCATCACCGTATACTGAAAGTAGCCCCATTCAGTAGCGAATGCTATTTTACTCCTATCCTTTGGCGCAATCTTGATCTGGTGGTACACCGAGAAGCCATCCGTAAAGGAGTGGGCTTCATCGCCACCCAAATTTTATAGTACCTCGTCCATAAATGACGTCGGAAATGGATTGTTAATGCATGCATCATTGAGCTTCAGAAGATCCACGTAGATGCGAATTTCACCTTTCTGTTTTTTCTGTTGCACCACCATAGACTTACCCAGTCGGACTCTTCAACTGATTTAATTATTTTTGCTGCGAGCATTTTGTCCAAATCTTTGCAGACCTTCACTTTGCATTTTGGATTCAACCGGTAAGGCCGCTGTTTAATTGGCTTTGCATCTAGATTCAAGGTTATCTTCATCATGCCCCGGTCACTGATGATCCTTTTCAACTCTGTGATTTTAGTCGGGAATAAGTCTTGGTACTTTCGAAGCAATTCGACAACTTTTTCCACTATGGCATCATCCCAATAGTCCCCAAGCATTTCATACTCCGGCTCTTCCTCCATTTTGATGTTTATTTGTTTCGTTTTCAACAGCGCGGTGATGTCTAGATCCTCGATTGCTGGTCTGCGAACCTCGCGAATCCCCTCTATTTCTGGAATATTGATATTTCTGGGGTTGTCCTCATCATCCTCTACCTGCACATTGTAACATTCCAGGGCCTAGCTTAACTATCTCGACCAGTTTGGCTACACGATTTCTTCTGGTTCCAGTGTTATTTTGAAGATAGCAGCCTTTACTAGCTTCAACACATTGTCCATAGTATCCATCCATTGATCTTTAGATAGAAATGGTAACAAAAACCCTTCGCGCAAGATATCCCATCGCTTGTACCATGTCGGAGCTCTGTTTTAGTATACCAGTTCCTTGGAATGACATCCAGGGTATGATCAAATAAGTGTACCCACTCCGGTTAAGGCTCTTCTCCATAGGTTTGGATCCATCTAGTAAGGTGCATGCGCAAGTCATCACGCCCATCATATTTCTCAGTTATTTGTAGTTCCAGGTTTCCAAATCTTATCTGCATCATGCGCTTGCAGCCGCACCAATCGTCGAAAGTTCCTTCATGAGTGCCCCACCAATGCATAGGCGTCGCGTGCAATGCCCATCACAATGCATCAAATCGTTGGTGCTTTGGAACCATGCTTTCAAATTTGGTCAGGAATTCATCTACTACTGTGAGCCCATCATACATCGACAGTTCATGATCTTGAGCATTGACGCAATACAACAACTTACTCATCATATTGCAGTTTAACGTGGTTACCCCGTTCAACTGATTATGCCACCGCTCGTCTTCCTCATCTGAATCTTCGGTGCAGGACTCTGCATGCCCCCATGATATTCTTCCTTCCACAGTCGGATTGACCCAATCTTGATTTCGTGCGTAATTTTGTAGATACAATCTAAGTCATCATCACTTCCTTCGTTGCGCACAGGTTCAGTGTAACACGGTCCTTCAGCTGGGTCTAGTGGAATGACTACGCGGAGTGACTTCTTCTCAAATATCATTTTCTGCTTCTTTAAATTAACAACCCCATTCATATCGGTGACCTAGTCTATTCCTAACAATGCACAGTAAGGGATACTTTCATCCACGATTTCTATTACCTCAAAGTCCATTCGGGTGCTCGTGCCTTCTATATCTACTGTAATTCCTTGCAATCTTCCCATGGGCAGGATCTTCTGTTGATTTGCCATCCACAATTGAATAGGAGATCATTGTAGTGTGGGCTTGCCCATGCATTCCCAAGCCTATTTAGGTAGTACATTTGCATTTGAGCGCAAGTCGACAATGATCTGATCCATCTCATAGTCACCAATCTGCGTCGTTAATTGTATTTCCCACCTAGTTCGCGACACCTGTTTTCCCAATTTTCATACCACGTGAGGTTCCCCCAACCCTACGCACCTAGTTATCAATTCTTGTAATCCTTTAACTGCCCTATTTTCGCGAAGCAATTTCATGCATGTCTCTAAAAAGGTAGTTAGCATTGAGGGATCCCTTTCCAGCTCATGTTGATCCTTACTACCTAGGGTAGAGACTTCCTCGAAGCTCTTCCTAGCTTCGATATTTGTGCCCTTGTGAACCTCGACATCGTCCTTGGTTACTTTCCCCTTATCCTCCCCTGTAGTTGTGCCACTTTTGAGCACCATGTTTATGTTGGGGTCTTCCTCGCGCAGTTCGGCCCTCATCATTTGGACATTATGTGTCATCGTAGGTTGTGCTTCCCTCTTCTCCCATATCTGTGCTATCAATGTGGGGAAATCTATCATTTAATGATCGTACTGCTCGCAGTAAAGGCATGATATTCTGGTCGAGTTGGTACAGTCCTGTGCGTAGTGTCCTGGTCCTCCGCAATTGTAACAGATTAGCTGCCCGCGACCCCTTCCTGGCCCCATTCCTCCTCGTCCTCGTCCACGTCCCTGGAACCCACCGTGTGCTATCACCACGGCTAGATCCCAACCTCCTACTTCAGTCTGCATCCTGTAGGCAAGTGACCAGTCCATTAATAATTGTAAGTACAGCAGTCTCGCTGCTCGTGGCCCACCGATCTGTAAAAGTTGCAAAGTAGTTGCTGGGGGGTCTCATTAAATTTTGGCAGTAGATGACAATTTCCCATATTTTTCTTTTTTCCCACCTGACAGATTGCGCACCAGAGTGAGGGTGTCTCACTTGGCCTTGCTTGTGCCTTTGGTCACAATGGCATTCGTCCCCCCTACCGCCACATAGTTCGTAAAGACCGGACAATGCTCCTTATTGTGACCCTGGCTTTTACATTTTATACACCACACTTCCTCCCGGACCTCTGGCTGGGGCACCTTTTCCTTTTCTAAACTCTGCATCTCTAAACATAGGTTTTGTATTTTCATGTGGATTTGCTGAACTCCCAACCTCAGATCCTGTATTGAAGTTTCATGCAACCTCATCGCTGTCTCTAATGCTTCAGCCTGGGTTGAGCTCTTTTGTTGTGACAACATCGTCCTTAGATGTGGTGTTAATGAAGCCACAAACCATGCGTAGTGTTGCACATCTCACAGTGTCATGTTTGCCTCACAGATTGTACTTTCGAATCAATGATTGCCCGCATTCGGGTGATGCTTGAGTACTTTATATACCACGTCAGTGCACGGTCCTGCAGTGCGCTAACTACGGTAGCCTTTTTGATGTTGTTTTTCGTAACTACGTGTGCCTCCCATACTGTCGTCACCACGAACCGAAATTGTTTTGGATCTTCACTTCCTGCTCCTTTGAATACCGGAAAATGAATCGTGCTTGTCATGTTTAACTTCTGGTTTGCATGTTGGTGCACTAGGACCTTCTATGAACTTGTACCGCTCCTGATTCAATTAATCCTCAGACTCTTTCTCCATGGGATTCCAGTGTCTTGACATCAAACATCCCTTAGGAAGATCCCGGTCCCGGCAATGGAACAATTTGTTGGCTTATTGGGCCCTGACCCAGGTTCGGAAAAGTTATTAGCCAAAAAACTCCCGCAGCTACCGGCCCTTTCGAAAACAACCCGTGGAGTGCGGACTAAGGTCTCACTCGAGGTAGTAGGGGAGGGTGCTGGAACCAGGCTTCTACACCCTTGGAATGTCTTGATGTGGTCTGGAAGGTTTGTGAACCGTTCTGTAGCTTCGTTCTATTCGTCCTCCATGTAGATCTAAAATAAAGCAAATCCTTAATATTTATTATTATTGAGTTTGTTACAGATCAGATCTACTTCTTACCATCTTCAAGCAAACATTTAATAAAAATAACCAGTGCATGTACCTAGAAATGTTTTAGATTTTCATAAACTCAAACCATAACAAGATATATAAACTTGAAATTAATTAGGTCCACAATATTTCAGAATCAACACAGTATTTCCGAACCAACTTATCTTTATTCAACTCATTCGCCAATACAACCAGATCTACCATGCACACTCAGCTGTAGGGGTCCGCGCACACAGTGACAGACTCTACCAAGCCTCTGTGAACATAGCTGCAGAGCCTCTATCTACTCACCAACTAGCTTGACTCGGACTTACAGGTGCAAAAAATACTGTCTTCACAAACCCATAGCACCAAGATCCATCAAAAACAAGAACTCCCTTTTACCCTTAGAGCCACGCTCTATTTATACATTCCCATGGTTCGCAGACCATGGGCAGGCCAACAATATCCTATTATTATATACTATTTCTTGGGTGGACAACCGTTTGAATTGACCTATTACATTTCGTGCTTCGCATATTTTGAAGATTTACAATATTATTATCCTAACTTCTATACTTCAATCCCAAAAACTATTACGTGGGACCTCCACTACCCAATAGCTCCACCTAAGAAACACTAGATGCATGCCCATCCAAATCGAAACCCAAACAATAGGCAAGCTCAACAAAGATACAATGGAGAGACATCATACCCAACTTATGCTATAGAAATCTAGGAGATCAACCTAAGATCTGGGAGAATTGTCCCAGATAACCAACCTCCCTCTCTGGAAGAAAGAGAGGAAATCAACCTTAAAGAAAATCCACCCTTTCCTGAAATATTAGCCCAACCACTCTAGCCTACCCTAGAAGAAATTGAACTTCTGGGAGAATTGAAGAATCTATTTGTAAAGATCCCCCTTCTCCGGCAATCAAAGATGTTCCTATCTACAATAAGTTGATTAAGTAGAAGTGCTTCAAGCATCCAGGAAGAAGAAAAAGGGATGCCCCTACTATTAATGTCATTGGGCAGTTATCTGACTTAATGCTGGGCTAGGTAATATGTCCAAAATATTTAGACCTTGGAAGCCCTGTAATAGATGTGCACATCAATGGCACCATTGTACCACACACTCTGATTGATCCTAGGGCTGCCATTAATGTGATGACCAAGGACACCATGCTCAAGCTTAACCTCCAATGGTCATTAAGGAAGACCACAACAGTTCTACAACTTGCAGACCTTTCCACAGTCACCCCTGAGGGAATTTTGGAGGATGTGATGGTCTCCATTAACTCCTGGGAGTACCCTGCAGATTTCCTAGTTTTCCAGCCTAGGGCTAAGCTTACTGATTACCCTCTCATCCTTGGGAGGCCATGGTTGGCCATAGCTGATGCCTACATTGGTTGCAGAGCTGGGAATATGACCATCCAGAATGGGCATATTTCCAAACAGCTAGTCTTATACCCTCTTGCTCAACCCTCCCTAGAACATGATTTACCATTATGGTTGGAGGAGGAGGAAGAAGATGAGTTTTATTCTGCCGAACTTTATGCTTTGGAAGCAACCATAGGAGGACTGTTATAGCACCATTTACCATCCTTGGTATTTGTGATGCTTGGTTAATGACCTAGGGCAACCCCTCCTTCCATACTTGGTCCAAATATTTAAAAAACAAAGTTTTATTCCCTGTACGCTACTTTGCCCTGAGATAAAAGCATGTACACGCAGGTTAGTCAATACCCAACCCACATATATGTTAGAAAAAATAAATTTCCTTAATTATGGGCATAGTTCATGGTTTTACCTGTTGATTACCTCCTATTTCCAGTGGCCCAACTGTTTCCCAACTAAAAAACCTATTTGGGAGGAGTATAAATAGACTTCTATGGGAAGGCCTCAAGGAGGAGAAGAGATAGAGTTATTATACTGAGATTATCCCTAATAGAGTCTGAAGTATCCTTGTGCTTGAGGCACTTCCCCAAGTTTTAGGAAACCCTTGTCTCCTTGATTGTTGATATTCTCCCTCTTGCTTGAGACATCATGGTATTGGTTATGGAAGGAGGCTATTGAAGACTGGGATTGGATGGATCTGGAGGACAGTTCCGCTTGGATCCAGAAGAAGAAGACTCAGGTGAATTCTTTTTGTTTTGGTTATATCTTTCTACAATAAAAGGAAGCACTGTCTTGTTTCTGAGATTAACTGTGTTTATGCATCAGATACTGTTGTAATTCATATATGAATGTTATTTTGATGTATAAATAATGATTTTCTTGTATGATATAAAGTTAGTTTCATTAAAATTCTTCATCTATATACTGCTATGTATGTTCGAATTGAATAATTTTCATGTTTGGAGAACATCAAGAGTTGTAGAGCGTCTGAACGCTACAGGATCTACCTGAACGAAGGACATCCGGGTATGGTTGCTCTCACATAGTTTGTTTATTTAAGCATTTTTCATGAGTTGTATGAGTTTTTCTTACTGTAGTTTTCTCTTTTTCTGTTGGGGTTCAAACCCAAAGCCCTAAGGTACTTATTCCCGTAACAGAATTGGTGACTCTGCTAGGGACAATCGTGTTATTCCTAGTTTGGGCTATTCATTGTCAATTAGGGCTTAGTTCTTGGTTTGCTTGATATGACAATATTATTTGGTCTAATAGAATCTCAGACCTTAAGTCTGATCATTTTGATCTGGCTTTGTTTTTTATTTTTCTTGCAAAGCTTTGTATACACACTTTAGTCTGTTTACAGTAGCATACACATGTTAGTTTCTATGAAGTGAACCTATGTATATGTGAATTTCCTTTATCAGAAGCGTGTGCACATGCCGCTGTGCTTGAACACAGTTGCGTATACCATTTTTTGCAATATTTTTTCAGATCTCTCTACCTAGAAAGATTTGTTTCTTGGTTTGTTTAGTCTCTAAGTGGTCAATTTCTGTCTCTAGAATTTTATTATTATGTGAGCTTACTATTTTGAAGTCTCTTCTGCTTTGAAAAGATTTGGTCTAGGTTTTCTTTTGAGTGAGTTTTATGATTTGTGTTTTGGCACACAAGGCTTCATACAAAGGTTCTTGGTTGTTATGGTCCTTTAGAATAGCAGATTGTTTTCAATCTTATTGTCAAGCTCGGTTATTGGTCTACTTGCTTTGCTTTCCGTCATTTTGTGGCCTTATACCTTTTCTTGCTTTTTGGGAGTCTTTTTTGATGAATTTGAAAGTATTTATTTCCTGACTTCTTGATCATTTTGTCAAGCTCTTTGTTACTGTTTGGGTCGTTTAGTGCAAGTTGAAGCCTTTTTCTTCAAGTTTTCATTTGTTGTCAAATTTGTAACTTGCAAAGATTTCTTGTGCTCTTCTTTCGGTCTTTGAGTCTTAGTGGAATTTAGAGTTCTTTCAAAAGGTTTTTTTGATTGTTTCTTGAAAAGATCTTAAAAAAAAAAACATTTTTTTTGTTTTCTTTTGCCAAGTTTGATTTTGGTTTCTTTTGATTTTTTGAAAGTGAATTGTGATCTTTCGGGATTTGTCCTTCTCGTTTGGAGAGAATTTTGTATTCAAAATTTGTATTCTTTTCAACAATTAAGTTGGCTTATTAATAGTTATAAACAATTTCTTTCGTTCCTTTTTAGAGTAATTTAGGATCTTGCATCTTCATTACACCTTCCATTAGGGTAGTTTTCATTATTAAAGCATCAATAGACTTTTTAGTTTTTGTATGTGTGGAGTGTGTTTTAAGAAAAGAAAAGAAAAAGTTTTTTGCTTTATAGAAGTTTTGTAGAACCCACGTAGAGATCTCTTTTCATTGAAGAACAAACAATTGCATTCATGTAAGTTAGTTTTTTAGTGATTTCTTTTGCGTCATACAGACACCATTGGTTTCATTTGCATTTATACCCTTGACTTAAAAGAACAACCTTTAAAAATCAAGCACTTAATAAAATAAACTAGAACTTTTGTATTGTCATCAGAATACATCAACAAGTTTAGGTTTATTAGGGCCTTGGATTAGGCGAGAGGAGAGTTAACTCTCCAAGGATGCTCTAAATTGTAAAGCATAGAAGTTTTATTAAAGAGCGAAATCCAATAGAGTTAGGGAGACCAAGAAAGCTACGTGACTGGGAGTAAAGCACAAGGGCTAGTGAACATAAGAAAGAGATACTCCGTCTTACTTGTCAGATCCTACCTCATGACTGTTCTACCTGACTTCTGATATGAGTTGGTGACCATAGTTGCCTATCCTAGGATCCACACAGGTGGCTATGTAGGGGAATCCTGTGGCACCTGAGGTTGACGTTGTATCACGTTAAACAGTACTTCTGGAGGGCACCCTTGTGAAGCTTGGGGGCTTGCACCGGCAAAGGGTGTTGTTTGGAGGTCAACGTAACTACCTATGATACCTTTGCTAGTAGGCTTGGGGTGTACTTACACCATTCTATTTTCGGAAGGCCCTTATTATTAAGTTTCTTATATTTTGGTGTCTAGTCCTAATCACCCGGAGCGGAAATACTTGGAAGTTGTTTGATTGCTGATATCTTTAGGGACATTTTAGTGAGTGTTTTGTGGTCCTAGTCGGCCTAGATTTATAATTTTCTTGAGTCTTTAAGTAGATATTTTAAATAATTCAAAGTGGCTGACCGACCATCTCAACGGTCTCGAAGACTTCATGGGCTTTCACTTACGAGTTCGGAGCCTTCTCCTAGAAGGCATAGGAGCGATTCTGCCAGTGGTTTCCAACCAGTGGCAACAGGCACATCGGATATTAATCCTCTACTTGGGGGCATTAGTTCAAAAGATAGGACTTGTACTAATACAAAGTTAGAGAGGAACACACCAGTTCTTTCTCGAGTACTCTTCTAGTCGGAAGATAGTATTGAAGTAGAAGAGATTTCAACGTCAGTTGCAGCTCCAAATTCTCCTCTCCCTCCTGATCATCCAGAAATTTTTTTATACATTGGAACTCTGATTCATAGGCCTTCGAGCCTAGCTTTACATACATCTATCCCTTCGATGACCACTACTAGAAGCATGTCATCCACGACGAGTGTTGCAAGCATGTAGACTCCCATTTCTGTATAAGGGGGAGGAACTATTTCGATCCCCTCTAACACTCCCAGCACAACTATATTTGGGTCTACCTCCATTTTGTCGATGAGTGGAAGTTCTCAAGCTAATGCATTTAGTTTTGGATTTTTCCCTTTCGGAATGCCCTCTTAAGGTATTCCTTCGATTCCTTTAAATATACCATCAACCGCCTATACATCCATGATGAGTGATTTGATTTCTTTTTATGGTTTCCTTTTTTGAAGTGGTCATATACCACATTCCAATCTAACAGTAGGGTCAATGCCTTTTCCTTTTATAGGTCAAGGTAGTAACCCCTTCCATAGTTGGAAAAACCTTGCTGTTAGTGGGATAGGAGCTCTGAATAAATTTTTCAGCGAAAAAGGAAATGTGTGTATTCTTTGGTTAATTCATTTCAATGTTTTTCACCCATTTCTAATGCAAGGAACCCTTATCAGGTGCTATCAGCTCCTTTTAGTACTTCTTTAGGGGGTAACTTCACTGGTTACGGAGGATTTTCGGTAGGAGTTGGTCAAACTCTGAATTTTGCTAGACCACAAGGATCACCTTTTGGTTCAGTAGGCTCTACAAGTTACATCGAGCAACCTAGTGCCTTTCAAAATCTAGGTCATTCTTTTCGGACCTTCGAGAACCCCGCCCATTCTGGATGGAATTCCCAAGGTCCTCCACGACTTCCTTTTATGGCAATGCTTAATTTTCTTGACTTAACTAAATTGATGAAAGATCCAATTAGGTACAATCTGGCTTTACCACCAGTCACAACTAAACTTCCATTGGATATTCCAAAGTTTGAAGGGAAGAGTGGCGAAGACCCGGGAGACTATGTGACTACATTTCCCTTATGGTGCTCATCCAACTCCCTGATAGATGATTCGATCAGGTTGAGGTCATTTCAGCGCACTCTAATCGAGAATGCGGCCAAATGGTATATAGATTTTTGAGGGGGCACCTATACTTTTTTCGATGATTTGGATAATATTTTCTTGAACTATTTTTAGTTTCCTGTCCACTATGAAGCTGGAACTGAGCTCATGGCCAACTTTCATCAAGATAGGACAACTCACATTTTGGATCATATCCAGGAATGGAAACAGAGAAAAAGGCTTATAAAAGACAAAATTCCACCAGAGTCCCATCTCGAATGGTTTCTTAAATCATTATAACTTGAGATCGCGAAGGATGTTTCTCTTTTCGATGTTTATTCGGAAGAGCAGGTTATTTTCGAGCCCAACAATTGGAACTGATATATTCTCAGTCTAGGATTCTTCAGAAAATCCTACCTGATTCTCTGAGATCTAAGGTTGATTTAGCCAAATCGAAGCTAAGCCCACACGCTGATGGTATAGTTGGATCAATTGATGCAAATACGGTGAACCTTTTGAACCAATTGCAGTAGTTGTCTCTACAAATTGCTTCTTCTAACAAGACAACACCGTCTACACCTTCCCCTTCCAAACCTACCTCTATAAACATCATCCAGGCCTCTAACCCCAAAGGAAATCAACAATCTGATGGGAAGAAGAAGGGATGAGGTAAGAAGAAGAACCAAGAAGGGAAGGGTAATGTGAACAAACCCATCAATGGTTCTGGTGAGGGTAGAAATGAGTCCTAGGAAAAGGTTAAATTTCCATGCAAATTATGAAATGGAGATCATTTGACTCACCTCTGCCCTAAGATTCAAGATGCTCAGCACTTGTTATTACAACAAGGGTCGTCTATCTCGCAAGATGTCTTGACTAAACCTTTTCCCCAAGGGCAACAATTACTTGCTGACACAAATTCGAATGCTGGTACCTCCCTAGGGGGCAACCGGGAAAGGGAAAATTACTCAAATGTTTATATGATGAACTCTCTTGTCGACGTTGCTACACGAGCACATGATTATGGTGAAATAGAAACATCTAAGGCTAAATCTATTCCCGAAACCACAGACCTACTTCATATTGAGCGACCCTCTGTTGAGTCTATATCTCAGATACCAAAAGGTTCCATAAAGCACTCGACTATTAACCCTAATGCTAGGGTAGCCCAAAACTACTCAATTGTAGAATATCTAGCTCAAAGTCCTTGTGCTATGTATGCATTGGAGGTACTCTAGTCATGTCCTACTCAAATAAGTGCTTTTCTTTTGGTAGTCGGGGCAGTCGATCCAAAGAATTCTTTAATGCTCACTTTTGATATGCTGAATGTCAAAAAGATACTTCCTCACCATATGGCTTTCCAAATAAAGTTCACTTACCGAAAAACCAATATTTTTCCGACATTTATAAATGAGGGAGATTCCACATGCGTAATGTCTATGTCATGTTGGAAGGCCATTGGATCACCTTCATTTGTTCCTTCACTGACTCTATTAACAACATTTGATGGACATTCTCATAGGCCACACGGAATTATCCCGACCTTTCCTATATGTGTTGGAGGAAAGGTCTTTAATATTGAGGTAGAAATCATTGATGCCAACCTGGATTACAACCTCCTCTTAGGAAGGAATTTGATTTATGAGATGGATGCTATAGTTTCATCTTTATTCCAAATCCTTTGTTTTCCTCATGAGGAAATATTTGTTAAAATAGATCAGTTAGATTATTCTCTAGGTGACTGTTGTGCAACTTTGGATTCTACCGTTCCATTGGTGGATAATCCTCGTCAACCTATTAAGAATTTAGGAGTTGGGATGTACTCTTCCTTTATGGGTATATTTGAACTTCCCCCTCCTACAGCTAGAATCAATGCAATTTCATCCTCCAAGGGGCCTTCACGAAAAGAGTTCTTTCGAACTCATTATTTTTCAGACCCTTGGACCTTACCTCCATCTACGACCACATTAGATGGAGGGCAGGTTGGTGGAATGACATTTTCCATGTCTGTAGCAGAACTTAGCTATCGATCTATCGTTAACTCTATAGACAACCGTCCCACTCCTTTTTTAGAGGAGGAGTTAGATGGTTATGTGGCTCCAGCTTGGACCCTTGACTCTACTTCTGCTCTGGATTGCTTAGATACAATTTTACCATCTGAGGAAGCAATTTGAGAAGCAATGATGGGTGTAGATCGACCGTGGGAAGATTTTCATCATCGTTCATATTTTCTTCCTTCATTGCATGAAGTTGAATTTAGGTTCTCCAATCTACTTACTAGTGATATTTGTACAGTTTCAAACCCTTTGGCTCTAGCATAATTATTTGTGGAAGGTAATATGTCAATTATCTCAAAAAATGTGCCTATAAACATCTCTAGGAATCCTAACGTTATAGAAAATGTCTTCATCGGAGTCGATTGTTCCCCTGAAGAGATTCAAATTTACACTGACCTCTTTAAAGAGTTTCGAGATGTGTTCACTTGGTCTTATGAGGAAATGCCTGGTATTGATCCATATATAGTCCAGCATGAGATCAAGACGTATGAAAACGCCAAGCCCATTCATCAGAAGCTTCAACTAGACAATTCTCGGAAAGCAACAACTATTAAAGCTAAAGTTGAAAAGTTGCTTAAGGCGGGTTTCATATACCCCATTCCTCTAATGGAGTGGGTTTCCAATCCACTCCCAGTAGATAAAAAGCAAGGAACGACCGAGTGTGCATCAACTTTAGGAATTTGAATAAAGTTTGTCCAAAAGATAATTACCCCACACCTTTTATTGATCAAATTATTGATGAATGTGCAGGTAATGGAACTTTTTCGTTCATGGATGGATTCTCTAGTTATAATTAAATTTCTATCCGTCTAGAGGACCAACATAAGACAACTTTTATTTGTCCCTGGGGTACATTTTCGTACAAGAAGATGCCTTTTGGTCTTAAAAATGTCGGAGCTATGTTTCAGCATGCCATGTCTTATGCTTTCCACAACATCAAACATGTTATCGTAGCATACTTGGATGACTTAGATGCTCGTTCTCAAAAGAGAATCGATCATCCCAGCCACCTTAGGTTAGTTTTTGAGAGATGTCAATTTTATAAAATCTGGTTGAATCCAAATAAGTGTGTTTTTGCGGTCACATCTAGTCGGTTGTTAGGGTTCGTCTTATTGACTAAAGGGATTCAAGTAGATCCTTTCAATGTTGAGGAAATAATTCAGTTGCCTCCCTCATCTTCCATCCATCAACTTCAAAGTCTCCAAGGAAAGGAAAATTTCTTGAGAAGGTTTATAGCAAATTACGCCAAGATTACCAAAGGATTTATGCACTTTCTTAAAAAAGGAGTTCCATTTTTATGGGACGACTTTGCGGAACGATCTTTTGATTTCTTGAAGCAGGCATTAATCTCTGCCCCATTGTTGAGTCCACCAGATTCTGGCATAGATTTCCTTTTGTATCTCACAGTAGTAGAATCAACCATAGGTATTGTTCTAGTTTAGGAGGATGATGCTCTCACTGAGCATGTAATCTACTACTTGATTTGAGGCTTAGTAGGTCCTAAACTACACTATTCTCCTATCGAGAAATTGGCCTTGGTAACTGCCCATGATGTCTAGCGGCTTTGTCATTATATTCTGCTACACAAAACGTTCATCTCAGTGGCTGTCAATCATTTTCAGTTTGTCCTCAGTAGGAGAGTGATTGGGGGCAAATACAATCGATGGATTGTTATTTGCAAGAATTTGATCTTGATCTATTGTCATCCAAGTCTAAGATGTCATTGGTTTTTGCGAAATTAATTTCCGAGCTACCTTGTGAGGAAGACATTGTTTATGAGGAAAATTTCCTCGACAAACATTTATTCCTCTTTTCATCACAAGATCCCTGGTATGGAGATATCATCATATATCTCTAGACTTTGAAGTTCTTGCCTACTTCCTCCAAGGATGAGCGTCGAAAGTTACATCACCTTGCAAAAAACTATGTTATCATTGGTGAAACATTATATCGCAGAGGGGTTTATTCAATCGTTAGGCATTTCTTAACTTTGGAAGAAGTCGAATCTGTACTCAATGATTTCCACAATAGAGCTTGTGGTAGTCACCTGTCAGGGCTTGCAACAACCTAGAAAATTTTGCGTGTCGACTACGTTTGGCCTTCAATTTTCAAAGATTTTTTTGATGCGGTCAAACATTGGCACCCTTTTCAAATCTATACTCGGAAAATGTGCGCGCACCCATCTCCACTTTTTCCTGCTATCATTGTCGATCCATTATGAAGTGGGGCATTAACTTTACTACTTGTAATCTGCCTTCAACAGTGAATCACAAGTACATCATAGTGGCCGTAGACTACTTTACGAAGTGGGCCGAGGCCATGCCTACTTACAAAAATGATAGTGAAACAACAAAGTTGTTTCTCTTCAATTAGGTTATTTCACATTTTGGTATCATGAGAGAGATTGTCAGTGACCATGGCAGTCACTTCCAGAATCAAATGATGACCGAATTGGCTCTCAAGTTGGGATTCCGGTAGGAGCATTCGTCTCCCTACTATCCTTAGGCCAATGGGAAAGTTGAAGCCGTGAATAAGTCCCTCAAGGCTATCTTACAAAGGAAAATTGAAAAAAAATCTCTCCTATTGGCACATCATGTTGTACCTAACTCTCTGGGCATACTGAACCTCGGTAAAGACTGCCACCTGTTTTACTCCTTTTCAATTAGTTTATGGGTTGGAATCTATTTTTCCTATCGAATGTGAAATTTCGTCCGTTAAGCTAGCTGTAGAACTTCTTCCAGAGACGTCTAGTCTTGAAGAACTCCTCGTTCATTTGGAACATATTGATGAGCAGCGTCGAGATGCCACGATAATAAACGAGGCCCATAAGAAAAGGGTTAAAACTCAGTATGATAAAGTTGTTCATCCTTGGCTATTTTCTGAAGGTGACCTTGTCTCAGTCTATGACCAAGACAAAGACACCTTGGGGGCAGGCAAATTCAAGTCTATGTGATATGGTCCCTTTATAGTAAAACGCGTTTTGGGAAAAGGGGTGCATGAATTAGTTGATTTTTAAGGGGACAAGATGTCGGAGCCTCGAAATGGGCTCTACCTTAAGAAGTATTTTGATTAGGTTCCAGCCAAGCAATTGCTTGTTTCTATATATTGTATTTTTGTACATATTTGTCGGGAAATTTTAGATATCGACATTTTTTTATTTTCTTTGGCAGGTGTTGATGGATGATTTGATATATTTCGGATTTGTGGATGGTGCTAGTCGGCACACTCAGAATCTTGCTTCCGCAGCTTGGGTGATTTATTATCCATCTGGCCAGTTGATGATGTTGAGGGGAGTATGTATTGGTCCTGCTTCAAATGGTCCTGCTTCAAATAACATTGCCGAATATATTTCCATTATTAATTTACTATCCGAAGAAATTTCTTATGGGATTGATTCGTTGGTAGTTTAGCTTGACTCGCAGTGGGTAGTGTCATAATGAAATAACATTTATCGGGTTCGTGATCCTTATTTATATCGCCAATTTTTTAGAGTAAGAGTGTTGCAACAATCATTTGTTTATATTACATATGTCCACATTCCACGATCTGAGAATTAATTAGCAGACTCTATTGCTAATCAAGCATTATATTGGCATATCAATCATTCATCAAATTAAAGAAACATCAGAAATTTGAATTTGTATATATATCATAAATTTGCTTGTGTATAGACAAAGTGTTCAAAAATAATATACAAAATTGGGACAAAATGCCCATAATATTGTCCAGTTTGTCTATCAATCCAGCTAAGGATGAGTGGCTAAAAAGTTAACTACTGCATTGGCTACACACCGAAGTATGCAGACCCAGTCTTGTGGTACCCCTACCACGCGACGCCGCATCTCAGGTAGATCTTCTATGACTATCATAGGTACCTTGTGAGTCAATCTCACCAAGTTTCTCTGAACTGCATATAGGACTTTCTTTGTCTCAATTGTTGCCTCTTCGGCACCTCTTCCGCAACGCCTGTGACTTTGAAATCCATCTGGTATCATTGGACCCTCTTCTAGAACATGGTCATTTTTTTAGTATTTTGTCCCGTAAAAAATATTTCTAAATTCATTTAATATTTAAGAAAGAAAAAAAATATTAAAAATTTACAAAAACTAAAAAATTGTTACCTATCTCTCCCCATCCTGCGTTTGGTGGCAATACCAAGTCTGGATCTCCTCAGAAGTCCATACCACCATATGGGTAGTCATCGACTGCAATGATCTGTTGGTCACACCAGGCGAAAAAGTCAACACTGAAAGTCATCCTAGGCACGTCCCCGCCTCCAAGGTGTTTCATCAAGTCAGCCCATCTACCCATCTGAGGATCTCGAGGGCTGCTGATGGATACAAATACTTTGGGGGTAGCCTAGGTACCTTCTCGAAGAAGAAGGAGCATAAGATATCCAAATTTCTTTGTTTGACCCTTCTAAATAGAGGTCAGGTGGCTCTTCATGTTGGTTAGAAGAGGTGTGCACCAGTCGAAAACCATGATAAGGCATTCCACTTCTAGACTCATGGACACTCGTGAAGCCTGATGCAATGAAGCTGATCCATTCACCCTCGTAATGGTAAATAACAAAATTCTTAGAGATAAACTATCCATGTGTTTGATTTGAATCTAACTTCCAATCTTTTTCGGGTGTTGAGGACAATATATATGTACATAGTCTTTTACTGAAAGACTACTTCTTGTCCTACTAGTCGAATGCATGACCTCCCCTCTTCAGGAGAGACCTGTAATAAAGTAGATGTGCTCAACCTCAATCCGTAGAGGCATCTGATCTATCATGAAGGCATCATCCTCTACACTCCAGTAGTAGATTAGCAATTGAAGCAGGCTTGTGTTGGTTTTCATGTTCGGCATTTTGAAGAATTTCAATAAGCCACACCCTCTCAATGCATCTAGTGCATTTTGGTCATTCATTACCACATTATCAATTGTGGTATGCTCTCTCTCTCTCTCTCCATGTGATGGTCATCCTGAAAAAAATTTGAGTTTCAACCATTAAATTTTGTGTTTAAACTTCAACTCGTGTACACGCGGGTTCCCTTTACACACAGTCAAGTGTAGGACTGTTGTATATGCGGGTTGATCACATCCAACCCGCATGTATGCAGAGTTGGATTTTTTGGCATGAATTCCCATGGTCAAATCTTAATGAAAACTTCTAAAAACTATCACAAAACATTGCAAGCATGATTTGAGGGTTACCTAATAACTTTGATGCGATTTGAACAGTCCAATTGTTCAGAGGCAAGTTTGCTCCTTTTTTTATCCACAACTCTTTTCTCCAAATAGAAATTAAAAAACTGTGAGTCCAAAAGTCATTATATAGCTTTGAAATTGCAAAATATTTTTCAAAAATTGATTTTTTGTCTCATGTTTTTTTTGACTTGTGGGCTTGGATTGTCGAGAATGGGTTATTTTTCAAGATATTTTGGAGACTTCTTCGAGATGTTTTTTTGGTCCCATGACCGCTGACCTGTCATGGTAGGTATTGTTCACTCACTGGCATATAGGTTAGGGAAAACCATTTTTTCCATTCTATCTTCCATACTAGCCTCCTTTCAGTGATATATTAGCCATAGGGTCGACCCCATTGTATCTTGGTTAGCAAATCATGTTCACTCGCCAATTTTTAAAATCATGATGCGATGGTAGAGCCATCCTTTACATGGGAATTTTAGTTAGAACCTCTCTGAAATTGGTTTCCCATGTTGTTATACTGAGTAGGCTCGGGAGTCCCCTTTATTCCCGCCATGACTTGTGCATTAAAGACACATTCTCTGTGCTTCTACGCTTATTTCTGGCCTTATACCCTAGAGGCTACTTTGAGTTGAGCTGTACTGCCGCATTGGATTTTGACTATTTGCACCTTTTGGCCTTGAGCCGGCTTCGCTTGGACTTGTGTTTAAGCCACTTATTTGACCATGTCTTCTACAAAATCAACCATGCAATCACTTAGCTTCTGCAACTTGACACATCCTTTGACCCATGGAAGGAACATCCCTTTGAGTGTCCTTGACTAGTTTCGCCTCCCTAAATTGAGCATAGGATTGTTCTCATCCCAGGAACTCGATCATATGTTTCTCTAACACTCATTCTTTCCACTGTACGATAGCATTCTTTTATTCTTTTTCCATCTTAAAAGAAAAAGGCAAAAAAATTTATATATTCCAAAAAGAGCAGGAATGGGACAACATTTCCATATATTGTTGGCAGCTAGAGTCAGTCATGTCGCCCTTGAACAACGAACTCAAAAGAAAGTCTCTCCTTCATTTTGGGTGGGATTTAGTTTGACTTAGGTATGCCTTAACCTTGTTATTGAGCCAATTTTCCTCCGATTGGTTACCTCTTCCAATCATATGGAGAGTTTGCTCATGCCTAATGCATGACAAACTTATATAGAGTTATCATATGCTGCCATATACTCATCGTTAAGTCATGCTTTTTTTCAAGGGAAGTAAGCCGGAGTCGGCCTCTCTGCGGTGTCTCTTGACCTATCTTTCAGTTGGCCATCCCTGGCTGTCAGTTTCATGTTTGTCATCACATCAGTTATATTGGTCCTTTGCTCTTGCTGGTTTGAGAAAGTCTTCATTGACCTGTTGCTGGTGGATCTTGTCCTTATCGATGATGACATATTTCTTTGAGGGTAGGCAGAGAGCCGCACCTTGGCCCTATTTTCATTATTGATAGGTCACCTTGTGCTCAGCATCAATCAGTATCATGGGTGTTTGACTGAGTGGTTTCCCTTGTGTTCAACATCAGCTTTCATTATCACACATTGGGATCATGCAATACCTTGGTTTCCATTTGACCCTATTGGTGGATTCCTCACCTCTGTGTCAGCTTTCATTATTGGTTGGTTCAGAGGGTTTCTATTGTGCACTAGCTACATCTTATGTATGCCGGAAACATGGTTCGGTTAGGTTACTACATCTTTTCGTCTGATTCCTTCCACATTATTGGCCTACGGGTTACACTCACGCTAGATTGATGAAGGATGCCTTAATGCCTTCCATCTAGCAGATCTTTTCCTATCGACTACAGCTCATTGCTCTGGGACAAATATCTAGAGTCCATTTGGTAGTACCTTGGGTTTGTAGTCATCAGTGGCAAATTCCTTCACTATCGACAGTTGGAAACCATCATTGTGCCCTGATTGATAGATTCTTCTATGTGTTCGATTTTAGCTCATTCATTCACACTTGTTAGATTGTACTGGGTACCTTGACTCTCATTATCATTATCGGTGAGGAGTCTTGTGTTTGTTAATGACATACATCAATGATCGTAATCAATTGATTTCTCACGTGGTCAACATCAGATCATTTATTACCATTGTGTAGAAATGTACCACGGTGGTCGGTGAAGACCTCAGGTTGCATCAACATGTTTTGGTTCACTTGTCAGTCGCTCCTGTTATTGCTAGTTGACACCATCCACCGTATATGTTGCAGTTCTTTACAAAGACATCTTATATGCTGGCATCCGAGTTGTGATGTAGTATCATTTTATTCCATCACATTCATTTGATATTATTGGGGTCAGCTTTTGACATCAGTGATCAACGTCATCTTTCAACTTCATTAATCATCTTCTTATATGTGATATTCAGACATGTACTTTTTTGATCACGATCAGATGATCCATTATGTACTTTCAGTTCTTTATACTTATATACACAGTGGATCTGCTTGTACTTGATATGCGGACATGCTTTACTTTCTGTGAGCATGCGTATGCCTGCCTTAGACAACAAATTTTTTTTGATCTCTTTTTGATGGCTTGGCAGGTTGAATTTTGGTGAAGTCCTTCTCAGTCTCGACAAGGTTCTTTCCATATACTTAGTACATTTTGGCCATCATGTACCCCTTATGACCTCATATATTAGGGGGCATCTGTTATGGCATCATTTACCACCCTTGGTATTTGTGATGCTTGGTTTATGGCCTAGGGCAACCCCTCCTTCCAAACTTGGTCCAAATATTTTAAAAACAGTGTTTTATTCCCTGTACGCTACTTTTCCCTGGGATAAAAGCGTGTACACATGGGTTAGTCAATACCCAACCTGTGCATATGTGTTAAAACACTTAAAAAAATTAAATTTCCTTAATTATGGGCAAATTTCACGGTTTTTACTTGTTGATTACCTCCTATTTCCTATGGCCCAACTGTTTCCCAACTATTTCCCAACAAAAAAACTAATTGGGAGGAGTATAAATACACTTCTATGGGAAGGCCTTAAGGAGGAGAAGAGATAGAGTTATTATACTGAGATTATCCTTGACTGAGTCTGAAGTATTCCTGTGCTTCAAGAACTTCCCTAAGTTTTAGGAAACCCTTGTTTCCTTGATTGTTGATATTCTCCCTCTTGCTTGAGATATCATGGAATTGGTTATGGAAGGAGGCTGTTGAAGACTGGGACTGGAAATATCTGGAGGATGTTCCGCTTGGAGCCAGAAGAAGAAGACTCAGGTGAATTCTTTCCATGTTAGTTATAGCTTTCTACAATAAAATAACTGTGTTTATGCATCAGATATTCTTGTAATTCATATATAAATGTTATTTTGATGTATAACTAATCATTTACTTGTATGATATAAAGTTAGTTTCATTAAAATGTTTCATATATATACTGCTATGTATGTTCGAATTGAATAATTTTCAGGTTTGGAGAACATCAGGAGTTGCAGAGGTTTTGAACCCTATACGATCTACCCGAACAAAGGACATCCGAGTATGGTTGCTCTCACATAGTTTGTTTATTTAAGAATTTTGCCTGAGTTGTATTAGTGTTTCTTACTATATTTTTCTCTTGCTCTGTTGGGGTTCCAACCCAAAGCCTTAGGGTACTTATTCTGGTAACAAGGACAACAAGAGGAGGATGACTTAATTGAACACCTACTCCAAAGTCAAGCTCCTAGTTGAAAGAAAACCTAGAAGCCTTCACTTGGAGCTACAAGGAAATGAAGGAAGTACACCCCTGAGTGTGTATTCACCACATATACATCAAGGAAGGTTGCAAGCTAGTCAGGCAACCACAAAGGAGAATGAATCCAGCCCTTAAAGATATAGTCAAAGAAGAACTGCAAAAACTATTAGATGCAGGGTTCATTTACTGATCCAGGATACTTTCGCTTATAGATGTATGAAAAGAATCACCTGTAAAAATTGCAGCTTAACATAGAAAACTTAATGTGTACAAAAGAAAAGAAGCAGAAATACATAAAAGCATGAAGCAAGACACAAAGACTTGATAACGGAGTTCATCCAAGTCGGTCTACTCTCTAGGCCCTGCTCGATCAATGGGGAGGCCCTTATATATATTAGATGGCATGAAAAGAAAGAATACAATCATATGCTACATAAAAAGATCCTTATACCTGCATTCTGAAAGATGGCTCAGAAAAGAAGAACTCAGATGGAGAAACGGACAACACCATTGAGTCCGAGGCAGCGAGAGGGGTAGAAACCATATAAAATTTGCCTAATTCAGATAAAATGATCAATCGGCCCTCCTACAAGCTGCTACCTTAAACTGTGTGCCAGAAAATCCTCTCCCTAGTGCCTTTTCCAATCATCAGTTTTATAATATTCTTTAGGAAAAAGGCCGCTGAAATCATGGGTCGTTTAGTTCAGAATAGAAGTCGGTGGAGTGAAAGATCGGCGAGCACAACTACCCTTTAAAAATAGCCTTTTTATCATTTTAAATGATAATACATAAAATACTCGTAAAACACTAAAAAGCCCGACCAAAACCTTAATACTTGGACCTCAAATTTATCAAATCGGGCTGATATACCCGTTCGGTCCGGCCTCCATATCGCAATCGGTGCATTGCTGGAGAAAAGGTCCTATTAGCGGGGATTGTTGACCACCAATTGCCGATATCAGCATCGGATGATCACAATCATTGCGGCCTGGTCTCTTCACCAATCGTCGATGCCGATGCCAATCACCGATCTCAATCGCTAATCACATATGCCCAATTCTGAAAACACGCCCCAATCACTTTCCTTCCTCCGACCTGATAGATCGGCGACCACTAATCGGAGGTTGTGGAATCCACCCTCTACATGTTTTTCAATGCGATTCACCTTTAAAAGGATTAAAACCATGAAAATGCCTCCTTTTTCAAAGGGGTAAGAAAATATTCTTTCTACCATAACTTCCTCATCTGGACTCGGATTGGAGTGTCATTCGCATTGTTGGAATCAGGGCGACGAGCACTTCAATTTGATATTAGGATATTTGCTTTTCTGCCACTTGAATTTTTGAGCCTTTCCATGCTATTGTATCTGAAGATCCACCTGGATCAATCCTCCCCATTGAGGAGCTTTTGGACCACCAAAAGCTTTCATTAGTCAACTGGCAATTGAGGGATTTGTTACCTCACCTTTTCCTTCTCCATCAATTTGGCCTTACTGGGGTGCATTCTCTTAAAACCCACTTGAAGGTAGTCCACATCTCCTTTCCATGAAGTCCTGGTCCTTCTGTCAAGGATGATGTCTTCTGGTAACTCATCGAGGATGATGTCTTCTGGTAACTCATCGAGATATTCTGGAGCAAAATCATCAATTGTAGGAATTGTGCCCAGCTCATCTATGTCCATGATCAATGGTGGCTCATACAACTTTAAGTTCTCTACATTCACTACTGAGTACATCTGCATATAAATCAGCAAACCAATACGAAATGCATTGTTTCCAATCTTCTCCAGTATGGTGAATGGACCATACCATAATGATCTCAATTTCTTCCCTTCTCCCTTCATCCTTTCCTTGCTGATGTGGAACCACACTTTGTTGCCCATTTGGAATTGGTGGTCGACTCGGTGTTTGTCATGTCGAGCCTTGTAACGGGCTTGAGTTTTCTCCAACTACTCTTGTACTGCTTGGTGAATCTGCTGGATTCGTTGAATGATCTACTGAGCTTTACCCCTATCATTACGTCAATTGGAGCCATCTTCCCTTCCAAAGACCATATCAAAAGGATCCTTTGGTAGGTAGCCAAAACATGTCTCAAATGGTGAAAGTTGCGTAGATGAATGCATTGCTTGGTTGTAGGAATGTTGTACATATGGGAGATGTTCACCCCACAACTTCGGATGTTTCCCACAATAGCCTCATAGCAAGTTTACCACAATACGGTTGACAACCTCTGTCTATCCATTATTCTGTGGATGAAATGTTGTGCTTCTTTTCAATTTGGTGTTCATCAGCTTCCTCAACCTATTCCAGAACTCTCCGAGAAGACGAGAGTCCCGATCTAAGACAATAGATGTTGGTAATCCAAAATAGACCCAAACATGCTAAAAGAAAAGAGAAGCAGTCTGCTCTGCTGTAATCTTCTTTCTACAAGGCATAACAATACACATCTTTCTAAAACAGTCAACGAAGACATACAAATAGTCGCGACTCTTCCTAGACAAACGCAAACCTCCTACAAAGTCCATTGACACACTTTCCCATGGACAACTTGGAATAGGGAGTGGTGTGTAGAGCCCAAGTTTTCTATTAGAGGGATTTGAAACAGAAAACATCACACAACCCTTTACATAGTGATAGCGAGTCACAATGTTTTTCATATGAGGTGAAAAACAAAATATTTGTACATGACATAAAGTCTTTTCGACACCAAAGTGTTCAGACACAAGAGAGGTGTGGGCCTCTAGAATTATATGTACTCTTTCCCCTGTGGTAATACACAATTTACCAAGGTGATACAACAATTTCTTCTGCAAGTGATAGTTGTTCACCTGTGAACCATGGGTTAGTTTTGCATAAATCTCCTTAAAGTCAACATCATTAGCATATTGTCTAACATAACTCTCAAAAGACAACGAAGCATTATGAAAAATAACAGAAGCAGAAATAGGAGGGTGAGATAGCATATCGTCCACCTTGTTGCTAGTGCCCTTCTTATACTTTATTACCAGATGAAACTGTTGAAGAAAACCCATCCACCTGAAATGAAGAGATTCTTGCAACTTGGTTTGTGATTGAAGGTACTATAAGGGTTGATGATCTGTATGGATGATGGTCTCCTTGCCGATCAGGTAGTGTTTTCACTTTTTCACACTCTGCACCAAGGCATAAAGCTCCTTGTCATATGTGGGGTAGTTTATCACAGCTTGAGAAAACTTCTCAGAATGGCAACAAATCGACTTCTTGTGCTGCATCAGTACAACTCCCATGGCATAACTGCTGGCATCAGTTTCGATCTCAAATGGCTGTTGGAGATCAGGTAAGGCTAAGACTGACACGGTGCTGATCTTTCCTTCAATGTTTCAAAGGATTTTTGCTGTCTTCCTCCCCATTGGAAGATCTATTTCACACTTGTCAATGTGTGCAAAGGTGCTGCAATAACAGAGAAATTAGCAATAAATCTCCTACAATTCTTGACTGCACTTAAAAAACTTCGGACCTCGATTACACGAGTAGGCTTTGGAAAACTTATAATTGCTTCAACTTTAGAGGGATCAATCTTTAACTGACCATGACCAACAATATGACCTAGGTAACCCAAAGAGGTTTTCCTGAACTCGCACTTTGACAACTTTACAAAGAGTTTTTCTTTTTTCAATACATCAAGCACTTCTTTACATGACACACATGTTCAACCCAACTCTTACTAAAGACAAGTATATCATATAAATATACAAGAACAAATTCATTAAGGAAAGGCTGAAAGAGATCATTCATGACTCTCATAAAAGTGGCTGGAGCATTGCAAAGCCCGAATGGCATCACCATCCATTCGAACAACCCCTATTTGGTCTTGAAGGCGATTTTACACACGTCCTGCTCTGCGATTTTACCCTGGTGATAACCACTATGCAAGTCCAATTTTGTGAAATAAACAAAATTCTTTAACTGATCTAATAAGTCATCAATGCGTGGAAGAGGGTAGCGATTTTTCACTGTAATTTTATTTAGCGTGCGGTAATCCATGCACATCCTCCATGTGTTGTCTTTCTTTAGGACTAAGACAATTGGTGATCCACACAGAGAAATGATCGGCCTGATGACCCATTGGTCCAACAATTCCTGCACCTGTTTCTTGATTTCCTCCATCTCAATAGTCGACATCCTGTACATGCCAATATTTGGCAAAGGAGCATCATGCTACAAATGGATTTCATGTTGGATTCACCTCTTGGAGGTAATCCCTTCGGTTCTTGTTTATGTTCCTAATCGTAACCCTCGAAAGAATCAACTAATTCTAACTCTTTTCCCCTTACAACCATAAGTATGCAACCCTTACTGGAATTGACTAGTCTTTTCATTTGTCCAACGCTTACAAGGCTGGCATTGATTTTCTTTTGATGAGCCCTTACTATATATTCTACCCCATCTATTGTGATTTGGTATTTGTTTTCATGAAGGAAAAAGACTACCTTTCTATCATACATATATGGACTCCCTAACACCATGCCATATATATCCAATTCTATTACATCCAGTTCTACTTCATCCACTAGCTTAGAAGCATCACAAATTTGAATTGACATTTCTTGGTGACATTCAGTTTTGCTTTTTCATGTATCCATCCAAGCGGGTAAGGTTTCAGATGTGGTTTTGTTTCTAAGCCAAGTTTCTTTAGCAGGGATTCTGCAATTAATTTTTCTTGGGATCTAGTATCAAACAGAGTTTCTACTTTAGTATGATTTACAACAACTCTGATATGAAACAACTCAATTCTCTTTCGGTCATTAGGAAGGGACTCCTTATAGAACTAGTGCCTTCATGCCATTCATAATTAACATGAAGTGTAAGAGCACCTTTTGTTCCTGCTGTTGTTGGCTTATATGTAACTGACCCAGATTCAGAAGAATTATTTAGCCAAGCAGATCTCGCAGCTACTGGCCCTTTCAGCAATAGTCCGCGGAGCACGGGTTGAGGTCTCACCCAAGGTAGCAGGGGAGGGTGCTAGGACTAGGTTTCTGCACGCTTGTGATGTTTGGATGTTGTTTGGAGGTATCACGTGCCATTCTGCAGCCTCGTGCTACTCTATATTTGCGTAGACCCTGTCCTAGAATGATTTTAACTTTCTATTATCGCGTTGTTTATAGATATAATCTATTTGATGAAGTATTATAAATCAGATATACTTAGAAGGGTCTTCAAGCCAACATTTAATAATTTTAACCAGTTCGCATACTTAGAATAAACTTAGATTCACATATATCTATACCATAAGAAAATGCGCATAGATTTAATAGTCATATTAACCATACACAAAGTCAGGATCCACGATAACTCAGCTTGTAACACAGAAATTGCAGAAGAAACTTATTTTTATTTTCACTTTATCATTGATACATCCAGATCTTCCTTGCTCACTCAGCTACAGGGGTCTGCTCACACAGTTGTGGACTCTTCTAGGCCTCTGCACACACAACAACAGAGCCTCTATCTACTACCCAAGCCCTCGACTCAGACTTATAGACACTTCTAGACTATTCTCCTCAAAACCCCATTACAATTCAGATCTAAGATCATACCCCACAAGAACTGCCTTTCCCTCATAGAGTCGCGCTCTATTTATACCTTCCTATGGTTCATGGACTGACTTACTTCATATTATTTTATATTATTTCTTGGGCGGACAACCCTTTGACTTGACCTTTTACATTTCGTGCTCCACATATTTCAAAGGTTTAAAATATTTTTTCCTACTTTCTAGGCTATCATCGTGATTCATCCCAACTCACTCATTAGTGCGGCGAGACGCACTGTCATGGCTTCGTTATTCACTTGCCTCTGATTGACGCTCGTCATCCTACTGCTTCTTCATTGTCTCCCACATCGCTTTGTCTGGCTCCTACTTCGTTGTTTCTCCCACTTCTTGCAACCGATAATGCTCATTCTGCTCTGGTCGGTTAACACAGAACACCCCCTCCTAGGATTTTATCTCTAACAGGGGAGCCACATACGGGACCTCTTTGTACCACCGCAGCCATTTCTGGCCTTCATATCTATTCTTCGCACTGTCTGTGGCAGCTTTTGTTGCAATTTTGGAAGACCTATGTTGCTGTCTGCGAGATCCCAATCCTCAAGGTACTTCAGAGATGACTTATTAACTTCGTTTCTACCCATGGTCTCCGTTTTTCCATCCTTTCACCTATCTATTGTGGTTTGCCGACCTACCCCTAGGCGAGGTGACGACATCTAGACCGATTTTGCTTCGTGTCTCCCCTTTTTTGGTACATCCCCTACTGATGATGCTACACACAGCAGGACACCTGCAGCTGTCACCACCTTATTCCTTAGCGAGTCTTGTTTCTTCATTAGCCATATGACCACCCTCGGGCTTACTCCTAGTGTAGAGATAATGAAAAGCTCCATATTGATAACCAACATGTGTTCTCCGAAGTGTAGATCACTCGGTGGATGCCTCCGGGTGATTTATAAGCATTCGAATTTCAAATTCACTGGTTCTTGCCCAGTTTAGCATCCTTGTGTAAAATCTATTGTATTTCTTTCCATATCTGGCTCGTACTCCTTCTCTTAATTGCCCACCGCCTGCTCCCTTTTTCCATAATGCAGACATCTTGTCATGAATAATGACAAGATCAGTGATCTTTTCTCGTAGTAATGCAGCAGAGTACTTCGGATCGCGCGACTGCGATCTTGCTGATGGGCCAGATCGACGCATATCTTGGCACTCACGCCTCTTTTCCCCAAACTACTTTATCATCTCGCACTCTCTTTCAATTGGCTGGAGCGGTGAGACTATCCTACGAATGGTTAGTCAAGCTTCCGGACCACCTGTATAGAGATTTAGGCGACTGCCATTCACTCGGCCCGAGAAGGGGTATCCATTGAATTTGGCAAGCTGAAACATGCCCCCATCTATGGCGCAACCCGCATAATGTCTGCCAGCAACCCCCCCATGTGCTTCGGCCATGATTTGTCCTCGCTTGAACTCTGGGACATATCTATGCAATATTTCATCGTTGCCCATTTTGTAGAGGTGTCCTGCAATGACACTGAAGTCTGCTGCGCATATCACTAATTCCTTCTTCTACTGAACAGAATATCCTTGCAGCGCAGTTCCTGTAGTTAAGAAATTGATTATATCCTCAAAGTGACCATCCATTACATGCACCGCATATAGCTGTGCATCCAGGAGTCCATCCTCTAGATTTGTGGGTTCTTCGCCAGTCTCAATTTAGGACAGGTGATCGGGGCCTGTGTTTAGACGTCCCGGCTTTACAACGACCTCAAAATCATACTCCTGGAATAACAACAACCATCTATAAATGTTCCCCCCCAACACAGGCTTGTTCACTAGGTATTTTAAAGCTGAGTGATCGGTATACATCTTAAAGTGGCCTCCAAACAGATAGTGGTAGAATTTTTGAAGCACGTATACCATCGCTAATCCCTTGCGCTCAGTAGTGGAGTAATTCTTCTTAGCTTTTGACAACTGGTGGTTTGTGAATGTGATCGAGTGGTCAATTCCTTCCTCTCCTGGTTGAGTAAGTATTGTCCCCAATGCGATACATGACGCTTTGACATGCACATGAAACTCAACGTCCGATTTCGGAAAGACCAATATAGGGGCTGATGCCATATTTTCCTTAAGCGTCTCCAAACTTTTGTTGCATTCCTAATTCCAGCAATAATTAGCATCCTTCTTTAGCAACTGTTCCATCAGAGCCATGATCTAAGCGTAGCTTTTGATGAACTTTCGATAGTAGCTTGTGTGTCCCGGTGTGGTGCGTAATTATTTGACACTTCACGGCGCTTGCAGATTGAGTATGATGACGATCTTTGTTGGATCCACCATCAGGCCTTGCTTACAGACAACATGGCCAGGCAGGTTCCCGAATGGGACAAGGAAAGTACACTTCTTTAAGTTTAGTGCAATCTGGTGTTGGTGGCAAGTATCCAACATCAACCATAAGCTTGCTACATGCTTCTTAACTAGTCCAAACATGGTCCAGTCATCAAGATATACCTCTAAGAACTTGTGGATAAATTCTTTGAATGCCGCCGCTACTATTCGTGAGAATATCACCGGCGCATTCTTTATTCCAAAGGGCATCACCATGTACTAAAAGAAACCCCATTCAGCGGCGAACGTTGTTTTACACCTTTCATCTGGCGCGATCTTGATCTGGTGGTATCCTGAGAACCCATCCGTTAAGAAGTACGCTTCCTGCACCCCCCCACATTTTCCAGTACGCCATCTGTAAATGGTGTTGGAAACAGATTGTTAACACAGGCATCATTGAGCTTCCTGAGATCCATGCAGATGCAAATATCGCCCTTATGTTTCTTCTCCTGCACAACCATCGGACTTACCCAGTTAGACTCCTTGACTGGTTCAATGATTCCTACTGCCAACATCTTGTCCAATTCTTTGCGGACCTTTGTTTTATATTTTGGATTCAATCTATAGGGTCACTTCTTCACCGGTTTCACAGTTGGCTTCAATGTTATCTTCATCATTCCCAAGTCTCCTAGGATCCCTTTTAGCTTTGTGATCTTTCTTGGGAACAAATCTCGATATTCTCGAAGCAATTCGACGACCTTCTCCACTTTGGCATTTTCCCAATAGTCCCCCAATTTTGCATACTTCGGCTCTTCTTTGGTTTCGATATTAACTTGTTTTGTTTTTAGTGGCGCCGTGATATTTGGATCTTCGATTTCAGGTCTACGCACCTCATGGCTCCCCTCTGATTCTGGAATATTGACATTTCACAGATCATCTTCATCATCATCTACCTGGACATTGTAGCATTCGAGGGCCTCACTCAGCTTTTGCGACTAGTCGGGCTGCATAGTTTCCTCTGGTTCCAGTGTTGCTTTGAAAATGGTGGCCTTTACCAGTTGTAATGCTTCATCCATGGGATCCATCCATTGATCTTCAAATAGGAATGTTGACAAAAACCCTGCGTGCAAGATATCTTACTCGCCCGTTTCGTAACAGAGCTACGCTTCAGTATACCAGTTTCTAGGAATGACGCCCAGGGTGTGATAAAATAAGTGCACCCATTCTAGCTGAGGTTCCTTTCCGTAGGCTTTGATCCATCTGGTAAGGTGCATGCGCAGGTCATCACGTCGATCGTATTTCTCTGTTATGTGTAGTTCCGGTTTCCCAAATCTAGTCTTCATCATGCGCCTGTAGGCATGCCCATCTTCAAACGTCCCTTCATGTGTGCCCCACCATCGTGCAGGAATCACACGTAGCACCCACCTCATCCCATCAAACATTGGTGCTCTGGTACTGTGATTTCAAATTTGGTCAAGAATTCACATATTATTATCAACCCATCATACTTTGGCAATTTGCGATCTTGGGCCCTTACGGAGTACAGATATTTAGTCACCATGTTGTAGTGTTGTGTGGTGAACCTGTTGTGCCACCGCTCGTCTTCCTCATCTGAATCAGAAATCCAGGATTCTCCATCACCCCATGATATTCTTCTATCCTCCGTTGTCTTTACCCATCCTTGCCTTTGGGTAGACATTCTGTAGCTACAATCTACATCGTCGTCGCATTCTTTGTCATGCACAGGTTCAATGTAGCATTGCCCTTCAGCCCGATCTGGCAGAATGACTACACGGAGTGACATTGTTTCAAGTATCATGGTCTGCTTCTTTAGATTAATAACCCCGTTCATGTGAGTGGCCCAATCTATTCCTAACAACGTAGGATAGGGCATACTTTCATCCATGAGTTCAATAACTTCAAAGTACATTTGGGTACTTGTGCCATCAAGGTCTACCATAACTCCTTGCAACCTTCCCATCGACAACACCTTTTGTTGGTTTGCCATCCGTAATTGGATAGGGGACCATTGTAGTGTAGGCTTACCCATGCGCTCCCAAGTCTGTTTCGGCAGTACGTTGGCATCTGAGCCCAAATCCAAAATGACCTGATCCATCTCACAGTCGTTGATCTACACTGTTAACTGCATTTCCCTCTCGGTTCGTGATGCATGTCTTCCCAACTTTCGAACAACGCGAGGTTCACCCCACATCTATTTATCAACTCTTGTAAGCCTTTAACTGCCCTGTTGTCGCGAAGAAATTTTATACATCTCTAAAAAGGTAGTTATCATCGAGGGATCCTTATCTGACTTCGGCTAATCCCTACTACCTGGGGTAGAGATCTCTGCGAAGCTCCCCCGAGCTTCCAGATATGTCTCCTTACCAGTCCCTAAGTTCCTTCCATCCACTCCTGTGCCCATGCCACTTCTCAGTACCATGTTGACTTTGGGATCTTCCTCGCGGGGTTTGGACCTCATCATCTACACATTTTGGGTCGTTGTTGGTTGCGCGTAGGACAATCTATGAGCTCATGATCGAATTGCTCACAATAACTACATGAAATTATATTTGGCTTGGTACAATCCCATGCGTAATGTCCTAGTCCCCCGCAGTTGTAGCAGATTAGCTGCTCGCAACCCCTTCCTGGCCCCATTCCACCTTGACCTCGTCGACGGATTTGGAACCCACCGTGCGCGATCTTCGTGGCTAGATCCTGACCTCGTGCCTCAGTCTGCATTCTGTAAGTAGGTGACTGGTCCATTAACACTTGGTAGCTATGCCAGTCTCTTTCCTCATGGCCTATCGACCTACAAAAGTTACAAAATAGGTGCTAGGGGGTCTGGTTGTATTTTGGTAATAAATGATAGTTATCAGTGTTATGCTGTCCTCCCACATGACAGATTGTGCACCAGATTGGGATTGTGGTGCTTAGTCTTGCCTGTGCCTTTGGTCGCAATAGTGTTTTCCCCCCCCGTTGCCACAAAATTCACTAAGACTGGGTAGTGATCTTTATCATGTCCTTGGCTTCTGCACTTTATACACCATAATTCCTCCCAGGCTTTCAGTCGCGGTACCTATTCTTGTTTTAGCTTCTTCATTTCCAAACACAAATTTTGGATCTGCGCTTGGATTTGCTGAACTCCCAACCCCGGGTCTTGGAATGGAGTTTCGTGTAACCTCATTGTTGTCTCTAGCACTTTGGCCTGGGTTGAGATCTTCTGTTGTGATAAAGCCGTCCTCAGATGTGGTGTTAAGGATGCCATAAACCAAGCGCAGTGTTGCGCATCCGTCAATGTCATGTTAGCCTCGCAAATAGTACTTTTCAATATTTGGTCCAAGTCCCACGGGGTTTCACCAAGCATCATCGAGATCTCTTTAAACCCTATAATCGACTGTGTTTCTGACTTTGGTTAGCTAAACTCCTTCTTCAATTCAGTCTGGATTTCTGCTATCCCTGCCGTTGGGTGATCACTTGAGTACTTTATGTACCATGTTAGTGCTTGGTCTTGCAGTGTGCTGACTAAGGTAGCCTTTCTGATATTATCATTCGCAATTCACTGTGCATTCCATACTGATGTTAACACAAACTAGAATTGTTCCGGGTCTTTGCCTCCTGCTCCTTTGAATACTGGTAACTGGATTGCGCTCATCATTGTTACCCTTGAACTACTACTATTCCTAGTTTCTTCTCTATCGAGTCCCCACATTTCACAAAAGAAACCCTTAGGCAGATCGTTGTCCTGGCAACGGAACCTTTTTTTTCTTATATGGGCTTGACCTAGGTTCGGAAGAATTATTTAGATAAGAAAATCCCGCAGCTACCGGCCCTTTCGGCAACAGTCCGCAGAGTGCAGGCTGAGGTCTCACCAGAGGTAGCAGGGGAGGGTGCTGGAACTAGGTTTCCGCACACTTGGGATGTCTGGATGTGGTCTGGAGGTATCGCGCACTATTTTGTAGCCTCGCGCTACCCTATATTCGCGTAGATCCGGTCCCATAATGATTTTAACTTTCTATTATCACGCTGTTTACAGATCTAATCTATTTGATGAAGTATTATAAATCAGATCTACTTAGAAGGGTCTTCAAGCCAACATTTAATAGTTTTAACTAGTTCGCACACTTAGAATAAACTTAGATTCACATATATCTATACCATAAGCAAATGCGCATAGATTTAATGGTTATATTAACCATACACAAAGTCAGATCCACGATAACTTAGCTTGTAACATAGAAATTACAGAAGAAACTTATATTTATTTTCACTTTATCATCAATACATCTAGATTTTCCCCGCGCACTGAGCTGTAGGGGTCTGCACACACAACTGTGGACTCTTCCAGGCCTCTATGCACATAGCTGCAGAGCCTCTATATACTACCCAAGCCCTCAACTCGGACTTACAGATGCTTCTAGACTATTCTCCTCAAAACCCCATTACAATTTAGATCCAAGATGATACCCCAAAAAGATTGCCTTTCCCTCATAGAGCCGCACTCTATTTATACCTTCCTATGGTCCGCGGACTGACTTACTTCCTATTATTTTATATTATTTCTTGGGTGGACAACCCTTTGACTCAACCTTTTACATTTCGCGCTCCACATATTTCGGAGGTTTACAATATTTTTATCCTACTTTCTAGACTATTAGACCCAAAACTATTACGTGGGACCTCCGCTACCCAACAGCTATTGTGATCAACGCTTCATCTCCTGAATCCGATCCAAGGTCTTGTTACGCTGTTGCCATTGTCTTCTGCTTCCCCTTTCCTCCATACTTCATTGGATGCTTTTCTGGGTGCTATTTCCAACAATGATCATCATTGTGGCCTTCCTTTTTGCAATGATTGCAATATGGCTGTTCTCCCTCTTTGGCTGCTATCACTTTCTTCTCCTTTCCTTTCCATTTCACTTTTTATTTACCATTGGGAGGTTTGAACGGTGGCTTTCTCGACTGATCATCCTTTTCATTTTTTCCCCTGTTCTCAATGTGAATTGCCTTCACGCTGGCTGAGTCAATAGTGGTTGATTCAAATAACAACAATGAATGCCTAATATAGCTATGCAATGAGCCAATATAGTTAGTTACAACTTTAGGTGTATCAAGTGCAATACCCAGATTAAGTGCTAGCTTTCTAAAATCCTCTGTAAAACTCTAAACATCCTAACCTTTTCCTTGCCTTAAAATCTGTCAATTCATCAAAGCTTTTTGCTTGTATCCTAAGGGATAAAATTGTTCCTAAAACATAGAAATACAATCAGGCCATGAGGGAAAGAGGTTACCCACATTCTTACTGCGCTTCAATTTTCTCTTGCACCAAACGAGAGCGGTGCTACTTAGCCGTAGAGAGGCCAGCTGAATCTTTGCCTCATCATCCATGATTTGTTGAATGTTGTAGTAGACCTCAATTGACCTAATCCAATTATTAAGCTTTTTTGCATTTCTTTCACCATTAAACATGGGAAGATCAAATTTAACATCTAATTTAAAGAAAGGCTTCTTATATGCATCCTTTGAATTTCTACGATTATGGTGGTGAGAAGAAGGAGAACCTTCACTTCTGGAAGGAGAAGGAGGGGGTTCTTCTCCATCATTCCCATGTGCTGAACCTTGTCCTTCTGGGTTTCTCTCCTCTATTTTCTCCAGCCTTAAAACCAACTGATTGATATTCTCTGCCATTGAATAGAAGGTCATGCAGAAATTGTGCTCCTCTTCAATATAAGCATCATCTTCTGCTATGTTTCTCCTTTGATGTGCACGCCTCGCTTGGGGATTGAAAGGCTCTAATTCCCCTTCGCCTCTTCAGAGTCTGTCACTTGTTAGCATACAAACATGAAATTCATATCTAAAAATACTTGCTCTGATACCACTTGATCCAGGATACTTTCGCTTATAGATGTATGAAAAGAATCACATGTAAAAATTGTAGCTTAACATAGAAAACTTAATGTGTACACAAGAAAAGAAGTAGAAATACATAAAAGTATGAAGGAAGACACAAAGAATTAATAATGGAGATTGGCCAACTTGGACTACGTCTACGGGCCCTGCTTGATCAATGGGGAGGCCCTTATATATATTAAATGGCATGAAAAGAGAGAATACAATCATCTGCTACATAAAAAGAGGATTATACCTCCATTCTGAAAGATGGATGAGAAAAGAAGAACTCAGATGGAGAAATGGATAACACCACTGCGTCCGGGGCATTAAGAGGGGCAGAAACCATATAAAATTTTCCCAATTTAGACAAAATGATCAATCGGCCCTCCTACAAGTTGCTGCCTTGAATTGTGTGCCAGAGAATCCTCTCCCCGTGCCTTTTCCAATCATTGGCTTTTATAATCTTCTTTAGGAAAAATACCACTGAAATAGGGGGTTGTTTAGTTAAGAATAGAAATCGGTGGAGTGAAGGATCGGCGGGCACAACTACCCTTTAAAAATAACCTTTTTATCATTTTAAATGATAATACATAAAATACACGTAAAACACTAAAAAACCCGACCGAAACCTTAAGACCCGGACATCAAATTTATCAAATCGGGATGATATACTCATCGGGTCCAGCCCCTATATCGCAATCGGCACATTTCTGGAGCAAAGTTCCTGTCAGCAGGGATTTCCGACTGTCGATTGCAGATATCAGCGTTGGATGATCGCAATCGCTGCCACTTAGGCTCTTCCCCGATCATTGATGCTGATGCCAATCGCCGATCCAATCGCTCCTCTGATCGCCTATCACAATTGATAATCGCATCTGCCCGGTTTTGATAACGTGCCCCAATCGCTTGGCTTCCTTTGACCTGATAGATTGGCGATTTCCGATTAGTGGTTGTGGAATCTACCCTCTACACGTTTTTTGATGTGATTCCCCTTTAAAAGGCTTAAAACCATGAAAATACCTCCTTTTCAAAGGGGTGAGAAAATCTTCTTTCTGCCATAACTTCCTCATCTAGGCTCGGATTGGAGTGTCGTTTGCACCGTTGGAATCAAGGTGACGAGAACTTCGATCTGATGTCAGGATATTTTCTTTTCTGCCACATGAATTTTTGATCTTTTCCATGCCATTATATTTGAAGATCCACTTGGATCATTTACTCTATCTCCGATAGTGAGTGGGTCTCTCCTTTAGTGTTAGTTCGTAAGAAGAATTGTAAATGGAGGATTTGTGTCGATTATAGGGAGTTGTACAAAGACACAAAGAAGGATAATTTTCCCCTACCCTTCATTGACCAAGTGCTAGATGGCCTGACAGGGAAGAAGTTCTTTTCTTTCCTAGATGGATTCAGTGGGTACAATTAAATCCAAATCTGCCCAGAAGACTAGGATAAAACCACATTCACCTATCCTTAGGGTACTTTTTCCTATAGGGTCCTTCCTTTTGGCTTATGCAATGCTCCTGGCACTTCAGAGAGCAGTCTTGAGTATTTTTGCTGAATTAGTACATGATGTTGTAGAGATCTATATGGATGATTTTACACCTTACGACTATGATTTTCAAGAAGCCCTAACTAACCTAGGAAAAGTATTACGCAAATGCATTGAAATGCACCCATCTCTCAGTTGAAAAAAATGTGAATTCTTAATGACTGAAGGGATTGTGATAGGTCATTCCATATCTCAGCAAGGACTGCAGGTGGACCCAAACAAAATAGCCATCATCCAAAGGGTCCCACCTCCACAAAAGCAGAGAGATGTCAAGAGTTTCTTAGGGTTAGATGGATACTACAGAATGTTCATAAAAGGAATTTAGCAAGTTGGCCTCTCCTTTGTTTGGGTTGTTGGCCAAAGATTCTGAATTTATATAGTCAACGAGCTGTCAAGACGCCTTAGACATTCTAAAGGGGAATTTAACCACTGCACGAATTCTCAGAGGACCAGACTAGGACCTCCCTTTTCATATTCATGTTGATTGCTCACACAAAGCCATAGGAGCAACCTTAGGTCAGGTAGAGGATAAATTTCCCTCTGCCATATATTTTACCAGTAAAAACCTGTCAAAGGCTGAGTTAAATCAAACTGTGACCGAAAAAGAACTCCTGGCTGTTGTGCATTCATTGAACAAGTTTAGGCATTACATTACAGGCTATCAGACATTTGTGCATTCTGATCATGCTGTAATTAAATATTTAATGAACAAAACAGATGTAAATGCTAGAATCGTAAGATGGTTACTTTTATTACAACAGTTTGATCTAACTATTGCGATAAGCCTAGTAAGGAGAATGTTGTTGCTCACTTTCTATCTAGGTTGAATATGCGTGCAGTTGAAGAAGGAATGGTGGATGATCAGTTACCAGATGAGTATTTGTTTGCTATTTCAGTTCTCTCCCCATGGTTTGCTGATATAGAAAACTATTTGGTATCAGCATAGTTCCCACCAAACCTACCCTCTAGACAAAAGAGCAAGATAATCATGAAAAGTTCCCCCTTCACATGGATTGGGGGCAATTTGTTCAAACTTGGCCCAGATTAGATCTTGAGAAGGTGTGTCAGGGAAGAGGAAGTTTTTGATATCCTTCTGACCTATCATAATGGGCCTTGTTGAGGTCACTTTGCAGCAAAGAGGACAACATTCAAAGTGTTGCAAGCAGGCTATTATTGGCCTACTCTTCATCAAGATGTGAAAAAGTACATTAGTCAGTGTGATTGGTGCCAGAGGATAGGAAAGCATACTCCAAGAGATGAAATGCCACTACAACCTCAAGTGACTTTCGAGCTATTTGACAAGTGGGCCATGAAATTCATTGGGCCTATCAATCCTCCTTCAAAGCAAAAACAACACATTATTGTGTGCACTGATTACTTGACTAAGTAGGCTGAAACCAAGGAAATTAAGGAAGAAACAGAAGAGAAGGTGGATGAGTTCCTAAGGGAGAATATATTCTACAAATTTGGGTATGCTAGAGAGCTAGTCACAGACCAAGGCAGCCAGTTTACCTCCAGCATGATTGAAGAACAACTCAAGTAATACAAAATCAAGCGTAGGACCTCTGATCCTTATCATCCACAAGTTAATGGGAAAGTGGAGGTGACCAACAGAGCACTCGAGAACATCCTAATTAAGGTAGTGAACAACAACAGAAAGGATTGGGCAGAAAGACTAGTTGAGGCCACTTGGGCCTATAATAAAACATGGAAGAAAACCACTGGATTTACACCCTCTGAGCTGGTCTATGGGAAAAAGGCTTTGATGTCCATTTAATTTGAATATAATACATAGAGGATGGCAACCCAACTATATTTGGATCTCAGTCATGTGGAGAAAGAAAAATTGTTCCATTTGAATGGCTTGGATGAATTCAGAATGCAGGCCCTCCTCCATACAGAGATAGTTCAGCTCCAGATGAAAATCTGGCATGACAAGCATATTAAGGAGAAGCAATTTCAAGAAGGAGACTAGGCATTGTTATATGAATCAAGGTATAAAGAATTCAAGGGAAATCTAAGGACAAGAGGCTTAGAACTTATTTGGTGTAAAGATGCCATGATAATGGTTCAGTGCAAATCGAAACTGTTACACTAAAATTTGTCACCATGACTATTTGCAGTTAGTATGGCTCCATTAACTGTCATACTATCCTCCTTGGCAAGTCTTATACCTCTACTCCTCATGTCAAACTCCAAGAAAGAGAGAAAGTCCTTAAAAAGTCAATTAACTCTGGTTACGCAGTTTCTCTTAACCTTACCTGCGTGTACGCACCCCAGGTTCACAATACCTGCGTACTTGTACGCTCTGTCTGTAAAGGGGTGGGTGCGTACTCCTGTAAAGGTCAAAAGGCGCGAGTGTTACTTCAAAAAAGTTACTTGTGGTCGAATCTAGAGCATTCTAGAAGATGGTTTGACGTGTATTGAGCGCCTCCAGATGGTTCATGTATCCCTATGAAAGAGGAACTTATCCCATCAAGAGGGGAGCTATCCCATTCAAAGAGGGGCTTATCCCATTGATGGTGGACCTAATTAACTTCCTCCAAAGCATTATAAATATAGGCATTGGGCCAGAGGGAGGGGAGGTTGAAAGCTGAACATTCCTAAGGGTAGATGCTACTGAAATTAGGACTCCCTTATAGAGCTTGAGAGGAGAGATTCCCATCCTTTCTTAGCTTCATTTGGAAGTGGGTGAGCTGATCAAAGTAAAGGAGAACTCTTGCTGGACCCTGGGAGGGACCTGCACAACACCAAGGCACTGGTTGTAATGGTTTCTTTTGTTTCCACTTAATACAATTAAGTTCATTTTTCTCAACAAGTTGTTATATATAATTTGTTTCATATATTCCTTGGTCTTTATGATGAATATGTTTTATTTTATGAGTTATTCAGGTGCTATGTAATCGTTTGCTTGTTAGTGAATGCAGGTTTCGAAGAGAAGGAGGAGCTCATCTAGATCGGAGAGGCTGGACTACTACAAACAGCGTTGGACTAAAGGTATGCTTTAAACACCTGGTTGCTTGTATTCTAAATGCATATTTAGGGAAAGATAGTGCTTAATTGTCTTGTTTGTCACTAGAAAGCCTTAGCTTGTAGGGAGGTCGGTTTTGTCCGCAACATTGACTCTTTCCGCATGACAAAATGGCGACTCTGCTGGGGACTTTTCCTTTTCCTCCAATCAACGCCTTGTCTTCGTTTGCATCCATTCATATGATTACTTCAGACACTATTGCTTATGACGATCCTTGGATCGTTCCTTCTGAATCTGAGATAGACTCATTTGGTGATGCTATGCCTTTGAGTCGATATGAAATTACCTATGAAGCTGTGCAGTCTTTTACCGACCTGCGTTCAACAAAAATCGACCAAATGAATGTGGTCCGTGAGGAATCACTTTTCACGTCAACCTCGGAGTTAATAGAGTTTCCCAAAGTTGTGTCATCTGACGAGCAACTTCGTGAAGTCCTGTGTGTAGACGATTTACCATGGGAAGATCTCCATCACAGATCTTCGTTTTTACCTGAGGATGATCGATTTGAAAACGATTTCTCATCAATCTTTACAGCTAAATATGTCGAAGAAGCTCAGAATCCAATGAAACATCCTGATTCAGAGCTGAATTTGGGAAACATCTCTCGCACTGTTCCCATTGACATTTCAGTCAAGCCCGGAATCGTTGAGCACATTCATATAGGTGCCTCGTGTTCAGATGACGAAATTCAGACATACAACGCCCTATTTCAAGAATTCCGCGACGTGTTTGCCTGGTCCTATGAGGAGATGCCAGGAATTGATCCTGCGATTGTTGTCCATGAGATCAAGACTTACCCGGACGCTAAACCCGTCCGGCAACGTTTGCGTCAGATTCACCCATGAAAAGCGGCTGCAATTAAAGCAGAAGTTGAGAAGCTGTTGAAAGCAGGTTTCATTTATCCGATCCCGTTAACGGATTGGGTATCGAATATTGTTCCAGTTAAGAAAAACAGGGAACAATAAGAATATGCATCGACTATAGGGATATCAATCGAGCTTGTCCCAAGGAAAACTACCCAACACCCTATATCGATCAAATAATTGACGATTGTGCCGGTAGTGAAATATTTTCCTTTATGGACGGTTTTTCCGGTTACAATCAAATCAATATTCTACCTGCCGATCAACCAAAAACGGCTTTCATTTGTCCATGGGGGACATTTTCTTATTGCAAATTACCTTTTGGGCTTAAGAATTCCGGAGCCACTTTTCAAAGGGCGATGTCTTATGCGTTTCATGACATCAAACACATTGTGCAACTGTATCTCGATGATTTTCCCGCTCATTCATTACATTGAGCTGATCACCTTGTCCATTTACGAGCAATCTTCATGAGGTGTAGGAATTATCGTATTCGGTTGAACCCACACAAATGTGTCTTCTGTATAGAAGTGGGACGATTGCTGGGATTTGTAGTTTTAAAAGCTGGCATTCGCGTCGATCCCTCGAAGGTAGAAGCTATCATCAAATTGCCTCCTCCTTCGAGTCTTTGCCAACTCCAAAGTTTGCAGGGGAAAGCAAACTTTTTACGATGATTCATTCCTAACTACGCCGAGATTACAAAGGGTTTTACCCGGTTGTTGAAACAGAACGCTCAATTCTCTTGGGATGAGATAGCTCAGAAATCTTTTGATGCACTCAAGCACGCGTTGACCCATGCACCGTTGCTGCATCCTCCCAATTACAACTAGGATTACTTTTTGTACCTCGCCGCCGCTCATTCCACCATTGGAATGGTCTTAGTACAGGAAGACTAATTTGGAATGGAACATGTGATATATTACCTTAGTCGGACGTTAAATCCAACTGAACTCAAATATTCACATGTGGAGAAATTGGCATTGGCAGCCGTTCAAGCTGTCCAACGTTTTCGTCACTACATTCTACTCCGTAAAACTACAGTCATTTCGGATTGCAACCCTATGATCTACATTTTGACTAAACAATTGCTAGGGGGCAAGTACTCTAAATGGATCGTTATCCTGCAAGAGTTCGACTTGGAGTTTGAAAAATCTAAGTCTGAGAAATCTTTAGTTTTTGCAGAGTTAATGTGTGACTTCCCGCGTGCTGACACAGAAACCGTGGCAGAGGAACCCATTGCGGATGAATCTTTGTTTCTCATCAGCACTTTAGATCCGTGGTATGGAGATATCATCGTCTATCTCCAGACCCAATCCTTTCGGCTCGAAGTTTCAAAGTCGAAACGTCGGAAAATTCGCTTCCAGTCCCAACAGTACAAAATTATTGGAGATACTCTTTATTGCCGTGGGGCGGACTTGGTTTTTCGACGTTGTTTAACTCACGAGGAAGCTGAAAGGGTTCTCAATGACTGTCACTCTGGAGCGTGTGGCGGTCATATGTCTGGGTATGCCACAGCCCAAAAGATATTGCCCGCTGGCTACTTCTGGCCGTCCTTGTTTAAAGACTGTATTACTGCAGTCCGGAAATGCCACAACTGTCAAGTGTTTGATCGCAATATGCGCGCTTCACCTGCTTCTCTCACCCTATAATTGCCGTTGGTCCTTTTGCCAAATGGGGTATCGATTTTATTACATGTAACCCTCACTCGGCCGGGGGGCATGCGTATATCATCCTTGCGGTTGATTATTTTACTAAGTGGGTCGAGGCGATGCCTACATTCGAGGCAGACGGCAAGATAGCTGCAATTTTCGTATTCAATCACATTATTGCTAGGTTTGGTGTCCCACAAGCGATAATCACTGACCATGGGCGCCATTTTCGAAACGTTATGATGACAGAACTTACAGGCCAGCTTGGTTTGCGTCACGATAGCTCAACTATTTATTATCCACAAGCAAATGGTTTGGTTGAGTCCATCAACAAAGTTTTAGTTATCATGATCCGACGAATCATTGGGATTCATCGGTCTAATTGGCACAACATGCTATTTTCAGCGCTTTGGGCGTACCGAACTTCAGTAAAAACATCAACAGGGTTCACTCCTTTCCAACTAGTTTATGGTTTGGAAGCCGTGTTACCCATTGAGTGCGAAATCCCGTCACTGCAAATGGCCATCGAGTTACTTCCAGCTACTTCCGAAGAGGAAAATCATTTGTTATACTTAGCTCAATTAGATGAGAATCGACGTGATGCTGCATTGGAGATCGAGACTCACACAAAACGTATGAAAGCTCAGTATGATCAGAATGTGACCCCTCGAAATTTTTCGGAAGGAGACCTAGTGTTATTGTATGATCAAGCTAATGATAAATTAGGTGCTGGAAAATTCGTTCCTATGTGGCATGGGCCCTATATGAATTATTGGTATTCATCGGTCGAATTTTCACAACATGTTATTTTCCGCGCTTTGGGCGTACCGAACCTCAGTGAAAACATCAACAGGGTTCACTCCTTTCCAACTAGTTTATGGTTTGGAAGCTGTGCTGCCCATTGAATGCGAAATCCCGTCACTTCAAATGGCTGTCGAATTACTTCCAGCTACTTCTGAAGAGGAGAAGCGTTTATTATACTTAGCTCAATTAGATGAGACTCTACGTGATGCTGCATTGGCGATCGAGACTCACGCAAAACGTATGAAAGCTCAGTATGATCGAAATGTGACCCCTCGAAATTTTTCGGAAGGAGACCTAGTGCTATTATACGATCAAGCTAACGATAAATTAGGTGCTGGAAAATTCGTTCCTATGTGGCATGGGCCCTACATTGTCAAGCGAAAGCTAGCAAAAGGGGCCTATGAGCTGGTAGACTTTGACGGGGACTCTTTGGGTAAACCCAGAAATGGACTTTACCTAAAGAGGTATTATGCTTAAATGATGGGTATGGAGATTTTAGTTAGGTTAGGTTTTTCTTTCTAGCTGGTGTGTTTGTTGATTTAGACAGTGTGCTTAGCTTAGAAAGTGTGTTTTTCGTCGTGTTTTTCTTCGTTATTCTGCTTATCTTGGTTTTACGCTTGATGTTTGCAGATGTCGATGCCTCTCCAAACATACATTGGATTTGCTGATGGTGCTTGTCGTAGTACACGGAATATCTCTTCCGCAGCTTGGGTTATCTATTCGCCCTATGACGAGTTAGTTTCTATGCATGGGGTGAGCCTCGGTCAAACAACAAACAACATTGCAGAATACAGTGCAGTGATTGAATTATTGTCTGAATCTATTTCATTTGGGATTTGGAGTTTGATAGTAAGGTTAGATTCTGAACTCGTTGTATTACAGCTTAATAGAGTGTATGCCATTAGAAATCCAGTTTTATTAAGGTTATTTTTGAGAGTACATCTCTTGGAACGTGAATTTGATTACATTGAATATCAGCATATTCAAAGGTCTTTAAATACATTAGCAGATGCAATTGCTTCTCGAGTGTTAGACAGATATTTGCAATAATCATACATGTAAATTTAAAAACATTTCATCACACATGTTTAACAAGATAAGCCGGTAATAATGATATATATAGATAGGAGTGTGTCAAAAAATACATCGTGTTCGATCATAGGTTGAAAAACACCTTATGATCGGCAAAAATGATAAGTACAAAAAACCAAAATGTCACATGTGTCTACAAAAACGACCATCCAATCACTGGTGATGCTCTCTATACGACACCACTGCATGAGCCACCCTACATAAGAACCTCCTAAAAGGTCCTGGGACTGCGACTACATAGCGCTGAAGCCTGATAGGAATATCATCTATAGTAGTCTCTGGTATGTCTGCTGTAAGACGCTCTAGGTCTTGTTCCAACTCAGCTAGGGTCTCTGTGGCCTCGTCCTATGGGGCCGGTGCCACTGCAACTGGTAGTCTCCTCTCGAAAGGCCGGAGATTGGCAGGACAGCGTGGGCCTACACTTGCATTTTGAAAATTGTTACTGTCAGTTTTGAGACGATATAAAAAACAAAAAAAGTAGATAATTTAAAAACTTGTGAAAAATGAAGTACCTGTGTCATCCCATTGTTCTCCCGGTGGAAGAACCATGTCCATCTCCACGAAAATTAACTCCGGCATAAGGAAAATCCTGTATAGAAAAGATCTGGTCCTCCAACCAGTGAAAATACTTCGGAGCAAATCGGACAACCTCCGTGCCCTCATCAGGATGACGGGCCATAACCGCAACCCATCGCATCAACTTAGGCTCTCAGGGAGGCCCAACCTCAACAGTGAGCTGCCGTGGCATCAGCATCGGAACCCTCTCTAGGGAAAAATTCACAACTAAATGCCCATAACCAAAAGTCTTTAGCTGCCCGTTTTTGGTTCTAGTCAGTTGGCCCTTTAAATTGGCCAACACAACATCACACCAGTTGAAAATGGTGCACCAATAGCAATCAATCGCCATCCGCATCTGGGATCCAGTGGCAATGTGTAAAGCGGCAGCCCCGCAAAGTCTGGTAACCGTAAAAGCAATCACCATAAGTTCAGGTCGGGATATAGTTTTGATCTCTATCCCCTTCTCCTGAGACTGAGTGTTACACCACTCTTGTCGGAGACTAGCGATGGACTGGCCACCCGGCCTAGTCCCGAACAGAGTCAAGTGTTCGCCTCTCTTGGGAAAACCAGTGAAGAAGTAAATATCTGAGGGCTCTATCTCGAGCTGGTGCCCTCCAATGTAAAAGCACTGGTCCTGGACGTTCCATCTCTCTACCAGCCACTCTAGAAAGCGCACCTGGGCCCTCATGCCAGGTATGGCCCAGTATTTGTAAAGGCCGCATGCCTTCAAAGCATAAATGGATGGTTGATGATTAATGGCGGCCAAATCAACATGTTCGTGTTCTCTCTCGCACCAATCAAGCATGGTGGGCAATCTACACACCAAAAAACATCCGTTAGAATCAATGAAATCAAAAATTTTGGTCCATTTTTGAAGGAATTGGGGTTTGAAAACTCGTTTTGCAGGGTACGCACCCCGCCTTTATGAATAGGGCATGGGTACGTGGGTTCCCTTAAGGCAAGGTCCGTACGCCCGGCATTTTCCCAACTGTGAAAATGTCGAGGTACGCAGGTCACCAGTGGAGCACCTGCGTACCTCGAAAGGCAGACCTTGAAACCCCAAAGCGTCCAAAAAATGAAACTAGGGCCTAAAAACAAATTCTAAACAGATGGAAATGAAGAGGAGGATGTTGTAGAATACCTGATGAGGCGGCTTTTGATTTCGACGGTCGGATTCTCCGCAATGTCCACGGGAAGTTTCTTGCCAAAAGCCCTTTTTCTCTCCTCAACAGTAAAATGGTAAAAATGAATTGGTAAAAGCCCTTTTTATAGGTTTTTTGGGTAAATAAATGGTAAATTTGTTTATTTTTCACCATGAAAAGGTATTTTTCAAAGTATTTTTATCTATCTTAAATAGGTATGAGTAATGTGTTGGTTTTTGTGCAGGATAAGGGATTTTCAGGGAAAATTGTCATTTTTCACAAACAAAAACATCAGAGTCATCTTTAAGCCCTTTTCTGACTCCTAAAACATGAAAAGATTGCCGAGCGTTTCTTTTACACTTGTTAAAACGGAATTAAAAGACGGTCCTCTTATAGCCCTTTTTCTGACCGTAAAAACAGGAAAAGATTGCCGGATTTTTGTCGTTTCAAATTCGATACTGGAAATAGAACGACGTGTCCTTGATCGCTTTTTACTTTTCAGGTCAAAGACACTAATTATGAAAGTACTCCTTGGTCGTAAAAGATCAAGCGGTTCTCTCAAGTATTATTTTATACTTTTTCGGGCTTGGGAGACACAAATTTACGAAAAAGTTCAACCCTGGAGTCTTCTTAAGTTTTTTCAGACTCTCTAAAATTGAAAAACACCGAGTTTCTCCTATACTGGACTCGTGAAAATTTCACAGTAAAGGACCTATTTGATTACAAACAGGAACGGACCACTCCTTCTTAGGGTTCGAATCTAAACTAAGTTGGACTCATCCGAAGGATGAGCTTATAATCAAGCATATGTTATCCTCCTCAAGCTTGTAAAAAATAAAGAGGTACTTGCCAGAAATGGTGGGGGAAAAGAGAGAAAAATGAGCCTATTTGTTATCCTTTGTCTCAGAAGAAACCTTATCACCACTCTTGAACACGACACTTTTCATTCACCTGGGTTGGGAAATCCTTTGCCTAACAGTTGATCAAACCACATTGAAAATCTTCAGCCGGTTCCGGGTATTAACTTTGGGTCAATTGTCACCAAGCCATCTGTCGTGTCGTTATGTGTTCAAGAGGTCACTGCAAATAAACCATTCATCTGCAAAATACCTGTCATCCATCTCGACCATCCCTGAGTCAGTCCTTACAGCTACATTTCTTCAACTTGATCTGTGATTTCGTGTTGTGGGCTTGCCTGCAACGGGTCGCTTTCTATCCACATCAGCACATTATCTAGAAAGATGACCTAGAAATCGTCAGTACCTTGAGATCTGCATGCATCAATGGCAGGTTTCTCGCCTTTGACGACAGTTTACATCATTGACTTTCGATCGAAGGATTCCGTGACATGTTCGATATCAACTCATTCATTCACATCTCATGGATTGTACTAGGTACTTGAGAACCATTGACATCACTAGTGGTCTCTCTCACACTTGTTAACAGTTTACATCATCGACTGGTAATCAAGTGGTTTCTACCATGTTCGACATCAACTCATTTATTCGCATGGATAGAATCGTACCATTTCGGGAAATAGAAATGAAGACCCTCGATCTAGTTTCCACCATCCAGGCTGCGAGGAGTTTTGTATTCATTATACAGTAGACTAATCATAAACAGATGGCTGCGTCCATCCTGTGTCTACAAGAGTCTATGATTATGATGTACTGCGAAATCATTCCTATATCAGAGCAGTAGTTAGTTGGTTAGTTAAAGTTTTCAATATGAGTATGGGAATGCCTACCTCAGCGATGATATGATCTTATATATGTATTTTGTGTTGAATACTTGCAGGTTCCGACTGGGCTCTCCACAAGATAATCCTTGAAATGATAAAGTACTTCACCCTTCCTAGATGATATGAAACCCTAATCTACTACAAGCTTCGCACTTTAGGGGGCAATCTGTTACACTAAAATTTGTCACCATGACTATCTGCAGTTAGTATGGCTCCATTAACTGTCATACTATCCTCCTTGGCAAGTCTTATACCTCTGCTCCTCATGCCAAACTCCAAGAAAGAGAGAAAGTCCTTAAAAAGTCAATTAACTCTGGTTACGCAGTTTCTCTTAACCTTACCTGCGTGTACGCACCCCAAGTTCACAATACCTGCGTACTTGTATGCTCTGTCTGTAAAGGGGTGGGTGCATACTCCTGTAAAGGTCAAAAGGCGTGAGTTTTACTTCAAAGAAGTTACTTGTGGTCGAATCTAGAGCATTCTAGAAGATGGTTTGACGTGTATTGAGCGCCTCCAGATGGTTCATGTATCCCTATGAAAGAAGAACTTATCCCATCAAGAGGGGAGCTATCCCATTCAAAGAGGGGCTTATCCCATTGATGGTGGACCTGATTAACTTCCTCCAAAGCATTATAAATACAGGCATTGGGCTAGAGGGAGGGGAGGTTGAAAGCTGAACATTCCTAAGGGTAGATGCTGCTGAACTTAGGACTCCCTTATAGAGCTTGAGAGGAGAGATTCCCATCCTTTCTTAGCTTCATTTGGAAGTGGGTGAGCTGATCAAAGTAAAGGAGAACTCTTGCTGGACCCTGGGAGGGACATGCACAACACCAAGGCACTGGTTGTAATGGTTTTTTTTGTTTCCACTTAATACAATTAAGTTCATTTTTCTCAACAAGTTGTTATATATAATTTGTTTCATATACTCCTTGGTCTTTATGATGAATATGTTTTATTTTATGAGTTATTCAGGTGCTATGTAATCGTTTTCTTGTTAGTGAATGTAGGTTTTGAAGAGAAGGAGGAGCTCATCTGGATCGGAGAGGCTGGACTGCTACAAACAGTGTTGGACTAAAGGTATGCTTTAAACACCTGGTTGCTTGTATTCTAAATGCATATTTAGGGAAAGATAGTGCTTAATTGTCTTGTTTGTCACTAGAAAGCCTTAGCTTCTAGGGAGGTCGGTTTTGTCCGCAAAATTGACTCTTTCCGCATGACAGAAACTATAGATGAAGAAGCCATTCCATTACTAGTTAATGGACACAGGTCGAAAATGTACAAGAGGCCTTTACCTGAACAGGAGTTCATTAATAGTATCAGCAAGACAGTGATGATGGTGGAGCAAATTTTAGCTCCTCCCTCATGAAGTCAGTGAAAAAGAAAGAAAACAGAATGGAGATTCAGGTGAAAGCCTCCATGAGGCATCTGAGTCCCATCTTTGGGTTGGAAACTCGCATGAGGCAACCTAAGGATGAGAAAAATGTTAAGAAAAAGAATATCCTTGGGTGAGAAACTTCCTTGAGGCACCTAGGGAAAATATCTAGGGTGAAAACTTCTCTGAGGTAGCCTGGGTGTTTAAAAAAAGAAATTACAATAATAAGAGAAAAAAACATACTTGTTATTTGTAGGAGGATTGTTGGGTTATGTTATATTCTTTCCATGACTAGCCCACGTAATTAACCGGGGGGTTAGAGTGGGGGGCAGAGCCCCCCCTTCGTTGCGCCGATTTCGTAGTGGGGGGGTCATAGGGGGTTTGAGGGGTACAGGAACCTATGTTAGGTTGGGTGGACCCACCTATGGTTTCGTGCATGATTTTCGCACATGTTTTTGGATGTAATGGTTTTCGGTCCATGGTTTTGGACACGATGGTTTTCTGTCCATGGTATTGGATGCTTCGACATGTATAAATATGTATTATAACATTGAAAGGAACATAATGAAAAATCAAGCTGGTAGTCCCAATTTTGGGATCGAGGGGAAAATCTCTGTGTATATGTGTTTTATGTGTTATGCTCTTGCATTGTTTATTTTATGTGTTTTAGAATTTGTATGCAGGTAATTTCTGTACGGGGTTAAAACCTACATTTGATATCAGAGTTGTTTTGGCTTTAAGAGAATGCCTTTGTTGTTTAGGGGTTTCGCTCAGGTCTGTGGTAGACCCTGTTCAATGGGAGATTTGCGAGATCGATTCTGGTGGTGAAAGAAGATGGTGAGCAGTAGAAAGATAGAGCTCGAGAAATTTAATGATCAGAGTTTTGAGTTGTGGAAACTCAAGATGGAGGATCTCTTGGTGGATAAAGATCAGTGGATCACGGTAATCCGGGTACTAAACCAACGGGAGTGTTTGATGAAGAATGGAAGAAGTTGGATCGGAAGGAAAAGAGCACAATACGATTGTGTGTCTCAAATTCAGTATTACTGAATGTATCAGGGGAAGCTATGACAAAGGCTTTGTGGGACAAGTTAGGGACTTTGTACCAATCTAAGTCTCTAGTGAATAAATTGTTCCTGCGGAAAAAACTGTATAACCTGAGGATGAAAGATGTAGACTTGGTGACAGAGCATATGAACACATTTAATAGTGGTAATTCAGTTAGCATTTGTTGATATTAAAATTTCAGATGAAGATAAGTGCATCAGTTTGCTGTTTTCTCTAACAGATTCATGGGATAGTCTGGTTATTGCAATAGGTAGCAATGCAACTGCCCTGTAGATTGATTGAATAGTCTCATCCTTGCTGATGGAGGAGATGAGATGGAAAAATACAGAGAAACAGAATGGTGATGCCTTGTCTGTATGAGGACGGTCCAAAAATAGAAACAAAAATAAGTCATCAAGTGGGAGATCTAAATCTAGAGGGATATCTAAATCTCTAGGAAAACCTGTAAAGGTGGTGTGCTGGAAATGCGGAAAGGAAGGGCACTACAAAAGGGACTGTAAATCTAAAGCTCTTAAAAAAGAAAAGGGATCTGATGAAGCTCCTTCTGCAGAGGCGAAAACCACCTCAGATGAAGGTGGGGATGTGTACTTGGCTTCTTCAGGTACACATGTAGATCATGAGGCATGGTTGATTGACTCAGGTGCATCCTTTCACTTCACTCCCCATAGAGAGTGGTTCTGCGAGTATGAGAAATACAATGGTGGTGATGTCTTCTTAGGGGATGATAGGAAGGCTAGAATCGTTGGTCGCGGAAAAGTAAAGTTGAAGTTGCAAGGTGGAAGGGTTAGAACACTTCCACGTGTTCTACTTATTCCTGCATTGGCTAGAAATCTGATTTCTGTAAGCAAGCTGGATGATACATGTGTAAAAATAGTGTTCAAGAAGGATACCTACATGATGGTTTGGGGAGCATTGGTATTGATGTGGGGAGTTCGGATTGGAACTCTGTACAAGCTGAAAGGTAGAATGGTTGTTGATGGGTGCAACAGTTCTGTGGTTCCTGAAAGTGGAGCAGAAAATCTAGTGATCTCCAGAGAGAAGACCATGCTGTGGAATCAAGGGCTTGGACATATTGGAGAGAAGGGCCTTCGAATACTTCATGGTAAAGGTATGGTAGAAGGTATTAGTAATAGCTCTCTAGATTTTGATTTCTGTGAAAATTGTGTATATGGGAAGCAAAATCGGGTGAGTTGCCCCTCTGGTGGTAAGAGGGCGAAACATATATTAGAGCTTGGGCATAGTGATGTGTTTGGACCTGTGAAGGTTCCATCAATGGGTAAGTCTATGTACTATGTGTCATTTATAGATGACTTCTCAAGGAATACATGGATATATTTCCTTAAGAAGAAATCTGAAGTCTTTGACAGGTTTAAAGAATTCAATGCTGTGGTGGAAAACCAGACAGAGAAGAAGATAAAGGTGTTGAGGACAGATAACGGTGGAGATTTTTGCAGTAAGGAGTTTGAATAATTCAGTAAGAAGTGTGGTATAGCAAAATACAAGACTGCTCGATATATACCTCAGCAAAATGGAGTTGTAGAAAGAATAAACAAGGTGTTGATGGAAAGGGCAAGAAGCATGCTCAGTGGTGCCGGGTTAGGACAGGAATTCTGGGCAGAGGTAGTGGAGACAGCTTACCTGGTCAACAAATCACCTTCATCAATGTTGGAAGATAAAACTCCACAAGAGGTATGGACTGGTAAGAGACCCTCTCTTTCATATCTGAGGGTATTTGGATGTGATGTATATGTACATGTTCCAAAGGAGAAACGAACCAAGTTGGATAGTAAATCTGAAAAGTGCATCTTTATTGGGTATAAGGATGGTTTAAAGGGTTATAAGCTTTGGAACCCAGTAACAAGAAAGGTTGTGTACAGTCGAGACGTGGTGTTTAGAGAGGTGAAATACGTTATTAAAAATGAAGTCCAACGAAAGGAACCTGAGAAGATAGAGTTTGAGCTAGAGGAAGAATTAGACTCTACAGTAGAGGAGGAATTAGAAGATGAAGAGCCAGAAACTCTGAGTGTGAGAAGATTAGTTCGAGAAAGAAGGCAACCAGAAAGGTATAGTCCATCTGCATTCTGTTCAAATTTTCTTTATCTATTTCTAATGATGATCCCAGAACTGTGAAGGAAGCAATAGATTCGGAGGATGGAAAACTATAGAAAGAGGCCATGGTTGATGAAATGGCATCTTTGCACAAAAATGTAAGCTTGGGATCTGGTGGAGATGCCGGCTAGAAGGAAACCCACTGGCAGCAAATGGGTGTTCAAGAAGAAGACAAATTCAGAAGGGAAGGTGGAGAAATACGAAGCTTGGTTGGTAGAAAAAGGTTATTCCCAGGTGCCAGAAATTGATTTTGGTGATATTTTTTCTCATGTTGCAAAGGTAACTTCTATTAGATTACTTTTATCTGTTGCTGCCGCTTTTGATTTTGAGGTAGAACAGATGGATGTGAAGACAACATTTCTTCATAGGCATCCGGAAGAGGAAATCTAAATGAACCAACCTGAAGGCTTTGCGGTGAAGGGTAAGAAAGAACTAGTATGCAAGTTAAAGAAGTCTCTGTATGGGTTAAAACAATCACCAAGGATGTGGTATCAGAAATTTGATACATTTATATGAGGACTTGGCTTCACCAGAAGCAAAGCACATCACTGTGTGTATTTTAAATTAATTGGTGACTGTGTTATTTATTTGGTATTGTATGTGGATGATATCTTGCTTGTTGGAAATGACAAAGAAAATATCCAAGATTTGAAGACCCAATTGTCCTCCAAATTTGACATGAAAGATCTTGGTGCTGCAAACTATATTTTGGGCATGGAAATTAAAAGAGATCGGGCAAAGCGGAAGCTCTGGTTAAACCAGATGAAGTATGTTGAGATAATATTGCAGAGTTTTAATATGCAGGATAGTAAACCTATGAAGGTTCCTATTCCTATAGGTTTAAAGTTATCTGTTGAATAGTGTCCCAAGACACAAAAAGAGGAAGAGGACATGTCCCGTGTTCCACATGCAAGTGCAGTCGGTAGCCTGATGTATGCAATGGTCTATTCTAGATCAAACATTGCACATGTAGTGGGAGTATTGAGTATCTTTTTGTCAAAACCATGAAAGGAGCATTGGACAGTAGTGAAGCATGTTTTCAGGTATTTGCATGGCACTAGTGATTATGGTTTGCGCTACCAAGGAAGACCAAGATTGGACAGAGTGTTGGATATTCATGGCTTTGTTGATGCAGACTGGGTTGGAGATCTGCAATAGAGAAGATCTATAAGTGGGTATGTGTTTAACCTATTTGGACATGCAGTCAGTTGGACGAGTAAGAAATAATCTGTAGTGGCACTATCAACTACAGAGGCAGAAAACATGGCAACCACTCATGCAAGCAAGGAAGCAGTTTGGTTGCAGAGATTGTGTTCAAGTATGGGGTTAGTACAGAGAGCTATAAGGATAGACTATGACAACCAAAGTGAAATTTTCTTGGCAAATAACCTTGCATATCATTCAAAGACAAAGCACATTGATGTTCAATATCACTTTGTGAGGGATATGGTAGAAGAGAAAAAGGTTTGCTAGTAAAGGTGGACACTTTGAAGTATACTGCAGATGCATTGACAAAATCTATGAGCTCTAAGAATTTCTCTTGGTGTAGAGAAACAATGGGCATTGCAGGGCTGGATAAATGACTAAGCTCTCTTGTGGCCCCCCATGGAAAGAAAACAACAAGTGGGAAAATGTTGGGTTGTGTTATATTCTTTCCACGACTAGCCCACGTAGTTAACCGGGGGGTTTGGGGGGGGGTGGTAGAGCCCCCCCTTCATTGCACCGATTTCATAGCGGGGTGGTCACAATGGGTTTAAGGGGTACAGGTTACCCCACTCTATGGGGTCTGGGGCAGTGCCCCAGAAAATTTTGGTTTTGGAACCTATGTTAGGTTGGGTGGACCCACCTATGGTTTTGTGCATGATTTTCGCACATGTTTTTGGACGCGATGGTTTTTGGTCCATGGTATTGGATGCTTCAGCATGTATAAATATGTATTGTAACATTGAAAGGAACATAATGAAAAATCAAGCTGGTAGTCCCAGTTTTGGGATCCATGGGAAAATCTCTGTGTATATGTGTTATGCTCTCGCATTGTTTATTTTATGTGTTTTAGAATTTGTATGCAAGTAATTTTTTTGCAGGGTTAAAATCTACATTTGTTATCAGAGTTGTTTTGGCTTCAAGGGGAGGCCTTTGTTGCTGAGGGGTTTCGCTCAGGCCTGTGGCAGACCCTGTTCAGTGGGAGATCTACGGGATCGATTTTGGTGGTGAAAGAAGATGGTGAGCAGTAGAAAGATAGGGATCAAGAAATTTAATTGTCAGAGTTTTGAGTTGTGGTAACTCAAGATGGAGGATCTGTTGGTGGATAAAGATTAGTGGATTGTGGTAGATCCAGGTAGTAAACTAATGGGAGTGTTTGATGAAGAATGGAATAAGTTGGACTGGAAGGCAAAGAGCACAATACGATTGTGTGTCTCAAATTCAATATTGTTGAATGTATCAGGGGAAGCTACGATGAAGGCTTTGTGGGAAAAGTTAGGGAATTTGTACCAATCTAAGTCTCTCGTGAATAAACTATTCCTGCGGAAAAAGCTATATAACCTGAGGATGAAAGATGGAGACTTGGTAACAGAGCATCTGAACACATTTAATAATGCGGTAAGTCAGTTAGCATTCGTTGATATTAAATTTTCAGATGAAGATAAGTGCATCAATTTGTTGTGTTCTCTACCAGATTCATGGGATAGTCTGGTTATTGCAATAGGTAGCAATGCAATTGCCTTGTAGTTTGATGAAATAGTCTCATCCTTGTTGATGGAGGAGATGATACAGAAAAATATGGAGAGCCAGAATGGTAATGCCTTGTCTGTACGAGGATGGTCCCGAATAGAAACAAAAATAAGTCATCGAGTGGGAGATCTAAATCTAGAGGGAGATCTAAATCTCTAGGAAAACTTGTAAAGGTGGTGTGCTAGAAATGCAGAAATGAAGGGCACTACAAAAGGGATTGTAAATCTAAAGCTCCTGACAAAGGAAATGGATCTAATGATGCTCCTTCTGAAGAGGCAAAAACCACCTCAGATGAAGGTGGGGATGTGTACTTGGCTTCGTCAAGTACACATGTAGATCATGAGGCATGGTTGATTGACTCATGTGCATCTTTTCACTTCACTCCCCATAGAGAGTGGTTATGTGAGTATGAGAAATACAATGGTGGTGATGTCTTCTTAGGGGATTATAGGAAGGCTAGAATCATTGGTCGCTGGAAATTAAAGTTGAAGTTGCAAGGTGGAAGGGTTAGAACACTTCCGGGTGTTCTACTTATTCCTGCATTGGCCAGAAATCTTATTTCTATAAGCAAGCTGGATGATGCAGGTGCAAAAACAGTGTTCGAGAAGGATACCTACAAGATGGTTCGGGGAGCACTAGTATTGATGTGGGGAGTTCGGATTGGAACTCTCTACAAGCTACAAGTTAGAACGGTTGTTGATGGATGCAATAGTTCTGTGGTTCCTGAAAGTGGAGCAGAAAATCTAGTGGTCTCTGGAGAGAAGACCATGTTGTGGCATCAAGGGCTTGGACATATTGGAGAGAAGGGCCTTCGAATACTTCATGGTAAAGGTATGGTAGAAGGTATGAATAATAGCTCTCTAGATTTTGATTTCTGTGAAAATTGTGTATATGGGAAGCAAAATCGGGTGAGTTTCCACTCTGGTGGTAAGAGGGAAAAACATATGTTAGAGCTTGCGCATAGCTATGTGTTTGGACCTGTGAAGGTTCCAGCAGTGGATAAGTCTATATCTATGTATCATTTATAGATGGATTCTCAAGGAATACATGGATATATTTCCTTAAGAAGAAATGTGAAGTCTTTGTCAGGTTTGAAGAATTCAAGGCTCTGGTGGAAAACTAGACAGAGAAGAAGATAAAGATGTTGACGATAGATAACTATGGAGAGTTTTGTAGTAAGGAATTTTAAGAATTCAGTAAGAAGTGTGGTATAGCACTATAGAAGTACTCCATATACACCTCAGAAAAATGGAGTTGAAGAAAGAATAAACAAGACGTTGATGGAAAGGGCAAGAAGCATGCTCAGTGGTGACGGGTTAGGACAGGAATTCTGGGCAGAGGCAGTGGAGACAACTTACCTGGTCAACAGATCACCTTCATCAGCATTGGAAGATAAAACTCCACAAGAGATATGGACTGGTAAGAAACCCTCTCTTTCACATCTAAGGGTATTTGGATGTGATGCATATGTACATGTTCCAAAGGAGAAACGAACGAATTGGATAGTATCTGAAGAGTGCATCTTTATTGGGTACAAGGATGGTTTAAAGGGTTATAAGCTTTGGAACTCAGTAACAAGGAAGGTTGTGTATAGCCGAGATGTGGTGTTTAGAGAGGTGAAAGATGTTATTAAACATGAAGTCCAACGAAAGGAACCTGAGAAGATAGAGTTTGAGCTAGAGGAAGAATCAGACTCTACAGCAGAGGAGGAATCATAAGATGAAGAGCCATAAACTCTGAGTGTGAGAAGATCAGTTCGAGAAAGAAGGTAGCCAAAAAGGTATAGTCCATCTACTTTCTGTTCAAAATTTTCTTTATCTTTTACTGATGATGATCCCAAAACTGTGAAGGAAGAAGTAGATTGAGAGGATGGAAAAATCTGGAAAGAGGCCATGGTTGATGAAATGGAATCTTTGCACAAAAATGAGGCTTGGGATCTGGTGGAGATGGCGGCTGGAAGGAAACCCATTGGCAAAAAATGGGTGTTTAAGAAGAAGACAAATACAGAAGGAAAGGTGGAGAAATACAAAGCTGAGTTGGTAGCAAAAGGTTATTCCCAGGTGCTGGGAATTGATTTTGGTGATAATTTTTCTCATGTTGCCAAGGTAACTTCTATTAGATTACTTTTATCTGTTGCTGTTGGTTTTGATTTTGTGGTAGAACAGATGGATGTGAAGACAACATTTCTTCACGGGGATCTGGAAGAGGAAATCTAAATGAAGCAACTTGAAGGCTTTGCGGTGAAGGGTAAGAAAGAACTGGTATGCAAGTTAAAGGAGTCTCTAATATGGGTTAAAATAGTCACCGAGGATGTGGTATTAGAAATTTCATACATTTATACGGTGACTTGGCTTCACCAAAAGCAAAGCAGATCACTGTGTGTATTTTAAATTAATTGGTGATTGTGTTATTTATCTGGTCCTGTATGTGGATGATATGTTACTGGGTGGAAATGACAAAGAAATTATCCAGGATTTGAAGACCCAATTGTCCTCCAAATTTGACACAAAAGATCTTAGTGCTGCAAAATATATTTTGGGCATGGAAATTAAAAGAGATCAGGCAAAGAGGAAGCTCTGGTTAAACCAGAGGAAGTATGTCGAGACAATATTGCAAGATTTAATATGCAGGATAGTAAACTGGTGAAGGTTCATATTCTTGTAGGTGTAAATTTATCTGTTGAACAATGTCCCAAGACACAAGAAGAGGAAGAGGACATATCCCATGTTCCATATGCAAGTGCAGTCAGTAGCTTGATGTATGCAATGGTATTTATTAGATGAGATAATGCACATGCAGTGGGAGTGTTGAGTAGGTTTATGTCAAAACCAGGAAAGGAGCATTGGACAGCAGTGAAGCGGGTTTTTAGGTATTTGCATGGCACTAGTGATTACGGTTTGTGCTACCAGGAAAGACTAGGATTGAACAGAGTGTTGGATATTCATGGCTTTGTTGATGCAGACTCGGTTGGAGATCTGGACCAGAGAAGATCTACAAGTGGGTATGTGTTTAACCTATTTGGAGGTGCAGTCAATTGGATGAGTAAGACACAAGCTGTAGTGGCACTATCAACTACAGAGGTAGAATACATGGCAGCCACTCATGCGAGCAAGGAAGCAGTTTGGTTGCAGAGATTGTGTTCAATTATGGGGTTAGTACAGGGAGTTATAAGGATAGACTATGACAACCAAAGTGCAATTTTCTTGGCAAAGAACCCTGCATATCATTCAAAGAAAAAGCACATTGATGTTCAGTATCACTTTGTGAGGGTACGATAGAAGAAAAAAAGGTGTTGCTAGTAAAGGTGGACACTTTGAAGAATATTGCAGATGCATTGACAAAATCTGTGAGCTCTGAGAATTTCTCTTGGTGTAGAGAAATAATGGGCATTGCAGGGCTGGATAAATGACTAAGCTCTCGTGTGGCCCCCTGTGGAAAGAAAACAACAAGTGGGAGAATGTTGGGTTGTGTTATATTCTTTCCACAACTAGACCACATAGTTAACTGGGGGGTTAGAGGGGGGTTGGGGTGGAGCCCCCCCTTTGTTGCGTCGATTTCATAGCGGGGCGGTCACAGGGGGTTTGAGGGGTACAGGTAACCCCACTCTATGGGGTCTAGGGTGGACCCACCTATGGTGTTGTGCATGATTTTCACACATGTTTTTGGATGCGATGGTTTTCAGTCCATGGTATTGGATGCTTCGGCATGTACAAATATGTATTATAACATTGAAAGGAACATAATGAAAAATCAAGCTGGTAGTCCTGGTTTTGGGATCCAGGGGAAAATATATGTGTATATTTTTTTTATGTGTTATGCTCTCAGATTGTTTATTTTATGTGTCTTAGAATTCGTATGCAGGTAATTTCTGTACGGGGTTAAAACCCACAAGGATGAGAAAGACAATCAGGGAGAAAAGAGAAGATTCAAAGGGAGTGCTGCCTCACATATGTTCATCTCCACCACAACTTACCATGCATTCCTCCATAAATTCCATTGTTTTTCACTTCATTGCTCCATTTCAGGTGAAAATTGTGTTTTCTATAGGATCCCTTGACTGGTAGATTAGTTAGATCCCCAAAATTCATTCTAGACATGATCTAACCCCTCACCTCATCCATTATCATCATCTTTGCATCCACACACAGTCCTACTCCCTCTATCCATTCAACAACATCCGATCTGTAGTCACAGACACCATCAATACACAACAAAGGAGGAAGAAGAATGACCATCAACATCACCTCTGATCTTTGACAACTGCAGTGTGGCATTAAGGCCACAGGTAAGTATCCTACTCACTCACTCATATGCATCAATTGATCAAAAGTTGTAAAGGTTAAGAGGTAGTTAGTTTGTAAGTAAAAAGGTGGCTAGTTTTCTCTAGAAAAATATTGGATTACATATACAAGAATCTCTATTGTTTTTTCAAAGAATTTGCTTATTTCCTCGTCAAGCCTCACAAGCAAGATGCTTATCAAGTATATCTCATGTGAGGGTAGATACAATGTTGTTTATGGCTACCATTTTAGAGAGCTTGAAGAATTAAAATTTGAGGTAGAAACACCAGTTCACCAAAGACGCAGTATACCCTATTTTTTGATGCAATCACTCCTGGACTCCAGCAGCAAAGAAAAGACGGGAAATTCCCAACAGTTAGTTCACCATGGGTTGACCAGAATCCTCATTGCGGATGCCCTCCAAAACCTCAAGATCCCTATAACATGGTCAGTCTTCCGAGACTTACCAGTAGAGGATAACATCAAAACCCTCATCTATGATGTTAGTCCTTTTGTCAGTAAGGAGGAGGCAAAACAAGAAGAAGAAGATACAGAGCTAGATGGGGATGAGATGGATGAAGAAGGATGTTATAGACATTTTTGTGCCTCGCAGCATGGAGCTTGAAATGTCAATAATTACAGGGATCCTCAGTCCCTAAACATGTTGTTCTTACCCCTAGAAGAACAAGGTCAGCAAACCACAGCACTTCCCATCAGTTCTCCACCTGAAAACACTCAGAAACAGGCTATTTTTGGATCATGTCAGCTGCTCCACTGAGCATCTGTGCTGGAATGCAACTGCTCCTCCTTGTACCTGCGCTGAAAGTCAAATCTAATGAAGGCTACCTGCGCTAGGCGAGATTGGCCAAGTGGCACAGTCATTCTGCAAGGTGTCAATTGCCCAGGAAGCTTCCAAACTGACACTTGGTTCAAGGGATTCGCCCTGTGATGAGTAAGAGGTACTTGATCTCCATGTGTAAGCAAGGATCTCCAAGTGGACTCAAGAACTGAAGTTTAACTAAAGTGGGAGAGGACACTAGTCAGCTTTATGCCAGCCTCAAGCTGACTCATCCTTTCTCCAAATCTCCTATATATAGAGCTCTTCTATGAGGTCTAGGGAGGCTGGAATTTTGTGCAAAGCAAGGAAGTGCTGTTGGTTTATAGTTAGAGCTATTGGGTGATTGCTTTTATAGAGGTGAAGAGGAGATTTCTTGCTGCTGGGGAGGTGCTGCTGGATTGGAGCCACTGATGGTTGTAACCTTCTCAGAACCCTTTTACTTCTATCAATAAAGCTTTGAATGTTCTCCTATATACTTGTATTGCATTGATGTATTGTATTTACTTGTATATCTGATTCACTCTAATCCATGCATCAGTTATGAGTACATGTTCTTTGTAGTTTCCATCTCTTGTTTGTGCAGGATCTGTGTGTAGCTGGACCGGCAAAAGGAGCAAGGAGCTGGGAACAAAAGACAAAGAGAGAAGACAGGATCGACAAAAGCGAAAGACACCGGTTGGTCAATCTTTTCTTCCTTCTCTGTACTTTCATAAAAGAAAAATATCAAAGCTTTACTTTCAGTTGTTGCTAAGGACTGTCACCCTTAGAGTAGGGATAGGGTCATCCGAGTCGGATACTTTTCCCCACAACAAACTGGCGACTCCGCTGGGGAGCCTAGTATCTTGTTGGTGTTTGTAGTATCTTTGCTATTCATTTCCTGAACCAAAGAGTACCAAATCGAAAAGCTTTTGACTATATCAAAAGCGAAGTAGAGGGGCTGCTACTCTTGCTCATTTTGAGCAGATTCATGATTTGAAGAGCTGATCTACAAAAGACTCTTGTACTCTTTGTGATAGCTTTTCATCCTCTTGATCATCCCTTAGCTTGTACTTGACCTATAGCTTTTTATTTCAGCAAAAACAGTGCATTTTTGAGCTTTTTATGACCCGGAAATCCTTGTAAACGCAACTCTCGTGTCTCAGTGCAGGCTGTCCACAGGCAGTCTGCATTCCAGCGTAGGTACTCCCTTCGGGAACTGCGCTGAGAGTCAATTTGACAGACCAGAGCCTGCGCTGATCCAGTTAGGCTATGTCTTCCTGATGTTTCCCACTGTGTCTGAGCCCTGTTTTCACTGTTATTTTGCTGCTGATTGCTTGTCATTGTACTTGCTGTAAACCAACTTTCCTTGACATTATTCCGCCTCAGTTGTGTGATGAAACTGTGATTGTTCTTTCAGTATTTCTTGTTTCAGTTACAGTTTCCCATTGTGAAAAGCAAACCAGTATAGCTTTGACCTCTTAGATCCTGAACTGTAAAAGTGTCTTTGTGATCTTAAGAGCTAGTTTTATTACTGTTCATGGCTGTTTGAGTTTGTTTGTTTTTCATTTTATGGTTTGAATCTATACATTTCCAGTGTCTAAACAAGTCGATCTTAAGGTGTCTTTTGATTTTGGACAAGCTTGTTGATTTTCGCTTGAAATTAGATTCGAAGTTATACAACAGTTTCCTTTCTGTCTTACATCAACATTAAGGAAAAAGAAAAGAAATATCTGCATTGTGCATTTTGCATTTGACTGTGTGCTTGACGATTTAGGAAAATTTGCATTTTAGTGTGTGTTCTATGATCTGTGCGAAAAGTTGTGTCTTTCTTTTCCCTCAGTAGATTAAGGTTTTCAAAGTTGAAAGATTGAAAAGTTTTGCTTCTCATCTTAGATTGCATTTAGGAAGTTGTATATATACATCTCGTGGTGATCCTTAAAGGCAAACTGCTAAGCAAGATCAACATTAAAATAAATCCAATTTACATAACAACGCTTTGTAACATAACGCAAACATCTAGAGGTCTAGGTAGAGACGTGTTCCGGCGTCGTTAAACATAGTGACTGTCGATCTCTACGAAGGTGGGTGATTCCTCCTGAGAGTCGGTGGCACTAATACGGACTTGTGCTCCCGCGTACCGTCGCGTATATTGGGAGACCCCTATAGGCATTTATCCTTTATCCTTAGGAAGCTGTGTCGGCCGCCCTACTGATCGCGATGCAGTGAACACAGCATTCACGAAGATCGACCACCCGTACCGTAAAACGTATTCTGTGGTTTCGCGAAAGGTTTGGCACACCCTCTGCCTAGATCTCCAGAGCAGTTTCTTTTGGCCTTTTTCAAACTCTATAACTGAAAAAGTCCAACCGAGCATTTGTCACTTCGGGCTCGTTAAAACATCGAAGGCGACTAGAGTCATCTTTAGCTTTTTCTCGACTCTTAAAACATGAAAAAGCAAGTTTGTGTCTAAAAGCGTCGTTAATAAAATTTATTTTAAGCGGAACATAATCACCTGTTATTCCCACGTTGATCTTTCAGTTGAAAAGTATGGAGCCCACCAACCAAGGAAGCAACCTTGGTGGAAGTCCAAATCCCTTCTCCTCTTGGGGAGATGTTGGTGTGCCTCATATGGCAACATTGTCACTTCCAGGATTGACAATTGGCCTACCTGTATGGCTCTTTTCAACTAATGTAGTCCAGATCGCCACTAATCCTGAGCAGTCGAATCAACAGTCAGAGAAGTCTAGAACTACCCACCAGCCTTCCACTTCTTACAATACTTCCTCTGATCTTTCCTCTTCGCAAGGTGGAGCTGGCAAAAGTCAGCCTCCCAAGGAGAAGAAGGAAAAGAAGAAGAGAGAAAAGAAGCAGAAGGGGCCTATGGCGAAGGCGACTGGGGGCAAGCAAAAGACAGCTGACAAAAACCCACATACTGCACCGACCGGGCCTAAATCGCCATGTGTCATTTGCAAAGGGACCCACTTCCATCGTGATTGTCCTTGTATTCCCCGGATACTAAGGGACTGGTCCCCCAGGTTGCACAATCCGGTAGCATCAACCTCTGGTAGTCGTGTTGATTGCAGTCCATCAACCAGCGAGAGTGAAGGACGAAAAGGGAGACCAAGATCACCCTGTATGTTGTGTGAAGGCGATCACGCCATTCACCGATGTCCATTCTTAGATGAGGCGAAGAGAGTTTTGGAAGATCGTCCGGTATCACCGTTACGACTTCCTCCTGGATACCAAAAACTCGTGCCTAATCCCTTGATAGTTGAAAATACAGCTGGCCCGCTCAAGTGGTCGGCTGAAGCGTCAGTCACTGAAAATGAACCTACTGAATCCAGACCGGACGAAAGTCCAAAGGTCGATACGGCAGTTGACCCGGTTCTACCTTCAGAAGTTTCATCTTCAAATGACACCGTCGCCGAAGAGTCATCTTCATGCGACACCCTCACTGAAGAGAATAAGGATGACACCATCCAGGTTCTTTTCATCAGCACCGACTCTGATGAGCGTCAGGGCAATGCGCCCATTCCTTTATCGCAGGAAGGAACATCATCAGGGTCATATCCGGCCGTATATTCGGTCCCACCACCAAGCAACCTGGTTGTATCCTTTGATTGGAATCAACTAGGCAGACCCCGGTTACCAGCCAGTGTACCATTCAGAATCATTGTCCAGATCTATAGAATGATCATGGCTGGTACTATCATTGATGAAGGGGCGTCTGTGAGTATCCTTTCCTCTGTTGCTTGGAAAGCACTGGGTTCCCCGGCGCTTTTACCTGAGTTAAGAAATCTCTCAGGTTTTGATAAAGGAACCAGTCGACCATTAGGAATCCTCCCCAATGTGCCTGTCACGTTGAAAGGGAAGACCGTTAATTTGAACGTGATGGTCGTCCAAGGACCCTTGGATTATAACCTACTCCTTGGACGCGACTATATTTATTGCATGGGAGCGATAGTCTCCTCACTCTTTAGAGTAATGTGTTTTCCACACGAAGGAAGGGTGGTCAAGCTCGTAGACCAACTTTCGTTTCCGGGATCTCGCATCGCAAATAGTCAAATACCATTCCTAAATGGTCTGTTCACTCAAGATTCGCCTCCACCCCCAGTCCTCCTTCCCGATGAGTGCGAGTGATTCGGAAAGAAAGACTGGAACCCAGGGGGCATGCACCCTGGTCTACTTCGGGCAGAAGAAACCCTGGGTGTAAGGAAGAATTTCCGCAGAAGAATAGACTAGTCCGTACCCCGTCCGGCGGTGGAAGAGGGGTTGTTCTAGAATAATATTCTTTTGTCAAAGTTATGTGAGTGAGATAATCAGCTTCTCGCTCCCCTTGTCTAAATAATCAGGATACCGAGGAAGGGGACCATTTGCGGTAGCAAGTAGTAACCATCTTTGAAGACAAGCCTCACCCATTAAAACATATGTTTTGAAGGATAAGTAGGGGCAGCCTCCAAAGAAAGAGATTCTATTGCTGCAACAGGTGGTCGCCATCTTTAGTAACCTGATAATAGACATCGCCGAAGAAAGAGATTGATTTGCGGCAGCAAATAGAACCCTCTTCGGATAATAAGAAAGAGGCAAGCCTCCCTCAATAATACCAATGTTTTGTCTTTGTGTAGTGTTCTTCTCTTGTCACAAATAGCTGTTCGTTAAAAGTTGGGCCGACGGGAAGCCTGAGTACCGCATAAGACCCCCTAAAATAACGAGAAGACTAGTATCGTTAACATTAGATTGGCAAGATGACAAGTAACTGTGAACACCCAAAGAAAAGCAGAAGTAGGGGAGAGGAGGGGCAGCCTCGAAATTCTGTCCTACGCCTGGGGGCATGCAAACTTTTGGAATGTAAGCAAGGGACGACTATTTATTTTTTTAAATTTTTAGGTCCTCCCTTTAAACCGTAGGTCTAACCCTTTAAACTCGTAGGATTAGCCGTTTCCGACCTTACATGAAGAAAGCCTGTGGGGCAATGGTAAAAACTTGCCAAAATTGGAGCATAGCTTCGTGAGATAAAGCTCCTTAAAAAATAGCTATCTCACAGGAGGCGTTCTTATTATGACTGGTATATCGAGCAGTTTTAGCACATAGTTCATGCTCGTTAAAAAATAAACGCAAGATCCGAGCAGTTCTAGCACATAGTTCATGCTCGTTAAAAAATAAACATAAGTTTATGAGCAGGCTTTCCTTTAGAGTTCAAGCTCATTCAGAAAAAACGAACCGGTAAATAACCTTTTGAGATCGTAAATTCATCAGCCATAAAAGCCTTGGTCGTGTTTGTGCACCGTCACCTCCACTGTTCATTTGGCCGATCATTCAACTCCATTTGTGTGTTTACCTCTTTTGAGAAACAGCTGCGAAGAGTGATTTCACCTAGCCATCCTTGTGACACTGCCGTGATTGGAAAATTCCAATTTGTACCTGGAATCTGCTGCTATCCCTATTTATCACTCGTTCCTCAAAAGACGAGTCTTCTTTGAGCTCTTTTCACTAACTCGTAAAATATGAAAAGTTTGCCGAGTTTTGGCCTTCCAGCTCGTTAAACGACCGGAACGCTATCCCTCCTCTAGATTTTAATCTTTTTGGACCTGAGGGATTATTGCACAAAAAGATCGAGCGCTTGTTTTGTTCGGCTCGTTAAAGCAATCGAAAACTCATCCCTTCTGTATTGTTTTATACTTTTTCGGACTTAAGGGATTAGATGACGAAAAAGGAATTATGGAGTTAACTTTCTGTACCTTTTCAGACTCTCTAAAGATGAAAAGGACCGAGTTTTCTTTGTCGTTAGACTCGTTAAAATGATTAAATAGCGACAAACTTGTCTTTAGATGAGAACGAGTTTCCCTATCGCTAAGCTCGTTAAATCATAGCGATGGGCTTGCCCGAAGGGCAGGTTATAGAACAAGCATATGTTATCCTCCTCAAGCTTGACAAAAATAAAGAGGTACTGGTCAGAAATGACTGGGGAAAAATTGGGAGAACATCAAAGTTTAATGGTAGCAAGTCGCTCTTTAACATGACACTTTTCCACCGTACCACATCGGGTTGGGTTGTTTCATTCACCGGTCTCATCACCATGGTCCTCGCCAAACCATCCACATTTGGGGTAATGCTACCGATTCATCGCATCAGTGTCGTTATATGTTCAAGAGGGGTCATTCTGAAAGTGTCAACTGTGTCCCATCCACTGCCATACATTATCCTTCATCCATTCATGATCGCCACCCTGAATCATATATCACAGTTTTTTTTCACCTCCACTAAAATCATTAGCTCCGTTCCGTGTCATTGATGTGGGATTCATTAAGGCCATCCTTTGACGGATCGCTTCTTGTCGACTTCAGCTCATTATCCAAGAAGTTGATCTAGGAACAACCCCATCAGTACTTTGAAGCTTGCATGCCTCAATGGCAAGTTTCTCACTTCCGGCGACAGGTATACATCAATGACCTTCGACCAGAAGATTTTGCGTGGCGTTCGACGCCAAGTCCTTTATTCACGCCACGTGAATTGTACTGCAGTACCTTGAGGGTCATTATCATTATCGGTGATTCCTCTCGCGCTTGTTAACGGTTTTCATCATTGACCGGTAATCAAGCGATGTCTTTCCATGTTCGACTTCAGCGAAATTCTCACATGGATCGACTTGTACTTAGAGTGAAGATCGAACGAGTTTGAAGACCCCGGATCTAGTTTCATCCATCCAGGCTGCGATACATATTCAGGAAATATAAAAGCATTTGTCATGTACATCATTGCAGCAGATGATCATCCTACTCAAAGGATGATAATTTCAGCAGAAAATTATCAGTCTACCATCAGACGATCGTCTGTTCTATGTACCAAAATGTATTTATAACGCTGAGCATGGGAATGCCCACCTCAGCTAGATCATGAAAACAGAATGAAAAATAATGTATTGTATTGTATTGTATTACAGGGCACCTCTCAGCACTGGAATGAACTTCGGACCCTCTAGATAAAGCATTTCACTCGATAAACGGCCTCATACTTTAGGGGGCAACTGTTATAGACATTTTTGTGCCTCGCAGCATGGAGCTTGAAATGTCAATAATTACAGGGATCCTCAGTCCCTAAACATGTTGTTCTTACCCCTAGAAGAACAAGGTCAGCAAACCACAGCACTTCCCATCAGTTCTCCACCTGAAAACACTCAGAAACAGGCTATTTTTGGATCATGTCAGCTGCTCCACTGAGCATCTGCGCTGGAATGCAACTGCTCCTCCTTGTACCTGCGCTGAAAGTCAAATCTAATGAAGGCTACCTGCGCTGGGCGAGATTGGCCAAGTGGCACAGTCATTCTGCAAGGTGTCAATTGCCCAGGAAGCTTCCAAACTGACACTTGGTTCAAGGGATTCGCCCTGTGATGAGTAAGAGGTACTTGATCTCCATGTGTAAGCAAGGATCTCCAAGTGGACTCAAGAACTGAAGTTTAACTAAAGTGGGAGAGGACACTAGTCAGCTTTATGCCAGCCTCAAGCTGACTCATCCTTTCTCCAAATCTCCTATATATAGAGCTCTTCTATGAAGTCTAGGGAGGCTGGAATTTTGTGCAAAGCAAGGAAGTGTTGTTGGTTTACAGTTAGAGCTATTGGGTGATTGCTTTTATAGAGGTGAAGAGGAGATTTCTTGCTGCTGGGGAGGTGCTGCTGGATTGGAGCCACTGATGGTTGTAACCTTCTCAGAACCCTTTTACTTCTATCAATAAAGCTTTGAATGTTCTCCTATATACTTGTATTGCATTGATGTATTGTATTTACTTGTATATCTGATTCACTCTAATCCATGCATCAGTTATGAGTACATGTTCTTTGTAGTTTCCATCTCTTGTTTGTGCAGGATCTGTGTGTAGCTGGACCGGCAAAAGGAGCAAGGAGTTGGGAACAAAAGAAAAAGAGAGAAGACAGGATCGACAAAAGCGAAAGACACCGGTTGGTCAATCTTTTCTTCCTTCTCTGTACTTTCATAAAGGAAAATATCAAAGCTTTACTTTCAGTTGTTGCTAAGGACTGTCACCCTTAGAGTAGGGATAGGGTCATCCGAGTCGGATACTTTTCCCCACAACAAAGGAACTAGTACAGAGGATGATGTTGAAACAGAAGAGGGAGAAGGCATTGAAATAGAAGGGGAAGAACAAAAGGAGGAGTCACCTAGGGTGTCTCCATAGGTCCCTAAGTAGAAGGAAACATCTGCCATCACTTCTCTCAGCACACCAGTCAAGAAAAAAAGGAAAAGAAGGAGGCAAACCCCTCTACATTTCAGAACAATAAAGAGCAGCAATAAAAAAAATAGATAAGTGGCTTCAGGGATAGAGAATAAGCTGAACAATCAAATCCCATGGCCCTAATTAGCACCCATAATCTAATTGTAAATAATCCTCAGTTTCCACCTTGATATCTTGCTGCTCAAGGGCAAGCAACTTCACATTTTGAGGACATGTTTACGCTGCCAAGAAATGATAATATACATGTTTGCATACGAAGATGGAAAACACTACCACATAGCTTGAAGATCAGCGAATATTAGTGGGAAGAAGTAAAAAGGACAACAGGCTTCTATAAACAAGAAGTAGAGACCACAACAGAAGCATGAGATGTCAGAGAGGCTACCAAAGCCACTTATTTGCTCAGAGGATGAGCAACACTTTCAGTAGGGGGGTGATGATGTGCCTCATCATTGAGTAATTATATGGGCTTTAATTGACCTTAATTCACCACCTAGATTAGACAAACCAACTATTCTTACAACTTATTGCATACTTTTGATTATATTTTGTTTATGAGATGAGTAGAGTTGGATATTTTGCTTTGTGGTATAATGTGCATGTAATGCAGGAATAAAGGATAAAAGCAATGAAAATGTAGGGATAAAAGATAAAATAAAGGAACTATGGTAAATACCTTGGTAAAAAATCGAACAGGACAAGGGAGAGGAATTACAGGAGGTAAATCCTCATTTGCTGCCCCTCCATTTGAATATCCCTCCATCAGATGAAAGTACAAACAACCCCCCTTCTAGAAGGTAGCCGAGCAAGTGAAGGTGCAAACAACCAAATCATGTGTACTACAAGGCAGCCAAGCAAGTGAAGGTGAAAATAGCCCAATCATGTGTACTAGAAGGCAACCAAGCAAGTGAGAGTGAAAAACAAGCAAATCATGTGTACTAGAAGGCAGCCAAGCAAGTGAAAATACGAGTTTATCTTGAGTTGGGAGCCAAGCCTCCCTACTAGAAGGTAGCCGAGCTAGTGAAAGGGAGTCATTGAAGACTTCAGATGTATAAGTAAATAGGCTTAGGAACTCAGTTTTTTTCAGTTACGAAGAGTTAGTAAGAATTCAGACTTCTCACTGTAGAAATCTACTTTGTTTTCAAGCTGCAAGTCTTGTAACAATTTTTGATTTATAATGAAGATGAGTATTGTTTTAAGCCAACAATGAGTTAACTCAAAGGGTTGAAGCTCTTGGGTTAGGGGCCGACCCTAGCAGCCAAAGCTCCTCTTTATTGTATTTCTATGCTAGCATAGGTTCCTGTTTTCTGTTCATTTGCTTAATTAGATGCATTTTCATTACAACGGTAGTACAGATTCATGTTTTCTTGTTCATTTTCTTAAGTAGTTCATTTCCATTACAGCACTATAATAGCTTCATGGTTTAGTTGTTTATTTTCTTAAGTAGTTGCATTTGCACCACCACAATATAGAGTAGATGATTCATGGTATAACTGGTTATTTGTTTAAGTAGCTGCATTTCCATTACAAACGTTTATTATTTAACTGTTCATTTTCTTAAATAGTTGCAGTCGCATTACAGTAGTGCAGAGTAGATCATTTGTGCTTTCATTCAATTAGATGGTTAGCAAAGAGAAGATTCATAAGGCTTTCCACTAGTGTCTCTACCTCACCTCCTCCCTTTGGGACCATGACGTGAGGAAGAAACCCCGCAACAACCGCAAAAACACAAAGTTCAGTTTTGCATAGAGTTTGTTGTTTGATGTAGTTACATGGTTCATTTCATGGTCATTCATTCATTTCCTAGTCATCTGTTCCTTCACCCTATGTCTAAGACCTCACTCATATGCCCATTCTCCTTCAACATGAAACGCCTGAGAGGAAGTTGTTAATTCACGTTGTAATCGGTTTTTACCTGTAGATTGCCTTACACAAGAAAACCTGACCAATTCATTTTCAACCCTGACTTTATGCACTTTAAATCCCCACTGTTGATCCAACTTTTTTGATCCGACGGCTTTCGTGCACCTGCTCGCCAACTAGCTCGATCAAATCTCCACTGTTGATCTGCCTTGCCAGATCCGATGGCTATCGTGCAATATCACGTGGATTTCTGTCTAATCATTATCTGCCCGAGGGCATGCGATAAGAGTGGTTTGCCCATGCTACATGTTGCCCAAGGAGGATAATCGCGTGAAATTTCAAAATATAGCGTCTGGTTTTGAGGGCATGCGAAATACAGCTTACCACCTCCACAAACCTGCTACCATTTCCGCACATTTCTTTTTCCCGTGATCTAATCTCCACCGCCCATCTACCGATTAACCTTGTTCATCCATCTCTTGACTTAGCCTCCATGATATAATATCAACTGTCCATCATGTTAGTTAACCTTTTTCAACCATATACCTACGTACCCTCCTACAATCCTATCTTAGCCATTCTTTTGCCTTTCACTTGACTGATCCAACGGTTCTTATGTGATGTCACTCCCTTACGTCATCTTTTGACCAATTTTGATCTCCGACTGCTCTTTCGCTTAAACACATACTTAGCTTAGTTTCCTTTGCTTACCCCATAGTCTAGTTTTTATGCTTTTTACTTCTACAACTTAGGTAGCAGCATTAGATTAGTGTTGCCTTAGCAATTCTGCTTCACATAGTTGTTTACATGGTTAGTTAGGGTATGGTGCGAGTTAGCATTACAAGTTGTTTTCTTCATTATTGCAGTAGAGTAGATCTCCTTTAGAATAGATTTTCTCTTCTTCCATCAAAATCAAGCTTCTTCTGACTCTATAGAAGTCTGGCTTGGAACCATTAGGGTCCCTTGCCAGATGAGCAGTGACAACAGGAATTAACTTTACTTCTACTTGTGAATATAGCACTGTCATCTCCAAGTTTGTACAAACCCCGAGTTGATAAGTAAAGCGGGTAGCCCTGGTATTTGCAACATTCTTGCTGCAATACCTAGGCTCATCACTTTTTGGCACTGTTGCTGGGGAGGTGTCAGAGTAGGATGTGAATTACTGCTCCTTCTTCTATTTCTAGTCTCTAAATTTCTTTTCTTCTACTTCTCATCTTCAATTTTCTTCCATTAGTTTATTTCTGCAAAAGTAATCTAGTTTCTTTATTTCATTTGTCATTTATCTTCTTTCCTTTCCATTCTGCAATCAACAATTTCAATTCAGCAAGTAGTTTCCTTTTTGTTAGTGATTTTTCATTCAATTAAGAAATTTCATTCTAAAAGTAGTTTCTTTCTATCAGAAGTCTTTCCATTCAATCAACAATTTCATTCTGCAAGTAGTTTCCATTATGTTAGTAGTTTTTCATTTAATCAACAATTTCCTTTCTGCAGAGTACTTTATAGCTTTAAAGAAAATCTTACAAAAACCAACCCAAAAACATTTCCTTTCTTGCCAAATACCCCCACTACATCCAGCAGTCAACTTTCTCTCTCTTCTTCGGTGACTGTGAATTGGAAGAACCTTTAGGTGAGAAACCTGACATATTTGAAGAACCTATAGGGGAAGTAGAAGAGGAAGAACCCATTCCTACTGAACAAATGGCAGAAAACTAAGATGACAGAGGAGATAGAGAGAGAATTGAGGGTGCCTTCCCCATTAGGGAAACCAATGGGGACACTAAAATGAAGAATATAAGCCCCTCTGCTCTACCTCATTTCCATGGATTGACCACAGAGGACCTTGAAACTTTCCTATTTGAGTTTTTTGTTATATTCCGAACATATGACTATATCAAGGATGAGAAAAAGTTAAAACTATTTCCATCTACCCTCAAGGATGCAACATTGCGCTAGTTCATGGGTTTACCTAGAGATAGCATCATAACTTGGTCTTAGATGCAGCATGCCTTTAACAACAAATATAGGGACTACTGTAGGTCAAAGGACACTAAAGAAAATATTTTTAGGATGACCATAGGCTAGGATGAATCCTTAGAAGACTATGAAGAAATATTCCAACTCAATTAAAAAAGGGCCAGGTGCACACTTGACCCTAAGTCATTGAAGCTAGTCCTGCTTAGAGGATTAAGGGAGGATATCCTAGATACCTTGCATTTGTTAGCAGGAGGAGATATCTAACAACTACCCTATGAGGATATCAAGGCTGCCTTTAGAAACCATTCTAAGGCAATCTGGAAAAAGGGTAGGAGTACTCAACCTATGGCCAGTACATCATCTTCCAACTCATCCATTAAGGGTGAAATTGGAAATACGCTGGAGGACTTCAAAAGTGAGATGATGCAAACCCTTGCCTTGAAATTGGATACCATGAATATAAAAAGGAAGAAAGACAAAGCAGAGAGAGCCTTGGCCATATTTTGTCCTATATGCACCAGGAGGCATCCTAGGAATGAATTCCCATTGAATTGTATTGAGATTTGCTCAGTCTGTGAAGAAAACCACTCCACATACAAGTGCCATTATTTATCTGGACTCAATGCTGTATATCAAGGAGCTGAAGGGGCCACTGAGCAACATTGCTACATCAACCAAAGGATACCTCTTGGGCCTAGACCATACCAGCAAGGTATGCAAGGACCATCCCATGCATATTACAAGCCGAACCAAACCACAACTATACCTTCTTGGCGACCCCTACTCATGCTTCCTTGTCTACACCCCTTCCTTGGTCCTATGCACCTCAGTATCATTCCCAGCCATCCAGCTAGTCATTTCAACCTTACATTTAGCCACGACATCAGTTGAATACCACACCCCAGGGGTGGAGGCCCCAATTTAACAATGTTCCAACCCTATTTCCTCCACCACAACTCTTGCACTCTTTTCCACCTAAGAAACCCTAGATGCCTACCTAGCAAAATCCAAACCCAAACAATAGGTAAGCTCAACAAGGATACAATGGAGAGACATCATACCCAGCTTATGCTGTAGAAACCTAGGAGATCAACCTAAGATTTGGGAGAATTATCCCAGATAACCAACCTCCCTATGTGGAAGAAAGAGAGGAAAGCAACCTTAAAGAAAATCCACCCTTTCCTGAAATATTAGCCCAACCACTCCATCCTACCCGAAAAGAAACTGAACTTTTGGGAGAATTGAAGAATCTATGTGTAAAGATCCCCCTTCTCCAAGCAATCAAAGATGTTCATATCTACAATAAGTTGATTAAGGAGAAGTGCTTCAAGCATCTAGGAAGAATAAAAAAGGATGTCCCTACCATTAATGTCATTGGGAAGTTATCTGACTTAATGCTGGGGTAGGTAATATGTCCAAAATAATTAGACCCTGGAAGTCCTGTAGTAGATGTGCACATCAATGGCCCCATTGTCCCACACAATTTGATTGATCTTGGGGCTACCATTAATGTGATTACCAAGGACACCATGCTAAAGCTTAACCTCCAAGGGTCATTAAGGAAGACCACAACAGTTCTGTAACTTGCAGACCATTCCACAGTCACCCCTAAGGGAATTGTGGAGGATGTGATGGTCTGCATTGACTCCTGAGAGTACCCTGTAGATTTCCTAGTTCTCCATCCTAAGGCTAAGCTTACCGGTTACCCTCTCATACTTGGGAGGCCATAGTTGGCCATAGTTGATGCCTACATTAGCTGCAGAGCTGGGAATATGACCATAAAGAATGGGCATATGTCCAAGCAATTAGTCTTATACCCTCCTGCTCAACCCTCCCTAGAACATGATTTACCTTTATGGTTGGAGGAGGAGGAAGAATATGAGCTTTATTCTACCCAACTTTATGCTTTTGAAGAAATCATAGGAGGAGGACAACAAGAGGAGGATGACTTAATTGAACACTTGCTGCAACATCCAACATCTAGTTCATTACCATTAGAAGAAGAAGTGAAGGAAACACTGAACAATCATCAAATTGACTTATGCTTGACTAATTCCATCCCACTCCGAGTCAAAACCATAGAATTTGGCCTAGAGAAAACTTTGAAAATCAACCCATCTTCGTTTGCTCTTAAAGAGGAAAAGCTATGCAATATGTTGAAAGAAAGCCTAGAAGCCTTCGCTTGGAGCTACAAGGAAATGAATGGAGTACACCCCTGAGCGTGTAATCACCACATATACATCAAGGAAGGTTGCAAGCCAGTTAGGCAACCACAAAAGAGAATGAATCTAGCCCTTAAAGACATAGACAAAGAAGAACTCAAAAAATTGTAAGATGTAGGGTTCACTTACCCTATCTCCGACAGTGAGTGGGTCTCTCCTTTAGTGTTAGTTCCAAAGAAAAATGATAAGTGGAGGATTTGTGTTGATTATAGGTGTTTTTGAGAATTTAGTATCTACAGATTAATACTAATTCCCTAGATAAGTAGCTATATCTAGAACAACAATTTAAAGTGTTTTAGACTTTTCCTATAAGCAATAGATAAGATGAGAAGATATAAGGCCTACCTATAGTTCCACTTTCCTCTCATCTCCCTTGTATCGATTTCGTTGCTCCTTATCATACTTAATTTTCTTGAGAAGTACCCTATAAACACAATAGAAGACAAAAACCGATCAAAGCATACGATCTATTGAATATAGGTGAAAGGAATCAGATGCAACTCACACACATAAGCATTATGAAACAATACAAACATATGGGAAATAGGTTCAAACAATTTATTAGATAGAAGAAGGAAATACAACCATTGGTGTCTGATTCAAAGCCATTCCTCCGGATTGGATCCCATCCACATCACATCAAAATCATAACAAACTTGTAGCATCACAATACTTTCTTCAAAGCCAAATCTCATAGCAGCATTATCTCGTTACAATTCAACATAATCTAGCCCCTGATCACTTATATGCGTGGTCAATTTATACGAAGATGAAGGAGGTTTTGTCATTAATGGTGGCATTGAATGGCCTTCCATACTTAGAATTAGTTCCATGGAGGAAGGGATGATAGGATAGGATTCACCTTATCTCATTCCTCATCCATTTTCGATCTCATAGGAGTTGATAAGTGAGGGAAACTTCTAGATGACTCCAAAAGATAAGAATATTCCCCAAATCCTATGTGAATTTCGCTCATTCTCACCCAACACAAGTGAAAGGAAGCCTAAGTGCTCTGCAGAGCACCCTGGCAGTGGACTTAACTGCTTTGCAATGCACCTTCATAAAGGCTTACCTGCGTTGGTCCCTCTAGAGGCTATTTCTAGATGTCTTCAAGTCATAAAATTGTTTGGGAAGGAGGTATTCAAAGGGGTGACTTGTTTACGGCATGAAGCAATTGAAATTAGGGTTTGATGAGCCCTAAAACACTGATCTGGATTTTTGGAATTGATGTGCCCAAATGGGTCTGTAACAACTGTCCCTAAAGCATGAAGTCGGAAAAATGCCAATGTCGAATGAAATCATTTACGATCTGATGAGGAGGTATCAAAGTGGAAGGTGACCTGCATCAATTACAGTACATATATCCTGATATTTGATTTTTCATGAATTTCTGAGTGAAGGCATACCCATTATTAGCTTATAAAATTTCATTACATGTACATAAACAGTCGTTTATAGATATAGACCCATGATTGGAAAGACTATCAATGTAAAGCCATTGTACATATGATTTAGTACTCCTGAAATCGCAGCCCGGATGGATGAAACTAGATCCGGGGTCTTCAATCTCGTTCAACCATTTGCTCAAGTATGAGTCTAACCATGTGAATGTGTGATTTGAAGTCGAACATGGGAAGACACCATCTTATTACTAGCCAATGATGTAAGCCATTAACATATGCGAGAGAAATCACCGATAATGATAATGATCCTCAAGGTACACAATACATTTTGCATGGTGTGAATGGATGATTTGATGTCGAACACTGTACAAAGTCTTTTAGTCGGAGGCCATTGATGTATGCCTATCGCCGGAAGTGAGAAACCTACCATTGATGCACGCAAGTCTCAAGGTTCTTAATGGGTGTTTCTAAGTCAACTTCTTGGATAATGTGTTGAAGTCAACAAGAAGAGACTCATCATAGGAGGGAATTGATGTATCCCACATCAATGACACGAAACGAGTGAAGTGATTTTAGGGATGGAATTTGACTGACGACACAAGATTCGGGAATGGAAGTCATGAAAATGAAGGTTTATGGTATTGCAAAAGATGAATTTTGACTAAATGACTTCTCTTGAACATGTCAACGACACTAAAGTGAATTGGTAGCATTGATCCAAAACAAAGTGATGGATGGTATGATAGACCAAAAATGTGATAACCATAAAGCTAATAACCCAACCCAAATAGTCATGGTGATGGAGTGAAAGTGTCATGTTCAAGAGTTACGTGCTACCATAAAGTGGTTTTCCCATTTTCCCCAGTCATTTCTAACCAGTACCTATTTATTTTTACCAATTTTGAGGAGGATAACATATGCTTCTTGTATAATTTCACCCTTCGGGTGAAGCCATCACTATTTGATGTTTCAACGAGTCTAGCGAAGGTGAAACTCGGTCTTGTCTAGATGGACAAGTTTGTCTCTGCTTGATGTTTTAACGAGTTTAACGCCAAAGATAACTTGATCCTTTTCATGTTTAGAGAGTTTGAAAAGGGACAAAAAGTGATCCAAATGGATCCTAGGATACTCTATAAGTCTTCAAAACCATTCAGAATATCAAAATTATCGCATGGGAAAACCTTCATAAAATAGCAAAACACACTATTGGGAGGCGAAAAACACAAGAAAACAGTGAAAAATAGAGTATCGGAGGCTTGAACAGTGAATGCACAGTAGCCATCAGATCTGGCCAATCAATGGTCCAGATCTAATTGGAAAATCACAATCGGAAAATGAAGATAGAGGATATCGGTGCATATCATATATGTATTGTGATAGCGATCAACGGGGTCAACGAGGACCATCGATCAAGCGCGCAAATCAACAGCTCACGTTGCATCACAACATCACAACAGAAAACAACAATAGAGCGCTTACAATTGCCCGGGGTTATCACGATATACGATTGCGATCAATCACATGGCGATATCGCAATCGGTGAACACAATGGAGCAGGGATTCCACATATATATGTGTGATGTGATCAGCTGGACCTGATGGGAATATAAACGCTATCTGACATGATTTTAGATCTGTCAAATGACGAATTTATGTGTATTTAGTGTATTTCATTTATTAAATGAAATACAAAGGGAAACACCGATGCAATGTAAACCGGACCCAAAAGGGTTAAGGAATGGAAATGTATAATATTTCAAATCCACCCAAAGCCATATTTGCATTATTTTCAATGTTTTAATGAATTTTTAATATAAAAGGGAAATCCACGAAATAAGGGGGATTTCGGGAGGCCAAAGGCGGTAAGTGGTTTGGTTCAGGCTTTGCCTGATCCCATACATAGGCTGCCATGTGTCCAGGCTGAGGAGAGAGGAAACCACACTTAGCGGGTGGTTAACCTCTGTACGACAGAACTGCCCGAAATGAACCACAGCCATTGGATCAGGATCTCCTAGCTCAACAGTAGAGATGTGATATCGCTACAAAGGCAGACATGATAGGAGAATAGGACATGATTATGAATATTTGAATTCTGGATGAACAATGTTTTTGGTGGATTTTCATAGTTTTGAATGCATTTCTTTGTGTTAACAGTGTTGGCATTATGATTCTGGTATGGCTCTATGATACAGATGTTGTACTTGATGGCAACACCCTCAAGTGGCAATGCTCTGATCAGGCTCTCAAAATGTTGGAAATTAAGAGGTACGCAGGAGAATAGTTCAAAAGGTGCGTACTCGTAGGTACACGGTGAAGGTACTACGGCCGCACACGCAGGTCACCCGTTCAGAAGATGCGTACCCCCAGTTCACTTACTTCAAGGCAGAGAAGCGCGCTCACGTGGGGTTTCTTATGTTTGGCCCGTGGTATTTAGCCCGCCGTTGTTGATTCTATGGTTTTGACCCGTGGTATTATTTTATATTATTATTATTATTGAGCCCCATGTTTTTGGGCCCCTTGTATTGGTTATCTATGGTATTGATCCATGATTTTAGGAAGAGCTTGCCTATATAAAGCAAAGGAGATCACTTGGCTAAGTATCTTTTGCAAATTGAATATCTTAAGATTTGAAATATTGGGTTATTGTTTTAAAATCTTGATCTATATAAAAGTGAAGTTTAAAGCAAATCTATGAAGGGTGATCTCTCGAGCGCATGATTAGATCTGGGCATCTGACGATCTGTAGCACACTGTTGGACTGCCAATTCGACCCTAACTAGAGGTACGCAGGTGATTAACAGTGCAAGTGCGTGGGTACGCAGAGCAGAAGAAGGCGCACTGCGTGGGTACGCAGAGTAGAAGAAGGCACAGTGCGTGGGTACACAGCGCGACAAAGGTTCAGGTGCGTAGGCACAGTGAAAGTACGCGACGCTTCAGAAGCCGCAGGTGCGTAGGTACGCAACGCAATAGCATCTGTGGGTGCGTGGCTACAGCAGCAGTACGCGGCGCGATAGCATCTGTGGGTGCGTACCTACAGTAACAGTACGCGGCGTGATTGACGAAACAGTTCATGGGTACGCGGTGCAGCAGAAGGCTCTTTGCGGGTATACGCAGGGGAGCAGAAGGTGAAGTGCGGAGCCACGCAGGCCAGATAAAGAAAAACTACGTATTTGTCTTAAGACTCTTGTTGGCTGAATTTTTCTATTGATAAGGTGCTCTGGGTTTAGTTTACTGTTATTGTTGATCTGGTTACTGCAGTTGACTGGCTTATTTACTTGTACTTAATGATCTCTTGATGTTTATGGATCCAATTTGAAAATATATGAAAAGTGGTCCTTGAAAGAAAAGAAGTAGGGGGTTGTAGCTCCCTTCCAGGATAGACTAGAAAATGAGAGAGAGTTGTAGCTCTCTGCAGGTTGCAGCCTGCGTATTGGTAAAGGACTGCACCAATACAAAACCATTGTAAAAGGAGTTTCTAATTTGAAAGAAGATAGAGACATATTGCAGCAGGTGGTTTTCACCCACATTGGGTTTCCACCTTATATCTGGTGTTCTTTGGTGTGACTATCTGTTTTTCTTGTTCATGCTCATTATTTTATGGTACTGACATGCAAAAATAATTCAAAATATAAATAAGGAAGATTTATTAAAAGAACTTGATAATACTGATTCACCCCCCCTCTCAGTATTATTTCCAACAATTGGTATCAGAGCAGGTCCTTCAGAGAAAGCTTGATCACTTGAAGGAAGATCATTCATCATGAGCAACTATGAGAGGGAAGCATCAATCAGGCCACCAATCTTTGATGGGACAAACTTCAATTATTGGAAGGTAAGAGTTACTGCCTATCTTCAATCTCTTGGTACAGAAGTTTGGGATATCATAGATACAGGCTACACTTTTCCTTCAGCTACTCCTACAGATTCGGCCGAGAAGAAGAAATATGAAACAAATGCTAAAGCAGTCAATACTCTGCTAGGATGCTTATCTCAAACAAAATTCATAAAGGTTATGCAATATAAATCCGCAAAAGAAATATGGGACAAGATTGTCTTGAGCTACGAAGGAGATGAACAGGTAAAGCGTGCTAAACTTCAAACCCTCAGGATTCAGTATGAGAATCTCAGAATGTATAATGAGGAAAGTGTGGCTAACTATTTCCTTCAGGTAGATGAGATTTTTGATTGCATGAAAAACTTGGGTGAAGAAATAAAAGAGGCTATTGTGGTTGAAAAAGTTCTAAGATCATTGTCCCCCAAGTTTGAATCTAAAGTGTCTGCAATAGAAGAAAAAGAAAATCTACGAATTCTTATTATGTCTTAGCTACACAGAATTCTAACTGCTTATGAAATGAGAAGGGAGGTCCATCAGACAGAAGAGAAGTTGCTTTCAAGGCTTCAGGCAAAGGAGACTATTATGAAGCAAGTCACGTGCCAGAAGAAGAAGAAGAAGAATCAAATTTTGTCAGAAATCTTCAAAGGGGTACTGGAAGGTTCAGAGGTAAGTTACCTTTTAAATGCTTTGCTTGTGGAAGAGTAGGTCATTATGTTGCGAAATGTCCTCATAAGGATAAAGGAAAGGAACCTGCTAGATGGAACAAGAAACAGATTGCAAATAAGAAAAGCTACTACACTCATGAAGATAGTGATGGTCTATCAAATAGTGATGAAGATGAACGAGGTAATGACTATAAACTTTTAATGGCATTTGAAGATGATGATTACATGGATGCTATAGATGTGGATAGCTTTTGTGAAGAAATTTCTAGACTCAAGACATGTATAGAAGAAAAGAATAGGATCATTGATACTCTACAACTTCAAATTGATGAAAAAGAAAAATATCTTGAAAAGTTAGAAGGTGAAATTGTTGGTCTTAGAAAAGAGATTGAGAAAACAAAGGCTATTAATCTTAAGTTTGTCAAAGGATCTGAAACTCTGGATGAGATCATCAATGTACAATGTTCTCCTCTAAACAAGACAGGTCTGGGCTATAATGGAGAAACTTCTCAAGCATCCACCTCAAAGAGTTATCTTGATGCAGCAAGAAGGAATGAGAAAAAGCACAATGGAGATCACCAGGTAAAGCAGGGACCAATTACAAACAAAGACTATCAGGCAAATCAGGGGCAATCCGTCTTAAGGATGAACAAAAGCTACAACCAGCCACAGGTCAAATCCTCTCAATTTGCTTCAAGAATGAATGACAATAGAAATTACAATCGTTTGGCTGGAAGATTTGATAACCGCAGAAGTTTCTTCAATGGAAAATGCTTTTCTTGCCATAACTTTGGTCACAAAGCAGCTCAATGTGTTGCATATAAAACGATCATGACTAGAGAAGCTCAAAAACAAAGAAGTATGACTGGGATTACAAAAAGGACCTATAACAACATTTCGGTTCTTGAAAATGAAGTTGAATGTTCTATTTGCAATAACTTTGGTCATGAAGATTCTGAATGCAGGAGCAGGTTTCAGCAGACAAAGGAACAAGCCTCAAGCACCAAAACATGGAGAATAAAGGAACAACAAACAGAAAGATGTGGGATAGCATTTTATGCAGAGGGACAGGAAAATCTATGGTACATTAACAGTGGATGTTCGAAGCATATGACAGGTGATAAAGAAAAACTTGAATCATATTCTGCTCTAGAAAAGGGAAAGAAAGTTTCTTTTGGAAATGATACTCTTGCAGCTATAAAAGGAAAAGGCACTGCTCAGTTAAAAGAAAAGGTCAAAGCTGGAAATGTTTTGTATGTTGATGGATTGAAACATAATCTTCTAAGTGTCAGCCAGATGTGTGATCAAGGAACCGAGGTGATATTTAGAACAAATGGATGTCTTGTTTGTGATCTTGATACAGGTAAAACGGTGATCAAAGGTAAAAGAACTCCAAATAATCTATACATATTTGAAGAAGGACAACAACAATGCTATCTAAGCAAGGATGATGAACACTGGTTATGGCACCGGAGGTTGGGGCATCTAAGCTTTTCACAAATAAGGAAAGCATGCAAATATCAGGCAGTTCGCAGCCTTCCAGATATCAAAATTCCAGACAACACCATATGCAAATCATGTCAGTTTGGAAAGAAAACTAGAACTAACTTTCCAGAGAAGGAAGGATCAGCTAGCATGCCTCTTGAGCTTGTACATACAGATGTATGTGGACCATTCAGGAAAAGGACACCTCGAGGAGAAGAATACTTGATATTATTCATTGACGATTTCTCCAGGTTTGTCTGGTTAGGACTTATGAAGCACAAAGATGAAGCATTCGAAAAATTCAAATCCTTTAAAGCCTTGGTTGAAAATGAATCAGGATACAAAATTAAGTGCCTCAGATCCGACAGAGGTGGGAAGTTTACCTCAAATGAATTTTTTGATTTCTGTGAAGAACATGGGATAAGAAAAGAATTCTCTATAGCTAGAACTCCTCAGCAAAATGGAGTAGTGGAAAGGATAAACAGAACAGCCCAACAAATGGCTCGTGCTATGCTTGATGAGTCTGGAACTCCCGCAACTTTCTGGGGTGAAGCTACATATGCTGCGGTTGTTATTCTCAACAAAACAAATGTCCGGGTGAATAGCACTCAAACTCCTCATGAGCTCTGGTATGGTGAGACTCCTTCGGTAAAGCACTTCAAATTCTTTGGGAGCAAATGCTATATTAAGAATACTGATGAGCAACTTGGCAAACTTGAACCTAGAGCAGATGAAGAAATTCTTCTTGGTTATTCTCCACACAGCAAAGCATACAAGTGCTACAATAAAAGACTTGGAATAATTGTTGACAACATTGATGTAGTGGTTGATGAGAAGGGATACATTCCTAGGCAAGTAAATCATGAAGATATCGAAGAAGATGAAGACTACCCTCAAAGACAGAATGATGAAGAAGAAGAACCTCAAGAAGAACTAGAGGAGCAGATAAGGATAGAAGAGAAGACTCCATCCAGATATGTTCAGAAGAATCATCCAGAATCTTAGATTTTGGGGCAGAAAGAAGCAGGTGTACAAACAAGAAGAATAGTTGCAGAAGCTTCAAGCTATTTGGCATTACTCTCTTCCACTGAACCATAAAATGTGAAAGAGGCATGCAAAGATGAATGTTGGGTGAAAGCAATGGATGAAGAACTTGAGCAGATCGAAAAGAACAACACTTGGGAGCTGGTTCCTAGACCAAAGGATAAGAATGTTATAGGGACAAAATGGGTCTTCAAAAATAAATTGAATGAAAATGGAGAAGTAATTAGAAACAAGGCCAGACTTGTTTGTAAAGGGTATGCACAGCAAGAAGGAATATATTTTGAAGAAACCTTTGCTCCTGTTGCAAGACTTGAGGCCATCCGAATGTTCCTTGCTCTCTCAAGCTTTCAAAACTTCAAAGTATTTCAAATGGACGTGAAATCAGCCTTTATGAATGGAGACTTGGAAGAAGAAGTATACATTGAGCAGCCAGATGGTTTCATTCTTGGAAATGATCCAAATCTTGTATGCAGATTGAAAAAGGCTCTCTATGGTCTCAAACAAGCTCCAAGGGCTTGGTACGATCGTTTGGACAAATATCTTCATCAATAAGGTTTTTCAAAAGGATCAACAGACAACAATCTTTATATAAAAGTTGAAAATGACAAATTGCTAATACTTGTTGTGTATGTAGATGACATTATCTTTGGCAGCAATGAAGAAGCTATGAGTCAAAGCTTTGCCTTGGTGATGCAGAAAGAATTCGAAATGTCCTTGCTGGGAGAACTGACATATTTTCTTGGTTTGCAAATCCAACAAAAAGAAGGAGGGATATTTTTGTCTCAAACCAAGTATCTCAAGCAGATTTTGAAGAAATATGGCATGGAAGATGCAAAACCAGTATGTACACTCATGGTCACAAGATGTAGCCTCAGTGCAAATGATGAATCAGCAGCGGTGCATCAACCAACCTACAGATCTATGATTGAAAGTCTACTTTATTTGACAGGTACCCGACCAGACATCATGCATGCAGTGGGAATAGTTGGAAGATTTCAAGTAAATCCGAAGGAAACTCATCTTCAGGCAGTGAAGAGAATCTTTAAATATCTTCAAGGGACTCAAAATTATGGCTTATGGTATCCTAGAGATACAGATCTCACACTTCATGCTTATACAGATGCAGATTGGGCAGGAAGCGTGGATGACAGGAAGAGCACAAGTGGTGGTGCGTTCTTTATGGGTTCCAGATTAGTATCTTGGTTCAGCAAGAAATAGAGTTCGATTGCCTTGTCTACAACTGAAGCAGAATATGTTGCTGCTGCATCTTGCTGCACTCAACTCCTTTGGATGATGCAGACCTTGTAGGACTTTCAAATCACTTGTACACCACCTATCTCCATATTATGTGATAACACAAGTGCAATCGGCATTTCAAAGAACCCAGTCATGCATTCAAATACCAAGCACATACCGATCAAGTATCATTTTCTCCGGGAACAAGTACTTGAACAAAAGGTCAAGTTGGAGTATGTTCCTTCTAAGGAACAAGTTGCTGATATACTCACCAAACCATTGCCCAGGGAGACCTTTGAATACCTTAGGAAAAAGCTGGGGGTTGTTGATGCATCATCTTGTTGAATCTCTTCTGATAGTTGGTTGTACGCAAGGCTCATATGGGGCATATGCGTACATGTGCTGGGTTGCGGATTGGTTGAAGATCGAATGGCACAGGTTCAGGGGGAGCATATAATGCATTGTTGGCATTATGGAGGACGTACAGAAGGAGATCATGGATGCTGGTCTGAATATTGCTGCAATATGTCTCTATCTCTTTCATGGTCATTTATGGTGTTTGGTGGATTATGGTTCTTCTTTGCAGATCTGGTTTATATTCAGGAGGAGCATGTTCTTAGGGGGAGCATAACCCTTTGCCCTTGATGTCAAAGGGGGAGAATGACGTTGAGGATCTTGAGGTTGCCATCAAGTCCAAAGGGGGAGATTGTTGGCATTATGATTCTGGTATGGCTCTATGATACAGATGTTGTACTTGATGGCAACACCCTCAAGTGGCAATGCTCTGATCAGGCTCTCAAAATGTTGGAAATTAAGAGGTACGCAGGAGAATAGTTCAAAAGGTGCGTACCCGCAGGTACGCCGTGAAGGGACTGCGGCCGCACACACAGGTCACCCGTTCAGAAGATGCGTACCCCCAGTTCACTTACTTCAAGGCAGAGAAGCGTGCTCACGTGGGGTTTCTTATGTTTGGCCCGAGGTATTTAGCCCGTCGTTCTTGATTCTATGGTTTTGGCCCGTGGTATTGTTTTATATTATTATTATTATTGAGCCCCATGTTTTTGGGCCCCTTGTATTGGTTATCTATGATATTGATCCATGATTTTAGGAAGAGCTTGCCTATATAAAGCAAAGGAGATCACTTGGCTAAGTATCTTTTGCAAATTGAATATCTTAAGATATGAAATATTGGGTTATTGTTTTAAAAGCTTGATCTATATAAAAGTGAAGTTGAAAGCGAATCTATGAAGGGTGATCTCTCGAGCGCATGATCAGATCTGGGCATCTGACAATCTATAGCACACTGGTGGACTGCTAATTCGACCCTAACCAGAGGTACGCAGGTGATTAACAGTGCAAGTGCGTGGGTACGTAGAGTAGAAGAAGGCGCACTGCGTGGGTATGCAGAGCAGAAGAAGGCGCAGTGTGTGGGTACGCAGCGCGACAGAGGTTCAGGTGTGTAGGCACAGTGAAAGTACGCGGCGATTCATAAGCCGCAGGTGCGTAGGTACGCAGTGCGATAGCATCTGTGGGTGCGTGGCTATAGCAGCAGTATGCGGCGCGATAACATCTGTGGGTGCGTACCTACAGTAACAGTACGCGGCGTGATTGAAGAAACAGTGCGTGGGTACGCGGTGCAGCAGAAGGCTCTCTACGAGTATACGCAGGGGAGCAGAAGGTGAAGTGCAGAGCCACGTAGGCCAGATAAAGAAAAACTGCGTATCTGTCTTAAGACTCTTGTTGGCTGAATTTTTATGTTGATAAGGTGCTCTGGGTTTAGTTTACTATTATTTTTGATTTGGTTACTGTAGTTGACTGGGTGATTTACTTGTACTTAATGATCTCTTGATGTTTATGGATCCAGTTTGAAAATATATGAAAAGTGGTCCTTGAAAGAAAAGAAGTAGGGGGTTGTAGCTCCCTTCCAGGATAGACTGGAAAACGAGAGAGAGTTGTAGCTCTCTGCAGGTTGCAGCCTGCGTACTGGTAAAGGACTGCACCAGTACAAAACCATTGTAAAAGGAGTTTCTAATTTGAAAGAAGATAGAGACATATTGCAGCAGGTGGTTTTCACCCACATTGGGTTTCCACCTTATATGTAGTGTTCTTTGGTGTGACTATATGTTTTTCTTGTTCATGCTCATTATTTTATGGTACTAACATTCAAAAATAATTCAAAGTATAAATAAGGAAGATTTATTAAAAGAAATTGATAATACTGATTCACCCCCCCTCTCAGTATTATTTCCAACAAACAGAAAGTGGCCATTTCAGGGGTTTCAAAGTCTCGATGCACTCATCCATGCATAATAGGTGGCCACCTCCCGTTAAGGCATTATGCAATGATTATTTAACACTAGAAGAGGGATTCGAGCGGACAGAGGCCAGGAGACAGAAAGCCGAGAAGAAGAAATGAAAGGCAGCGTAGAATGGCTTTAAAAGCCACAAACTGACAGAAACAGAGGCACGTAGTATTAAAAGCTTTGCTAAGATAGAGAGCCAGTAAGGAGTGTCTGTGTACTCAAAAGATACTTGGGGGATCCAAGTAAAGCCTTATTGTTTTGTATTTGTTGTGTGAGGCTCAATTTTAGCTCAATGTTGAAAAAATCTACTTCTAAAGACATAATAGAGAGGCCACCACTGAATGCTGGACCAACAGATGTAGCCCAGGAGTATTGGGTGAACTGCTTAATAAACTTGTTGTGTTTATGTGTGTTGTCTATTATGCTTCCTTATTGCTTAATTGTCTGTGTATTTCACAATCTTATCGATCCATTGCATAAAATAACATAGGCAAATCCATGCACATGAGTCTGTAATACCTTATTAATTGTCTTAGATCTTAATATCAGATCAAGTGGTATAAGAGATTTAGGTGGCTAAGGTTAGACAAGCTTGTGCTGGATTGGTGAATAATAACTATGTCAAAGCTCAAATTAGTAGGAGGAGAACTAGTTGAAGCTAACCCAGAAATAGGAAGAGTCTATCCTAGGAGGAAAATGGCAGAAGTGTTGTGGAGGTAAATCCTCTCTGCGGACAGAGACGATCCCTACTAGCCCAGACCGGGTCTAGCAACAATCAAACAATGCTATCACGCAAGTTCCTAATTACAAATTAAAAGTGGATGGTGAGAACCTACTTGGATTCCAACACTACTATTCGTAGAAGAGACGTTGCTCTCATTCCTTTGCCTCAGCCGGTCACGATCCTCACGATCTCCGTGATTGGACACCTGCACATGCAAAGAACAACACAAATACAAGCATAAAATCCAATAGATGCAATTATATATCAGTCAGAAAAGATATAACTCAACATCAATCATAGGACAATGAGAGTAGAACCATAATGATAGTCATCTATTATTGATAAATAACAAAGAAGAATACAACCATAGTTCTGACGTCAAATCCTCCTTTGGCTGGGTAGTCAGCTACACAAGTCTTGCAAAGCTTGTTGGGATGGGAACAAGCCTCTCTCTCTTGGGTGACAAGAATCTCCTCACTTAGATTTGGCCTTATGGGTGCAAAGAAGGCTCTTGCAGCTTCAAACTCTTGAACTCCTGGAATTCTCTATCACTATGCTGGAACTAGCTTGCTCAAGGCATAGAGACAAGCTTTTATAGATAGAGAGGAAAGAGATAGGATCAACCACATTATTCATGGGATTGGCTTTATCACTTGGAAACATCCATGAAAGGTGGCAAACCACTTCCCTTCTATGGAGATTCGAAGCCAAACCATCCTAGCTCAACATAGATTCAGTTGGTGAATGGGTTAAGGAGAATCTTCGGAAGCTTGTTTGTTAAAAACTTTACTCAATTCGGTTGGCGCGAGTGCGACTCTGGGACAGAGCGCCAATGGCGCGCCCTCTTCAGAGGATTTCCCCAATTGGCGCGAGCAGTACACTGTGGAACTGCGCCAATGCAAAAAGAGGTCTTTTTATGGGTATTCTTCGGGAGATGTCTTCAGGGCATATGAAGCTCATGCTTAGAGGAATATGATGCAAGTGGTTTCAGGTCATGTCACTTCTCACAGGTCCCGGAATGAGTCCTCCAGTATGCGGGAGAGGGGTAACAGGGACGGTGACAAACGGTGACAAATTACTGTGTAACAGATGCCCCTTAAAGCATGAGGCCCAAGGGAGAGAGAGGGGTGAAATGCTTTACAAGAACATGCGTAGCTGAAAACACTGCCGCCGGAGAACCTGCGTAAAGAATTACAACTGATATCTCAAGTACATGATATGTGGTATGGGCGCAGCCATCCATAACAGAGTACATAATAATCTAGATCCAAGGTATGGGTGCAGCTATCCAGTGAGGATCGATAAATAGACTCAGGCATGGTCGCAACCATCCAGTGAATGAGTCATGTAAAGATCATAATAAGCCACAAATCGCAGCCTGGATTCCAACAAACAAAATCCAGGGTCTTGCGCCCCATCTCGACCCGAACAGAGTACAAGTTCAGGCATGCGAATACATGAGTTGGAGTCAAACATGCATGAACATCGTCTGATTACCAGCCAATAGTGAAAACTATTAACAGACGTGAGAGGTACCACCAATAATGACAATGGTCCTCAAGGTACTATAGGTACAATCCACGACGTGTGAATGAGTGAGCTGGCATCGAACACCCGTAGAGTCATTCGATCGGAGGCCAATGATGAAAACCTCTCATCGAACACGAAGAACCTGCCATTGAGGCATGCAAGATCCAAGGCACTGGAAGGGAGTCTCTGGATCAGCTTCCTGGATAATGAGCTCAAGTCGACAGGAAGTGACCTTGATCAAAGGTGGGCCATAATGTTTCCCACATTAGTGATACGAGACAGAGGAAGAATATTGTGTGGTGAATCAGAATTATGTGAGGTATCAGAGGGAGGTTGTAATTCTGCAGAGGTCAACTTCTCTTGAACATATCGGCGGCACAACAGTGGACTTGGCAGTATTTGACATTAAATGATGAAGGGTCATGGTGACAAGGCAATGAGCAGATGAGAGGTCAAATAGGATAACCCAAACCCATGGAGGCTAGTGTAAAACAAGATGAGATGTTCCCACCCAGACACGAATGCAGACTAGTGCCATGTTCAAGAGCGACATACTACCGACACGACAATAATTATGGGTCCATTTTCCCCACCATTTCTGGCGAGTACCCCAGTTATTTTTAACAAGCTTGATGGGGATAGCATATGCTTGTAAGGCGTCATTACGACAGAATCCAATGTCATTAAGTTTTAACGAGCCTGATAAGGGAAGAACTCGGCGTCTTTTCCTGTTTAGAGAGTCTGAAAAGACAGCAGAAAAGAAAACTCTAGGGGGGTCCTTTTTCGTAAAGTTGTGTCTCCCGAGCCTGAAAAAGTATAAAACAACGCTCGAAAGAACCACCCGATCATTACGATCGAGGAGTACTTTTCATATGTAGTGACATCGACCTGAAAAAGTAAAAAAGCGATCGATATCACGTCGTTTCGTGACCATTAACGAACCTGAAATGACAAGGGTCCGACGATCTTTTCATTTTTTACACGGTCGGAAAAGAGTTTAAAGACGACCGCCTCTTATTTACGTTTAACGAGTCAAGAGGAAGAACTCAACAATCTTTTCATGTTTAGCGAGTCAGAAAAGAGCTAAAAGATGACTCCATAGTGACTTTTTCGTGTATTTACCGAGTCCAAAAAAGTATAAAACACAACTCGCTTCACCATCGAAGTTGCGTAAAAGACCTGTCGCTACACAAGAAGCAAGTGTAAAATCCATTTTCGACCAAAAATATATTAAAATATTCAAAAAATAACTTTTTAAATCTAAGTACAAGTCAAAAAGTTTATAAATATGGTGAAAATGGTAAAAAATAGAATTACTTTTACTTTTTACTTCTTGAATAGTAGTAGTGGTCCGTTTTGGGAGCGAACTTCGGATGGTGATTACGGCCAATCCGTGCAACCTTTCAGGATTTCGTCGGTTCCAGGTAAGAGGCACTTCTCTTAGCTCCATTTCCATACCTTTTTTATGCATTTTGTTCCCTGATTGAGCCTCTGCAAGGAGGATTTTAAAGTTTAGGGCCGCGCCCCATTGGCGTGGGTATCCGGCATGGACCCGCGCTAAGGCGTGACTGTTTTAGAAACAGTCGCGCCAACCGCGCAACCTAATTTTTACGTGGAAATTTCCCATTGCATTTGAAATTTGTCCGGTTTGTAAGCTTACCAGTGTTCTAATAATGATTTATTCATCCTTGTGGGTGCAGGAAACAAGCAAAAATGGTGGTGGAATGGAAAGAACGGGAACATGATGCCGTAGATGCCTTGGCTATAGAGGATGAGGGATGCATGAATGCTTTAAGAGACTGTGGTCTCAAAAAATTCTTCCTCACATCTTATCTGCGAGCTCAACCCGAGTTATTGCAGTTCATAGTTGATGCTTGGGATGTTGATGACCAAGTATTTCGCTTACGGGACCAAACCTTAGAGCTGGATGTGTCTGATGTGTATTTCATTACTAGGCTGTCACGGAGAGGGGCGAGTCCCATCTTGACCGGAAGTAGACCTTCCGGGGAGAAGATGGGTGAGGTGATGGCCCGAGTGTGTCTAGGGGTACAATTTGGGAAAAACAGTTCTAAGGTAGATATTGCCACCATTCGGGACTTGGTTCTCAAGGTGATACTGTTCACCATCACTCATGTAGCCGGGGTACAGGCGCCCCATGAGGCGAGTAAGAATCATCTGTTACTAGCGACGGAATGCCTCAGCCCCACCATTTTTGACTGGGCTATAGCGGTGACCACCAATATCAAAAGGCAACTTACAAAGTGTAAGCGAGAAGGAGTGAAACAATTCGGGTATGGCTCAATTGTGGTGTCGTTCTTCTTGGAACGATTACCCCTCTTTTAGATTCATGGAGCTATAGTGGCTGATCCATTGCCACGAGAGCCTAGGATGGCTCGCTGGGCAGCACTGATGCCTAGAGGAGGAGGGGGCCAGCAGATGTCCTGGCGGCCCGAGTTCTTTATATGGCTCCGTCGTCAGTTGGTCGTAGTGGAGGACTGGCCATACGCGGGGACTAATTTCATCGGGGATCCAGACCTCCCACTGCCAGAGGGAGAGGAGTGGGACGAGGAGTTAAGTATGATCTCTTTGTTTTTTGATGTTTTATGTATTTTGTTTTTGTCAATACAGGCATGTTCTGATGACAGTTGTACGTATATGCAGATGTTGGCTCAGAGCGACCAGCCGGCTTGTCTCCTGTAGCGCGGAGGGTCCAGCCCACAGCTGACCCTCAGGCAGAGGGTGCCATGGGGGAAGAGCTAGTGCAGAATCTCGAGGGACTCACCTGAGGGATTCCAGGTTACGCTAGACTGGCAGGCATGCCCTTTGCATACCAGAGGCACACAGTGGGGGTGCCGACTCACATTCATCGTCTGTTGAGACGATTGGTGCGCGTGGTGACGTGCTATCATGAGCACCACCGCGATTAGACTTCTAGGCTTCTTTTATGCATATTTTTTGAGGGACATGTCGTCCCGGGATGTATCAGGATGAACATGTATTATTTTTTGAACTATGTAACGCACGCGGTGCAAACATTGCGACACACATATATATATACATATGCCTATGGTTTATTATTGTGCTTTTATGTGCTTGCTTGTATAATGTTTTGATTATAAATTACGCAAATGTCTATCTAATACATGATTAGCCAATGCATCAGATAATGTGTTTAATCGTCGTGGAATATGCTGATATGTGATAAAGTCAAAATTCCTTTCTAACAATTTGACACGTAAGTACAACCTTAAAATGTGAGGGTCTCTGATGGAATATCGCCCATTGAGCTGATGGACGACAAGTTGAGAGTCTAGGTTAACAACCAATGTATGAATACCGAGATTAATCGCCTCGGCTAATAATTCAATAACAACGCTATATTCAGCAACATTGTTTGTAGTACAGCCTAAACACACACCGTGAAGATCTATCAACTCACCGTGAGGATCGTAGATCACCCACGCCATAGAGGACAAATTGCGAGTGCTGCGGCAGGCACCATCAGCGAAACCAACATAAGGTGCACCTGACATCTGCACAAGAAGCAAAACACAATAAGGGGCAATCACGCCTTCACACCAAGCCAAAAACATGAAAACACACACAACACACATGCATGTATAAATCGAAGTGCATGGAATCATGCATAGTACTTTTTCAAGTACAGCCCATTGCGGGTTTATCAAGAGGATTACCTTCATAGTCAACTAGCTCATATGCCTCTTTCTGCAACACTTTGTTTACAATATAAGGGCCTAGCCACATGGGCTCGAGTTTGCCTGCCCCCAGCTTGTCATTTGCTTGGTCGTATAGCAGGACTAGATCTCCCTCAACAAAGGAATGAGGATGGATGGCATGGTCGAAGTGAGTTTTAACTCTCTTCTTTTGAGCTTCGATAGCTAGAGAGGCTAGGCGACGGGTCTCGTCCAGCCGTTCTAGGTAAAGAAGCCGTTCCTCTACTGGAGTAGTGTTGGGAAGCAACTCGACGGCTATTTTTAACGAAGGAATTTCACATTTTATAGGAAGGGTAGCCTCCAGTCTGTAAACTATTTGAAATGGAGTGAAACCGGTGGTGTCATTCACAGAGGTTCGGTAGGCCCACAAGGCCGGAAACAACATCAGATGCCAGTTAGACTTATGCATGTCAACAGTACGTTGAAGCATTGTAACCAAAATCTTGTTAACGGCTTCAACCTAGCCATTAGACTGAGGATAGTACGGGGTTAAACTATCATGCCGTAAGCCTAGTTGGGTTGTCAGTTCGGTCATCATGTGATTATGGAAATGCTTTCCGTGATCCGTGACGATGGCCTGCGGAACTCTGAATCGCATAATAACATGATTGAACAAAAACTGCGCCACTGTGTGACCGTCTTTAGTTAATGTGGGCATCGCCTCGGCCCATTTTGTAAAGTAATCGACGGCAACGATAATAAACCCATGCCCCCCGACCGAGCGAGGCTTACAGGTCGTATAATCAATGCCCCATTTTGCAAAAGGGCCCACGGTGACTACAGGGTGCAGCAGAGCTGGTGGCGCACGCATCTTTCGCTGGTATATTTGGCACGCATGACACGAACGGAGGGCAAGAATGTAATCTTTAAGAATGGAGGGCCATAAATAAACGGCGCGAAGGATTTTTTGAGCTGTGGCATATCCGGACATGTGACCACCACAAGCGCCAGAGTGGTAGTCATTCAGGACTGTCTCAGCTTCTGCGAGGATTAGACATCGGTGGAGGACGGAGTCAACGCCGAGACGATACAGGGTGTCCCCAATGATACGATAGGGTTGAGATTGATGACGGATCCGCCGCCGAGCATCTTTGGATACAGCGAGGCGGAAAGAGGACGTCTGCAAATAGACAATAATATCCCTGTACCAGGGATCGAGGGTGCTGATCAGAAAAAGAGTTTCATCCGGGATATGATCCTCTAAAAGAGGGGGTGCAGAAGGAGATGACAAAGAGAAAAGTAACTCAGCAAAGACCAGGGACTTCTTAGACTTGGCAGCAGTAAATTCCAAGTCAAACTCTTGGAGGATGACGATCCACTTTGAGTATTTGCCCCCCAGCAACTGACGTGACAAAATGTACGTCATCAGGTTGCAGTCAGAAATCACGGTCGTGGTGCGCAACAAGATATAATGCCGGAAGTGTTGGACGGCACAAATGGCGGCCAATGCAAACTTCTCGACGTAAGCGTATTGAGTTTCCATATCCAAGAGGTTGCGATTGAGGTAATATACGATGTGCTCATTGCCATCATCATCATCTTGCATAAGAACCATGCCGATAGTGGTATCGGCGGCGGCCAGATACAGAGTATAATCACGGTGGTAATTTGGAGGTCGCAATAATGGAGCAAAAACAAAGAGACCCTTGAAATGCTCGAAAGACTCCTGAGCGATAGCATCCCGATGAAAGGGTGTATCTCACTTCAATAACCGTGTAAAACCTTTAGCCACCTTGGCATAGTTCGGAACGAAACGTCTTAGGAAATTTGCTTTGCCCTACAAGCTCTGCAACTACTGCAAAGAAGCAGGGGGAGGAAGATTCAGAATAGCCTCGACTTTGAGGGGATCCAGACGGATGCCCTCTCGGGAGATGATAAACCCAAGTAGTCGGCCTGATTCAACGCAGAAGACACATTTATGAGGATTGAGCCTGATACGGTAGTGTCGACAGTGGAGAAAGATTTCACGAAGATGGGAAGGATGGTCCTGGCGTTTGACTGAATGAGCTAGAAGATCATCCAGATACAACTGTACAATGTGACGGATTTCATGAGAAGGATAGGACATTGCACGTTGGAAGGTAGCACTGGCATTCTTTAAACCAAAAGGGAGCTTCTTATAAGCAAAAGTGCCCCAAGGACAGATAAAAGCCGTCTTATGCTGATCAGCGGGCGCGATATTGATCTGGTTATATCCAGAAAACCCGTCCATAAACAAATAGATTTCGCTTCTTGCACACTCATCAATAAGCTGATCGATGAAGGGTGTGGGGAAGTTATCCTTAGGACTGGTGCGGTTAATGTCACAATAATCAACACAGACTCGAATAGTACCCTGGTTTTTGTTCACAGGGACTATATTAGAAACCCAATCTGTAAGTGGAATGGGGTAAATGAAACTAGCCTTGAGAAGCTTTTCGACTTCTGCTTTAATGGCTGCAGCCTTTCGGGGGTGCACGGGGCGTAGGCGTTGACGAACGGGCTTAGCACCCGGATACGTAGGTATCTCATGCACCACTATGCTAGGGTCAATTTCGGGCATCTCTTCGTAGGACCAAGCGAAGACATCACGAAATTCGTGAAAAAGATCAGTGTAGAGTTGAACTTCCTCTAAAGTGCAAGTGACTCCAATGTGAATATGTTCGACAATCCCTGGTTTCACAGAGATGTCGATAGGTTGGGTTTGCGTAATGTTTCCCATATTGCCTTCAGAAGCCACTTGATAAATTTGAATAGGTGTTTGAAGGGGCTTAAATGGGATACAAGAAGCAAACCGTTTGAGACAGGCGATCATTTCCTGATGGGCAGGGAGGAACGAGGAATGGTGGTGATGATCAGACCAAGGGGGTTCCTCAAGAGACATGGTCTCTATAATGGCTTCATCGGAAGGAAATATTTCCTTTAATGGATCCGCAGTAGCATCATCTCCAAGCTAAGGGGAATGAACATACGAGTCGGGAACACCGCTCGGAGGAGCAGGTTCGGGAGGGGGAGCCGATGCAGCAACGATTTCGATGTAGTTGAGCTCGGCGGGACTCAACGGAATCATATTGCCCCAAGATTCTATCTGATGAGCGGGAGGAAGGACCCACGGATCAGAGCGCACGGAAATCATATTAATAGGAGCGAGATTAGGAGGTGGGAGGGGAAAGACACCCATCAGGGTGGGATATTTAAAGAGTCAGGCTCCCACACTCTCACAAGATTTGGAGGTATGCTCCACGAAAGGCACGTTGCCTTCGGAAGAGAAGGCGAAGAAGGAGAGCTGGTCCACCGTGACAATCTTCCCCTGATGAGGGAAACGAATGACACGGAAAAGAGAGGAGGCCACGGCTTGCATGGCGTATGTCCAGCTACGTCCGAGGAGGAGGTTGTAGGTAAGATTAGCATCGACAACTTCGACCTCCACTTCTACCGTCTTCCCTTCCAAAGAAATGGGCAACCGTTGGAGGATACCATAAGGACGGGACTCTCTTCCATCAAAGGATTCCAATGTCATGGGAGACTGACTCAGTGTCGGAGAACCAATAGCTTTCCAATAGGCGACAGACATGATGCAAGTTGAGGCACCTTCATCAATGACTATACGATGAATCGTTTTAGTATTGATAATGACCTGTATGAGGAAAGCGATTTGGTGAGGCAGTCTCGGCGTATGGCCCTCGAGATCAAAAGAAATCATATCCGAGTCAGCTAGGTCTATGCCACCGATGGCCGATAGCAAGGACTTCCTCTGGGAGGGGCAACTCTGGAGCACTTCTAGAGTGGACATAGCAGACGGGGCCTGAGCTAAGTCCTCAACGATGCTGTAGTGCTGGGCAGCACGAGCATTGGGGTTGTAAGAAGACTTCCGGAGTACACCTTTTGGAGGGGGTTGGATAGTCGTCTCAGTGCTAGGTCTCTCGATGTGGAGTGGACCAGAACTGGACGGAGGAGCGCTGGAGGAGACCTCAGGCTCTTTCCCGATATGAGATGGATATTCTTTTGCTCGATTAGTGATGTGGACGGGAATCGTCCCAGCCATAAATACTTGAGAGCCGAATGAATAAGAGGGTTGCGATGGATCTTCCACCATTTGAGTTTGCTGTGAAGGGAAAGGTTCTTTAAGCACAACAGGAGTCCTAGGAGCACCTTTCAACAATCGACTAACTTCGGACCGCCTGGGGTATTCTTTAGTGTAGTGATCCTCGTCACAGATAAGACAAGGATACTTAGGTTTACGTTTGGCTCCTTCCTCGGGTGGAGGTTTAGGGGAGTCTTGTTTGGGCTGTTCAGATTTATTCTTGGCTTTCCCTTTCTTTTTCCCTTTCGAGGATTTATTCGCCGTGGTGCACTGGACGACGTTAACCTCAGAAGTGTTTCCAGAATTATATTGACCCTGGGAAGTGTTTTCGCTAGAAGCATTTGGTTTTTGCTTCCCAGGGTTCGTGGATGATTTCTTTGAAGATGCGTTTACAGAGCCAATAACACCATCAACAGATGGTTTTGGCGGAGCTTTGGATGTTCTAGGTCTCGGGGCATCTGGAAAATAATCATATAAAGTACCTGACTGAGAATAAACTAAGTCAAGGTACTGAGCATGCGCGATAGCTTGCTCTTCAGTTACACAAGCTCCCATGGCAATGTCTCGCGCGATCGCAGGGACAAAGGATGTTGTGAACCAATCGGTTAGGAGCTGATCAGGAATCCAGAATTTGATCAAGCGACGACGCCGTCTGCATTCATGTATATGATCAGATATATGCGCGGCCGTGTCTTGTTTGAGACACGTAAGGAGGTGTGTCCCTGTCTCATACCGAATGGGTAACTGAAAATGAGTTAGGAAAGCCATAGCCAACAAGTTGAAATCTTGAAATGTTTCGCGATTCAACTCAATATACCACTTAGCGGCCGAGCCGGTGAGAGTCCTTTGGAAGAGGCGGAGCCGGATGGAATCATCAAGCCACGAGTTGGATGAGCACTAAAGGTGATAGGTCATGACATGGGCTTGAGGGTCCTCACCAGCTTTGCCATCAAATTTCGGGCAATCGCCGGGTATCTTAATCGGAACTGGTGGCCAATATGGATTATGAAGAATGGGATCATTTGTCAATTTGGACACATCTGGGAGTTCCAATGTTGCTAAGAAAGGTAACTGAGGATTGAAGGACATCTGTGGCCATGGAAGAGAGGTAGTACCAGGGTTCCAACCAGGTGGTGGTTTCCCCCGTGGACTTTGTCCGGACGGGCCTGGCCCATAAGGGTTCTGCCCATAGGGATTTTTCCCATAGGGGTTCTGTCCATAAGGATTCTGTCCATAAGGATCCTGTCCATAAGCAGACAGCTGACCCTGGGTCTGCCCCCTAGCACCCCATGGATTAGCAACTTGACTTGCAGGTGCAACATACTGTTGCTGATAATTCTGATAAGGGGTGACCTGCATTTGTTGATAATTTTGATAAGGGGTGAACTGAGTTTACCCCTGGGGTTGCTGGTAACTATACGCTTGCTGAGCTCCATACTGAGCCTGGTAAGCAGGCTGCGCTTGGTAAGAAGGTTGGGGTTGCAATCCACCTTGCATCTGATAACCAATTTGAGTCTGGGGCCCAGAAGGATGTCCTTGAACAGGTTGAGCTTAGACCATCTGGCTGGAAGGTTGTCCTGGTTGGGTTTGGGACAGACCCGTTTGCCCAGAAGGATGAGCTTGCTGGGTACCAGGTTGTCCTTGTGCAACCGAGGGCTGTCCTTGCGGAACAGATGGTTGATTGGGCTGGACGGCCGGTTGACCTTGAGGTTGACCAGCTTGTCTAGAAGGATGACTAGGCTGGGCAGTGGGTTGGCCCTGCTGTACGTAAGGTTGACCCGCTTGCCCAGAAGGATGACTAGGTTGGGCAGTGGGTTGGCCCTGCTGTACGTAAGGCTTGCCCCCTTGCCCAGAAGGGTACCCCTGTTGGACTGCCGATTGACCTTGTTGAATATAAGTTTGTCCTGCTTGTCCAGAGGGACAACCTTGCTGGACACCAGGTTGACCTTGTTGGATGTAAGGTTGTCCTGGTTTTCCAGACGGGTAACCTTGCTGGGTACCAGGTTGCCCTGGATAACCAAAAGGTTGAGTCAGATAAGTAAAATATGGACCTCCAGTGGCCGAAGGTTGTCCCTGATAGGGTTGTTATTGTGGGCCCCCAAGTTGTCCTGGGTAAGATTGGCCGTAATATTGCTGCCCTTGGGGGGTTTGCATATAAGATGGCTGGCCTTGGTTAGGCGGTCCCTGAAGCTATGCAGGGATTGCTTGGTCCCCATGGAAAGTGGTGGCGTTCCAAGCAACGGATAATGGTACCGAGACCTCAACAACAGGTTGAGTAGGCAAGGGTCTAGAAGGATAAAGGAACTGACCAGTAGAATCATAATAATAGAATGGTTCTTGCGTGTTCGGATCCTGAACAGCTTGCCCATACTGATCATACGGCCCCCCTCCTGGGAAGGGACCAAAAGAGGGTGGTGCACTTTGTGCAGGATGGACAAATTTGGGTGTGTGTGCCGGCTGGCCGCTACTCACTTGACCGTGAGGGGGGTCAGCACCAGTAGTCAGAGCTGAAGACGCTGTAATGGCACTAACAACCAGAGTTGAACGTGCTATACAAACAGTTGGATTCGTTGGAACTGAAGTGACAGGTGTACTGTGGACTTGTGAAACAAAATATCCTGTAGTGGGAGTGATATGGAACTCCCACATGGTACTCGAAGCGGGGATCCTGGCACTTATATTATCCCTCAACTACTTATAGCGTGAGGGTACCGGAGAAGTAGCCAGGATAGGAGTGTCGATATTCAACAAAACGGGTGTCTCACTCACTCTAGGAGATATCTAATCCATGTGAGAGGTAGACATTGGAGACGAAACACCAGGGGGGGGTAAAAGGAATATCATCCTCTTCAGGCTCCCAAATGGGGTTCCAATGAATTTCGTAATCCTCATCATTCGGAGCATGAGAGTTGATCGGTTGGATACTCGGGATAACAGGAAGAGTATCACTCACAACCGGTACCTCAGGATCAACGAAAGATGGAGACCCTTGATCACTTGGAACGGGAGACGGGATCGATGGTTCAGCCAGGATGACAAACTTCAAACAAAACCTAAGGGAATCTAACGATAAAGGACCCTACTCAAACTAACGCACACAAGATCTAACCAAGTAATGTTAATCGCGGCCAAATAAATTTTAAGACGCAAGAACACAACTTGACCTTTTCATGTTTTAAGAGTCGAGAAAAGGACAAAATGATGACTCTAGTCTCCTTTGAATGTTTAGTGAGCCCGAAGTAACAAAATGCTCAGATGAGCCATTTCATTTTAAGGAGTTTGAAAAAGACCAAAAGTGACTACTCTGGAGAACTAGGCAAAAGGGTTTACCAAACAAATTCGTAAAACTGCATATACACCTTGACAGTCATATGAAAACCAAGGACTTCCCGTACGGCAGTCAATCTTCCCAAATGCTGTGTTCGGTGCGTTAGGGCTTGTAAGGCGGCGGACACGGCTTCCTGTGGATAAAGAATGATAACCTAGTGGGGTCTCCCCTATATACTCGACGGTACGTGGGAGCTCAAGTCCGTTCTAGACCACTATCGAGTCACAAAAGGAGGAATCACCCAACCATAATGTGAAACAACAGTGACTAGGTTTAACGACGCCGGAGCACGTCTCTAGCCTAGACCTCTATTCAGTGAGCATTATGTTCCAATGCGTTTTTAAGTTCATTCAGTTCATTTTATGGTTGATCTTTGATTAGGTTTTGATTTCTAGGTCCTACCGTATGTAATCTCTCACAATTCCCTAAATGCAAGCTATATGCCAAAGAATATCATTTCGTTCGATGAACACTAACTACGAGAGAGTTAAGAATTTTTCAAACAAACAAAATGACCACAAACAATCAAGAACCACTCTAATGTAGCTAATGGCAATAAATGAAACTTTTTTTTTTTTTTTAAAGTCACTAATCAATGACAAGCTCTAATTTCCATTAACTAATTCAACGCAATCGAGACTGTTCGTTTTATTTTGAATGGAAAAGTACACTAAACAAATTTTGAGAGATAATAACACCGAGTAAAAGAGACAAATTTCACTCAATGAGAACGTAATCAAATTCCCAAAACATCAAGGCAGTGCTTCAAACCAAAAAGAAAACACAAAGACTTCTATGAGCTATGTGATCTAAGCCCAAACGAAGCCAAGTGAAATCCAAGCAAATCACTTGAATAACAATAAAAAGATTTGACATTCACTGAGCAAATGCAACAGAGTAATCACAAAGTCGACTAGACGATCAAAGAACCTAAGACTCCTACGGAAGGCTCGATACACAAAGCCACTAGATGCCCTAGGGTTAAAATGTGAAATCGATAGATAGAGGCAAACACCCTAAGGATGGAGGTCTAAAACCAGTCAAACAAGGATCAAACACACTTCAGTAATTGAAAAAGACGTGGCAAGATACAAATCCAAGCTCAGAGGGCTCGAAAACAAGCAAACTAGAAATGTTGACAGGCCTGGCGCAACTGTCAGGCAGCAACACACGCTTTTAAGGGATTGGTACGGGTTGTCTTTGAGCTGTTGGAAATAATACTGAGAGGGGGGGGTGAATCAGTATTATCAGATCAATCAAACTTTTTCAATGCTCAGAAACATATACGCTACTTCAGTTAAGTGAACCAGCGTGTACACACTACTGTGACTAAATAAAACAGCGTATAAGAAGAAAACTCATAATTTAGTTAGCTTATTCTTCAGTTAAGTGCATCAGGACATTATTCACCACATTAACAGTAAACAGGTGCAGTATAACAGAACAGATCAAAAGCCACACACATGAACACCAAGATATAAGGTGGAAACCCAATGTGGGTGAAAACCACCTGCTGCAAGTTGTCTCTATCTTTCTTTAATATGAAACTTCAGTTTACAATCTTTTGTACTGGTGCAGCCTTATACCAGTACGCAGGCTACAACCTGCAGAAGGCTACAACCTTCTCTCGTTCTCCAAACTTCCTTGGAAGGGAGCTCCAACCCCCTTTGCTCTTGTACTAGCCAAGATACTAGTACGTAGGTGCTGACCTACAATCTTCTTTCCTTCAGGTACCACCTTTCATACATTTTCAGACTGGATATTCCTGAAGCACAACATTACAATCTGAAGACCACAATTCATTCACCTTTCACAATAGATCATTGAATCATAAGACATCCAAACTTTGAATCACTGAACCACTGAACCCTGTCAATCACCAGTTACCAGAACACAGAACTCTGCAATAACAGTCAGACCCAACTGTAAACCCAAAATCAAGCTTCAAAAGATATATGCTACTTCAATGAGCAAAAACTGCGTATACACGCGCTTTTACCAAATCCAACCTGCGTACAGATCTAAAAATAAACTCTCTCAATTTGCAGCTGTACCAGACATCAGTTAGACCCAGAACATAACATTGCGACAGTATGCAGAATTAGAAATACGCATAATCAACCATATCATGATAGTGCATTTCAAACCATTAGATCCCGATCTATCCTTAGATCTAGTCTTCCATCAACCGATGTGATCTCTCCTTGGCTTAGATCAAGCAACCCAGAACCTGCATATCAGATCTCTTTCTTTTTCAGATATTCAAGCCTTTTCGAAAGATGATTTTGCCTAATGATCTTCTTCTCCTTATATAGCCTTAGGCCTTGCTCAATACCAAGAGCCAAAACCATAGAAATCCAAAACCATCAACTTCAAAACTAGAGATCTACACGACTGTCGAGGTACTTTGGTCCAAAGACATGGGCACAAGTACCGAGGACTAACTACCATGGACCAAAAGGAAACTTCCCGACATATACGCACTTTTCTGTTCATGCATCTGCGTGTATACGCGCGTTATTATGTAGCTCTCCTGCGTATACGCGACTTAGTATGAATATCACCAGCGTGTATACGCAACTTGGACTTAATTAACCTGCGTATATGAGATTTCGCTTCATTCTGTAGATTGAACGGAGATCTGTCATCAAAGAGAGTTGCCATCAAGGACAACACCTGTATCATAGCGCCATTCCTGAGCCAAAAATGCCAACAATCTCTCCCTTTGGACTTGATGGCAACCTTCAGATCCTTAGAATCATTCTCCCCCTTTGTCATCAAGGGCAAAGGGCTGTGCTCCCCCTGAGAACATGCTGATACCTCTGCTTGGCTGTGCTGAAACATGCTCCCCCTGACTGTAGGCAAGATCTGCAAAAGATGTTCTTCAACAGGAACCAAGACTTATACACCATAAGGGACCTTCCTACCACCAAAAGACTCAATACATACATCCATACTCCCTACCAAGAGGGGACACATCAGAGACCATCAATTATATTACATTATTCATCCCAGGCATAGTGGGGAAACCAACATAGGCCGTTACATGACCTTGACACCATAAAAGAGATATCACAAGAGAGATACATGACATAGAGACAATAGATCTAGACCAAGACTTATGATAGTCACCAGCAGCATCTGATAAACATCTTTTCAGATCAGCAACCAAGAGATCTTTCTGAGCTCCTTCTCCTGAAATCAACAACCAAAACATCTGAATGCCAACAATGCTTTATGAGACTTTTAAGCTGCTCCCCCTGAACCTGTGCCTGCTGCACCCCCTGAAAACTGTGCCTGAAGAATTCTGACATACCCATTGCTGTTCAGAACTCCAGGGTTTGCCCTTGCTGTTCAGAACTTCATACACGCGATTTCTCCTGTATGAAACTGCGTATGTACGCTGATATACTTTCGACAACAAGCGTCTAACATACACGCGACTTACTCCACATAAATCGGCGTATATACGCGGATATCCCTTCATAAATCGGCGTATATACGCGGATATCCCTTCCGTAACCTACGTATACCAACTTTTCTGTAGAATAAACAAACTTCAACAGCAGGATGAAGCATCAACTACTCCCAGCTTTTGTCTGAGATATTCAAAAGTTTCCCTGGGCAGTGGTTTTGTGAGAATATCAGCAACTTGTTCCTTAGAAGGAACATACTCCAACTTAACCTTCTGCTCAAGCACTTGTTCCCGAAGAAAATGGTACTTGATTGGTATGTGCTTGGTCTTTGAGTGCATGACTGGATTCTTGAAATGCTGATTGCACTTGTATTATCACATAAGATAGAGACGGGTGGAGTGCAAGTGATTTGAAAGTCCTGCAAGGTCTGCATCATCCAAAGAAGTTGTGTGCAACAAGATGCTGCAGCCACATATTCTGCTTCAGCTGTAGATAAGGCAATCGAACTCTGTTTCTTGCTGAACCAAGATACTAGTCTGGAACCCATGAAGAAAGCACCACCACTTGTGCTTTTCCTATCATCCACACTTCCAGCCCAATCTGCATCTGTGTAAGCATGAAGAGTGAGATCTGTATTTCTAGGATACCATAAGCCATAGTTTTGGGTCCCTTGAAGATATTTGAAGATTCTTTTGACTGCCTGAAGATGAGTTTCCTTTGGGTTGGCTTGAAATCTTCCAACCATTCCTACTGCATGTGTAATATCTGGTCGAGTACCTGTCAAATAAAGCAAACTCCCAATCATGGATCTATAAGTGGGTTGGTGAACTGCTGCTGATTCATCATTTGCACTGAGGCTGCATCCTGTAACCATGGGTGTACATACTGGCTTTGACTCTTCCATGCCATACTTCTTCAAGATCTGCTTGAGGTATTTGGTTTGAGACAAGAAGATACCTCCTTCATTTTGTTGGATTTGCAATCCAAGAAAATATGTCAATTCTCCAAGAAGTGACATTTCGAATTCTTTCTGCATAACCAAGGCAAAGTTTTGACTCATAGTCTCTTCATTGCTGCCAAAAATAATATCATCTACATAAACAACAAGAATTAGCAATTTGTTATTTTCAACTTTTATATAGAGATTGCTATCTGCTGATCCTTTTGAAAAGCCTTGTTGGTGAAGATATTTGTCCAACCGATAGTACCAAGCCCTTGGAGCTTGTTTGAGTCCATAGAGTGCCTTTTTCAATCTGCATACAAGGTTTGGATCATTCCCAAGAACGAAGCCATCTGGCTGCTCAATATATACTTCTTCTTCTAAGTCTCCATTCAGGAAGGCTGATTTCACGTCCATTTGAAATACCTTGAAGTTTTGAAAGCTTGAGAGAGCAAGGAACATTCGGATGGCCTCAAGTCTTGCCACAGGAGCAAAGGTCTCTTCAAAATCTATTCCTTCTTGCTGTGCATACCCTTTACAAACAAGTCTGGCCTTGTTTCTAATTACTTCTCCATTTTCATTTAATTTATTCTTGAAGACCCATTTTGTTCCTATTACATTCTTATCTTTTGGTCTAGGAACTAATTCCCAAGTGTTGTTCTTTTCGATTTGCTCAAGTTCTTCATCCATTGCTTTGACCCAACATTCATCTTTGCATGCCTCTTTCACATTTTGTGGTTCAGTGGAGGAGAGTAATGCCAAGTAGCTTGAAGCTTCTGCAAGTGTCCTTCTTGTTTGTACTCCTGCTTCTTTCTGCCCCACAATCTGAGTTTCTGGATGATTCTTTTGAACATATCTGGATGGAGTCTTCTCTTCTATTCTTGTCTGCTCCTCTGGTTCTTCTTGAGATTCTTCTTCTTCTTGAGGTTCTTCTTCTTCATCATTTCGCCTTTGAGAGTAACCTTCATCTTCTTCAATGTCTTCATGATGAACTTGCCTAGGAATATATCCCTTCTCATCAACCACTATATCAATACTGTCAACAATTCTGCCAAGTCTTTTATTGTAGCACTTGTATGCTTTGCTATGTGGAGAATAACCAAGAAGAATGCCCTCATCTGCTCTTGGTTCAAGTTTGCCAAGTTGCTCATCAGTATTCTTAATATAACATTTGCTCCCAAAGATTTTGAAGTGCTTCACGGAAGGAGTTTTACCACTCCAAAGCTCATGAGGTGTTTGAGTGCTGTTTACTCGGACATTTGTTTTGTTAAGAATAATAACAGCAGCATGTGCAGCTTCACCCCAGAAGGTTGCAGGAGTACCTGATTCATCGAGCATAGCACGAGCCATTTGTTGGATAGTTCTGTTCATTCTTTCCACAACCCCATTTTGCTGAGGAGTTCTAGCTGTAGAGAATTCTCTTCTTATCCCATGTTTGTCACAGAAATCGAAAAATTCATTTGAGGTGAAATCCCCACCTCTGTCAGATCTGAGGCACTTAATTTTGTGTCCTGATTCATTTTCAACCAATGCTTTGAAGGATTTGAATTTTTCGAATGCTTCATCTTTGTGCTTCATAAGCCCTAACCAAACAAACCTTGAGAAATCATCAATGAATAATATCAGATATTCTTCTCCTCGAGGTGTCCTTTTCCTAAATGGACCACATACATCTGTATGGACTAGCTCAAGAGGCAAGCTAGCTGATCCTTCCTTCTCTGGAAAGTTAGTTCTGGTTTGCTTTCCAAACTGACAAGATTTGCATATGGTGTTGTCTGGAATTTTGATATCTGGAAGATCGCGAACTGCCTGATATTTGCATGCTTTCCTTATTTGTGAGAAGCTTAGATGTCCCAACCTTCGATGCCATAACCAGTGCTCTTCATCCTTGCTAAGATAGCATTGTTGTTGTCCTTCTTCAAATATGTACAGATTATTTGGAGTTCTTTTGCCTTTGAGAACTGTTTTACCTGTATCAAGATCACGAACAAGACATCCATTCGATCTAAAAATAACCTCGGTTTTTTGATCACACATCTGGCTGACACTTAGTAGATTATGCTTCAATCCATCAACATACAAAACATTTCCAGCCTTGACCTTTTCTTTCAAAGGAGCAATACATTTTCCTTTTATAGTTGCAGGAGTATCATTTCCAAAAGAAACTTTCTTTCCCTTTTCTAAAGTAGAATAAGATTCAAGTTTTTCTTTATCACCTGTCATATGTTTCGAACATCCACTGTCAATGTACCATAGATTTTCCTGTCCTTCTGCATAAAATGCTATCCCACATCTTTCTGTTTGAGGTTCCTTTATTCTCCATGTTTTGGTGCTTGTGGCTTGTTCCTTTTTCTCCTGAAACCTGCTCCTGCATTCAGAGTCTTTATGACCAAAATTATTGCAAATAGAACATTCAACTTCATTTTCAAGAACCGAAAAGTTGTTATAGGTCCTTTTTGTAATCCCTGTCATACTTCTTTGTTTTTGAGCTTCCCTAGTCATGATTGTTTTATATGCAACACATTGAGCTGCTTTGTGACCAAAGTTATGGCAAGAAAAGCATTGTCCATTGAAGAAGCCAAACTGAGAAGATTTTACCTGTGGTTGGTTGTAGCTTTTGTTCACCCTTAGGAAGGATTGTCCCTGATAGTTTCTGTTTGTAATTCGTCCCTGCTTTACCTGATTATCTTCATTGTTCTTCTGCTCATTTCTTCTTGCTGCATCAAGATAACTTTTTGAGGTGGATGCTTGAGAGGTTTCTCCATTATAGCCCAAACCTGTCTTGTTTAGAGGAGACCACTGCACATTAATAATCTCATCCAAAGTCTCAGATCCTTTGACAAACTTAAGATTAATAGCTTTTGTTTTCTCAATTTCTTTTCTGAGACCAACAATTTCACCTTCTAGTTTTTCAAGATGTTTTTCCTTTTCATCAATTTGAAATTGCAAAGTATCAATGATCACATTCTTTTCTTCTATGCATCTCTTGAGTCTAGTAATTTCATTATAGAGATTATCCACATCTATAGCATCCTCATAATCATCATCTTCAAATGCCATTAACAGCTTATATTTATTACCTTGTTCATCTTCATCACTGTTTGATAAGCCATCACTATCTTCATGGGTGTAGTAGCTTTTCTTATTTGCACTTTGTTTCTTGTTCCATCTAGCAGGTTCTTTTCCTTTATCCTTATAAGGACATTTTGCAGCATAATGACCTACTCTTCCACAAGCAAAGCATTTGAAAGGTAGCTTACCTCTGAACCTTCCAGAACCCCTTTGAAGATTTCTGACAAAATTTGATTCTTCTTCCTCTTCTTCTGGAACATGGCTTGCTTCATAGTAATCTTCTTTTCCTGATGCCTTAAAAGCAGCTTCCCTTCTGTCTGATGGACCTCCCTTTCTCATTTCATAAGCAGTTAGAATTCCATGTAGCTGAGACATAGTGAGAACACAGAGATTTTCTTTTTCTTCTATTGCAGATACTTTAGATTCAAACTTGGGGGATAATGATCTTAGAATCTTTTGAACTACTATAGTCTCTTTTATTTCTTCACCCAAATTTTTCATACAATTAACAATCTCATCTACCCGAAGAAAATAATTAGCCACACTTTCATCATTATACATCTTGAGAGTCTCATATTGAATCCTGAGAGTTTGAAGTTTAGCTTGTTTTACCTGTTCATCTCCTTCATAGCTAGTGATCATTTTGTCCCATATCTCTTTTGCTGATTTGAAGTGCATGACCTTCATGAATTCTGTTTGGGATATACTTCCTAATAGAGTACTGACTGCTTTTGCATTTGTTTCATACTGCTTTTTCTCAGCTGGATCTGTAGGAGTAGCTGAAGGAAAAGCATAGCCTGTTTCTACAATGTTCCAAACTTCTGTACCAAGAGATTGAAGATATGTAGTAACTCTTACCTTCCAATAATTGAAATTTGTCCCATCAAAAATCGGTGGCCTGATTGATGCTTCTTTCTCGTAGTTGCTCATGATGAATGATCTTCCTTCAAGCGATCAAGCTTCTCTGAAGGACCTGCTCCGATACCAATTGTTGGAAATAATACTGAGAGGGGGGGTGAATCAGTATTATCAGATCAATCAAACTTTTTCAATGCTCAGAAACATATACGCTACTTCAGTTAAGTGAACCAGCGTGTACACGCTACTGTGACTAAATAAAACAACGTATAAGAAGAAAACTCATAATTTAGTTAGCTTATTCTTCAGTTAAGTGCATCAGGACATTATTCACCACATTAACAGTAAACAGGTGCAGTATAATAGAACAGATCAAAAGCCACACACATGAACACCAAGATATAAGGTGGAAACCCAATGTGGGTGAAAACCACCTGCTGCAAGTTGTCTCTATCTTTCTTTAATATGAAACTTCAGTTTACAATCTTTTGTACTGGTGCAGCCTTATACCAGTACGCAGGCTACAACCTGCAGAAGGCTACAACCTTCTCTCGTTCTCCAAACTTCCTTGGAAGGGAGCTCCAACCCCCTTTGCTCTTGTACTAGCCAAGATACTAGTACGTAGGTGCTGACCTACAATCTTCTTTCCTTCAGGTACCACCTTTCATACATTTTCAGACTGGATATTCCTGAAGCACAACATTACAATCTGAAGACCACAATTCATTCACCTTTCACAACAGATCATTGAAGCATAAAACAACCAAACTTTGAATCACTGAACCACTGAACCCTGTCAATCACCAGTTACCAGAACACAGAACTCTGCAATAACAGTCAGACCCAACTGTAAACCCAAAATCAAGCTTCAAAAGATATACGCTACTTCAATGAGCAAAAACCGCGTATACACGCGCTTTTACCGAAGCCAACCTGTGTACAGATCTAAAAATAAACTCTCTCAATTTGCAGCTGTACCAGACATCAGTTAGACCCAGAACATAACATTGCGACAGTATGCAGATTTAGAAATACGCATAATCAACCATATCATGATAGTGCATTTCAAACCATTAGATCCCGATCTATCCTTAGATCTAGTCTTCCATCAACCGATGTGATCTCTCCTTGGCTTAGATCAAGCAACCCAGAACCTGCATATCAGATCTCTTTCTTTTTCAGATATTCAAGCCTTTTCGAAAGATGATTTTGCCTAATGATCTTCTTCTCCTTATATAGCCTTAGGCCTTGCTCAATACCAAGAGCCAAAACCATAGAAATCCAAAACCATCAACTTCAAAACTAGAGATCTACACGACTGTCGAGGTACTTTGGTCCAAAGACATGGGCACAAGTACCGAGGACTAACTACCATGGACCAAAAGGAAACTTCCCGACATATACGCACTTTTCTGTTCATGCATCTGCGTGTATACGCGCCTTATTATGTAGCTCTCCTGCGTATACGCGACTTAGTATGAATATCACCAGCGTGTATACGCAACTTGGACTTAATTAACCTGCGTATATGAGATTTCGCTTCATTCTGTAGACTGAACGGAGATCTGTCATCAAAGAGAGTTGCCATCAAGGACAACACCTGTATCATAGCGCCATTCCTGAGCCAAAAATGCCAACATGAGCAACATGCGCCAATTGGCGCGACTGTCAGGCAAATAAGCGCGCTAATCAAGCTTGCTAGGTCAAAAATAAAAGCAAGCAGTCCAGGGCTTGGTTAACAGTATCTAGGCAGACCAGGAAGCAAGAGACAGCAAGAAATCCAACCCAGAAAGCTATATAAGCAATCAAACGAGAGAATGAAAGAGACAATACTCCCCAGCGGAGTCGGCAAATTGTTGTGGAGGTAAATCCTCTCTGCGGACAGAGACGATCCCTACTAGCCCAGACCGGGTCTAGCAACAATCAAACAATGCTATCACGCAAGTTCCTAATTGCAAATTAAAAGTGGATGGTGAGAACCTACTTGGATTCCAACGCTACTATTCTTAGAAGAGACGTCGCTCTCATTCCTTTGCCTCGGCCGGTCACGATCCTCACGATCTCTGTGATTGGACACCTGCACATGCAAAGAACAACACAAATACAAGCATAAAATCCAATAGATGCAATTATATATCAGTCAAAAAATATATAACTCAACATCAATCATAGGACAATGAGAGTAGAACCATAATGATAGTCATCTATTATTGATAAATAACAAAGAAGAATACAACCATAGTTCTGACGTCAAATCCTCCTTTGGCTGGGTAGTCAGCTACACAAGTCTTGCAAAGCTTGTTGGGATGGTGTTGGGTCCCTATAATACTAGTGATTACCCCATTACTATTGTAGTTATACCCCCTATTTATATTGTTGTGCCCCTATTACCCCCATATTGTTATTTCTGTGCCCCATAGAATCCCTCTATTGTTATTTTTGTGGCTTTATATTATTATTGTTAGGTCGGCTGGATTATATTGTGACTCCTTAGACTCCTATATATAGAAAGGAGGTTTTGTCATTTGTATCATCCAAGAATTGTTCATTTATGTAATGTAAAGGAGATTTCCCCCTCGAAGAGGCTGAATTATAAGGCGTGGATCTCTCTTTTCTATCTTTTTGTGAGCTGGTTTCATAACATTTGGTATCAGAGCTTTGGATTCTAGGGTTTCGCTGCTCCAAACAGGTCATCGTGGAATTTTCGCTATAACTTTTTTTCTGTGACATTTCAAAAGTCACAAAAAAAACCCATTTGAGAAGAATTGGCGCTGAACCTTGGGTCCGAATTTCAGAGCTTTTTGCGTGATATTTGCGGAGATATGATCTGAGGAGGTTGGCCTTTTTGCAGACTCCTGAATTACATTCAAAACAGGTGACCTGGGGAAAATCTTCATAACTCTCTCTCTGAGGATCGGATTGAAATTTCGTAAAAAGGTACAGAAAGAGGACGGACTGTAGTTTCTTGTTGGTGTGTTTTAGATTCAAAGGTTAAAACAGTGACTCGTGGCACGTCGTACAAGTTCGCTCTACTGAACCAGTCTAAAAGCAAGTCACTGTGGGAGATTTCACATAACTCTTCCTTGGAGAATCCAATTGGGCTTAGACTTGTGGCATTGGAAAGAGGACGCAGAAGGCTACTACAAGTTGAAACCTCAGAATTGGATGATCTGAAATTACAGAGATACATCAGATTCAATATCAGGCTTCTATAAAGTGAAAAAAGGTGTGTAGTTTTTTTATTTTTATTTTTGTGTAAGCTTGGTTTAACGGAATTCAAAGGGCATAGTAAAGCATTATTATCGGTAACTGATGCCCCGAGGAAAGAAAATGCAAACACCTAGTAAGGAACCTGAAAGCTCTAGCATGACTCATGAAGAAGAGGAAGAAATGCTACATGATATATCAAAATTACAAGAACAAGTGCAACAAATGTCACGCTCACAAAAGCTAACAGAAGCTAAGATAAATGGCGTGGAATCTAAGATAAATGGCGTGGAATCTAAGATGAAGGGCATGGAAGCTAAGATGGATGATTTGAAGACAGATTTGAAGACAAACATGGCAGATTTGAAGACAGATTTGAAGACAGATTTGAAGACAGACATGGCAGATTTGAAGACAGATTTGACAAATTTTCTACAAGAAATACTTACTAATGGTGAAAAGGTAGTAAAGGAAACTCATGATGAGAACAAAAGAAATGTTAATCATGATTCCATAGACTCTAATGTTGGATCGAAGACTCACCATGTTCCAAAAATCGATATGAGGAAGTTTGATGGCAAGGATCCCGCCACATGGATATTACAGATGGAGCAATTCTTCGATCTCAATAATGTGCAAAACACACAAAAGGTACGTATGGCAACTTTATATTTGGAACCAAATCAGTTTGTATGGTATCAATGGCTTTGTTCTCGTAAACAATTTATCACTTGGGCAATTTTTACGGAAGAATTGATAGCACATTATGAGGATACAAAAAGCAACACTTTTTTTAGCCAATTGATAAGTCTCAAACAAAAGGGTTCAGTAATGGAGCACATTGAGGAGTTCCAAAAATTGAACATAAGGGTAAAAGATATTCCAGAGGAGCATAGGATTGATGTGTTCATAGGGTCTTTAAAGGATAATATCCAACATGATGTGCGCCTTTGGGAACCTGATTCATTAGAGAAGGCATTCAGGTTAGCAAGAAAAATGGAAAGCAAAATTATGGCAACTAGGAAGCATACCATTCACAACTATAAAGATGGAAGTGTTGCCCATAGTCTTCCACAACCTACAAGGTTGACACCACAACAATTGGAAGAAAAAAGAGCAAAAGGGCTTTGTTACAATTGTGATAGCAAATACACAAAAGGTCATAAGTGTGCTGAGAAGAAATTATTCTACATAGATTGTGAAGAGGAAGAAGAAAAGGAGCAAGAAAGGTCAAAAGAAGAGGATATATTCCAGGAACAAAGCCTAGATGAAGAACAAATAAATCCGACCATATCTTGTAATGCATTGGCGGGAATTACCACTCCTCAAACCATCAAGATAGAAGGACAAATCAAGAAGAAAAAGGTAATAGTGTTGATTGATTCAGGAAGCACCCACAATTTTATTCATTGTAGGGTAGCAAAAGAATTGAATTGCTTCCTATATCCAGCACCAGAGTGTCAAGTGATGATTGCAAATGGAGGAACAATAAATTGTTCTGGAAAGTGCCATAATATCAAGCTATCCATGGGAGAATATGTATTGACTAGCCCAATGCTTTCCATTCCAATGGGAGGTGCTGATGTTGTACTAGGAGTCCAATGGCTACAATCCTTGGGTACAATAGCTTTTAATTTTCAAGAACTTTTCATGAAATTTTCTGTGGAAGGAAAGGAAGTTGAATTAAGGGGTATTGCAGGGAAACCAGGAAAGATAATCAGCTCTAATGGCATGACAAAGCTTCTAAAAAAGGAGCAAAGAGGTGTAATTGCACAATTATGTTCGCTAGATGTTTCCACATTGGAATCATCTATTTCTCCAGATCTCCAAAAAGTCCTGGACAATCATTCCAAGGTATTTGAGACTCCCAAAGGTCTCCCACCTATGCGTGATCATGATCATGCTATTCATCTGATTCCAGGAAGTGTTCCTCCAAACATCAGGCCGTACAGATATCCATATGTCCAAAAAAGTGAAATTGAACGTATGGTTGCAGAAATGCTAGAGGCTGGTATAATTCAACCGAGTCAAAGTTCTTTCTCAGCTCCAGTAGTATTGGTGCACAAGAAGGATGGATCATGGCGCATGTGTCCAGATTATAGGGAGCTCAACAAGCTCACTATTAAAGATAAGTTCCCCATTCCTGTTATTGATGAATTACTGGATGAATTGCATGGATCAATTTACTTCACCAAGTTGGATCTTCGTTCGGGATATCATCAAATCAGAATGAAGATTGAAGACATTCCGAAAACGGCATTTAGAACTCATGAGGGTCATTATGAATTTTTGGTCATGCCTTTTGGCCTTACCAATGCACCTTCAACATTTCAAGGTTTGATGAATTCAATTTTCAAACCATTCCTTAGAAAATTTGTGTTAGTATTTTTTGATGATATACTAATCTACAGCAAGTCTTGGAAGGATCATGTTGAACATGTTGACAGGGTGTTACAACTATTGGAGGAGAAACAATTATATGCAAAAAGATCCAAATGTTTCTTTGGAGTCCAGGAGGTGGAATATTTGGGTCATATTGTATCTCATGAAGGAGTTAAGGTAGACCCTAGCAAAATTAAAGCCATTAAGGAATGGAAAATCCCCACATCCATAAAGCATCTGCGAGGATTTCTTGGGTTGACAGGGTATTATCGCAAGTTTGTTAAGAATTATGGGAGAATAGCAGCACCTCTAACAACATTATTGAAGAAAGATTCATTTTCATGGACTTCGGAAGCAACAAAGGCCTTTGAAATCTTAAAGAGGCAATGTGCCAAGCACCGGTCTTAGCTACACCGGACTTCACAAAAACCTTTATTGTGGAATGTGATGCTTCAGGAAATGGAATTGGTGCTGTTCTAATGCAAGATGAAAGACCCATTGCTTTTGAAAGTCGTCCAATCAAGGGAAAGTTTTTAAGCAAAGCTATTTATGAGAAGGAAATGTTGGCAATACTCCATGCACTTAAGAAATGGCGACCCTACCTAATGGGAAGACACTTCAAGGTAAAAACGGATCATGATAGCCTTAAATACTTTTTAGAACAAAGATTATCCTCTGAAGAGCAACAAAAGTGGGTCACAAAGATGTTGGGTTATGACTTTGAAATCATCTACAAAAAAGGGAAGCAAAATGTGGTGGCAGATGCACTCTCAAGAAAGGATGAGGATGTGGAAGCATTGTTGTGTGCCATTTCTATTATCCAACCAGATTGGATAAACGAAGCAAGGGAGGAATGGAAGAATGACGAAGAAGTGTGGGCACTTATTCGAAAGCTACAACAAGATTCCAGTACTTCTGATACATTTAGCTGGCAAAATGATTCGTTATGGTACAAAGATCGCTTATACCTCTGTAAGAATTCCCAGCTAAAACAAAAGATTCTTATGGAATTGCACACTTCTCCCTTAGGAGGGCACTCAGGATTTTTAAAAACTTACCACAGGGTTAAGAAGGAATTTTTTTGGGATGGCCTTAAATCAGATATTCAAAAGTTTGTGGCGGAATGTTTGGTTTGCCAGCAAAATAAAGTTGAAACAATTAAGACACCAGGTCTATTACAACCTTTATCCATTCCAAGCCAACGTTGGGAGGAGGTTTCAATGGATTTTATCACAGGTTTACCCAAGTCTGAGGGAAAGAGTGTCATCATGGTGGTAGTTGACAGACTTACCAAGTATGCACACTTTTGTGCATTATCACATCCATTTAAAGCCAGTACAGTTTCTACTGCATTTATGGAAACAGTTCAAAAGCTACATGGAAACCCAAAGATTATTGTAAGTGACAGAGATCCCATTTTCACTGGAAATTTTTGGACAGAATTATTTTCTTGTCTTGGTACTCAGTTAGCTCATAGCTCATCTTATCATCCTCAATCTGATGGGCAAACTGAGATAGTAAACAAATGTTTGGAAGGATATCTTCGTTGCTTTGTATCTGATAAACAGACACAATGGGTCAAATGGTTGCCTCTGGCTGAATGGTGGTATAACACTTCCTTCCATACAGCAACAAAAATGACCCCATTTATGGCACTTTATGGGTATCAACCACCATCCATCACATCATATTTAAGAGAAAATTCTAAGGTTCAGGCAGTGGAACATCACATCGAACATCAACAACAAGTCCTCCAACTCTTAAAGGATAACCTCGTGTTGGCACAAAATAGAATGAAACAACAGGCAGATCAACATCGCAGTGAAAGAAGTTTTGATGTAGGTGATTGGGTATTCCTACGGCTACAACCATATAAGCAAATGTCCCTAAAGCAAGCTAAGAAGGATAATAAATTATCACCAAAGTATTATGGTCCGTACAAGGTGTTGGAAAAGATTGGTACTATGGCATACAAATTGGAGCTTCCTGCAGCTTCTCGATTGCACCCAGTTTTCCATGTTTCATGTTTAAAGAAGGTTATAGGTGACAAGCTCCCAATTCAAACAATATTGCGAGAACTTGACGAGGAAGGAAAAATTATATTGGAACCGGAAGCAATCACAGAAACAAGAACTCGACAGCTACGAAATTGATCAATTTCAGAGTATCTTATCAAGTGGAAGAACTTATCTGCTGAAGATTCCACATGGGAGGATGAGAATTTTATGCAGAAGTATCCAGAACTACTGAAGCATTGAGGACAACACTTTTTTTGAAGGAGAGGGGCATGTTGGGTCCCTATAATACTAGTGATTACCCCATTACTATTGTAGTTATACCCCCTATTTATATTGTTGTGCCCCTATTACCCCCATATTGTTATTTCTGTGCCCCATAGAATCCCTCTATTGTTATTTTTGTGGCTTTATATTATTATTGTTAGGTCGGCTGGATTATATTGTGACTCCTTAGACTCCTATATATAGAAAGGAGGTTTTGTCATTTGTATCATCCAAGAATTGTTCATTTATGTAATGTAAAGGAGGTTGCCCCCTCGAAGAGGCTAAATTCTAAGGCGTGGATCTCTCTTTTCTATCTTTTTGTGAGCTGGTTTCATAACAGATGGGAAAAAGCCTCTCTCTCTTGGGTGACAAGAATCTCCTCACTTAGATTTGGCCTTATGGGTGCAAAGAAGGCTCTTGCAGCTTCAAACTCTTGAACTCCTGGAATTCTCTATCACTATGCTGGAACTAGCTTGCTCAAGGCATAGAGACAAGCTTTTGTAGATAGAGAGGAAAGAGATAGGATCAACCACATTATTCATGGGATTGGCTTTATCACTTGGAAACTTCCATGAAAGGTGGCAAACCACTTCCCTTCTATGGAGATTCAAAGCCAAACCATCCTAGCTCAACATAGATTCAGTTGGTGAATGGGTTAAGGAGAACCTTCGGAAGCTTGTTTGTTAAAAACTTTACTCAATTCGGTTGGCGCGAGTGTGACTCTGGGACAGAGCGCCAATGGCGTGCCCTCTTCAGAGGATTTCCCCAATTGGTGCGAGCAGTACACTGTGGAACCGCACCAATGCAGAAAGAGGTCTTTTTATGGGTATTCTTCAGGAGATGTCTTCAGGGCATATGAAGCTCATGCTTAGAGGAATATGGTGCAAGTGGTTTCAGGTCATGTCACTTCTCACAGGTCCCGGAATGAGTCCTCCAGTATGCGGGAGAGGGGTAACAGGGACGGTGACAAATGGTGACAAATTACTGTGTAACAGATGCCCCCTAAAGCATGAGGCCCGAGGGAGAGAGAGGGGTGAAATGCTTTACAAGAACATGCGTAACTGAAAACACTATCGCTGGAGAACCTGCGTAAAGAAGTACAACTGATATCTAAAGTACATGATATGTGGTATGGGCGCAGCCATCCATAACAGAGTACATAATAATCTAGATCCAAGGTATGGGCGCAGCCATCCAGTGAGGATCGATAAATAGACTCAGGCATGGTCGCAGCCATCCAGTGAATGAGTCATGTAAAGATCATAATAAGCCACAAATCGCAGCCTGGATTCCAACAAACAAAATCCAGGGTCTTGCGCCCCATCTCGACCCGAACAGAGTACAAGTTCAAGCATGTGAATACATGAGTTGGCTAGCCTATGCCTTGGAGGAACTACCTTGGTATGGTGGGAAGGTAGGACACAAGCGGATTTGAAGAAGCATGGTAAATTTCTTTCTACCTGGAGTGAATTTGTTTCTGCCATTAAAAAACAATTCTATCCACTAGCTTATATGCAGCAAGCTATCATGAATTGGCAAAATCTTCGCCAATTAAAAGGGAAAAGTGTACAAAGATACACCCAAGAATTTAGAAAAAGAGCTTTAATTCTAGGCATTTCTCTAGACTCACCTGAAACTTTGCTGAAGTATATAGGTGGTCTACACAACTATTTGAGGCACACCATTCTCATGTTTAACCCTACTAGCATAGATGAGGTACCTGTTTAGGCTACACATATAGAGGCTAGAGGCAAGAATGTGAACCCAAGGATTGGGGGATCATCAAAACACACTGCAAGAAAAAACAAGGAAAAGAGGAAGCAGAAATGGAAAGAGAGGAAGGCAAGCGCTGCACAGAAAGAGAAACCTTCATGCACTCACTGGATGAAGGATGGACATGATGATGAACATTGCTGGTGTTTGCATCCGGAGCTGAAACCCAAGAAGTTAAATTCAAAAAGAGTCAAGGGATCTCTACTTGAATGGTTCATGAGGCACAATACTTGCTAAGGTTTTGCAAATGGGGTAGCAAGCTAAGTGGGCTTGATTGTGGGGAAAAACTCCACAGTTAAGCGCGCTTGAGCCAGAGGAGTTCTGGGATGGGTGACCTCCTGGGAAGTCCTGGTTACCGGGTGCAAGCCCCGGAAGTGATGATTGATGCTATGTGATTCGTTCTCCACATTTCACTAGTTTCAATCCCACTTCTTCACCCCTGTGAGCATCACCCGATGCAATGAGTGCTAAGTGAACTATTCAAAAATCATGAGAAATTAGTCAGTTACGACTACCTCTCATGGAAATGGTCATACGTTTGAATGACTTACTTAACGCAGTTGATCCCAAAAATCTAATATAATGCACTGCGTAAATCCCCCATACTTAAATTCAAAAAGAGTCAAGGGATCTCTACTTGAATGGTTCATGAGGCACAATACTTGCTAAGGTTTTGCAAATGGGGTAGCAAGCTAAGTGGGCTTGATTGTGGGGAAAAACTCCACAGTTAAGCGCGCTTGAGCCAGAGGAGTTCTGGGATGGGTGACCTCCTGGGAAGTCCTGGTTACCAGGTGCAAGCCTCGGAAGTGATGATTGATGCTATGTGATTCGTTCTCCATATTTCACTAGTTTCAATCCCACTTCTTCACCCCTGTGAGCATCACTCGATGCAATGAGTGCTAAGTGAACTATTCAAAAATCATGAGAAATTAGTCAGTTACGACTACCTCTCATGGAAATGGTCATACGTTTGAATGACTTACTTAACGCAGTTGATCCCAAAAATCTAAGAAGAAGACTGCTGCTGCTATACAGAAAGATTTGGGGTCAGATTCTGGTGATGAAACAACAATCGCAGCCACATGTATAAAAGGTAAAAATTCTGAAGCATCTACTAGTAATTCTGCACAATCTAATCACAATGAAGAAAATGAGAGGAAAATACATGAGATTTTTCATATTAGAGTTATTTCCAAGCATCAAAAGATGATACTTTATTTGATAGTGGCTAACAAGTAAACTTGATTTCTGAAGAAATTGTAAAGAAATTGGGACTACTAACCACACCTCACAAGAAGCCATATCCATTAGGTTGGTTATGTGATAAAGTAACGCTACAAGTGACTAGACAATGTAAACTTAGGTTTGCTTTTGGGTCAACATTTGTAGATGAGGTTGAGTTAGACACAGTTCCCTTAGATATATGTGGTATTTTTTTAGGAAGTCCTTACTTGTATGATAGAAAATCCATTTTCTATAGAGATGAAAATAAGTATCAACTCACAAAAGATGGAATTGAATATATTGTAAGAGCTCATCAACTCAAAAATAACTACACTTCATTAACTCAGGGCAGATGAAAAGAATTGTAAATTCATGCAAGAAATTTTTACTAATGGTTGTGAAGGAAAAGAAACCCGATAAAACCAATGTATTTGAAGGCTGTGATGCTAAAAAACAAGCTGATTTAGAAAAAGTTGTTTCAGAATATGATATCCTATTTCAAGAACCTAAAGGTCTTCCACCCAAAACGGAAATTGTATATGATATTAATTTGCTGCAAGATGCTTCATTGCCTAACATCAGAATGTACAAGTTATCTTCTATAGAGAATGCAAAGATCAAGAATCAGGTACAAGAGCTACTCGAGATAGGGTTCATAAGGCCAAGCACATCACCATGCAGATCTCCAATCGTGTTGGTGAGAAAGAAAGATGGTTTGTGGAGGATGTGCATTGATTACCAGGCACTAAATAAAATAACAATCAAGAATCATTATCCTCTTCCTCGCATAGATGATCTATTAGATCAATTAAAAGAAGCTATTTAATTTTCCAAGTTGGACTTGTGTAGTGGCTACCATCAGGTCAGAGTTGTAGAATAAGATGGATGGAAGACTGCTTTCAAAACAAAGCAAGGGCTGTATGAATGGCTAGTTATTCCTTTTGGCTTAACTAATGCTCCTGCCATTTTCATGAGAGTTATGAATGATGTACTCCGACCTTTTATTGATGAGGTTGTAATTGTATATTTATATGACATTCTTGTTTTCATTAAAACATGGGAAGAACATTTGAAGCATGTAAAGCAGACTCTAGATGTTTAAAAAAAATAAAAAATCTCTATGTTAAATTATCAAAATGTGAATTTGGCAAAACATTTTTGAATTATTTGGGTCATATTGTAGGGGGTGGTGAATTGAAGATAGATCCCTTTAAGGTTGAAGTCATTGTGAATTGGCCTAAACCCAAATTTGCTACAGAAGTTAGAAGCTTCCTAGGAGCAGCACAATATTGGAGAAAGTTTATTGCTAACTTTTCCTTGATTGGAGCCCCCTTACATGCTTTAATGAGATTGAACAAGGTGTTTCAGTGGGGTGGAAAACAACAGAAAGCCTTCGACACCTTGAAAGAAAAAATTAGTATAACACCAGTACTAGCATTGCTAGATCTTCAAAGACCATCTGAGATCAAAACAGATGCCAGTGACTATGCCATGGGAGCAGTGTTGATGCAACATGGTGTTGAGTCCCAAACTTGCTTCTTCCCTATACACCTTTTCAGCCTTCTTTTCCATTTACTTGACCCACCAAGCTGTCAAATCATTGCATATTAGTTTAAAAAGAGCTTATAAAATGGTTTCCTAACTATGTCTTGTGACTACTGTTTGATTTAGATTTTTGTTCAATCAGTTGTGGAAACTTGTCACTTTCCGCAGCCATTTTGTTGAAGACTATGTTACAGGTGTCCACTAGAGAATATAACCACATGGGCAAGCTGCAAATGACATGTACATGGAGCGTGTCCCCTTGGTTCAGCCGAATCACTCACAAACAGCCATGGTCAAGGACGGTCAAAGGAGTGGTCAAACCAAGAGTTTTGTGGTGGCACGACTCTGTTTTTCCCACGTGAAATTTTTGCATGGCAAGTTACTCAATCTCCGGAGGTGTGCTAACACCTATGGATCAATCCATGAACCAAATCGAACAGCCACCACTCCATAGATTTATTTTTCATGGCTACCATACTGGTAGATCTCAGGACGTGGAGATTTACGTGTCTGTTTGGCAGCGTAGAATTTAGGAATTAGTTATAACATCTTCAGTTATAAATAACGCGTTATCATACGCTTGATAGTTAGCTTTTTACATACTATTTTTTACGAGCCCACTGTGTCGTGCTCTATCTTTATGTTTTGACTGCACTTTAATATATGAGAAGACAACGTTCTTAAGTTCAATTTGTGACTGAGTATTGATTGGCCGAGGTTGCAGAGGGCCCCTGTACACCAAGGCTCTGTAACTATTGTATAGTTTCTCGCTTTCTTTCATTATGTCACTTCTTTCATAATCGTTTGCTTGTATATTATTCATGTTAACTGCTGTCCATATTTTCTTTTATGCTTTCTCATGATTGTTAGCTGATCAGTGCTTTTCTTTCAGGTTCTTGTAGGCAGCCTGGGCAATTTACATAGTTTTAATGACTAATGACATGAGATCATCTTGTCCTTTCTGCTGATTTATTTTCTGAGTTTTAATTCCAGCATTGTCATTTCTTTCAGTTCTATTTTTCTCATTTACTTTCATGCAATTTAGATATCATATTTCTCCATTTGTTTATGATTACCTTCCTATAGCCAAGCGACTCAAATAGTGAGGAATCAGAATATTATTTGATGTAGTATGATTTAGTTTACTTTCCTGCAAGTTAGTGATTAGATTACTTATGTCATTTTCAAGGATTGAAGTATGAATGAGTAGTTTAATCTTAGTTTCATTTTATGCAATTTCATTTCCTGCAATTTAGATATAAAATTACTCAATTTGTTTATGATTACCTCCTATAGCCAGAGCGAGTGAGAATATGAGTTGAAGTAGTGTGATTTAGTTTGCTTTGCTTACATTCTTTGAATTGCTTTGAGTTCAGTTTTTCATTTTCTTTTTATACATCAATAAGGATACTGGGCTTCATTGTCACTAGTTCATTTTCTTGGTACATTTTTATTTTCTTTTGGGAATTGATTTCATCACAACAAGTTTTGCAGCCTTTTTGAGAACTTTAAAGTTTGGAAAATCATTGTAGAAATCACCATTGCCATCCATACTTGACTTTCAATTCTGCCATTTCACATTAGGGAATCAACAGAAGATAAACCCAAAAACAAACCAAAAACTCAAAAATGACAAAGAACTAAGAAATCGGTTATCTTGCATATACAATGCACTTCACTTCAGCAGTTTACGACTCTCGGATTGACATTTTAAATAGCAATTTAGGACACACTAAATTGACCAAACACATGGTAAACCCATATGTTATCATTACGAGACATTTAATTGTGCATTAGTTAATTATCCCACATATGATAAAGAATTGTATGCATTAGTACAAAGTGTGAAAAAGTGGAAACATTGCCTATCGGGCAAAGAAACAATTATACATATTGATCATCAACCACTTCAATATTTACACTCACAAACTAAATTGCAGCAATCAAGACACTATAGGTGGATGGGTTTTCTACAACAATTTCATCTCGTCATTAGATATAAGAAAGACATACACAATAAAGTTGCAGATATGTTATCCAGACCAATTGTAAATGCATCTACTATACTTAAGCATAACTCAGTATTGCATGAAAGCTACATTGAAAAATATGCTCAAGATATAGATTTTAAAGATGTATATGCAACTTTAAGTCATGGCAAACACATAGAAGAATTGGATTATCATGTTAAAGACCAACTCTTGTATCATTTGAGAAAGTTATGCATTCCTCAAACTGAGAGAGTTAACATAATTTGAGAAGCACATACTTCTCTAATACCGGGTCATTCTAGTGTAAGTAAAATAGTTGCACAGCTACAAAGACTATGTTATTTGCCAAGAATGCATGAAACAATTTATAGATATATTAAAGGGTGTACCATGTGTGCTAAAAGCAAGCCCGACAATAGAAAACTAGGCTTGTACACTCCACTTCCAGTTCCTTCTCATCCTTGGGAGAGTGTTTCCATGGAATTTGTTGGGGGACTGCTAAAATCTAGAAAAGGTCATGATTAATTATATGTTATTGTGGACAGGTTCAACAAAATGTTTATTTTAATACCTTGTAACAAGCAGATTACAGTTGAACAAACAACAAAGTTGTTCTTTCAGCATGTTTGGGTGCATTTTGGGTTACCCACTTCTATTATATTTGATTGAGATTACCGATTTGTTGGGAAGTTTTGGTCAAGTCTATGGGAGTTGATGGACACCAGACTGAAGAAGAGCACATATTTTCACCCACAAACAGATGGCCAAACAGAGGTGGTCAATAGGACAGTGATCCAGTTACTCAGGGGCTATTGTAGCAAGCATCCCAAGCTTTGGGATGAACATTTATGTTATGGAGCATGCTTACATTATTCTACACAAAGATCTCCTTTTGAGACTTGTTTTGGTTTTACACCAAGGTATCCCTTGGATTTTGTCTTTAGTAAAGACACAGTGGTTGATGGACATAGGATGTGGACAAAGCAACCAGGTTCATTGAACAGATTCAAGAAATTCACCAGGTAGTGCGGGAATAGCCGGAGAGAAGCCAAGCCAAGTACAAGGCAAGGCATGATAAACATCGAATGGAGCATAGCTTCCAAGTTGGTGATCAAGTCTAGCTGTATATCAACAAGGATAGAATGCAAGGTGAAGGAAAGAAGCTAAAGCCAATAAGGTATGGGCATTTTAAGATACTTGAGAAAATTGGTGAGAATGCCTTTCACCTTGATTTAATAGCTTACATGCACATCTATTCAGTAGTTAATGCAAAGAAGTTGAGACTATTTGAACCTTCTTTAATTGAAGATCCCAAAGAGCAAAGTCAATTGCCTTCTATTGATGATCTGTTACCTGAATATCTCAATGAGTTGTAGGAAGATACAATTCTGGACAGGAACGTGAGAACTACATGTAGTGGGGATGTTGAGTACCTGACAATTGGAGTCAAATGTTCAAAACAAAGCAGTGCAAAATGGATAGATATTGGAAAAGTGAGGAAGCTGTATCCTCACTTAATTGATGCTTAAAAACCAACTTTTGGTGGTCCAAAAGCCTTTTTAGTGGGAAGGCGTGATCCAAATGTATCCTAGAATACTCTCTAAGTCTTCAAAATCATTCAAAATATCAAAATTATTGCATGGGAAAACCTTCATAAAATAGCAGAAGTCACTATCGGGAGGCGAAAAACACAAGAAAACAGTGAAAAACAAACTATCAGAGGCTTGAATAGTGAATGCACAGTAGCCGTCAGATTTGGAAAATCGGAATCGACAAATTCAGATGGAGGATATCGGTGCATATCATATATGTATTGTGATAGTGATCAATGGGGTCAATGAGGACCGTCGATCAAGCGCATAGATCGACGACCCATGTTACATAGCAAAATCACATCAAAAAACAACAATAGAGCGCTTACAATGGCCCGGGGTTATCACGATATGCGATTGCGATCAATCGCATCACGATATTGCAATCGGGAAACACAATGGAGCAGGGCTTCCACATATGTATGCGCGATGTGATTAGCCAGACCCGATGGGAATATAAATACTATATGATATGATTTGAGATCCTTCAAATGACGGATTTTTGTGTATTTAGTGTATTTTGTTTATTAAACGAAATACAAAGAGAAACACCAATGCAATGTAATCAGACCCGAAAGGGTTTGAGAATGGAAATGTATAATCTCTCAAATCCACCCAAAGCCTATTTTCTTTATTTTCAATGTTTTAATGCATTTTTAATATAAAAGGGAAATCCACGAAACAAGTGGGATTTCGGGAGGCCAAAGGCGATAAGTGGTTTGGGTCGAGCTCCTCCCGATCCCCTACATAGGTTGCCACGTGTCTAGGTTAAGGAGAGAGGAAACCACTCTTATCGGGTGGTTAACCTCCGTACAACATAGCCACCCGAAATGAACCACTACTGTTGTATCGGGATCTCCCAGATCAACGGTGGTGATGCGATATCGCTACAAAGGCGGACCCGATAGGAGAATAGGATGCAATTATGAATATTTAAAGTCCGGATGAACAATGTTTTTGCTGTATTTTCACAGTTTTGAATGCATTTCTCTGTGTTAACAAAAAGCGACCATTTCAGGGATTTCAAAGGCCTGATGCACTCGTCCGTGCAGAATAGGTGGCCACCTCCCCTTAAAGCATTATGAAATGATTATTTAATGCTAGAAGAGGGATTTGAGTGGATAGAGGCTGAGAGACAGAAAGACGAGAAGAGGAAACAAACAGGCAGTGTAGAATGGCTTTAAAAGCCACAGACTGAAAGAAACAAAGGCAGGTAGTATTGAAAGTAGTGCTGAGATAGAGCAATAGAGATAGAGAGACAACAAGGAGAGTCTGTGTACTCAAAAGAGACTTGGGGATCCAAGTAAAGCCTTATTGTTTTGTATCTGTTGTGTGAGGCTCAATTTGAGGTAACTGTTGTAAAACTCTGCTTCTGAAGACATAATAGAGAGGCCACCATTGAAGGCTGGACCAGGAGATGTAGCCCAAGAGTACTGGGTGAACTCCTTATTAAACTTGTTGTGTTTATGTGTGTTTCCTATTATGCTTCCTTACTACTTCATTGTCTGTGTATTTCACAATCTTATCCATCCATTGCATAAAATAACATAGGAAAATCCATGCACATGAGTTTGCAATACCTTATTAATTGTCTTATATCTTTATATCAGATTGAAAAGAAAACTCCACAAGTTCTTTTTCGTAAATTAATCTCTCAAGCTCGAAAAGACGTAAAATAATACAAGAGAGATATCATTTCCAATCCTTTAATGAGCTGGAAAGGACAAGTGCTTGGTAATCTTTTCATATTTAGAGAGTTTGAAAAGAGCTTAAAGAGGACTCCAGGGGGGTTCCTTTTTCATTTTTAACGGAGCTCGAAAAGAGACAAAATTGTGCTTTATGGTCAAAGGTACAACTTACAATCGAGCATGTTGAATTCTGTAGACCAGTTGCAAAACATGCTTAAGGCATCATCAAATGGATTAAAAATATCTGTCTCATAGGAAAAAATAGGTAAGTACTAATGTTTAATCGATTAATGAACATGAAATAAACATAAAACAAGTTTTTACCATGACATTTTTACCATTTGTAACTTACCTTTCAGTTTTGTGGTATGAGCTTAATTTTTACCTTGAATTTCACCAGCTCATTGCGAGAGATTCTGCGGACCATTTCTCGAGTTGTCCGAACTAGGTAGGAACTAAACCTCTCTTCTTTCTTTTCAAGTCATTCTTTTGTCATTTCATGAAAATTTTAGGGTTTTTTTTGGGGCCCTTATGGTTTCAATTTTTTTTCCCTTGGGATCAGTGAAGGCTTTCACATCAAAAACTGCACTAAAGAGCACCTAGATAGAAGTTTGCATTCTCTGTAGCACACTGTCTCTGTGTTGAGGCTGGGCTGGGTGTATTTCCCAAGTTTGTTTTAGCTGTTTGCTCCAAAATTTGTCCTGTTTTTGCATGGAAAGGATCCTAATTTAGCTTATGATTGTGTTTCAGGATTTCATTGGATTAGAATGTCAATTACATGGTGAGAAAGAGAGCATGAAGAACAAGACATGGTTGCCCTAAACAATCCGGGTACAGTTGAGGCCCTCAGAAATTGTGGGTTACTCAAATACTTTAAGTTGTCTGGAATGAGGCAAAAAATAGAACTACTGCAATTTCTTATTCGTGCATGGGATTCGATAGATTAGACTTTTCACATTAGGGGGACAAGATGGTCCCTATTACCATTGAGGACATTTACTTTCTTACCAGACTATTGAGGCGAGGTGCCCCCATCTTACTTTTTGGATTTTCCTGTGGAGGTGAATCGGTAAGAGATTATATCAGATAGTTTTGTTGGCCAGGTACACAACCTAGCAAGGATGGGAAAATAAATATCAAGGATGTAGGTGATTTTCCTTTAAGAACTATCCTCTTCACAATCGAAAAATTGGCTGGAAGTGTGACACTCCATCTGGAGAACAAATCTTATATGTAGTATGCACTGGAGTGTCCAGAACAAAAAGTTTTCAACTAGTGTGAGGCTATGCTTTCTTTGCTGAAAGAACAACTGACTAAGGTAAAAAGCGGTAAGATGAAGAATTTATGCTATGGTTCGATCTTAATTGCTTTTGCCTTAGAAAGAATCCCATTGATGCAACCACAACATGTTTCACTGGGTGTGGCTGGTCCTAGAGATCCACGTATGTAGAGGTGGGTTGAATTGATGGCTCGACATGTGGGTTAGTCAATAATCATTTTCTCTCCTACATTTTTTAGCTGGCTTGAGTGACAACATCTTGTTATCAAGAAGCATCCATACTCAGGGATGGATTTCCGTGGAGATCCAGATTTGATTTTACTAGTTGGAGCACAATAGGGTGCTATGTGTAAGTTGTTTGACAAAAGTGTTTTTTTATTTTTTCTAATTTCTACATGTTTTTTGTGTTTTTAATGTTTCCAAGACTAAATTAAAATTACTCTTATGCATGGAGATGTGGGTACTATTCTACCTGCGGGACACCAACAGGTTGCAAGTGGGCCAGCGTAAAGAAACATCAGGAGAGAAATTCTCCAGGACTTGGATTTGGCCGAAACCTTAGCAGAGATACAGGATCACATAGAGGGATTAACCCCTGGTATTCCAAATATCTAGATCGAGCAGTTACCTATGAGGTCGCAGCACCACACTATTGGTGTTCCTAACCATTGGGCTAGGATTTTGCGGATGATAGTGCAGGCAGTGACCTTTTACCATGAGCACCACTAGATCTACTTAGGATGTTTTGTATGCATTTTTGAGTTTTTGGGTCAGATGACCAAATGTGTCTTGGGCACAAATTTTGTAAAAACTTTTAAAACACCTATCTATTTTACTTTCAGAGTTTTTCTATGGTTATATGCAATCCTATTCAATTGATGATGTGAATTGAAAATACTACTTTTACATGTGTCACAAATTTCTATTTAACACATAATTCGCTAAAGAATCAGTTAATGTGTTAAGATTTATGGAAATATGTTGATATTGAATGTGTTCAAAACGTCTTTCCAAAATACGAACTCTAAGTAACATACAAAAAATTGTTGGATTTCAGATAGTATAAATGTTTGTTAGTTGTAGTACAACAAGTTGCGAGTCCAGCCTAACGATGATTTGGCGAATGCCAAGTGAAATGGAATCAGAGAGTAGTTCAGTCAACACGCTATACTCGGTAGTATTGTTTGTCGATCGACCGATACAAATCCCTTGGAAAATCACTAACTCGCCACTTGGAGCGAAAAATAGCCCATGCTGCAGAAGACAAACTCTACATACTACGACTAGCACCATCAGCGTAACCAACAAAAGATTCCAAAGATTCCAACATCTACAACAAATGCAAAGTGGATTATTAACCAGATAAAAATATATAAAAGAAACACACACACATGCAATGAAAGCATATATACAGTGAGTTTTACTACACTTAATAAAGCATAGTAATGTTTGAGGTACAACCCGTTTCGGGGCTACGACAATGGAATCCCATCATAATCTACTAACTCGTAGGCATCCTTTGCCAGAACATGCTTGAAAACATAAGGGCCCATTCACATTAATGTGAATTTTCCTGCTCCAAGTTTATCAGCTTCCTGATTGTAAAGCAAGACCAAGTCTCCTTCTGAGAAGATACGAGGCTTGACACTTCTATCATATTGCACCTTAATACGTTTCTTATGTGCTTTGTTATCTAATGCGACATCACGACGAGTTTCATCCAGATGGATTAATTCCAAGAAATGCACTTCTTCTTCAAAAGTGTCAAGTAACAGGCAAATCGCGAGTTTGAGCGATGAAATTTCACATTGTATTGGTAAGATTGCTTCCAAACCATACACCAACTGAAAGGGTGTGAATCCAGTTTCATTTCTCATCGAGGTTCAATATGCCCACAAGGTAGAGTATAAGATTAAGTTTCAGTTTCTCTTATGAACCCCTATCATTCTTTGCAACATCTTCTTCAGGACTTTGTTGATGGCCTTAACTTGTCCATTTGATTGCAGGTAATATGAGGTAGAACTATCATGTGACAATCCTAACTTAGCAGTCAATTCAGCCATCATGTTATTGCGAAAATGCGACCTATGATTTGTAATTATGGATTTTGGTACACCAAATAGGGCAACCACATGGTTTAAAAAGAAAAGGGCACCCATTTCGCCACTGTTGTTCAATGTTGGCGTCGCCTCGGCCCATTTGGTAAAATAGTCAACAGTGACTATAATATACCCATGCTCCCCAGCCGAGGTGGGGTTACATGTCATAACATCAATGACCCATTTGGCGAATGGGCCAACAACAACGACTAGATGCAGCGGTGCAGGTGGTAATCTGTTTTTTTAGTTATATATCTGGCATGCATGACATCTTCTGACAACAATAATACAACATTTAAATATAGTTGGCCAGAAGTAACTAGCATGAAGAATTATCTGTGCAGTCGCATAGCTTGATAAGTGTCCACCACAAGCACTAGAATAGCAATAATTCAGTGCTTTCTTAGCTTCCTCATGCGTGAGGCACCTACGTAAAATCGTATCCATACCACGATGGTAAAGTGTGTCACCAATGATTAGATAATCTTTGGCTTGGTAACGAATATGTCGTTGTTGCGAGCGAGAGGTATCTTGTTAGAAAGTTTGGGTTTGGAGATAGATCAATATATCTCCATACCATGCATCAGATGATGAAATTAGAAATAGAGACTCATCCAATATTAATGGTTCAGATGTTGAATCAATGGAGGTTGAGGGAAGGTCACATAGTAACTTAGTGAAAACTAGAGATTTCTTTGATTTGGACTTGATGAATTCCAAATCAAACTCCTGTAAAATAACTATCCATTTTGAGTATTTTCCCCCCAACAATTGACGTGACAAAATGTATGTCATAGGGTTGCAATATGAAATGATAGTTGTTTTTGTGACATGATATAATGGTGAAATCATTGAACAGCGTGCACAACTACATGTTAGGACCCTATATTGTACCTTTTTGATCATATATTTTGCTATCATTTCACCCTTTTCCTATCCATATTTAAAGTCCATGTTATTACTTTAATCCATTTTTCCGAAGGTATATAATATTTCTTCTCATTACTATATGTTTAATTTATTTTACATATAAATACATTACCTTCATAGTTAATCGTTGATCAGATAGTTGCTGAAACAGCCTGAAGACTGTAGGTTTATCATTACAGTTTATGTTGCTGAAATAGTTAAGGCAGTGCGCAAATCACGTTGCTGAAACAACCCATGATTTGCATTTTGGATTCAGCAGTAACAAAAGGAGATTATCGAAGGAGCTGTTACATTGGTTGTAACAACTACATTCTAAAGTTGGCATTGTCACAACCATTGTAACAACATTTTGTTAATGGAATAACTAACTATCCTATTTTGGCTTATCGGGTTAAAGATAGGATTTATGTAATCAATTGTAATAAATTTATCCTCTTTAAAAAGAGGAGACATCAACATTAGAGGGACTAAGAATAGACTGCGGGAAGATCTAGCTGAAAGTAAAAGGACTGGAATCTTTTTTAATATGATACATTGACAGATGAATAAAATATTTTCTGAGCATTCCTTTCTAGTTCCTTTTTCTGGGGAATCTTGTGAGAAGGAAAGGGCCCACCTTCATCACAAGATTCACCCATTAAATTCTTGTAGTGTGTTAAGTTTTATTTTACATTCATACCTTGTTAAGTTCTGTTTACTGAATTTGCTTATGCGTTATTGGAACTTTGCACTTATTGCTGAAACTCTGTTTTTCAATTGATTATTGCATTAATTTCATAAATTCATTCACAGTTAATCAATAAATGTTTTAATTGGTAATTGAGTTTATAGAGTGAGTTTGTGAAGCATAGTAACAAAAAATAGATGCTAAAGGTTCCTTCTTGGGGAATAGGGTCCTGTTCTCTGTTATAGCATAACTAGTCTTTTCCTCTGCAGATTGATTTCTTTTCCTAGATTGTTCTTTTTAATGTAATCAAGGATTCTTTGATAATTGTCTGCAATAGAGAAATTATTCCTGCTGTAACTCAGAGTAGTGCTTCATTTTGTTTAAGGCAAGGTGTGATTAGCATATTTATTACTACAACTTTTTATTGCTTTTGAGATTGAGCATATACAATGTGTAGTTGCCTTTGAAATAAACACACTTCCCCGGTTGACAATTCATGTAGCACTTAGTTGTTTGAATTAATAAGCAATTAAAGTGACCAACACTCTGAAAGCTAGTTTTTCGACATAGTACTTACTTTTTTCCTTGTTGAGATTACAGCTCAAGTAATAAATCAGATGTTCAATCCCATTTTCTTCCAGGAAGAAAACCACGCCAATGTTCGTATCTGCAGCAGCAAGATACATGTAATAGTCATTTTAGTAATTTGGAGAATACATTAATGAAGCTCTAACGAAGGTATCTTTGAGAGCGTCAAAGGAAGCTTGTGTGACCATATCCCAATGAAAGGGTATCTCCTTTTTCAAAAGACGTTTAAAACCTTTATCCATCTCAGCATATTTAGGAATGAACCTCCTCAGAAATTTTTCTTTCCCTTGGAGTCTCTGTAACTGTAAAAGATTTGAAGGTCGAGGAAAATGAAGAATTGCTTGAACCTTTAATGGATCGATTCGAATCCCCTATCTAGACACTACAAATCCAAGCAATCGACCAGAACCAATGAAAAACACACACTTGTGTGGATTGACTCAGACCTTGTAGTGCTGGCACTGTAAAAATATTGCTCCCAAATGTTGCGAGTGATCAGTCTACTTTCGTGAATCAACAGGTAAATCGTCAAGGTATAGTTGAACAATGTGCTTGACGTCATGGAAGGCATAATTCATTGCCCTCTGAAAAGTGACCCCAGCATTCTTCAAACCAAATGGGAGTTTCCTCTAGGCGAATGTGCCCCATGGACAAATAAACGTTGTTTTCGACTGATCCTGTGGGCGTATATTGATTTGATTGTAGCTGGAAAAACCATTCGTAAATGAAAATATTTCACATCTGGCAGATTCGTCAATAATTTGGTCAATAAAAGGAGTCGAATAATTGTCTTTTGGAGATGGTTGATTTACATCCCTATAATCGACGCACACTCTTATTGTTCCTTGTTTCTTCATGACAGAAACAAGATTGGAAAACTAGTCAGTAAGAGGAACAAGGTAAATAAAGCCAGTCCGCAAAAGTTTTTCAACTTCCGCTCTAATTGCAACGACTTTCTTTGGCTGAACAGGTTGAAGCCGCTGTCGAATTGGCTTGACATCAAGGTACATTTTGATTTCATGTTCAACAATACTAGAGTCAATGCCTGGCATCCAAGGAAAATTTTAAGGATGGAAAATTTTCTTGAAGTTTAAAACATTGGTGAATCTCACTAATCCCTAATATGCAAATTATAAATGTTTATTGATATATTTGTAAAATTAATCAAATTTATAATCATTTTATATATAGTCTCTATATAATGTTGGCGATTTTTAAGGTAAAATAATTTTATATTCTAAAATTTGGGCGAATCGTCTTTTATAAAATTGGAAATTGGCGAATCTTTTTTGTGGAAAAATCATGGAAAATTAGCCCACTGGGCGAACATTAGCCCCTAAAATTTTCCCTGCTGGCATCTCCTCGTAAGACCATGCAAAGATATCTCGAAATTCACGGAAGAGAGTATGATAATTATCAAGTTCTGATGGAGAAGAAGATTTGTTGACATGAATATTCTCTGCAATATTAGGCTCGGTCAAAATATTAACATAAATCATCTCTTCAATATTTGATAGGTTTCGCTTAGATTCTACTATGTCTATGAAAACTCAATTCAATAAGAAATCAACGATTGACAGGTGGTTTAGTTCATTTGAATAATCTTCAATGTCATGTGGAATTTGGGAATTATGATGATAATATTCCCATGGTTCTTCTCCTATCATCATTGATTGGATTATCCCTTCATCTGTAGCATATATACGTGAAAAAGGATCCAAAGAAGTACCATTTTCTAACGAACGATATACCCATACAATTGTTGAGTGCAGATTTGGGTTTTCCACACAAGCCCAAAAAATTAATTTCTATGATGATTCAATGGGGCTTAACAACATCACCTCAATATCACTTTCAACTTCAACCTTGTTGGTAATCCTCCTTAAATCAGATGAGGTGGAGGAAATCATATTACAAGTCTCTACGCTTACCACTTTCGGAAAATTAGATGGTGACGGTAGGGTAAAAGTACCCATTAGGGAAGGATCTTTAAAGAGACCTACTCCAACACTTTGAAGTGATAGCGAAGGCCTGTGTACCCACAGAATGCTTCCCGTAGCCTGCGAACTATTGGTGAAGAAGGCTAGCTGATCAATGACTGTGATTCCACCCTTAAAAGGGAATGCAATAGTATGAAAGTAAGGGAAAACACAACAGCCATAGCATATACCCATGGCCTTCCCAGTAAAATGTTGTAATTGAGGGGTTCGTCAACTACCTTAACCTCAACAGTAACTACTTTTCCCCCCAGTTCAATTTGCAGGTCAGTCAAAATCCCACAAGGAGTATATGTTCTTCCATCAAAAGCTTTCAACATGGTTGGTGATCGTGACAACGGCGGTGAACCAAGTGTTCTCCAGTAGCTCATTGACATAATGCAAGTAGATGCCCCCTCATCAATAATAGTTCAGTGAACATTCTTATTAAGAGCTTTTACTTGAATTAGGAAGGCTAATTGCACCGGTAACTGTGGTGTATATCCCGCATGGTTAAAAACCACAAGAGTAGAATCTGTAGGATATACTCCACCTATTGTTGACAGTAAATCTTGCTTCTGGGAGGGACCATTTTGTAACACCTCGATTGTCGATAACAGAAGGTGATTGAGCAAGATCTTCCACTATGTTATAATTCTGAGCTGCTCGAGCCCAAGGGTTAAAAATCGATTTGTGCACAACGTGCATAACTCCCTTTGGTGGTTTTATTGTCAATTCCGATACAATAGTTGGAATATTTTTAGATGAAGTCGAAGCCAAAGGATGAGGTTGATCAGTGGCATGATTATTCGATGATGACGGTGGATTTCCATAATCTTTGTTTCTTGTTGACACCAAAGCTTCATTTTGTGGCTTTGTGATGGATAACATGAGTACTTGGGATGTGGAAGCATGGTCTCTTGCAATCAAATGTGTCTCCAGGTTTGGAAATAGGTCAGTCAACGTTGCCGATGTGTTCAAAGTCTTTACAAGTTTAGAGACCTCGGAGCGGTGTGGACAATTTCTCGTAAAATTCTCATCATTACAGATTAGACATGGATAACGAGGTTTCATTGCCGAAGCAGAGGAATCAGATGATTTTTATGGAGGGGAATTATCCTATTTCTTTTTATTTTTCCCCTTTTTCTTGCTTCCAGGTTGCTTTGGATTTTTTCCTTTGTCAGATGACACAACATTAATTTCGGAAGCAAGAGTATTTTCTGATGCATTCGTAGTTTGATTTGTAACAGTAAGGGTTTGAACAGATGGTCTTCCTGTGGTTTGCATGCTTGAATAACGATCACACCATCGCCGGCATGAGCATCCTCACTTGATTGTGGAGGAGGAGGAATAGTGAAAGCTGGTCGGGGTGCATTGGGAATTTTATCATAAAGCGTGCCAAATTGTCTGTAAATCAAATCCAAGTATTGAGCACGAACAATTACTTTCTCTTCTATGACAACTCCACCTTTTTCCACATCCTCAGTGATTGATAGAAACAATGATTTTATGAACCACTCATCTAAAAGCTGATTGGGAACATATGTCTTAACCATCCGACGACAACGTCGCCACTCATGAATATGATCTAATATATGGGTAGTAGTCGTCTATTTAAAGTTGGATAGGAGTTCTGTTCCAGTCTCGTATCCGATGGGTAACTGGAAGTGGGTAAAAAATGTAGTGGCTAAAGCAGTGAAATTGTTGAAAGAAGCTCTTGTTAACTCAATGTACCATTTAGCAGTTGGACCAATAAGTGCTCTTTATAAAAGATGAAGTCTAACCAAATCATCATTTAAGGAGTTTGATGAACACCACAAATCAAAGGTCATGACATAATTTGATGGGTCTTTTCCAGGATTTCCGTTAAATTTCGAAATGTTAGATGGTAACTTATGCGGAATTATTAACCACCAAGGTGCATATAAGATTGGATCATTAGTGATCCGATTTAAATCTGGTAATTCTAAAGTTTCTACAAATGGAAATTGTCAATTCAAGTTAGGTTGAGCATACCCAGGATATGATGGAATTGCCTGAGCAATAGGTCTTTGCATACTGACATAGGGCATCTGCATTTGGTAACCTTGGTATGGTTGTTGTTGAAGAAAACCAACATAAGGTGGTTGTTGATAACTAGGTTGAATGTGTGGTTGTCCATAACCTACAAAGCCTTGTTGACTAGGACCTTGGTAAGATTGATATTGACCAAACCCAGGTTGAGCCTATTGAGCAAGTCCAAATTGGGGTTGGAATTGTTTGAATTGGGGTTGTTGAAATTGGGGCTGCCACGGTTGTAGAATCAACTTTTGTTGTTTTTTGTACAACTTTTGTTGATTTCACAGTTGTTGTTGACTAGCAATGAAAGGTTGGTCAGGTTATGAATAAACCATACCAGTGTAAGCTTGGGTTAGTCTAGATAAGGGCATACTAACCTGAGGTTGTTGCTGAACCCAGGAAACAAGTGGTTGTTGTATGGAAACTTGAAGAATTTGAACTTCTTAACCTGAAATTTGTAGTTGCAAGGTAGAAGGATTAGTTTGTACTAGTTGAGATGCAACAGTTTGAACTTTTGATTGTGTACAGTAGTAACAACAGGTGTAGTAGGAATAGTTGACACAATTTGCATTGGTTGTGTTGGATACACAAGCTTGGGTTGAACTGGCATTGTTGGTTGCCATTGACAAACTCTAATTCTAGATTAACTTGAATACTGCGGGATATTACCATATGATGGTCCTCCAGAATAAAGAGGATACGGTGAATAAGCATATTGCTCTCCATATGGTGGCAATCTAGTATTTAATGGATACATAGGTCTTTGTTGACCAGATTTCCCAGCTTGATATTGATATGCAGGATCAAATTGTTGAGTTCCCGTTAGAGAAGAACCAGGTAAAATTCTGGTTGAGGACATGGGTGATGACCATGGTGTAGAAGCAACCCCTGAGTGGGTTCTAGATAAAGATTGGTAACCAACCAGGATGGACGGTTCACCATAAAGGTGTGACTCAGGTGTGGTAGAAAACATCGAGGAGGTTGCAAAAAAGGACACTACTAGAGCTGCATCAGATGATACAGTCTGATATGTTGACGGTTGTTCAGCCATAGTTAATTGACCCAAAAGTTGTGCTAAAGAATCAACGGGTACTTGAAATAAGAAGAATTGTTATAGACATATTTGGGCACTGCAACCCCAATCTTATATGTTGGTAAACCATGGGCTCTTTAACCCTTAAAATTGTTTTTTCATACCCTAAAGGATCATAGTCAACTGATTACATCATTTCCCAAAAGTTCCACATGAAAAACCACTCAGAACTAACCAAAATTGGACCATGCTGACTGCTTCACTGTCAGGGTGTGATGCATACTAACTCCTACACTAGCTAGGTGCGATGCATACTGAAGAGGCCTTTTGTGGGGTGTGATGAGTGAGAATGGACAAATTTCTAAGATAGTTTGCTAAGTGGATGCTCATGGAATCTTCTAGACACTTCCTTTATGACACTTTCCTCTCTGAATTCACCCAGGGATGAGTAAGAGAGCTAAGAAATCTCCAAGTGGAACCAAGGACTATGAGTGGAATGACACTAATAAAAAACCCAGAGATGACTCACACCCTTGTAGACATCTATAAATGGATCCCTCATCTGAGAGATCTAGAGGTTAAAATTTTGTAATTTGTAGGGAAGTGCTGATAATTTGTCTTTTAGAAGAATCATTATATAGTTGGGTGATCTTGCTTTTCACGAGGTGAAGAGGGCTTTGATGCTGGATCAGATAGCTAGGTTGTAATTCTCCCTTCTATTTTAATAAAGTTATTTGGGTTTTCCTCCATACAATTGTGTAGTTGTGTATCTTGTTATTTTTAAATCCCATTGTATGTTCAATGTATTTTTGATTCTGCATTGTTTATGCTATAATAGATTGAGATGCTTTGATGGTGTTCTGTTATTTTGTTTCTACATATATTCTCTAAGCTAGACAAGTAGAAGAGGAGTTGAAAGCTCTATCAAGGGGGAGAGAAATCAAGAAAGGAGTCAAGTGAAAGATCCAGGTTGGTCCCTTTGCTTCTCTCTTACCTATCATACATAAAGGAAATCACAAATTGCTTTGATTGTTTGTTTCTAGGATAGTTGCCAATCCTAGTGGGACTAGCAGTTCGAAAAGACACTAGTTTTCCCGGAAATAAAATGGTGACTCTGTTGGGGATCGAATAGTTTGTTTGTTTGTTATTGTTGTTTGCTTTATAAACTATAGACGGAGCCTGAAGTTAGCCAGATAGCCTTCAAACTGCTTTTTCTCTGCAAGTGCATAGTAGATGAATGCTGCTTTAGTCAATCTCCAGTTTAGTTTATGAACAAAACATATGACTTGCAAGCATTCTAAATGCCCTTGTGGTAGCTCAGTAACCTCCCAGGATCATTCCTATGTACTTTTCTCTTTACTGTCCATCATAGCTTAGCTTAATCACTGAAATCAGCTGCAAATTTAAGCAAAAACCCACCTCAGTTGTGCTCCCTGGTCCATCGCACTGTCTATCATTGGAAGCCAGTATGCATCGCACTTTCCATGTGTAACAGGTGAGATTCATCCCTGTTTCTATGAGGCACAAGTGTGATGACTGAGTAATCCTATTTCTCTCCTTGAAATTTGGGTTTTTTGTCCTTGTTTTTAGGTCTGCTTAATTGTTTTTGCTGCTTATGAATAGTATCTCATTGTTGAAGCCTCCTTGCATTACATAGACCAACCTCCATTGATTAGGATTAGTAAATATTTTTATGTATTTGTCCATCATTTATGATCCTTTGTCGAAAATTTGCTTGAATCGATATGTCGTTTTGGTACAAAAGTGTCGTAACTATCGTTTTGTGTCAAAAAAGGGAAGTGTCGTAAAGTCTTATTTCTCTAGATAGTCGATTGAGCTTTTCATCGTGTAGTTGATTTAAATTGTTAATATTTGAAGTGTCGAAAGCTTTTTCTATTCGAAATCGAAAAGTGTCATTTAATTCTTCCTTTCATTTTGAAAAACAAATTTTCGAAATGTCGCTTTGAAGAAAATATTTCAGATCTATACTTAGTTTTCCTTTTGGGATTTTTCATACTAAAGGGAATGAAAAACAAATACATGAATTGGCATTTGCATTTATACTGTGTACGAAAAATGATTTAGGAAAAGTGCATTTAGTGTGTGCTCTTTGCTCTCTGTTTGAAAGAATCATAATATTCTTTCCTTAGTAGCTAGGATTTTAATTGCTAAAAAGTAAACAACGATTATTTATAATTTTAGATTGCATATTCAGGAATTTTACATCTACATCACGCGGTGAACCTTGAAAGGAAAACTTCTAAGCAAGATCAAATCTAAAATAAATTTCAATGAACTTAACAATGTTTTGAACCTAACGCAACAAATCTAGTGGTCTAGGCTAGAGACGTGTTCTGACGTCGTAAAATCTAGTAACTATCGTTTTCATCGAAGGTTGGGTGATTCCTCCTCTTTGATACGAAAAGTGCTAGCATAGACTTGTGCTCCCCGTACCGTCAAGCATATATTGGGAGAGCACAATAGGCTTGTATCCTTTATCCATAGGAAGTCGTGTCTGCCGCCCTATCGATCGCAATGCACTGAACATATCATTCGGGAAGATTGACTGCCGTACATATGTCCTTGGTAATTTCTCTTTAATTTATTACCAAGGTGTATATTGCTGTTTTGCAATTAGTTTGGTAATCCCTCTATCTAGATTTCCAGAGTAGTCACTTTCAATCCTTTTCAACTCCTTAAAAGAAAAGGTCCATATGATCACTTGTCACTTCAGGCTCTTTAAAAATCAAAGGGGACTAGAGTCATCTTTAGCTTTTTCTCGACTCTTAAAAATTGAAAAAGTGAAGTTGTGTCAAAGCATCATTAAAATTTATGAAATTCAGAATAACATCCCTATTCCTTCGTTGATATTAGGTTGAGATAATGCAGTCTACCAATCAAGGAATCCCTTTTGAAGGGAATCCTAGTCCTTTCTCCTCTTGGGGTGATATTGGTGCTCCTTATATGGCCACATTGTCCCTTACGAGAATCACAATTGGCCTGCCGGTATGGCTATTCTCAACCTCTGTCATTCAAAATATCGTAATTCCTCAGCAATCGAATTAGCAGCCAGTTAATACTAGAGTTGACCATTCACCTTCTTCTTCGTCTGTTTCTCCGTCCCCTTCTTCCTCTTCGCTTGGTGAAAATAGTAATATTAGTAACCAAGTGGCTGAGAAGAAGAAGAAAGGGAAGGAGAAGAAGAAGAAGAAGTTAGTTAAGCAAGGGGGCAACCATGAATCATCTGGTGAAAATACACACACTAAATCTCCCAGATATCCTTGTATAATTTGCAGAGGAAACCATTTTCATTGAGATTGTCCTTGCATTCCATGGATCTTGAGAGAATGGTCTCCTCGCTCACACCGTTCGGTGTCATCAACCTCTAGTGATCATGTTGATAGCACACCATCAACTAGTGAAAATGAAGTTCATGGACAGAAAGGAAAGGTAAAAATTCCATGTGAATTATGTGAAGGGGACCATCACCTTCCTTGTTGTCCTTTTTTGGATGAGGCCAAAAGATTCTTGCGTAACCATCCTGCTTCACTGCAGCGACTTCCATCTGGATACAAAAAACTCACCTCATGTCCTTTACTAGTTGAAAATCTGACTGGCATAACTCAATCGTTGGTCGAAACACCTGTCATTGAAAGTGCATCTTCTGAATCCATACCAGACCAAAGTCAACAGGTCGAGATGGCAGTCGATCCAGTTTTACCTTTAGAAGTTCCGCCTTCAAATGATACTATTCCCAAAGAGAATGAGAATGATATTGTTCAAGTTCTTTTCGTCACTTCAGAGTTCGATGAAGTTGGGGGAAATCTGCCCATTCCTTCGCAATAGGAAGAGAACCCCCCAGTTCCCGCTACTAAAGGGGTTCATTCCACTGTTTATTCGGTACCCCTCCAAGCAGTCTAGTCACTTCCTTCGATTGGAATCAACTAGCGAGATCTCGCCTTCCTTCTAATGTACCATTTCGGATCATAGTACAAGTTCACAAAATGATTGTGTCTCGCACCATCATATATGAAGGGGCTTTAGTGAGTATCCTTTCCTCAACTGCTTGGAAAGCACTTGGTTCACCATCGCTTATGCCTGTTACACATGATTTGTCAGGCTTTAAAAAAAGAACCAGTCGACCGTTAGGGATCCTGCCTAAGTTACCCATAACTTTGAGAAGGAAAATCGTTCACTTGAACGTGATGGTAGTCCAAGGACCATTAGATTACAATCTGCTCCTTAGACATGACTATGTTTACAACATGGAAGCTATTGTTTCAACACTCTTTCGAGTGATGTGTTTCACACATGAAGGCAAAATCGTCACTATTAACCAGCTTTCATTTCTCAGTTCAAACACAGCTTCAAGTCAAACATCATCCCTAAATGGTCCTTTTGTGTCAAGAATGTCTCTTCAACCTTCATTCCATCCACCTAATTACTGCGAGTAGTCCGGTGAAAGTAAATAAGCTTAGGGTGCATGCACCCTTATCTATTTTGAGATGAACCCAGCTGAAAAGATAGGTTTCCCTGTAGGTTATGTGATTGGAAGTGTTATCTCACACCATTCACCTTTGTCTATTTGATGGACAAAGCCAAGGGAGTGTTTCGTTAGCTCCGCTGACAAAAAACAATCCTGCTTAACCGCAATAACTTCCATATGGTTACATGGAGAATCTCCTTGTCTCGATGCCTGGGGGAATACAAATATTTTTATGCAAGCAAAAAATGACCAATTTCATTTTTTAGCATTTTAGATCTTTTAGCTTTTTATTTTTTTCAACTTCTTAGGTTAGGTGATTGGTCTGATCCACCATTCACCTTTTTCTGCGCTATGGATGAAGTAAAGGAAGTATTTAAACCGTTCCGTGGGCAAAACCATCCTACCTAACCTCAGTAGTTCCTTAGCTTTTTAGTTTGGTCATTCATAAATTACATAGAAAGGAATGATGAGAAATGTTTCCACAAGGTTCAAGCTTGTTAAAAAATAAACCCGCCAATGAGTAATGTTTCCACAAGGTTGAAGCTCGTTAAAAAATAAACCCGCCAATTAGTAATGTTTCCGCAAGGTTTAAGCTTGTTAAAAAATAAACCCACCACTGAGCATATGTTAACGCAAGGTTCAAGCTCATTAAAAATAAACCCGCCTTCAGTAAACAACCTCTGTGATTGCCATACTATCAACCTTTTGAGCCTTGGTTGTGTTTTTCCATCACCTCCATCCTTTTGGCTGATCAAATGCTTCCACTTTATTGTTTACCCTTTTGAGGAACACCTGCGATGAGTGGCCCTATTAGCCAACCTCTTCACATCACCATGTTTTGAGAAGTTCCAAGCTTATCTAGAACCAGTTGTTACCCTAAACGCCACTCATTCCTCAAAAAATGAGCCTCCTTTAAACTCTTTTCAGACTTGTTAAATATGAAAACATCATCAAGCTATTGGCTTTTCCTGCTCGTTAAAGTAATCAGAATGCCATTCCTCTTGTATATTTTAATCCTTTTCGCACCTGAGGGATTACCCCATGAAAAAGTTCGAGTGCTTGTCTTTTCGGCTCGCTAAAGTTATAAAAAATTCATCCCTTCAATATTATTTTATTCTTTTTCGGACTTAAGGGATTATGTTACAAAAAAGAACTACTGGAGTTTCCTTTTCATCCCTTTTCAAACTCTCTAAACATGAAAAGGACCAAGTTATCTTTGTTGTTAAACTCGTTAAAACAATAGCGACAAACTTGTCCACCCAGACAAGAATGAGTTTCACTGTCGCTAGACTCGCTAGAACATAGCGACAGGTCTGCCCAAAGGGAAAATTACAGAACAAGCATATGTTATCCTCCTCAAGCTTGAAAAAAATAAAGAGGTACGGGTCAGCAATGACTGGGGAAAAAGGGAAGAAAACTTGAAGAATTTTATTGGTAGCAGGTCGCTCTTGAACATGACACTTTCACTCCATCACCATGATTGAGTCGGGTTGGGTTATTCCATTCGCAGGTCACATCGCCATTGGTCCTCCATGCCATCCATTTTTGGGGTTAATGTTACCAATCCATCTCAGTGTCGCTGATATGTTCAAGAGAAGTCATTCAGAGAATTCACCATCGAGTTAATGCCTCATCCACTACAATACCTTCACCCTCCATTTTTCATGACCGCTATTCCTAAACCTTGTATCATCAGATTGTTTTCACCTCTAGAAAATCATTTGCTATGTTTTGGGTCGTAGATGTGGGATACATTAAGGCCCTGCTATGATCGGTCACTTCTTGTCAACATCAGCTCATTATCCAAGATGTTGACTTAGAAACAACCCTTTTAGTACTTTGAAGCTTGCATGCCTCAATGGCAAGTTTCTCACTTTCGCCGACAGGTTTACATCAATGGCCTTCGACCAAGAGATTTTACGTGGTGTTTGACATCGGATCATATATTCATACCACGTGAATTGTACAGTAGTACCTTGAGGGTCATTATCATTATCGATGATTCCTCTCGTGCCCGTTAACAGCTTACAATATTGGCTAGTAATCAGGCGATGTCTTTCCATGTTCGACTTCAAAACATCTCTACACATGGATCGACTTGTACTTCGAGCGAAGATTGAACGAGATTGAAGACCTCGGATCTAGTTTCATCCATCTGGGCTGCGATATATTCAGGGATATAAAGACATCAAATGTACGTAGCAGCTGCATAGATGATCATCGAAGCTAAGGGATGATGACTCTACATATAAAGAATCACCAGTCTACAACTGTAGACGATTATCTGTCCTATGCACATGAAAATGAATTTATAAAGTTGAGCATGGGAATGCCCGCCTCAGCTAGATCATGAAAATAATATGATGATGATGTATTGTATTGTATCTTATACAGGTCACCTTCCAGTTCGAATACCTTGGATCCTCATGATAAAGCATTTCACTCGACATCAAAAGATTTACGACTTCATGCTTTAGTGGGAAACTATTATAGACATATTTGGGAACTGCAACCCAAATCTTATATGTCGATAAGCCAATGGCTCTTTAACCCCTAAAAGTTTTTTTTCATACCCTAAAGGATCATAGTCAACTGATTACATCATTCCCTAAAAGTTCCACCTGAAAAACCACTCAGAACTGGCCAAGACTAGACCATACTGACTGCTTCACTATCAAGGTGCAATGCATACTGACTCCTACACTAGCCCGGTGTGATACATACTCAAGAGACCTTCTGTGGGGTGCAATGAGCAAGAATGGACAAATGTCTGAGATAGTTTGCTAAGTGGATGCTCATGGAATCTTCTAGAAGCTTCCTCTATGACACTTGCCTCTCTGAATTCGCCCAGGGATGAGTAAGAGATCCAAGAAATCTCCAAGTGGAACCAAGAACTATGAGTGGAATGACAATAATCAAAAACCCAGAGATGACTCACACCCTCGCAGACATCTATAAATGGATCCCTCATTTGAGATATCTAGAGGCTGGAATTTTGTAATTTGTAAGGAAGTGTTGATAATTTGTCTTTGAGAAGAAGCATTATATTGTTGGGTGATCTTGCTTTTCATGAGGTGAAGAGGGCTTTTATGCTAGGAGGATGATGCTGGATTAGACAGCTGGGTTGTAATTCTCCCTTCTATTTTAATAATGTTCTTTGAGTTTTCCTCCATACAATCATGTACTTGTGAACCTTGTTATTTGTAAATGGCATTGTATGTTCAATGTATTTTTGATTTTGCATTGTTTATGATATAATAGATTGAGATGCTTTGATGGTGTTCTGTTACTTTGTTTCTACAGTTTTTACCTAAGCAATACAAGTAGGAGAGGAGTTGCAAGTTCTATCAAGCGGGAGAGAAATCAAGCAAGAAGTCAAGCGGAAGATCCAGGTTGGTCCCTTTGATTCTCTCTTATCTATCATACATAAAGAAAATCACAAATTTCTTTGATTGTTTGTTTCTAGGATAGTTGCCAATCCTAGTGGGACTAGCACATCGAAAAGACACTAGTTTTCCCAGAAACAAGGATCAAATGGAGTAGTAAAATGAGGAGTATGAGGGTAAAGATAAAGCCCAGCTGCAAAGTGGAAAGGGGTTCCAGTTGTAGAATCTTCTTCCAATTATTCATCTATAACAATTAGACCTGGTGGAAGAACTTCACCATTAGGTCCGTAAAATATTTCTGGTGTTTATAAAGTTGAAGTTTCAGTAGTTATTGATGTCTGAGGGGTAACCGGTTGATCATCTTTTGGGTAAATTAAACACTTCTGAATGTTAAAATTCAAAGTCCAGATGTTCAAGTAAATGAACAACAGTTTCACTAAGAGGTTCTTGAACAACTTGAGGTTCAGATGTAACTTCCATTTGAACTGGGAAAGGTTCTGGATTAACTTCAGGTTGAACTGATTCAAGTTCAGAAGTACTTTATTGTTGGGCAACTTCAAGGTGAGGATCAACTTGCTGCTGAACAATATCGATTACTATTTCACTAGGATCAATGCTAATGTGCTCAAGTAATTGTGGAACTTCTTCTTCAGAAACAGATGTACCAGAAATGGTTGAAGTAACTAGAGCCTTAGTACTTACCGAAATAGATGATTCAGGTAATTCATATGAAGAACTACGAGTTCTTGATGTACTAAACTCAGTTAAGTGAGACCGCTTTGTCCAAATAGGTGTTGATTTGGGTGGCAAAGGCGGTTTACTTGCTAGTCTTCGCAAATGACGGGGTAAGGGTTGCTATTCCTCCACGATTGCTGATTAATTTTATTATGAAAAAAGAAATAAACAAAAAGGGATATACTAGGCTAAAGGTTTACCAAGCAACTGTGAACTACTGGATACCTCCTGACGAACCAAGAAGTACGGGTAAGCAATCTCCCCGAATGTTGTGTTCAGTGTATCACAATTTACAAGGCAGTCGACTCAGTTACTTAAGGATGGATAGCAACCTAGATTTGTCCTCCCATATATACCCAAAGGTACGTGGAGGCCCAGTCCATAAGCGCTATCTAATGCAAAATTGCACAATGAGAGCATTCCCATGTACTTTACGTACTATAACAATGCCCTATATACCCGAAGGTACATGGACGAGCTACAATATACTCACGTACGTGGAATGAGGTATCACACTCGGGATGTATTGTAGACAAGTTAGCAACAACTGCTTTGTTTTACGATGCTGGAACATGTCTCTAGCCTAGAACCACTAAATGTTCTCGTTAATGATAATGCTCCATTAGGTAAATTGATGTTAATTTTAAGTTGATCTTGCTTAGGAATTTGCCTTTCAAGTTCACCACGTGATTTATTCTGAAATTCCTAGGATTGCAACTATGATGATAAGCATTATTTTCATTCAATTTAACAATGAAATTCCTAGCTACTTATGGATAGAGCAATCATATTTCTTTTGATCAAAGAGCAAAGAGCATAATATAAATGCAATTTCCTTACACTATTCCTATGAGCACACACAAACTTTTTCAATGCAACATGCATGTATTTCTTTTCGATTTCCTTAATGTGAATATGAACAAAAGGAAATAAGCACATACAATCAATCAATATTTCATAACAATGAAGACTTTTACGACAGTTCTAATTCGAAAGAAGAGAAGACTTTATGACACTTTCTTTCAAATGAAGATTAATCAATTATATCCAACTTTGACTATTGATCGATAATGACAAAGAAAACATGAAGAAACATGAATCAATCCAATCAAAGCTAGTCTAGACCAGGAGATAACAACTCATTTTATGAGACATAACAATAATTGATCAATCAACAAACAATCAAACAGAGAAAATTTGGCAAAAATCTCTTTCCAAAGGTGGGAAATTGATCCTAGGAGGATGAGCACAACCAAGAGAGGGAGATAGTGCACTTCAGAGTATTGTCCCTAAACCAGGGGTACTTTGCAGTGCACTGTGTCCCTCACAAGCTTGCGTTGGTGATAGTAAGCCATTTCAAGAGGCAATTTGACACAGTTTTGAGCAATTTTTCAATGTAAACAGTTGAATTACAATCTATGAACACAAATAAGGTCTACAAGGATGTATTAAGAGGTGGATAAGCTACTAGGAAAGAGGATTCTTCCCTAGCAGAGTTGCCAATTTGTTTTGGACAATTTAGTATCTATGGATAAATACTAATTCCCTAGATAAGTAGTTGTATTTAGAACAACCGTTTAAAGTGTTTTAGGCTTTTCCTATAAGCAATAGATAAGATGAGAAGATATGAGGCCTACATGTAGTTCCACTTTCCTCTTGTCTCCCTTGTATCGATTCGGTGGCTCCTTCCCATACTTAATCCACTTGAGAAGTACCCTATAAACGCAACAAAAGATAAAAACCTATCAAAGCATACGATCTATTGAATATAAGTGAAAGGAATAAGATGCAATTCACACACATAAGCATTATGAAACAATACAAATATATGGGAAAAAGGTTCAAACACTTTATTAGATAGAAGAAGGAATTACAACCATTGGTGTCTGATTCAAAGCCATTTCTCTAGCTTGGATCCCATCCACATCACATCAAAAGCATGGCAAACTTGTAGCATCACAGAACTTGCTTCAAAGAAAAATCTCATAGCAGCATTATCTCCTTACAATTCAACATAGTCCATCCCCTGATCACTTAGATGAGTGGTCAATTTATAGGAAGATGAAGGAGGTTTTGTCATTAATGGTGGCATTGAATGGCCTTCCATACTGAGAATTAGTTCCATGGAGGAAGGGATGAGAGGATAGGATGCACCTTAACTCATTCCTCATCCACTTTCGAGCTCATAGGAGTTGATAAGTGAGGGAAAATTTTAGATGACTCCAAACGATATGAATATTCCCCAAACCCTATGTGAATTTCGCTCATTCTCACCCAGCGCAGGTGAAAGAAAGCCTAAGTTCTCTGCAAAGCACCCTAGTAGTGGAATTAACTGCTCTGTAGTGCACCTTCATAAAGGGTTACCTGCGCTGGTCCCTCTAGAGGCTATTACTGGATGTCTTCAAGTCATGAAACTGTCTGGGAAGGAGGCATTCAAAGGGGTGACTTGTTTAGGGCATGAAGCAACTAAAATTAGGGTTTGATGAGCCATAAAAAACTGATATGGATGTTGGGATTTGATGTGCCCAAATAGATCTGTAACAATAGGGAGTTGAACAAAGCCACAAAGAAGGATCATTTTCCCCTACCCTTCATTGACCAAGTGCTAGATGGCTTGACAGGGAAGAAGTTCTTTTCTTTCCTAGATAGATTTAGTGGGTACAACCAAATCCAAATCTACCCATAAGACCAGGATAAAACCACATTCACCTATCCTTGGGGCACTTTTTCCTATAAGGTCCTTCCTTTTGGCTTATGCGATGCTCCTGCCACCTTCTAGAGAGCAGTCTTGAGTATTTTTGTTGGATTTGTACATGATATTGTAGAGATCTATATGGATGATTTTACACCTTATGGTTGTGATTTTCATGAAGCCCTAACTAACATAGGCAAAGTATTACACAAATGCATTGAAATGAACCTGTCTCCCAGTCTAGAAAAATGTGAATTTTTAATGACTGAAGGGACTGTGCTAGGTCATTCCACATCTCAACAAGGACTGCAGGTGGACCCAAACAAAATAGCCATCATCCAAAGGGTCCCACCTCCACAAAAGCAGAGAGATTTTAGGAGTTTCTTAGGGTTAGCTGGATACTACAGAAGGTTCATAAAGGACTTCAGCAAGTTGGCCTCTCCTTTGTTTGGGTTGTTGGCAAAAGATTCTGACTTTATATGGTCAAAGAGCTGTCGAGAGGCCTTAGACATTCTAAAGGGGAAGTTAACAACTGCACCAATTCAAAGAGGCCCAAACTGGGCCCTCCCTTTTCATATTCATATTGATGCCTCACACAAAGCCATAGGAGTAGCTTTAGGTTAGGTAGAGGAGAAATTTCCCTACACCATCTATTTTACAAGTAAAAACCTATCAAAGGCTGAGTTAAATTATACTATGACTGAAAAAGAACTCATGGTTGTTGCACATTCATTGAACAAGTTTAGGCATTACATTACGGGCTATCAGACAATTGTGCATACTGATCATGCTACAATTAAATATTTAATGAACAAACCAGATGTAAATTCTAGAATCATAAGATGGTTACTTTTATTACATCAATTTGTTCTAACTATTGTTGATAAGCCTAGTATGGAGAATGTTGTTGATGACTTTCTATCTAGGATGAATCTTCCTGCAGGTGAAGAAGGAATGGTGGATGATTAGTTACCAGATGAGAATTTGTTTACTATTTCAATGCTCTCCCCATGGTTTGATATAGCAAACTATTTGGTATCATGACAGTTCCCGCCAAACCTACCCTCGAGAGAAAAGAGCAATATTATCAGGAAAAGTTTCCTCTTCACTTGGATTGGGGGAAATCTGTTCAAACTTGTCCCAAATCATATCTTGAGAAGGTGTGTCAGGGAAGAGGAAGTTTTTGACATCCTTTTGACCTGTCATGATGGGCCTTGTGTAGGTCACTTTGTAGTAAAGAGGACAACATTCAAAGCACTACAAGCAGGCTATTATAGGCCTACTCTTCATCAGGATGTGAAAAGGTACATTAGTCAGTGTGATCGGTGCGAGAGGATGGGAAAGCCTACTCCAAGAGATGAAATGCCCCTACAACCTCAAGTGACTTTCGAGCCATTTGACAAGTGGGCCATGGACTTCATTTGTCCTATCAATCCTCCTTCAAAGCAAAAACAACACATTATTGTGTGCACTTATTACTTGACTAAGTGGGATGAAACCAAGGAAATTAAGGCAGAAACAGAAGAGAAGGCGGCTGATTTCCTAAGGGAGAATATATTCTACAAATTTGGGTACCCTAGAGAGCTAGTCATAGACTAAGGCAGCTAGTTTACCTCCAACATGATTGATGAACTGGTCAAGCATCACAAAATCAAGCATAAGACCTCCACTCCTTATCATCCACAAGCTAATGGGCAAGTGGAGGTGACCAACAGAGCACTAGATAACATCCTAACCAAGGTAGTGAACAACAACAGAAAGTTTTGGGCAGAAAGACTAGTTGAGGCCACCTAGGCCTATAATATGACATGGAATACCACCACTGGATTTACACCCTATGAGCTGGTATATGGGAAAAATGCTTTGCTATCCATTGAATTTGAATATAATACATTGAGGATGGCAGCCCAACCATATTTGGATCTCAGTCATGCACAAAAGGAAAGGTTGTTCCATTTGAATGGCTTGGATGAATTCAGAATGTAGGCCCTCCTCCATACAGAGATAGTTCATCTTCAGAGGAAAATCTGGCATGACAATCATATTAATGAGAAGTAATTTCAAGAAGGATAATGGGCCTTGTTATATGCTTCCAGGTATAAATAACTCAAGGGCAATCTAAGGACAAGATGGCTCGGACCTTATGTGGTGGAAAGATGCCATGACAATGGTTCAGTGCAGATTAGAACTATAGATGAAGAAACCATTCCATTACTAGTTAATGGACATAGATTGAAAATGTATAAGAGGCCTTTATCTAAACAAGAGTTCATTGAAAATATCAATAAGACAGTGATGATGGTGGAGAAAGTTTCAGCTCCTCCCTCATCAGGTCGCTAAAAAAGAAAGAAAACGGAGTAAGGATTCAGGCGAAAACCTCCATGAGGCGCTTGAGTCCCATCTTTGGGTTAAAAACCTACATGAGGCTGCCCAAGGATGAAAAAAATGGAAATAAAAAGAAGATCCCTAGGTGAAAACCTTCCTTGGGGCACCTAGGGAAAATATCTAGGGTGAAAGCCTCTTTGAGGCAGCCTAGGTGTTTAAAAAAATAAAAAATAAAAAATAAAAATATAATAATAAGAGGAAAAAAAACATAATTGTTATTTGCAGGAGGATGAGAAAGACAACTAGGGAACAAAGAGAAGATCCAAAAGGAGCCCTACCTCACACATGTTCATCTCCTCCACTCCTTACCATGCATTCCTCCATAAATTCCATTGTCTTTCACTTCATTGCTCCAATTTAGGTGAAAATTGTGTTTTCTATAGGATCCCCTTCCTGGTAGATTGGTTAGATCCCCAAAATTCATTCTAGACATGATTTAACCCCTCACCTCATCCATTACCATCATCCTTGCATCCACACACACTCCTACTCCCTTTGTCCATTTAGCAATATAAAATCTACAGTCATAGACACCATCAACAAACAACAGAGGAGGAAGAAGAATGACCATGAACAACACCTCTAATCTTTGGCAACTGCAGCATGGCATTAAGGCCACAGGTAAGTATCCTACTCACTCACTCATATGCATCATTTGATCAAAAGTTGTAAAGGTTAAGACGTAGTTGGTTTGTAAGTAAAAAGGTGGCCAGTTTCCTCTAGAAATCTAGTGGATTACATACACAGGAAACTCTATTTTTTTTTTCAAAGAATTTGCTTATTTCCTCCTCAAGCCTCACAAGCAAGATGCTCATCAAGTATATCTCATGTGAGGGTAGATACAATGTTGTTTATGGCTACCATTTTAGAGAGCTTGAAGAATTAATATTTGGGGTAGAAACACCAGTTCACCAAAGACTCAACATACCCTATTTTCTAATGCAATCACTCCTGGACTCTGGCAGCAAAGAAAAGAAAGGAAATTCCCAACAGTTAGTTCACCATGGGTTGACCAGAATCCTCATTGAGGATACCCTCATTAAGGATGCCCTCTAAAACCTCAAGATCCATATAACATGGTCAGTGTTTCGAGACTTACCAGCAGAGGATAACATCAAAACCCTCATCTATGATGTTAGTCCTTCTGTCAATAAGGAGGAGGCAAAACAAGAAGAAGAAGATACAGAGCTAGATGGGGATGAGATGGATGAAGAAGGAACTAATACAGAGGATGATACTGAAATAGAAGAGGAAGAAGAAATTGAAACACAAGGGGAAGAAAAAAATGAGGAGTCACCTAGGGTGTATCTAGAGGTCCCTAAGTAGAAGGCAGTAGCTGCCATCACTGCTCTCAGTAAACCAGTCAAGAAAAAAAGGAAAAGGAGGGAAACCCATCTACATTTTAGAACAAGAAAGATCAGCAACAAACAAAAGAGCTAAGTGGCTTCAAGGATAGTGAAGCAGCTGAAAAATCAAATCCCATGGTCCTAATTAGCACCCATAATCTAATTGTAAATAATCCTCAGCTGGCACCTCGATATCTTGTTGCTCAATTGCAAGAAATTTCACATTTTGAGGACATGTTTAGGCTGCCAAGAAATGATAATATACATGCTTGCATAAGGAGATGGAAAACACTGCCACATAGCTTGAAGATCAGAGAATATCAGTGGGAAGAAGTAGAAAGGACAATAGGCTTCTATAAACAAGAAGTAGAGGCCATAGCAGAAGCATGAGATGTCAGAGAGGCTACCAAAGCCACTAGGTTTCTCTAAGGATGAGTAACACTTTCAGTAGGGGGTGATGATAAGCCTCATCATTGAGTAATTATATGGACCTTAATTGACCTTAATTCACCTCCTAGCTTAGTCAAACCAACTATTCTCACAACTTATTGCATACTTTTGATTATATTTTGTTTATGAGATGAGTAGAGTGGGATATTATGCTTTGTGGTCTAATGTGCATGTAATGCAGGAATAAAGGATAAAAGCAAGGGAAATGCAGGGATAAAAGATAAAAGCAAGGAACTATGGTAAAGACCTTGGTAAAAGCTCGAATGGGACAATAAAGAGGAATTACAGGAGGTAAATCCTCCTCATTTACTGCCCCTCCATTCGAATATACCTCCATCAGTTGAAAGTAAAAACAACCCCCATTTTAGAAGGCAACCAATCAAGTGAAGGTGAAAACAGCCAAATCATGTGTACTAGAAGGCAACCAAGCAATTGAAGGTGGAAACAGCCAAATCATGTGTACTAGAAGGCAGCTAAGAAAGTGAGAGTGCAAAGCAAGCCAAATCATGTGTACTATAAGGTAGCCAAGCAAGTGAAAGTACGAGTTTATCTTGAGTTGGGAGCCAAGCCTTCCTACTAGAAGGCAACCAAGCTAGTGAAAGGGAAAGCACGAGTTTATCATTGAATTGGGAGCTGTGCCTCCCTAGTTTTGAAGGAATTCGTTGAAGACTTTAGATGCATAAGTAGAGAGGCTTAGGACCTCAGTTTTTTAGTTACGAAGTGTTAGCAAGAAATCATAATTCTCACTGTAGAACTCTACTTTGTTTTCAAGATGCAAGTCTTGTAACAATTTTTGATTTATAATGAAGATGAGTTTTGTTTTGAGCCAGCACTAAGTTAACTTAGATGACTGAAGCTCTTTGGTTAGGGCCCGATGCTAGTAGCTAAATCTCCTCTTTATTGTATTGCTATGCTAGCACAGATTCCTATTTTCTATTCATTTGCTTAATTAGATGCATTTTCATTACAATAGTAGTACAAATTCATGGTTTCCTGTTCATTTTCTTAAGTAGTTCATTTCCATTGTAGAACTAGCATAGTTTCATGGTTTAGTTGTTTATTTACTTAAGTAGTTGCATTTGCATCACCACAGTGTAGAGTAGATGATTCATGGTTTAACTGGTTATTTGTTTAAGTAGTTGCATTTCCACTACAGAGGTTTATAGTTTAACTATTCATTTTCTTAAATAGTTGTTGTTGCATTACAGTAGTGCAGAGTAGATCATTTATGCTTTCATTCAATTAGTAGGTTAGCAAAGATAAGATTCATAAGGTTGTCCACTGGTGTCTTGGCCTCACCTCCTCCCTCTAGGACCATGACGTGAGGAAGAAACCCTGCAACAACCCAAAAAACACAGAGTTTCAGTTTTGCTTGGAGTTTGTTGTTTGATGTAGTTACATGGTTCATTTCATGGTCACCCATTCATTTCCTGGCCATCTGTTCCTTCACCCTCTATCTAATCCCTCACTCATACGCCTATTCTCCTTCAGCATGAAACGCCTGAGCAGAAGCTGTTAATTCACGGTGGAATCGGTTTTTACCTGTAGATTGCCTTACACAGCAAAACTCGACAATCATTGCCCAATTCATTTTTAACATTGAATTTATGCCCTTTAAATCCCCACTGTTTATCTGCCTTTTCTGATCTGATAGCTATCGTGCACCTTCTCTCCAACTAGGTCTATCAAATCTCCACCGTTGATTTGCCTTGCCAGATTTGACAGCTATCGCGTGGATTTCTGTTTGATCGTTATCTGCCCGAGGGCATGTGATAAGAGTGGTTTCCACGTGGTACGTGTCACCCGGGGAGGCTAATCATGTGAAATTTCAAAATACAGCATATGGTTTTGAGGGTACATGAAATACAACTTACCACCTCCGCAAACCCGCTACCATGTCCACACGTTTCTTTTGCTCGCGATCTAATCTTTGCCACCCATCTGCCGATTAATCCCATCTATCCATCTCTTGACTTAGCCTCCACGATATAATCTCAGCTGTCCATCCTGTTAGTTAACCCTATTCACCCATCTACCTACGTACCCTCCTGCAAGTCGATTTCAGCCATTTGTTTTCCTTTCACCCAACTGATCCAATGGTTCTTATGCGCTGTCACTCCCTTACATCATCTTTTGACCAATTTTGATGTCCGATTTCTCTTCCGCTTAAAGACAAACTTAGATTAGTTTCCTTTGCTTACCCCTTAGTCTAGTTTTGATGCTTTTTACTTCTGCAACTTAGATATCAACATTATATTAGTGTTGTTTTAGTAATTCTACTTCACATAGCTGTTTAGATGGTTAGTTAGGGTTTGGCGTGAGTTAGCTTTACAAGTTGTTTTCTTCATTACTGTAGTAGAGTATCTCTCCCTTAGAATAGATTTTCTCTTCTTCCATCAAAATCAAGCTTCTTCTGACCCTATAGAAGTTTGTCTCGGAACGCCTAGGGTCCCATGCTAAATGAGAAGTGACAACAAAAAGTACCTTCACTTCTACTTGTGCATATAACACTGTCACATCCAAGTTTGTACGAACCCCGGGTTGATAAGTAAAGTTGGTAGCCCTGGGAGTTGTAGCATTCTTGCTGCAATATCTAGGCTCATGAACTGTAATGGTCACTTTCCAGCCAACCCGTGTGGCAGCGCAGCTACCCTCGCGTTGTCGCGGACCCTATGACACTTCGCTATTGCACCCAGTCCTGACATCGTGAAGCTCTCGGGTAGACTAGTTTATAGTCCTGCACCTCCTTTTAGCTGCCTGGAGCGCTAAGATTGTGCTTCCTGTGGCTATTCAGATGGTCAGGTCACCTGTGTATGCCTTCAAATGACTGCCATTGAATATTCCTAGGAAGAGTCCTTGATTTAATTTCACCAACTGCACCGCACCACAATTTGTGATCTCCTTAATAACATATGGTCCCAACTAATGCATTTTGAGCTTCCCTGGGAATTTATCGAACTTAATATCATACAACAACACCCAATCATTCACCTTGAAGATGTGAAACTTAATATGTCGATCATGCTAGGCCTTTTTGCACTACTTTTGTACCTGCTAATACAATCCAACCAAAAACCATTCTTCTTCGAGCTCCTCCAACTACACGAGCCTCTCCTCCAGGGCTTCACGATTCGTCATACTTGTGAGCGCCACTATTCGCAGACTAGGCATGATTTATTCCGTAGGCATTACGACTTCTAGTCCATAGACAAGTTGGAAATGTGTCTATCTTTTTAGTTTCTTGGATGTTGTCCTATAAGCCCATAATACTATGAGTATGCGTAGGTCCCAATCACTTCACTATGCATTGCATACCTTGGTCAACACAGTCTCTGGTACTTTGTTGAAATCTTCTACTGTCCCGTTAGATTGTGGGTGATATGGTGTGCTTTTCTAATGATACACCTAAAACTCTTCAGTCAGCGTGTCGATCATCTCATTCAGGAAATGTGTACCACGATCTCTCATCAAGATCTTCAGACATCTGAATCGCGTCAATACATGTTCAAATAGAAACTTCACAGTTTTCGCAGCCGTGCAATATTTTACCGGCTGTGCTTCTGCCCAACGAGTCAGATACTTTGTCGTAGTGATAATATATCTCACACCTGTCTTTGCTTGAGGTTTGATAGGTCCTACAAAGTCGACCACCCACTTTTCAAAGGGTTGCAATGTCATTTGGGGATTTAAAGGCATCTCATCCCTTCATGATGGTTTACCTGTTCTTTGACATACATCACAGGCCTTGCAATGCGCTTTTGAATCTTGATGAAGGGTCGGCCACCACAACCTTGCACAAAGAATCTTCTTCATGGTCTCTCTCCTTGCATAATGTCCTCTCGCAGCGCCCCCATGAGCGTCCACGAGGATATTTCTTCATTCAAATGCAGGTACATACCTTCTCAGTATCTCATCATTCCCCATCTTATATAGGTGTGCCGCAATGACAGAGAAATCTACCGCACACACCACTGGTTCCTTCTTTTGTTAGACAGAGTACCCTTTCGACATAGTTCCAGTCATGATAAAGTGAATTATATCTTCAAAATGTTCATCCACTACGCGCACAGCAAAGTGCTGCGCGTCAGGTAATCCTTCCTCCAGACTAGTAGGTTCCTCTCCTGTATCAATGTGCGACAGGTGATCTGTTTCCGCGTTCAATCATCCAGGCTTCACAACAACTTCAAAATCATATTCTTGGAACAATAAAATCCAACTACATATGCGTTCCAACAACATGGGCTTATTAACCAAGTATTTCAGTGCGGAATGATCTGTATACATCTTGAAGTGTCCCACTAGCAAGTGGTGCTAATATTTCTAGAGCACATACACCATAGCCAGTCCCTCGCATTTAGTGGTCGAATAATTATTTTCTGGTTTAGATAATCTGCAACTTGCAAATGCGACAGGGTGATCCAAGTCTTTTCCACCCTCCTATGTTAGTACTGCCCCTAGCGCTAGACTCGATGTGTGAACATGAACATGAAACTCTTTCTTCCAGTTCGGGAAGACCAGAATCAATGCAGTGACCATCTTTTCTTTCAATACATTAAGGAATTTCTTACAATCATCATTCTAGCAGAACATGACATCCTTTTTCAATAGCTTTTCCATCGACCCGGTGATCTGGGCATAGCTTTTGATGAACTTCCTGTAGGACCTTGTATGCCCCAGAGTAGTGCGTAGCTGTTTCGCACTATGCGGTGCTTGCAAATTCAGAATCACTACAATTTTCACGGGGTCTACCATCAGCCCCTGTCTACAAATCACATGCCCCAACAGGTTCCCAAAAGGAATGAGAAATGTAAAATTATTGTGGTTGAGTGTAATTTGGTATCTTTGACATGTATCCAACATCAAGCGTAGGTTCGCTACATGGAAATTAGCTAACCCAAATATAGTCTGGTTGTCAAAATAGACCTCCAAGAATTTATGAATATATTCCCTAAATGCCGCAACAACTACGCATGAAAAGATAGCAGGGGCATTCTTCAATCCAAATGGCATGACAATATATTAAAAGCAACCCCACTTAATCGCGAAGGTTGTCTTGTTCCTATCCTCCGACGCGATTTTGATCTGGTGGTACCATGAGAACCCATCAGTGAAAGAATATGCTTCCTGACCGCCTACACTGGCCAACACCTCATCTGTGAACAGAGTTGGGAATGGATCATGTACACATGTGTCGTTCAACTTTTTGAGATCCACGCATATTCTTATTTCTTCCAACTACTTCTTCTCTTGTACCGTCATCGGGCTTACCCAATCGGATTCCTCCACATGCTCAATGATGCCTACCATGAGCATCTTGTCTAGTTCTACACAGAACTTCTCCTTATATTTCAGATTTATGCGATACGACCTTTGCTTAACTGGCTTCGTGTCAGGTTTTAATGTGATCTTCATTACCCCTTGTTATCACTCAGATTTTTTCCTTAGAAGTTATCAAAGAACGAAAAGTCTGAGGTAACCACAAACCTAATCTTTTAGACTCAGGTTATAGCCAACCTATGTCCAGAGAGGGCTCTCTCCTTATAATTTAACTTTGTTTAAATTAGATTTCAGGCTAGTTCTTAATGTTCGAGATTGTTTGTTTTGATTGGGTGGTGGAATTAAGAAGAAAAATGGGCAGAGCAACTATTTAGGCCATTGGGCTATGGATTTAGTCAAGCAAAGCTTAACTAGATTTGATCTATTAGTGAGGTAAGAGTCCACAGGTCAGGCTAGCACAACAAGAGAAAATCTGCATATTCAAGTGGAGGAAAAGTCCTAACCAGGGTCAAGGGAAATGAAGAATCCTTAACCAGGATTAAGATGAAGAAAGGAAGGATGGCCAGTAACAAAGGGGAATGAAGAATCCTGTACTATGGGCCAAAAGGGGGATAAACTACGAAAGTAAGGGGGAAATTAATAATCCCCAGACTAAGGTAGTTTAGTAGAAAATATAAATAAAGCAAACAGTTAAAACAAAGAGCACTTATGCTAATTCTGATGATATCATTCCTTGTTTGCTTTTAATATTGTATAAGAAACACATGTGAATAATTTCATAACATAAAGAGAATACAATATTTAAACATGAGAAAATGATAATTATTTGTTCCAAATGCGTACAAGAATCCAGTGAAATGTCCTTAGCTTTATTTCATTTCCGGTAAAACCAGTCCAGCCTTGAGTACAATAGCTCCTTGGCTCCAAAATAATATGTCTACAAAAATGGATTTTAATCCACCCTAATTATTTCTATTTGTGAAATATTTATACAAAATTTGATACAAAATATCTCATAACTATATGAGAATTATTCTAGAAAACTGAAAATATCTTCAACACGAGGATAGAGACAGATGGAGAACTATTTGTTTGTTGTCCCTTTAATTGTGATTGTGCTGGATGTTGTTGCTCGAATTTGGATCTTGCAGTTGGCCTTGTAGTTATGTACTGGAATTACTTTTATCTTTGAACTACTGATACTCTTTACTTGTGTTGTTTGATCCTTTCTTACCTGTTCTACTTGGCAGTTATCTGTTAGATTTACTATAGTAACTTATAGTAAATCAGTCAAACTGTTCCACCATTCACTGTCAGGTAACTTCATCCTTATCATTTTCCTATAGATTTCATCGGCCTCTGTGTACTTAGAAAAATTTGGTTTTCTTGTGAATAAGTGCTTGACTTCATGTTCTATGTAGAACAGATTCTCAAGACCATCATAAAGCACCCTTCCGGTGGGAAAAGATTTCACCCTTAAATTACTAGCTTCGCTTTTGGCCAGCTTGTTTAACTTGTCAAAATAATCTTCCTGGGTCATCAACTTATCATGGATTACCAAAGGACTGGGGAGTCCTTTTTCTTTTAAGATGCCATACCTTAGCATAAAGCTATCAATGTTTGTTTGGATGCTTTGACATATTTTCTCCAGATTAAACATTAAGATCCTTTTGGTGAGAACTTTTTTGATTTATATGATTGTTGTTGTTTTGTCATCTATTTCCAATTCATCTAGCTGATATCTATTTTTGCTGTTCAAAAAGGTGATCCACTGATTGGCTTCTTCTGGTTTATCTCGCAATTCTTCCATTGTCTTGTGGATAACCTCTGTAGCTATCTTGACCAATTATGTTTGCTAAAAAATAATCTGAATAGATGGCCAAACATCATTGATGGAATCAATGATGTTGGCCCACAGGATTTCTCTCATGTCTCCCAATGGCTCCTGCAGTGTTAAATCCTTCTCAAGGGATTTATCCTTTCTACCATCCTTAGGTTCCTCTGAGTTTCCTCTTTATGCTGTATTTGTACAAGTTTACAATTAGTTTCTAGATTTGACACATTTTCTCTGAGCTTCTTAAGCTCAGTGGCCTAGATACTCATTTCTTCCATGCCCTTGATCAATTTTGTAGTTTCTCTGTAGGTGTCTCTGTGCTGGTTGATGTACCTGTGCCTGATGTAGTACCTGTCACTAGAAATGTTATTGTTGGTGGAATTGTTGGTGCCAAGGAAGCTTCCAAGGTGGAGGGTACTACTGTGGAAACTGTAGGTATTATATTCTAAGGAGCGGTGGCCAACTCACTCTGCTTGGACTATATCAAATTATCCAATTCCTTTTTGGTTTCCTTCAATTGGTCATTTAACTTAAGGACTAGGTCCATAAGTTCTTCCTCCTTCTATGTCTCCAAAACTTTAGCAGTTTGAGGATGATGAAGAGAAGGAATCTTGAGCTTCTTTTTTAGTGTAGCTATGTCATCATTTTTCTTCTTTATCAGTTGCTCTGATTCTTTAACATATTTTGGGTCATGTCCTAGCTCTATGACCAAGTCCTCTAAGGACTTTATTCTAGTGTCCTTGGTCTGAGAAGAGGCCTTTTCCAATTGGAATTGGGCTGAGATGTTGTTTAGTGAATTCAAAAGTTGGTGTGCTATTATGGCTTTTCTGGTCAATGTGGAGTAGACCATTTCTCCAGTTTGTAACTCGATTTGGTCAATAGGATGGATATCCTTTGCCATGACCTTAAAATCTATCTTAAGATAATCTGCCATTGATTTTGGTTGCTGTATAGTTGGCTTGAGAAATCTCATCTGCATTTTTCCTTCTTTTATATCAAAGGATGACATTAGCCTTGTTTGGTTTGGTTGAGCCATCCTCAAATAATGTGCATATCTTTTCACTTTAACCTTTCATTCCTTGCCTTTCATTCCTTGTATTTTTCTTTGATGTCTTGGATCTATCCTGTGGGAGCCCTAAAGGAGGATACTTCCACACTCTGTTGCCTTTCTAACATTTGAGTTTGAGAGGTGGAAGGTTCTTGTGTCCCTCCTGAATGAGTGTTGTGCTTGCTTTTTGTCCTCTCTTCTCCTGGAATCCTTGTTGTCTCTTCATTGTATTCTTGCTTTGCATATGGATTTAACCTTTGCCTCTTAGCATAGGTTTGGGTAGTAGGTCTGCTGGAAGGAGTGGCCTCATCTCTGCCCCTCCTAAGGTTCCTCTCCTTATTTAGAGGAGTCTACAAAATAGGAGGATTTCTCATGATTTTTTCAGGTTGAGTGAGCTCCTTTAAAATTCCAGGATGTTCATATTCTTCTGGCTGTTTTGAAAGCTCTGGTTGCTTTGATGGCTCTGTCTATTCTAAATATTCTAGTTGTTGTGATGGTCCTGTCTCTACTGATCGACCTGCTTCTTCTTTCTGCCCACTGTGGCCTTATGCTTGTCTCCAAGACTGATACTCTCCTAGAACATGTACAAAGGAATCCTCATCAAGTCTTCTATATAAGTCCATTAATACATTGTCAACAACAACCTTTGTACTATCACGATCTATCAACATGCCTTCCACCGATTCAGATTGATTAGCATATTGATCAATTTTAGGGATTTTGTGGTGGATGTAAGGAGATAGTTTGTTCTTTTGTCTCCTATTACAAATGAAGCTGTAGGGGTCATAAGTCCACATGAAACTTTGTTTCAATTTCAATCTTTGGATGATTTCATCTACCTCCTTTCCTGTTTCTCTACTGTTACAAATGAATGGGCCTATCTGATCCTTTATTCTGAGTTGGGATTTTTTCTTGGCTCTTACAAAGTGCACCTCATCTGAATTGATCATTTGTATTTAATACTCCAGAGAAAATAATCTCATGGGGAGGTACTTTGGAAATTCACATCCATAAATTCTGATTTTAGTATGGTTTTGGTACAAATACCAATCCCCTACTTTGTACTGTTTTGACAACTATAGGACCTTCTTGATGTCTGCACTAATTCTGGGTGGAGGGCTTCCTAGCAGCATGGTTGTGATAGGCTAAAGAAAGAGGTCTATGAAGTCTGCGTAGGAGTGTTGAGAATCAAACTGATGAATTAAATAAGTCTAGAAGATCATTGATCTAGGGTTTCCTTTAGCATCAAGCTTTTGGAGGGAAATTGGAAACCTATCAGCTTGGTAGTACAAGAATAAATGATATAGAACTGAGGAATATTTAAACACTATTTAATTTTCCGACCTCATGAATTAATCATGCATTCTGTCAGCAATAAACTTTTCATAGTCAAATATGATGGCTGGTGGTTGGTCGAGAGTGTAGATTGACATGATGGATATTATGATTTCATCAACATATTCCCTGGTGGTGCAACCTAGTATACCAGATATCATATCTATAATATCACGACCAAGGCTAGAGAATATTGTCCGTAGATAAGGAGGAGGGCCCTTTGGGATATACGGTTCTTCTCTAATAAAAATATGGAATAACTGGTCTAATCTGACTGAAGTGAGTGTAGGGTATCTGTTCAGCATGTCTCCAATGGAAAGAGGGGTTAGGTTTTGGCTTGGCTGCAATTGAAGCATCTGGTTGATGGATTCAACATTGATAGTAAATAGAATAGACTGGTCAGGAGTTCTTACTGCGCTTTGGATAGGATCATAGTTCATGTGGTAGTATTGTACAATTTCTGGGAATACATGCACTCTAGGGAACTGGTACTTAGGCAAACCTGATTCCCAAAGTCCAATGGAGTCGGCTTGGTTCAGGTACTGGTCTCAATACTTGTAGAAGAGTTTCAGAGAGGATTTTGAGACTGAGGTGTCTTTTATTTGGAAATCTTTTTCTGCGAGTGGAAGGTGGTCTAAATCCTTGTGGAGAGTCGTAATGGGCATGACATTTAGTGAATTTGGGGCTTCCATCCTTGGTTCTTGTGGATTCAAGGACAGGGCAAAAGGTTTCAGGGAAATTGGGAACAATTAGTCTATTTCAGAGTATTTCAGGATTACCAAGTGGCTTAATTGACTAAATTACTTAGCATTTAAAGAAATTTAGCTTAGGTTTGGCAAGAAATCAGGGTTTCTTAGTCAAAAATGGGGTAAATACCTGGTTTTGGCTGTTTGAAGAGTGAAATGGTGACTATGCACTATTTTTAGGAAGCACATGGGTCTGCAAGGGGGTCTGGAGTTCAACGGCTACAGAAATTTGACGGTTGATAGCAGGTTTGCAATTGAACATGCTCTGTGCTTTGCATGGAAGCCACAACGTCCTTTTCATGGTAAAAAACAAAAACAGTGAGTCTTTTCGCTTTATGTGTAAAGTCAATGATATTGGTGGGTATAATGGGAAAACGACAGTTGGCACCAATTGGGGGATGTGACAATTTTTCATGTAGCGGAGGCAGTAAGCGAGATCCATAGCACTGCTTTTCAGGAAAAGTGGTTCTGGGGGGCGGCCACCCAATGCCATTCATCGGGCGCCACATAGTGGTGGAGTGAACAGTGAAATCACTCACATCAGGCGGGTAAAGGTTGGCCTTCGGAGGCTGCCCAATATCAGCATCAGCTGTTGGATCTGAAGGAGTCAGATTGTATGGTGGTCGGGGATTTGATTTGATCGGGGAGTTAATGGAGGGGCCCAATGGTTTATTCATTGTGGGTTGGGGTGGCTTAATGACGTCGGGGGTGATATGATTGGAGGAATAACTTATTAATTAATCACATTTTGTTTAATTAACCCCTTTTTGTTTGGTGGAGGGTTATGGCTCTTAATTAGTCACGGATAGACTAATTAATCCATTTAATTACTTTACTAATAAGGTTTATTTTTCAAACCATCGGAGCGGGATATTTATCACATGGGTTAAATAAATAATACGGGAAAGGGGGTTTTCTTTTTGGGAGTTAAATAAATATAATTAAAGTTAAAGTTAATATGATATGAAAGCGGGAAAGAAAATGCGCTAAGTATAATGTATTGATATTTATTTTTATATCCACATCTACACATCATAACTTAGGCTAAATGTTTTTTGCGGGAAAAAGGAGTTTTATGTAGGGTTAATTACTTTCCCTAGGCAAATGATGATTTCACCTTAGGAAAAGGGATTTCTAGGTGAAATGAATATGGAGGAAGTGAATTTTGGTAAGGGGAGTTTAGTACTTAGACCCTATAATTTATTGGGCCAAGGGTCTGGTCCCTCCAGAAGTTGGAGAAATGCTCTGAGCCCCTTTAACTTAAGGTTTTAGGTACTTTTGACTTTCTTATGGGAAATTAGTAAAATTAGGGGTTAAATTAATGGGGAAGTTAATGACTTAACTTTTTGTAAATTCCCAATGATCATCCATACTTTAGTAACTTCATGATGAAAGTAAATGATATGATTTTAACTAATCATTCATCATAATTCTGCAACCATCCATCTACTTACCCATCTACTCATCCTACCATTTTTTTCTACTCTTTATTAGGGTGCACTTAAGCTGGCAAACCCTTATCAAAACTTTTCTTTTCTTTTAGAATGGAAATATATCTAATTCTATCCTTATTACATCCAAGGGCTCAGATTAAATTGTTGAGCTCCTTTTATTCACTCTACCTATCTACTTATTTGCAAGGATTAAACAGTTTGGTCAGATCTTATTCTCTATCTCTAAGCATGAAATTTAAAGCATGGAATAACCAAGATTAAATTGTTTGATTACCATGGATTGTGGAATGAATAACAAGTTACAAACAATAATTATTGTTCAAAAAGTAAAATAGCAGTGGCATTTGAACTTGCACACTTTCATGGTCTTTTTCTTTTTCTTGGGGTTCATTTTTCATCTTTTTTTACCTTTTTTAATCTTTTTTTCCCTTGATTTTTCTTTTGGGACATACCCTCTTTACATTTTTTAATTTCTTTTTACAAATATGGAAAACATTTGCAGAAATCAAAGGTATGTACATATTATAGACTTGACCTCAACCATTCAAAAATTATGACACCTATTGGTATAGGAACATAACACCCCTAAATCTCTGATAATTTCCTTCAAATCTGTAAACTTGGTCAGGAATAAGTCCTGATATTCGCGGAGTAATTCAGTGACCTTATCCACCGTCGGGTCATCCCAATAGCCTCCAATCTTTACAAGTTTAGGTTCCCCATCCATTCCAATATTGACCTGCTTAGTCTTCACCGGTGCGGTTATGTCAAGGTTCTCAATCTATGGTCCCTAAACCTCACAGTGGCCATTCGTCGTTGGAATGTTAATTTTCCATGAATCGTCATCTTCTTCTTCATAAATTACATTATAAAATTCCAGCGAGTAGCTTAGCTAAGTATCCCATTCAAGCTGAATCGATTCTACCGGCTCCTGTGGTATCCTAAAGATGGCTGCTTTTACCTTTGGTAGCGCTTCATCAATATTGTCCCATTCATCCTCAAAACTGAAGGTCATCATGAACCCTTCACACAGAGCATCCCATTCACCTATCCCATGGTGGAGCTCTGTTTCTATATTCCAGTTCACTGGTATAACATCCAAGGTATGATAGAACAGGTGTACCCACACAGGTTGTGGCTTTTCCCCATAGGCCTGTGCCCATTTGGCCAGATCCGTGTGCGGATCATCCTACTCATTATACTTATCTGTTAGTCGCACCCTAGGCTTCCCAAATCATAAGTGCATCATTCCCTGACACTCGTGCTAGTCGTCAAAGCTCCCTTTGTGCGTACCCCACCACATCGCGGGCGTACCGCGCAGTACCCAATTCAAGGCTTGGAAGCGTTGCTTTTCCGACACCTCCCTTTCAAATTTATTCAAGAATGTGTCTACCTCACTTAGGCCATCATTAGTAGGTAGGTCTCTTACTTCTGTCGATACGCATCGTAACAACCTTGTCATCATATTACAATTAAGCTTAGTTACCTCATGTAACTGATTCTGGCATCGCTCCATCTCCTTGTGTGAATCATAAGTACAGGAGCTCTTGCGCTCCGAGGCAGTCCACCCATACGCAATGGGATTCACCTAGTCCTAGTTCCATGCTATTATCTTATAGATGCAGTCCAAATCATCATCACTTTCATAGTCACGCACCAGTTCTATATAGCATGATCCTTCAGCAGCGTCTAGGGGTATAACTACGCGTAGTGACTTCGTCTAAAAAATCATCTTGCACTTCTTCAAATTAATCACCCCATTCATGCCAGTAGCCCAATCAATTCCTAAGAGCACGGGATAGGGGTTTCTGTCATCAACTATCTCTATTACCTCAAATTCTGCTAGCGCGCTCGCTCCCTCAATATCCAAAATGATTCCCTGTAATCACCACATGGGTGTTACCTTTTGCTGGTTTTCCATTCACAGCTGAATAGGAGACCATTGTAGCATAGGTCTCCCCATTCGCTCCCATGTCTGCTTCGATAGAACATTCACATCCAATCCTAAATCTATAATTACTTGGTCCATTTCATATTCTCCAATCTTTGTGGTTAGTCTCATTTCTCTTCCCATTCTTGTCTTGTGTTTTCCGATCTTCCTGACTATGCACGCTTCTCCTGGCGAGGTCCCAGTGCATCTGTTAATGAGTTCCTGTAACCCTTTTACAACTTTACTGTCACGTAGTAACTTCATACATGTTTCCAAGAATGTTGTGAGCATGGATGGGTCCATCTCCAGCTCTGGTCTATCTTTGATTCCTGAACTAGAGGCCTCAACAAAGCTCTTCTTGGCTTCCATGAAGGTTTCTCGAGCATGCTCCAAATCAAATTCCAGTTCTTTCGCTAGAGCTTTACGAACCCAAGTACTTTCCTCTCGCTGTTTGCCTTTGTCATCTCCCATCATGATTCCACTTTGGAGCACAATGTTCACATTTGGATGTTCCTCTCGCGTTTCAGACCTCATCATCTACAGGTTTTGAGTTGGGGGAGGCGGTAGTGCTCCTTTGTTGTGTATCCTAGCTATTAGTGTAGAACAATCTTCAGTCTCATGATCGGACAAGTTGCAATACAAACATGACGGGCGCGTTGGATTTGTACGATCATGGGCATAATGTCCTGGCCCTCCACAATTGTAGCATATCAACTGACTGTGACCTCTTCCAGGTCATCCTCCGCCTCGGCCTTGTCCACACCCCTGAAATCCTTTTCGTGCCATTCCTGCATTGTAGTCTAGTTATTGTGATTTGGCTGCAAATCTATATGTGGGAGTTCTAGCCATCATCAACTCATAGCTTCTACAAGTTCGCTCATCATGTCCCATCGACCTACAAAAGTTACAAAACAATTGCTGTGAATTTTGTGTATACTTTTGTAACAAATGGCAGTTGTTTGTAGCGTGTTTTCCACCTATTTGACAAATCGTTCACCACAAAGTAGGCACCGCACTAGGTGCTACTTGTGCTTCTGGTCTTAACGACATCGTCCCTCCTCCTGCAAGGTAATTCATGAAAATCAAGCAGTGGTCCTTGTCATGACCATGACCTTTGCATTTGAAGCACCACACCTCTTCACACACTTTTGGTCGAGCTGTCCTGTCCTATTTCCGACTCTGCATCTCTAGGCATAAATTCTTCAGCTACGCATGGATCTGCTAAACTCCTAAGCTAGGATCATGCATTGGGGTCTCATGTAGCCTCATTGTGATCTCAAGGGCCTTTGCTTGAGTCGTTAGCTTCTGCTCCGATAGCGCACTCCTGAAATGTGGCGTTAGAGACACTGCAAACCATTTGCGATGTTGTCCATTTGTTAGATTCATATTAGCTTCGTGAATCATGCATTTCAGTCTCTAATCTAGCTCCCAAGGAGTCTCACCTAGTAGCATCGTGATTTATTTGAATCCAATTATCGAGTATGCTTTAGACTTTGGCCTGCTAAATTATCTGTTTAGTGTTGCTTAGATATTTTCAATTCCTGCATTTGGATTATCATTGGAGTGCTTAATATACCAGGTCAGCGTGCAGTCCTACAGGGCGCTAACCAGGGTCACTTTCTTTATATTTTTCATCTGTAAATCCTTGTGCTTCCGATACGACTCTTACAATGAACCAAAATTGGTCTAGATCCTCATTTCCCACTCCCTTGAACACAAGCAACTTTATCATGCTTGCCATATTGAATTAGGATGGTGGCGGAGGTGGTACGGGTGAAGATGGAGGCGATGGTGATGAAGTTGGTGGAGGTGTGGGTGGGGGTGGTATTCGTGGAATTCTTTGCCTTATTAGATGGATCATACTTCACGGCAAGACCTTCGCGAGCTCTTCCGCGTCCCCTCATGGAGGTGAAATCAAGGGGCTAGTTTATGGTCCCTTATTTCCTTCATTCCTGTAAGTTTTTCCACTTCGCGTAGCCCCGAACATCAAGGTAACTACATAACCCTGTTTTCGCACAATAACATTTTAATCCAAGTATTCAAAGACTTTACATACTTACCTCACGGTCCTTTGAGAAAGTGTCGCTCTACCTTGCTATAGCTAATTGAGGTGTCATCCATGAACTCAGTAATGAATCCTCCTATAATCTGATCGATCCAATGATCAATGGTGTGCATGATCTTATCCTCTAATGCTTCTAACCTGCACACTAAATCTGGGGTCCACACAATAGTACCGTCAAGTTTCCACCTTCCTTGGATATCTGCTAGCTTCGCGATCCACTCATACAACTCAGTATGGAAAGACGCGAAGAATATTTCTTGGATCTCTGTGTACAGGTAGCAGTCTAGCCACTCTTCTTTTGTAAGTTGTGGGTTTTTGTTCTCCTACGCTGCAAACTCGTGAATTATTTTGTCCAACCAGCCTTCAATTTCCTTCTTAGTTTGATTCCAATGATATGACATCAGACATCTCTTATGCAGATTTTGGTCCCAACAATGGAACCATTTGTTGGCTTGATGGTGCCTGACCCAGGTTCAGAGTTAATTAGCCAAACAAATCCCTATACTACTAGCCCTTTTGGCATTAGCCCACAGAGTACTGACTGAAGTCTCACTCGAAGTAGTATGGGGGGATGCTGGAACCAAGTTTCCGCACCCTTGAGATGTCCGAGGGGTCAATTTAGTCCAACTGTGCCTACCTTCGCGCAAGTCACTTCATGCACTATGATGACTTGTGAGACCTTCATGATCTGATATAATTGCCTTTGTGCATCCCTAACCAGGGGCTGAGGTGATTTCGCACTGCTATGGTAGTAATTTGCACTATTTCCCTAAATTATACCACAGATCTTACTTATCTTCTTACTAAGGTTAGTTAACTTTTCATAAACAGATATTTTATCTTTCATTCACTTATTCAACATATTCATACATGTTCGCACATCATATAAACATAATAAATGTAATTTATACCCAATACATTCAATGCAGAAAACAAGAGATAAATACACAGGAATGATAAAAAACTTCTCTTTATTAATTCTTCAACGGTTACAGACTCAACCTACCCTCCGCACTTAGCTGCAGACTACTCCTCTGCGCATTCAGCTGCAGAGCCTTCTCCTACTCTATGACCCAAAACTAGACTTTACGCTCTAGATATGACTTAAATCTTCATCCTTAGATTCTTCTGATTGATTCTTTTTCAACTTAGAGCCTCGCTCTACTTATACAATCCCATGGTCTATGGACCATGGGTAGATCTCTATAGCCAACTTTACATTACAAAGTTAAGGGTGGACAACCCTATGACTCATTTATAGGCTACATGCTCCGCGCCCACAAAATGCAGAGTCTTTACATCATAGTTACAATTTGTGACAAAAATTTGGGCTTTTAGCCCCAAAACTTCCCTTGGGGTATCCCGCGCCCAACATAAGCAAGCATAACCAAATGAAAAGTAGCTTTCTGATTAGGGAGAAAATAGTCCAAAACACTCACGGGGTTAAAAACACAAGAGCATAACACACTCGTCGAGATGGGGTCGAGCCCTAATCTTCACTTATAGGCATCAGCGCAACTACCTAACTGACAGCAAGTGCTAGAGGCTGGTCGGCACAACTATTCCTTAGCAATTCATGCTGGTCCGTGCAACTATTAGTAGATTAAGCATGCTGGCCAAGGTAACTAAGGAAAAATAAAAAATTTTCAAAACAAGGACCAGATCTGCTACTATGAATTTTAGACTTAGGCTAGTAACTAGGAGAAAAGAAACAAAAAAAAAGGGAAAACGTGAAACTAGAAAACTTCTCACAAAATCATGAAATCCAAAACAAACAAAAGAATTGGGATCCCCAGTGGAGTCGCCAATTTGTGGTGAAGTAAAATTATAAGTGCAGACATAAACGAATTCCTCTAGCCTGATAATGGGTCTAGCCACAAAAAATACATTCTATGGAAGATTTACTTAGGTTAGAATCAATAAAGAGGGCCTACCTCTTGGTTGCTTATCCTTCTTGATGATGTCCTCGTTTGCTCACTCTAGCTATCTCTTGCTTCCTTCTTCAATCTCCTGAAACATGTAAACAACAAGAGAAAACAAACATAATAATATACAAATTGCAATTCAACCTACTTAACAAGTCTAGAAACATTAAGCCATGAATATGTAATATTAAAAAACATGTAGGAAATCAATCAGTAGTTTCATATATTAATATCAAAGAGAGATTACAACCATTCGTCTTGACGTTGTAGTCTTCCTCTGACAAGACCACGTTCCCACACGCTTCTGCTAGCATTCCACAATGGCTTCAAACAACAATAGTTTTAAATTTCTTCCCTTTACGCTTCACTACAAACCAAGACACACTTCTCCCTCACACAACTAGATGGCTACAACTAGTAATATCTTTCTTGTCTACTCCAAAATTGCATCAACACTTTGCAACTATAACACTCACACTCAGCCAAAACTATCAACTGTGACTGGGACTAGCTTGTGCTTGGGAAGAAGGGAGGTTTATATAGGAAATATGGATGGGAGACGGATCCTCTTCTCATGGGAGAAGGACTTATCTCTTGAGTTAGTTCCATCATTATAGGGGAAAGGAGCCCAAACTATCATCCTCGACCCCATTCGGCCAAACCATTTACCAGACTTCTTTTACAGAGCTTCTAGAGCTGGAAGCTTCAGCTCTAATTTAGAAAACTTTCCATAACAGGACTGATGCGACTGAGACACAACCCAGTGGCTCTAGTCGGCATGAGGAGTAGTGATAATCTCTACACATTGGCGCAGGGGAGACAAAGGCCATTATCGCTGGTCTTGTAAATTGGGAGAAATAGAGGTTTCAGGGGAAATGGTGCAAAAGGGAATTGATCTACTCATGAAGAGGAACACAATGGGAGTTTCTTCGTGAAGGAAAAGCATGTGGGGTTCACTGTAGAGGTCCTCCAAGATCAAGGAACAGGGAGTATAGGGACAGTGACAAAATGTTGTGTAACACGCTGCTGCCCAATGGACCAATGTATCGGTGCTCTGTTTTGGAGAACAATGAAATCAAGAGGCAAATTTAGGAGCTGCTGCAAAAAGATCACATCCGACTAAGTTCATCACCTTGTGGGAGCCTGATCATATTGGTACAAAAGAAGGATGGGACATGGAGACTCTGTATTGACTATCGCGCGCTAAACAAGATCACTGTCTGGAATAGGTACTCGATCCCACGGATTGATGACCTTCTGGACCAACTGAAGGGGGTAAAACATTTCAACAAGATCGATTTGAGGTCAGGATATCACCAGGTACCAATCGAACCCTTCGATGTGTGGAAGACTGCCTTAAAAGCCAAGGAGGGCCTTTTTGAATGGTTGGTTATGCCCTTCGAGTTGATGAATGCTCCTGCAACCTTCATGAGGCTAATGGATGACATCTTGTGGCCATTCACCAACTCATTTGTAGTGGTATACTTGGATGACATCCTGATCTTCATCCAGAGTTGGGAAGTGTAGAAATTCCCACTGTAGATCACCTAGTAATGCAATATACTAAAGCAAAACCCTTGATCTACTTCTACAAATAATTTAGCAGAAGCTTAATCGAACATGAGCAACATTAAGAATGAATAGATATAACTGAGAATGAGAATTAATCAACCATAATACAGAAGATATATCACCGAGGAAAGCACCAGCCTAAAACCCCAACTTTGTATTATCATACAAGTGGAAATCTTGTTCAAGTTACAAAAAGTATCAGCTTTCAAGCTATCTTGCTCTCTTTGTAATAAAACAATACAACTCATAGACTCAATAGACATAGAATAGATCTTCCTCAAGCCCTCCAAGCCTCCTATTTCCTTGCGCAGTTTTGATTGCGGTCCAATGATAACACATGTGTGAATTGGCCTCATCACACTCACTGTAACCTCAGGTTCAACTGCGCAATCCATAAGAAATAATATTCCTTCTGCATGCAAGGAATATTCACCGAGGAATATCCTAGCAATTGATAGTACACTGTCCCTCCATCTGATCTCAACTGGGTCTCAGACTGAACTGACATGCATGAGTTATCCATGAGTGAATACTCCATTATCTGAAATACAGTAGTTACATGCATGCAAGCATGAACTAACTAAACTCTCATTAATTTAACAAACTGTTAAATTAATCTAGCTGGACTTGACTAAGTTAAACTAAGTCAACTGATTACAACTCAATATTACAAATCATCCTTATCTCTTTAACTGAATTTTAAATTCCTCAATTAATGGAGAAACTGTTGCATGTCCTCACATAGACTTCAAGTTTTTTTTCCTTAACTAATTAACTCAAGATGAATCAATTAATTAATTTCCAAACTGGTGTTGATATCAAATTCAAATTTTACTTCCTATGTTTAGTCCAGGGACTGACTAAAATAAGAAGGGATCCCGAAATGCTATTTTTTAGAAAAGCTATTTTTAGCATTTTCACTTTTCACCCATTGTTGCTAAGATATCCAATGGCTGAATTGCTATTTATAGCTAGGCTATTTATAGCAATTCTATTCTCGAAATTGCATTTTGACAATTCCTTAGTCAAAATATTTGCAACTTGCTCCTCGGTCGAAACATACTACAACATCATGATCCTCTAGACCACATAGTCCCATAGATGATGGTAATGGATATCTATATTGTTGGACCTGTCATGAAACACTAGATTCTCAAAGAGTTTTATGGAACTCTGATTATCACAATATATCACTGTAGGATCCATCATCTAACTGAACAATCCCACTAGAATCTTCCGCATCCAAATGGCCTCGCATGCTGCCTGACTGGCAGCCATGTATTCAGCCTCTACTAAGCTAAGTGCAACTGATCTCTGTTTCCTGCTATACTAAGAAACTGTGGCTGAACCAAGGTTGGATATTCCTCTAGAAGTTCTCTTTCGGTCCAATGGACTACTTTTCCAATCCACATCCATGAAGCCTTGCAGCTTCACTCCCTCTATCCATCTATACCATAATCCATACTATGTAGTTCCTCTGAGATATCTCAGCACATGCTTCACTACCTTCCAAAACATCTTGGTAGGCTGAACCATAGCTTGACTCAGCTGGTTCACTGCAAAGCATAAGTCAAGTTGTGTGTTGACTAGATACATGAGTGAACCCACAGCTGCTGATAAACAGTAGTAGCTACTACCTCACCTGAAGTAGCATCCTCCTTCCTCCAGTTCCCAGCTAGAGGAGTCTACATGGGTTTGCACTTCTCCATGTGAAAGCGCCTGAGCATCTCATTGGCATACTTTCCTTGGGACACAAATACTTCCAAATATTTCTGCCACACTTCCATGCCTAGGAAGTAGTGCATGAGGCCCATGTCCTTTATCTCAAACTCTCTTGCAAGGTCCTCCTTACAAGATTTGATCAGCTGATCATCACCTGTCAAAATCAGATCATCGACATAAAGTACAATAATCAATGGCTTACCTTCTACCATGATGTGGTAAAGGTTCACATCTACTTCACTCTTGGTGAAGCCCAACCCAGTGAAATATCTGTCAATCCTGGTATATCAAGCACGAGGTGCTTGCTTCAGCCCATACAGTGCTCACTTGAGTCGGCAGACATGCAACTCGCTATTGAAGGTCTCAAATCCTTCAGGCTGCTCAATGTATACCTCTTCCTCAATCTTCCCATTGAGGAACACCATCTTCACATCCATCTGAGCTGATAGAGCTAGCATTGATTTGATATATGAGTACCTTGCTACGGGAGCAAAGGTCTCATTGTAGTCGATCCCCTCAACCTGTGAGAAACCTCGGGCAACAAACCTTGCCTTGTGTTTCTCAACACTGCCATCAGTTGCCTGCTTTACCTTATAAAGCCATCGGGAACAGACCACTGACTTGTCCCCAAGTCTAGGGACAACATCTCCACCATTGTTTCTACGCAAGGCTTTTACTTTCTTTCCTGATTCTTTCTCTGCCAAGGCTTTAAACTCACAAAACCTCAATAAGGTCTGAGCCTTCTTTTGCATAAAGTAGATCTAGCATCTACGAGAAAAATCATCAATAAAAATAACATAGTACCTTGTCTTAGTGGTGGAGGTTGTAGAGAATGGTCCACATACATCTGAGTGAACTTGCTCCAGGATTGCTCCAGCTCCACTATCCTGATCCTGAAAGGAATGTTCCACATACTTACCCAGGGTGCATCCTTTGCTTATATCTATTTGCTCAAGTTTTTCCTTGGGTAAGCCAGTAGAAATTTGTTGCATGATCTTCAAAGCTCCATGATGAAAGTGGCCCAGTCTCCTATGCCATAGCTCACCAAAATCTTGGCTTTGCACTACCTCTGCTTTGGAACTCGGTGCAGCACAATCATCTACCTCCAGATTGTAGAGATTCCTTACTCGAATCCCTATTCGCTTGGTCTGTCCAATGCCGATATGCCTCAGAAATTTTTTTCCTTTACTAAAGACTACATCATAGCCTTTATCTTCTAGCATAGCAAGAGACACAAGATTTTTTTTCAAACCTGGTACATACTTAACAGTAGACAGGGTGAGAGGAGCACCATGTTCCCTCTGAAACACAACTGTACCTTCACCTGAGACACAGTACTTTCCATCATTTCCCATCTCGATCTACATCTGGAGATCCTTCTCCTCCAATGTATTGAAAAGATTCTTTTCACCCAACATGTGGAAAGAAGCTCCACTATCCAGGTACCAAACACATCCCACCATGGATGAAACCATGCATGCGATAAATGAGAAATCCAGCTCAAATTCTGAAGCTAGTGCATCACCATTAGATCCCTTTGAGGAACCCTTCTTGTATTTCTTTTGTGGACAATTCATAGCATAATGGCCCACTTCATGATAGTGAAAGCATCGCACCTTCGACTTGTCAACCTTCTTCCCACCATGAGAAGATTTGGATTGGGATGCCTTCCTTTTCCCTTTCCTAGCTTTACTCACTAAAGCTAGATTTTCTTCATCATCTTGTTTTGATGAAGATCCATCCTTGGTGCTCCGCCTTATCTCCTCCTGCATTAGGTCCGACCAAAGTTGTTCCCAATCTGGCAGTTTCTCTCTTCCATTAACCGAGTCTTGGTAGCTATGCCAACTCTTTGGAAGATTGAGGAGTGCTAGACTCACCATGTCGTCATCAGTAGTCACGACCCCTACACTTGCAAGCTCATCCCTGCAGGTGGTGAGCTTGTTCAAGAACGTAGAGATTGTGTCACCCTTTTTTCACTTGATCTTGCGAAGTTTTTCCTTCAGCACCAACTTCCTCTGATTGCTACTATTCTGATAAAGATCTTTCAATGTTTTCCACGTTGAAAATGGAGTCTGCTTCCCATAGGGGCTTGAGATAATGTGATCTCAAACTCCCTCCAGGAGGATCCTCCTTGCTCTAGCCACACTTTTTCCATTCCGAAAATTGAGTAGCATCAGTCGGCTTCTAGACTTCTTGATCAATGGAGTCCTTTAGGCCGTTATCTTCTAATATTGCCTCCATGTGATCCTTCCAGGCTATATAATTCGAACTGCCATCAAGGGCATATTTGAGTCTTAAACCACTGAACGCCATCGGGGAAATAGATGTGATAAGAAGTCAATTCAATATTCAAAAACCAAACGTCGAACTTCTCCTGCTTGTATATTGTCTTCCTTGATCACCTTTGCTCTGATACCATGTAGAAACTCCCACTGTAGATCACCTGGTAATGCAATGTCCTAAAGCAAAACACTTGATCTACTTCTACAAACAATTTAGTGGAAGCTTAATCGAACATGAGCAACATCAAGCATGAATAAATATAACTGAGAATGAGAAGTAATCAACCATAACACAGAAGATATATCATTGGGGAAAGCACCAGCCTAAAACCCCAACCCTATATTATCATACAAGTGGAAATCTTGTTCAAGTTACAAAAAGAATCAACTCTTAAGCTATCCTGCTCTCTCTGTAATCAAACAATACAACTCACAAACTCAATATACATAGAATATATCTTCCTCAAGCCCTCCAAGCCTCCTATTTCCTTGTGCAGTTTTGATTGGGTTCCAATGATATCACATGTGTGAATTGGCCTCATCACACTCACTGTAACCTCAGGTCCAACTGCGCAATCCATAAGGAATAATATTCCTTCTGCATGCAAGGAATATTCACCAAGGAATATCCTAGCAACTGATAGTACACTGTCCATCCATCTGATCTCAACTGGGTCTGTGACTGAACATACATGCATGAGTTATCCATGAGTGAATACTCAGTTACCTAAAATACAGTAGTTACATGCATGCAAGCATTGACTAACTGAACTCTCATTAATTTAACAAACTGTTAAATTAATCTAACTGGACTTGAGTAAGTTAAACTAAGTCAACTGATTACAACTCAATATTACAAATCATCCTTATCTCTTTAACTGAAGGTTAAATTCCTCAACTATTGGAGAAACTGTTGCATGTCCTCATATAGACTTAAAGTTTGATTTTCCTTAACTAATTAACTCAAGATGAATTAATTAATTAATTTCCAAACTGCTGTTGATATCAAATTCGAATTTTACTTCCTATGTTTAGATAGGGATTGACTAAAATAAGAAGGGATCCCGAAATTCTATTTTTTAGAAAATATTTTTTTAGCACTTTCAATTTTCACCCATTGTTGCTAAGATCTCCAATGGTTGAACTGCTATTTATAGTAGTGTTATTTTTAGCATTTCTTGTTGCACACTTTTCAACTGGAAGAGTGCCTCCACCACATCCGACAGGTTCTCCAAACACTGCGGCAACACAAGTTATGTGCCAATTTGGAGAAATGCACTATTGGCATGACCCAGGTTCAGTATCTGGGATACATTATTGATGAGCAGGGGGTGCATATGGATCTAGCCAAGATCCAATTTATTTGGGATTGGCCATATCCAACAACGCTGACAGAGCGTCGCAACTTTCTGGGTCTTGCCAACTTCTACCATAGGTTCGTGTTGGGATTTTCTCATATCACTTGGCCCTTGAGTCAAGTCACCAAGGTAGGAGCGAAAGAAAAATTAGTTTGGTTCGAAACTCTACAGAAGGCATTCCACTGAGTTGAAACATTGCCTCTGCTTGGCACCAATGCTTGCATTACCAGACTTGCAACAACCATTTGAGATCGAGACATATGCCTCTGACTATGCTATTGGGGTAGTCGTTACTCAACATGGGCATCCAATCTCATGTCATAGTGAGACACTTTTAGACAGTCTAGAAGTATCCCACTTATGACAAAGAGAAGTATTCCATTGTGCAAGCCTACCGACAATGGAAGCATTACATTTTGGGGAAGGAAACGATCATCCACACAGACCACTGGCCCCTACAGTTCATATAGACCCAAGGGAAGTTGTAGAATGATCACCATCAGAAGTGGTCAACATACCTGCAACAATTCCATTTGAATATCAAGTATAAAAAGGGCATCACCAATAATGTTGCAGATTGCCTCAATTGACCACCGATCATGGCATTAACCACCGTGCTCAACTCTTGTGGGCACGAGACTTCTGGTTGGCCACTTATCTACGAAAGAGACCCATAATTTGGCCACACATACAAGACACTCTTGGAGGGTCAGCATGTTCTAGATTTTCACCTCTAGGATGCCATGTTATGCCACCTGGGCCACCTTTGTGTTCCTTCAAGTGAGCGTGCCAAGATGATTTGGGAAGCACACTACAGTCGGGCTGTTGGGCATTTCGGGGTCGAGAAAACAATGGCATTACTCCAGAAGTATTTCTACTAGCTGAATCTTCGACAGGATGTCAAGAAGTACATCAGATACTGCATTCCCTATGCCATTACCAAACTGACCATCAAGAAGTAAGGGCCTATATACCCCACTACCTACCCCTAGTCGACATTGGGAATCCATGTCCATGGATTACATGTCAAGGCTTCCTTCTACTAAGCATGGAAATGACTTTGTTTTTGTGGTCGTTGATAGGTACTTGAAGATGGCCATTATGGCGGCCTGCAAGAATAATATCTCAGCAGAAGCCACTACTAAACTCTTCTTTTAACGAGTGGGGGTACACTTTGGGATCCCACAGTCTCTCATCTTAGATCGGGACAACAGGTTCCTCAGTACATTTTGGTCCAATCTCTGGTCGATGCTGGACACCAAACTCACTAAGTCCAAAACCTTCCATCCCCAAACTGATGGCTAGACAGAGGTTGTCAACAAGATGATCGTACATATTTTGCGCATGTACAACTCAAAGCATCCACGCACATGGGATGAGATCCTCCCCTATGTTCAACACAGCTATAATCAGGCTCTCCACAGCTCGATTGGCCACAACACTTTTAGGTGGGCTTGGGATTCCAGCCAATATGTCCCATTGATGTGTCCATGCAAATTGCAACTACTCAAGCAGATTCGGCTCATGTCTAGTCCGAAACAGATAAGGCAAACAACTTCATTGAGCACATCCAACATATCTGCTAGTAGGTCCATGACATTCTGGAGAAATCAAATTCCAAGTACAAGCAGCGACATGATCAACATCAGGTGCCACACAGGTTTCAAGTGGGTGACAAAGTCTAGTTGCATTTGCAAAAGGAGCACCTTACCGGAGCCTATCAGAAACTTAGACCACTCTGATATGGTCCTTACACCATTACCAAGGCTATGGGGGTCATTGCATTTAAGCTTAACATTCCCCCATTCCTTGGCCTACACCCAGTGTTTAATGTGGACTGCCTTTGGTTATACCTTCCTCCATTACTAGACACGTCCAACATTGCATAACAACTCACACTAAGATATTTAAATCCAGATTGCATGGAACAAGTTGCAACTGATCAGATCATGGACACGTAGGTCAAGCACACTCCCTAGCAGAAGATCCAACTATATTGAGTTGTCAAAGCAGGCCAACTCCTTCACAAGGGCAAGTGGCTCACCAGGGACCAAGTTCAGTAGAAGTTTCCTCATCTCATGGAGGAACTCAATGCAATGGGGACCATTTCTTCCTAAGGGGGGAGGAATGATCCAAGTGGATATTGGTGGCCACCCACCAATTCCACTTGGACCCCCACCATTGCTTCTTTCAGTTTTTCAGTTTCCTTAATTGTAGCGATTTTCTGTCTAAAATAGTATTTTTTGTCATAGTTCTCGGAGAGACCTTTCCAACGGGTTATCATGTGCATCAAACAGAGATAATATGACCAAGTCGTGACCCCAGGAAGTTGGTTGTCCAACTCACCCCAACGAGGCCCATAAACTCTTGGTGTTACATCTCCTTGGGTTATGGTTTTGGTTGTTTAGGGTTTGTTCTTATTATTCAATAACAAAAAGGCCCTTGAGCCTCATTGTAAGGCAGTTCAGAGGCATGTAGCCACCACATCTCTTCTTAGAGATAAGCTACCATCACCCAAGCTAGTTTATTTCCATTTCTGTTTGTAAGCATATTTCAGTATTCTCCATTAATGAAATGAAGTATTATTTGTGTTGTATCTCTATATTTGTGTTTATTTCTGTACTTTATTATGTTCATGTTTAAATCCAGATCACAGATTGATCAGTTCCTACAGGCCCTTCATAGCCTTACTACCATGGAATAATTTCATGCAAGTCTCCAAGAATATGGTAATCATGGATGTTAGCCTTGGAAACATTTGGCCCAAAAATGGATCCAAAGCACTACTGAAGGCTTCAAAATTTGCTTAATATCGTTCAAAGAGAAAAACAGTTGCATGCCAAGAGCCCTTGGAAGGGCGGAAAAACACTATCGGGAGGCTAAAACACTCACAAACCATGAAAAAATAGAGTATCGCAAGCATATATAGTGCAATGCATAGTAGCCGTTAGATCTGGACGATTAACGGCCCAGATCTAAGTGGAAAATCACATAGCAGCCAGCACATAGGACTTAAGGATGGGTGCAGGACACCCCCGATCAACGATCTCCAATGATAGAATCAGTAGGTCACAATCGGTGGTTGCAGACAGTGGAAATCGACGCAGACTATATGGAAATGGTGATGGTGTTCAACGATTCAACGTGGACCATCGATCAAGCACGCAGATCGATGACCCACGTTGCATCACGATATCACATCGGAGAAACCTTAAGGGGTGGGACCTATGCACAAGTAAATGGGAGACCCAATAACTGGACCCAATGATTATATACATGATATTTCATAACATTTCAGGTCCGCGGGAAAGCCTTCTTTAATGAATTTTTTGTGTATTTCGTATTTTAATGAAATACAAAGGGAGACTTTGGCAGTGATGATGCGATAGGTCCCAGACCTAAATGGATCCAGGAAGGGAAATATATAATATTTCAAGTCCAGAGGGAGCCATTTTCAATGTATTTCTCGTGTTTTTTAACACATTCCAGAATACGAAGGGAAGCAAGGGAACATGCCATGTGCAACTTGCGATAATAACCCTAAGGGCAGACCTGATAGAGGGATAGGCCATGTCTGAGGACTTTTGAAGTCCGAAATGTTGAGAGCTTGGCAGGATTTTTACAATGTTGCTATGTTTTTCTGTGTTTAACAGGAAAATAGTCATTCTAAACATATAAAGGGAAAACAAGGGCTTGAAGACCCATTCCACCACATAGCAGAGTCCAAGAGACAGATTGTCGGGAAACAAAGAATGGAAAGGGAAAAACAAGGGCCACAACACGATGCATCCCGAAATAGAAACATCATGGAGTAGATAGTGCAACCCATCCCATCAAACATAATGGTCGTGGAGAATCTTTGGCATGAGAGATATCCCTGCCAGTGCAACAAACTACCCCATTGCGGTTGCTCTTCTGTCAAAAGAAGGAACCTCCGAGACCATGCTTACCTAGTTAGGGAATCAGGTTGTTGAAAAGACAGGGATGATAGATTAAGACACTCCGAGCCTTTGAGCGCTCAGGAGCATTTTAAAAGGCCTATAAATGGCTGAGAGTTAAATGTAACAAAGGTTCAACTTCTAGAGACTGTTGATACTATGTTCCTTGCAGCTTCTCATCTTCATTCTAGTAATATAAGCTTCTTTTACTGTTATATGTTCAATGTTCATTTTCTCTTTCGTTCTAAGCTTGCACTTGAACATATTGTTCAGGTTTCTTTTGTGTCTAATGCCAGATAACTGTCATCTTATCTCTGTGTTGATAAATTAGATTTGCAAGCTTCTTTTACTGCCTGTAGCTAGCCATTCATATGTGTTTTATATATGCATCTGCCGGTACTGTCAGTATTCTTCATTTACTGCCTATAGCTAGCCACTCATATGTGTTTATATATATGCATCTACTGGTATGGTTAGTATTCTCCATCTATACATTGAATCTACAAACTATTGATAATTAGGGGTCTAAAGCCTTATCAAGCTGAGGGCGTTCATGCATGTCTGGAGTGAAAACATAGTTGAAATGATTATCTCACTTGATCCAAACCATCATCCATTCCAATAGTTCAAGAGAACAATATTGAAGATTATATGTTACCAGGAATCTCCGAAATGCAACCTAGGAGAGCTTCCTGGAGTGATAACATTATTGGCACTATTGCCAGGGAGAGGAGATTGAATCTTAGCTTCCCTATGAGACAACACAGATCTAGCTTTGATGATAGACAAAATCTGGGCAATTTGTTTGGTTTTAATAATCTACCTGGTGACTCTACTGAAGGATGAACCCTTTTGGCAACTCCACTTCATAGTTCTGGCTCAGTTTGTGAGGCATACTCGGAGAAATCCTCAGAAGCCACAAGTTGACCCAGTGTCTGACCCTGAAAAATCATCAAAGAAAGAAAGGTATTGCAGAAAGGAGCATCAAGTTCAGGTAAATCTAAAATGTCTTCTATATCTCTTCAAGAAAATCTTGCAATAGAACAAATACATGTTGAAAGTATAGCATCTAATACTAGCAGGGAAGAAAAAGTCTCAGAGATTTATAAAGCTCCTTATTCTTTAGGTTCTCCTTTTGTAGTAAGCCCAAAGGAAACCTCACCTCCTATCCATCATACTGCTCTAGTCATGTTAGTCACCCCTCAGCCCTCTATTATTCAGGCTTCTAGTACCCTTATAGCCATGGCTGGCCCACAAGCACCTACCAAAATGGAAAGAATCATAACTGCTAGGTATGGACCTCTAATACTACCCATTCCTTTGAATGCCATGCCTACTAGAGAATATCAAAAGTATATGCCTAAGTTCATTGGCACTGAAGGTGTTACAGCTGAAGGACATCTTGAATCATTCTATAGCTATGTTGATAACCTGGACATTAGTGAAGATGATGTCTAGATAAGAGTCTTTGTCCAAAGCCTAGATGAAGAGGTTAGAAAATGGTTCAGAGAACTGATCCCGAGATCTATGGCAGATATTGAGGCTTTAGATGATGCATTCCTAAAGCATTGGGGTGATAAGAAGGATCTCCTCTACTACCACACTGAGTTTGGTAACTTAAACAGGGAAAATGATGAGTTGTTTACTGACTTTAATAAGAGTTTAACCACATGTACAAAAAGATACCAGCTGAAGTAAAACCCACCATTACCTCTACTAGACTCAACTATGCTAGTGCTTTTGATTCTAACTTTTGCCTACTATTGAGGGAGAGGCGATGTGCTACTTTCGCTGATATGTAGGATGCAGCCTTGGAAGTAGAATCAAATAGCATGGCTACAGAAAAGCTCAAAGGTAATGTTGATAGAAGGAGACAGAGGGGCGAGTGTTCATTGTCTTTAGATCCCAAGATCGATAAAATGACCAAGATGATAGAGTCATTAGCCTCTGAAATATCCAAATTAAAGGTTGAGCAGCACTCTAGGAAAGGAAGATTTCCTAACACCTATGCTCCTAGAGATCCAAATCCATATAGAAGAACCAATGAGTAGTTGCAGATTATGCAAAGAAGAAAAGATCCCAATGAAGACCAAAGGGTGAAGACCCCTTTCCAGAATGCAATCATAGAAGAAGAGTAGTTTGAAGAAGATGATGAGATCCATTGTATGGAAGAAAAAGGCAGTGCCCCCTTTTTGACCTTAGCTGCCTATGAAAAGCCATTATTAAATGACCAGATCAACCAAGAATGGGATGGTGAAGCTGTTCTACTAATTGAAGATAAGCACAGATATAATCTAAGGTCAAAGATGAATAATGCCGAGGAAACTCCTGTTCAAAGAGCTGCTGTCCCTGCAAAATAGAAAGCTAATAAGTAGAAGCAACCTACAGTTGATCCTATCATCCTCAAAGCTCTAGCCCATGAGGTAAGAGGCCTTGACAAGTCTCCTCCTCCTTTCAGTTTTCAATCAGAAATTCAGAAGCTAAGAATACCCATGCCTCTGATTGAACTAGTGAAGAATGAGTCCTTCAAAAGATCCATCCTCGAGGCCCTTGAGCCTAAAGCCATCCAAGCCTCCACTGACTATGTAAATCTACAAGATTACAAGCCAACTGTTATTCTTAGCCCAATGATTGAAAATTGTGAAGACAACTCCCCATCATTATATGTCTCTCTGACTATTCATGATAAAGTCCTTCACAATTGCCTTTTGGACATAGGAGTTATCCATAATCTAATGCCCAAGGCTGTCATGGATAAATTGGTTCTTGACATTACCAAGCCTTATCATGAACTATTTTCTTTTGACTCTAGAAAAGTGAATTGTATGGGATTAATCAAAGACCTAGCCATCACTTTGCCTCAACTACCCATGAACAAAATGATAATGGATATTGTGGTAGCAGATGTACCCCCCAAGTTTGGCATGTTGCTTTCCAGAGGCTGGATCAAGAGATTAGGTGGAACATTGAAAAATGATTTTTCCTATGCTACTGTTTTTGTTTTCATAGGTGAAAATAGGAGATTGTACAGAGAGGCTCAGTTGGCTTATATTATCGGCAATGAAAGGAACCCCACTAATCATCCCATTTATGTTGTAGACATTAATTTTGGAGCTTGTTTTCTTAAGATTGGAGAATATCAGTTGGCCTCCACACAACTTAAAAAAACCAGTTTACCAAATCACAGAGGAAGCAAACCCACAAATTTGGGACATGTTCTTTGATGGAGCTTGCTCTAAAAAAACTATAGGAGTAGGTGTAATCCTTGTGTCCCCCACATAGGAATGCATTGATTCATCTTTCATATTAGCTTTTCAGGTCAAAAAATCCTTCCAAACAAAGCATCAAAGGCTGAAAGCATATAGAGATGAGGTGAAATATAGACCATCTTTGCCTAACAAAGTCAAATGATGCAAACTTTTTGAAGAGGATGATCAAATTAATAGGCTTTTACAAGTCTTTGATGGCCCAGTCAATGGGCGGTTTTTGAAACTTTATTTTCCTTTAAGGCATTAAAGCCTTGGTATTGTAAATATGTTTTTTCCAATTTTTATTTCATTGCAAAATAGACTCCATGCCCAATGGAACACTAGGAGCAAGATTTGATCTTGTTTTTACAGGAAAGAAATTGTTCTGCAGTTCTTGAAACCTCATAGGGAGGATTTCATCCCTAGAAGGAGCCAGTGTTAGCCTTGGAAGCTTTTGGCCCAAAAATGGCTCCAAAACACTACTGAAGGCTTCAAAATTTGCTTAATATCATTCAAAGAGCAAAGCAGTCGCATGCCAAGAGCCCTTGGAAGGGCGAAAAAACACTATCGGGGGGCTAAAACACTCACAAACCATGAAAAAATAGAGTATCATAGTCATAGATAGTGCAATGCACAGCAACCGTTATATCTTGTCGATCAATGGCCCAGATCTAAGCAGAAAATCGCATATCGGCCAGTACAGAGGACTTAAGGATGGGCTTAAGAAACCCCTGATTAGTGATCTCCGATGATCGGATCGGCAGGTCGCAACTGGTGGTCACAGACAGTGGCAATCGGTGCAGACTATATGTAAATGGCGATGTCGATCGATGATTCAACATGGACCGTTGATCAAGCGCACAGATCAATAACCCACATTGCATCAGAGAAACCTTAAGGGGTGAGCCCTGTTAGCGCTTGAAATTTCACCTTAGGCTGAGAAAGGTAAACCTCAAGGCAACATCAAACCACTTAGCCTCGTAGCTAGCCCTACGGGGCTGGAGAGGGCTCTCTCCGGTCTATCTCAGTAAGATCTTCAATGAATGAGATGACCAATAGGGTAACACTGATTTTAGGCTAGTAAACTGATCAAAAAGGTTGATTTAGGGTTTTTGGTGGCAATTTGAGGGGATGGCAATTTTGGGTGCGGGGATTGGACACAGTTTCTGCAGGGGGTTCTTTGGGGCGAGGTAGGAGACAGTATTGATGCTTTTGATTGAGGTGGATGGTCCAGAATGACAGGTGAGGAGATAAGGAGAGCAAACAATAAGTTTGAATTCTCCTTAAACAGTAGAAAACATTGAAATTAAACAAACTTAAAAGAAGAGCATGACAGTCATGAATTCTTACTTTAACACTTCGTTTGTTTAATGTGCAGAAGGAAAAGAAAGGAAATGATTCACATAACACACTTACAGGTACATAGAGAAACACACCATCAATACATGTAACCACAAGAATCCCAAAAAGGACTGTAAAACCCTGGTCTTCCTTAGCCAAAAATTGCAGAGATACAGTGAATAATACAATGATAGCTTATCCCTCAAGAGTCCAACCATGAAAATGAGCAAGAAAGTACATAATATAGATGATCTAACCTCTTTCCCTGCCTCCATGGGTCGAGCTCACTATCCTAGGAGCTGTTTCAACCACTTCTAAACTAAGCACTACAAACTAGGCAGTCAAAACAACTTGCCTCTATAAGCTAGGAAACCAATTCATTCATTTAATATTTACCCTTTTCATGAATGAATCTTCTAGAAGTGTTACATAAGAGTAAAAGTGTCTTAAAAGTACAATAATTACATCAAAGAGAATCATAATTCACTCCAAAAAGTCAAACTAGGTCAACTGTGTTTTTCTGAGCTGTACAGTGCATTTTGGAAAAATCTGCCTGACGGGTCGCGCGCCCCTGCCTGACGGGTCGCACGCCCCTGCCTGACGGGTCGCGCGCCCCTGCCTGACGGGTCGCGTGCCTTTGGATCCACTTTTGGGGCACTTGAAGGTGTCCAAATTGGGTAAGAATAGGCTTGTTGGAAATTTCTGTGAGTCTACTTTCCAACCCAACTGGAATTTTTGAATTTGGAGTTCATTTGCCCTGTCAAAAATCAAATCTCCCAAGACTGCTTTCTGTAACTCAAAAAAGTGGCAGAAAGTCATTTTTTGCTAGTTTTTTGACTTTCTGGAGGCCCAAAACTTCACCAAATCTCAAGTCCATCCATGAGCATGTGTAACTTTGCATGACAAATCTGGAAATGCTGAGTTTTTGCCAAATGGAGTTGCCATGATGAAGGGTCGCGCGGGGGGTGAGACCCGTTAATGAGCAAAAACCTGTAAATTGCCTGAAAAATCAAAATTGACCCAAAATGTTCAAAATTTCTTGGGATTTGTGCTGTGGCTAGGCTATTTAGTGCCTTGGTCCTTCAGTGAAGCCTCGGCCAAGATATGGAGGGGATCGGGCCTCTTTCTCCTTTTTTGTGCCTTGGCCAACCGCCTTTGGAACATCTTCATCTTTGCCTTGCACACGTGCATTCTTGCCCAATAATGGTTCTTCATGTTCCTCAGCAATTTCTTCTCTTGGTTGGCCTTAGCCAACAGCCTCTCCAAGTGAGCATTGAGCTGGATAAGCATGGACTCTCGCTCAGCGGGCAAAAGATCACCAGGTCTTCTTCGGTTCAAGTTGCGGTCACTACGAATCCTCCACAACTCATCAAGAGCTTGTTCATCCTCCAACTGTTTGTTGCGCTGCTCCAGGTATGAGATTGTCCATTGTGCCCCCTCTAACCTCCTCTGCAATGCATCATTTTCAGCTCTAAGGTGCTGAATGATCTCCTTTGACTCTTGGCTAGGAGAACTGACATCAAGATCAATAAGTTCTATATCCGGAACACCTGATGGTCCCTCATCAATCTTGGGCTGTTTGCCCCTCCGTGGTACCTGTGCTGCTGAAGAAAGCGAGGCCCCTTCCACCTGATGTGGAGATAACACTCGCTGAGCCGATGAAGAAGGCAAGACCCCTTCCACCTGCTGTGGAGAAAGTACTTGCCGAGCTGCTGCAAATAAGGCCCTCTGGCCTCTCTGATAAGTAACCAAAGGTGAGGAGCTGACATGTCTAGTGACGGGGATGTCATGCTGCTGTGATGGTCCTCCCTCCTCATGAACAATCTCAGGGGGTGATGATGGCGCTGTGAAAAACTCACGAGAGATAAACTCCTCCCATGGGATGCCCTGCTGTTTTGACTGTTTGAGATGCTGTTTCAAGGGGACAAATAGCACAAGGGAAATGTTAGGGAGGGGGACTTTTGAGGGGATTTAGGGAAAATATTTGTAAGAGGGAATTTAGGGAAGAAATTATGACATATACAACATCACATAATCATAATATGCAAGGGTTTTATGGGAAGTAGGGTTTAGGGTTATGTTATTGATTTTTAGGGGTAGGGGTAGGGTTTTAGGGCTTTTAGTATTTTTGGTAGGGAGATTGGGTAAAAATGATAAGGGAGGTGATAACGGAATGTGGGGAAAAAGTGGGGATGAAAAGGATGACCTTGAGCACAGCAAAACAAAACCCTAGCTTTACTTGCACTTTGACCTTTTTAAGCACAATACACATGAATTTCCCATTTCATCTTGATGGCATTTGACACATCTTCCATGCTCATTTTTTCTTTACCAAGCAAAATCACCATGATTTAGAGGCCTACCTGAAGAAATTTAGGAGAAAGAAGTTGATTTGTGGCTCACTGGAAAATTTCTGTAGGTGAATCCTGATGGGTCGCGCGCACTGCCCAATGGGTCGCGCGCCCTCAATGGGTCGCACCAGTGTAATTTTTGCACTAGAATGGGCAGCCTGACGGGTCGCGCGCCCTCAACGGGTCGCGCGCCAGGCTCAACGGGTCTCACTTTTGCAGGAGGCTTTTGGAGGCCTTCCTGGTGTCGGAATTGGGCGCCGAATAGCTCGTTGGAAAGGTATTTGAGTCTAATTTCCAACCCAACTAGAATTTTTCAATTTGGAGTTCATTTGACCTGTCAAAAATAAAATCTCCCAAGACTGGTCAAAAAGTGCCAAATGAGGCTGCCTCAAGGAAGAGTGTTGTTGCAGTCAACTTTTGAATGCCTTCCTCAACCCAAAATTGAGCACATCATAGCTCATTGGAAAGCTCTTTGTGTATAGTTATCATTTTACCCATAAAGAAAATCATTTGGCCAACCAAGCTAGGAGAAAACTTGATTTTCCCAAGGTCACTTCAGAGGTGTCTTTGATTCTCCTGAGGCAACAGTGTTCTTGACATTTCTCTCAAACCATGACACCTGTGCAAAAAGTGAAAGAGGGTTTTCTTCCTTGGCATTTTTTGGACAGAAATCTCTCTCATTTTTCCAGAATTCATCTTTTATTGCTCTGGAACATCATTTGAGTGCGACTTGTCCCGATGTGTGAAACAAGGAATTTTGTCGAAATGGGGCGAAATGAAGGGGATAGGGGGTTTCTAAATTCTTGGGGAAATTTTTGAGAGTGGGGAGGGATGTTAAGAAGTAGGGGAAAGTGGAATATCAGAGATTGAGTGAGGGGAAGGGGTCTAAAACGTCAAAACACAGGCCAAACCTAGAAAATTGCCAAGTTGTAGCTAGAAACTAGGGTTTGTGCAAAAATGAGGAATTTGGGGGATCTCAGTGATGGGAAGTGTTGGATAAGGTACATGAAAGATAGGGGAAGGTGTATGAACATCTGGATACAAGTTTTGCTAGTGATTTGACCATCCAAGAGAAATTAGCTTTCAAAACCCTAGGAGAGGGAAATGACCCTGCCTAGGCGCAACTGAAGCATGGACAAGGTGTAAAATGACTCATTAGACACTGAGATGATAATGAAAACCCTATGAATGATGATAGACTCAGCTGAATGGTGACATGGACCGACATTTGGACAACTTTAGAAGGAGTTAAAGCAAACCCTAGACCTAATGCCTAGTGACCAAATTTTGCTTGAAAACTCTTTGAAATGAAAAAATTTGACCTTGACACTTCAAAATCACTTTGTAAGAGCATATTTGATCACTGGAGGAAGGCTGGAAAGACTGACACTAACAAGCCCTATGCACAAGTATATGGGCAACTCGATAACTAGACCTAACAGTTATATACATGATATTTCATAATATTTCAGGTCCATGGGAAAGCCTTTTTTAATGCATTTTTTATGTATTTCGTATTTTAACGAAATCCAAAGGGAGCCTTGGGAAGTGATGATGTGATAGGTCCTAGACCTAAAATGGTCCGAAAAGGGAAATATATAATACTTGAAGTCTGGAGGGAGCCATTTTCAATGTATTTCCTGAGTTTTTTAACACATTCCAGAATACAAAGGAAAGCAAGGGAATAGGCTATGTGTGACTTGCAATAGTAACCCTAAGGGCGGATCTGATAGAGGGATAGGCCATGTCTGAGGACTTTTGAAGTCTGAAATGTTGAGATCTTGGCGGTATTTTTACAGTGTTGCTATGTTTTTCTGTGTTTAACATAAAAACAGTCATTCTAAACATTTAAAGGGAAAACAAGGGCTCGAAGACCCATTCCACCACATAGTAGAGTCTAGGAGATAGATTGTCAGGAAACAGATACCGGAAAGGAAAAAACAAAGGCCACAACATGATGTAGCCTAAAACAGAAACATCATGGAGTAGACAACGCAACCCATCCCAACAAAGAGAATGGTCATGGAGCATCTCTGGCACAAGAGATCTCCCTGCCAGCTCAACAAACTACCCTAATGTGGTTACTCTTCTATCAGAAGAAGGAACCTCCGAGCCCATGCTTTCCTAGTCAGGGCATCAAGTTGTTGAAAAGATAGGGAGGATAGATTAAGACACTCCGAGCCTTTGAGAGCTTAGGAGCATTGTACAAGGCCTATAAATGGCTCAGAGTTAAATGTAACAAAGGTTCAACTTCTGGAGACTGTTGATACTATGTTCCTTGCAACTTCTCATCTTCATTCCAGTAATACAAGTTCATTTTGCAGTTATATCTTGAATGTTAATTTTCTCTTTTGTTCTAAGCTTGCACTTGAACATATTGTTCAGGTTTCTTTTGTATCTAATGCTAGATAATTGTCACCTTATCTCTGCATTGATAAATTATATTCGCAAGATTCTTTTACTGCCTGTAGCTAGCCATTCATATTTGTTTTATATATGCATCTGCAGGTACAGTCATTATTCTTCATTTACTACTTGTAGATAGCCATTCATATGTGTTTATATATATGCATCTGCCGGTATGGTCAATATTCTCCATCTATCCATTGAATGTATAAACTATTTAGCATTAGTGGTTTAAAGCCTTGTAAAGTTGAGGGTGTTCATGCATGTCTAGAGTGAAAACATAGTTGAAACGGTTATCTGGATTGATCCAAACCATCATCCATTCCAATAGTTCAAGATAATAATATTGAAGATTATATGTTACTAGACATCTCCGAACTGCAACCTAGGAGAGCTTCCTGGGTGATAACATGTCCATTTCTTCAATTGGTTTCTCTTGACTTCTTGAGGTAGAGGCATCAATGAAGCTTTTCTTTGCTTCCATAAATGTTTCTTTTGCATGTTCCAAATCAAAACAGGTCTCCTTTTCTAGTTCTTTGTGGACCCATTCACCTTCTACAGGCTGCTTGCCTTTATCCTCCCCAGTCATGGTTCTGCTTCGCAACCTAATGTTTACCTTAGGGTCTTTCTTATGAGGCTCAGCCCTCATCATCTGGAGGTTATCCATCGGCTATGCCCCCTTTGCACGAATCTTAGCCAACAATATAGGGAAATCCTCAGTCGCATGGTCAAACTGAGTACAGTAACTGCACAACAGTCACGTCGGATTTGGATAGTCCCTCACGCAGTGTCCTGGTCCTCCACAATTGTAACAAATAAGTTCCCCTTGGCCTCTACCAGGTCCTCCTCCACCTCGGCCTTGACTATGCCCTTAATACTCACCTCAGGTTCCCCCAACACCTTGGTCTAGAGGTCGTGTTTCTGCTTGCACCCTGTATGCAGGTGTCCTGTCCATAATTAATTCGTAACTACGACAATTGCACTCATCATGACCTACTGATTGATAGAAATTACAAAAGACCTGTTGTGGTGTATGTATGAATTTCTGTGACGCGGCCAAGTTCCCTCTACGGATAGAGGCAACCCCTCTAGCCCTAGAGTGGGTGTAGTCATAGAAAAGACAATACCAAAGAAAATTTCTTTAGAAAGTTGATGTCATGACGGCCTACCTTCAAATCATCGTTCGATGAAGTCCCTCTTGTGTTTCTCTAGCTCTCATTCTCCTAATCACTTGTACCTGAAAACAACATATAGAGAATAACCATGAAAATAATTGAATTCGACAAAAATTATATACTTAAAGAGTCAAGGAGATTCAATGTATCAATACACAATTCGACATAAGATATAGGAAATAAGCTGTTGATTTGTATTAATGTAAAATAAATTAGAACTTACAACCAAGCCTTGACGTTGTAAGCCTCGTCGAAGGGTCCTGTCAATTCACTCATAAAATATCTCCCAAAAAGACGAATAACTTTGTCTCCTACCCAAAAAGGCTAATGCTAGAACATTCTCACAATCAAGCCAACTCCACTCAAAACTATCCCAAGCTAAGTTACATAAGAGGCTACTTTCACACTCTAGCAAAATGTCTACTTCTACTATTGAATTCTTGAACTCTGAAGCTAGATGATGTCAGCCATGGAGGAAGTATTTATAGGAGGAGGAGCTTCTATAAGAGATGGAAGAAAGAGCTTATCTCTTTGAGAGGTTTCACAAAAGGTGGAACAACCATCCCAAAGGAGAGAGGCGGGCTCATTTGATCCAACAACCAACCCTAGGATCGCCCATGAAGCTGTTACACTTTGAAGCTTCGACGAACTGAATAAAAAACTTGCCAAAATTAGCTTGTCATGAGTGAAACACAGAGACAGAGCGAAGACATCTCTAGGGCTAGTTCAATCTTGGCCATCTTCGCTGGTGGAACAACTGATGACCTGCGATGACCCAAAAACATAGGTAAAAATGGGTCTGCTCCAGGAGTAGTGAACTAAGGTATTCTTCTTGAGATGACAAGGAAGACATTGACACATAATTTGCAACATGACACAAGGCAGATGTCAATAACACGGACCAGCAATGTCAGGGATCAGGGAATGCGGGGTCGACGACAAATTACTGTGTAATAGATGCCCCCTAAAGCATTGAAGGCTGAGAGAGTGGGAGGGGTGAAATGCTTTACAAATCCATAACTAAAACATAAAACCATCATGGAGAACCTGCAAAAGCACGTACAACTGATATCTCTGATACATGAGTACATAGTGAAAGGAAATACATTTGCATAAGGCATGGGCGCAACCATCCATAAGATAAACATAAATGATCTATGGCATGGATGTAGCCATCCAATCAAAAGATTCATGTATAGAATCATGAATCAATCCGCGCATCCTGGACTTGTGTAATCTGAGCCTGGGGTATTGAATCCCAACCCGATCAAGGTACAAATTCTAATATGCGAATAGATATGTTGAAGTCGAGCATACTAGAAAATCACTTGATTATCGGTCAATGATGTAAACTTTTAACGTGAGAGAGACCACTAGTGATGTCAATGGTTCTCAAGCTACTGCTAGTACAATCCATGAAGTGTGAAGAATGAGTTGAATTCGAACACTTGCAAAATCACCCGATCGAAGGCCAATGATGAAAGCCTGTCATTGAATGCGAAGAACATGCCATTAAGGCATGCAAGCTCCAAGGTACCAGAAAGGAGTCTTTAGATCAACTTTCCAGATAATGAGCTAAAGTTGACAAGAAGCGATCGGTCAAAGGAGGGCCATAATGTTTCCCACATCATCAATGCGAGACAATGGAACAAGATGAATGTGGATGAGACAGACAATATGAGGAAGGTCTGTAAGGATACAAACTGCAAAAGGATTAATCTCTTGAACATACCGGCGACACGACTCCAGAGTTTGGCAGCATTTTGGTACCGAGGGATCAAAGGTCACGATGATGCAGTAATGATTAGATGGAATGAGGAAAAATGGATAACCCAAAACTCGGAAGGCCAATGATAAAGTGAGGATATCCCATACCGACACGAAGTAGAAAGAGTGTTTATGTTCAAAAGTGACAAGCTACCGTAATAATTAATACAACTGACAGAATACTTCCAAATTTCCCCCACCATTTCTGGCGAGTAACCCAATTATTTTTGAAACACAAGCTTGAAGGGGATAGCATATTCTTGTAATATAAGTTTGTCCTTCAAAAAAATCTGACCCAGTAATTTTAAATGAGCCCTAGGAAGGAGAAGCTCGGTCTCGTCATGATGACAAGTCCAATGTCGTTAGGGTTTAACGAGTCCGACAGAGGTAAAACTCAGAGTCTTTTTCATATTTAGAGAGTTTTGAAAAGACACATAAAAGAAAACTCCAAAGGTCCCTTGTCGTAAATTTGTCCCTCGAATCCAAAAAGGTAGAAAACAATACCCAAGGGAACCTATTGACCATGATAGATCAACGTATACCATTTTCATAAGTAATCTATCCCACGCCGTAAGAGGGGTAAACTTATACTCGGTAGATGATGCTTCGCCACCTTTAATGAGTTCAAAATGACAAGAGTTCAATAATATTTTCATATTTCGAGAGTCAGAAAAGATCTTAAAGATGACTCCAAGAGGGACTTTTTCGTGTTTTTACTGAGTCCAAAAAAGTATAAAATACGTCTCGTAAATAATCATCACCAGAGTATTTGGAACCTGTTGCTACACAAAAAGCAAGTGTAAGATCTGTTTTTGATGTAAATACGCATAAAATATTCAAAAATAGATCTAAAACCCTAACCTAAATCCATAATTTGCCAAAAAGATCTTATAAAAAGGCCAATTGGTAAAAAACAATTCACTTTTTACTTTTTACCTTGGAGTGGAAAAAATTTACCCTTGTGCACTTGCGATTTCGTCGATCGATTGGAGTTTTAGAAGCTTGTTCTTGAATCCCTCTGGTCCAGGTAAGCACCAAACCTTTTATCTTGCATTTTAGACAGAATGTATCTCATTTTTCAATTCTTTATCCATGATTTAGAGGAGTTTTGTGTTCGGTAGTGTCCGCAGTGGTTCGTGTGGGTTCCCAGCTCAGGACCGCAGAGAGACAGATTTTCCAATGGAGGGAAATGAGCTCGTCATTACTGTACACCAAACGATTGTGAAGAGCCCAAAATTTTTGAACCCTGGATTCCGGCTCAGCACACCTATTTGAAAAATAGGCACGACGAGTGCCAAGAACAAAAATCCTCTATATTTTAAGAAATTTCCTAATTATGGCATTACTAATTAAATGTTTGTGTTTTTGCAGGGAGAAAATCATGGTGATCGAATGGAAAGAGTGGGAACATAGAAAAGATGATGAGTTGGCCATGGGGGATCCAAATTGTTTGGATGTTCTCACGAATTGTGGGCTCCTAAAGGACTTCATGGTGCCATTCTTAAGAGCACAACCCTATCTACTCCAATACCTTGTTGGAGCATGGGATCCAAATGAAGGGAGATTCAACATGTGGGGACAAGAATTAAAAATTGATGCCACTAATATCTATTTCTTGACAGGGATATCACGGAGGGTAAAAAGACCCCGAATGACATGTACTCAGATCACAGGAGATTCCATGGACATGCTCATCAAAAGGATGTGTCCGGAGGCCCAAAAATCAGGCAAGGGAGGCAAAATTAAGATCGCAATAGTAGCTAACTTTTCATTGTGAGTCCTCCTTTCAACCATCACTAGAGAAGCTGGTTTGCAAGCCCCACATGAGGCCACCAAGACTCAACTCCAATTGGTCGCTGACTGCTTAAACCCCACATTATTCCACTGGGTAGAGGCGGTATCAAATAACCTCCAAAGGCAATTGACAAAATGCCGATGAGGTGATACCAAATAGCTCTAGTATGGCTCAATCCTCGTACCATTCATCCTGGAACAGCTTCGCATATTTCAGAGACCGGAAGTGGTCATGGCAAGGCCACAACCCCAAGAGCCACAGATCACTCGCTGTGCTATACTAACGCCTTGAGGAGGCGACGGTCAATAGATGTCGTGGAGGCCAAAGTTCTTCGAGTCGCTAGATCGCCAACTCGTTGTTGTAGAGGACTGGCCATATGTCAGGACTAACTTTAGTGGTGATCGAGACCTAGTCCTCCCTCTTGGGGAACACTGAGATAATAGAGGTAAGAAACTCGTTTTTTGATTTTTAAAGAGTTTTGTAATTTTTTGTTATTATTTATATATATATGTCTTGATCATTATGTTTCAATCATGTAGATGTTGGACCTGAAAGACCTGCAGGGTTGTCTCCCATTTCTCGAAGAGTCGAGAGGGAGTTCGAGATTTCCCCTCCTAGCGGAGATGTGGAGGACGCGATTTATCATGACCTGGAGGGCTTGACAAAGGGGATTTTGGATTATGCGGGATTTGAGGATGTCCCTCGACAGTACCAGTGACACACAACATGGGTGTTGAACAGGATCCACCGACTGTTTAGATGTGTTGTCTGAGTAGTGGTGTGCTACAGAGAGCATCACGCAGATTAGATCCCTAGGTTTATTTTCTGCAATTTTGAGAGACATGTTGTCTCATGATGTAACCTGAACACATATTTTTTGAGCACTATGATGTGCAGCATATGATATATATACATACCTATGCTTTGTTGTATCAACTTATTATGTCTCAATGTTTACTTTTACAAATGTCTCAAATGTCTATCTAACACATGATTTACTAATGCATCTGTTAATGTATTTAGTCTTCTAGGAATATATTGATATGTAATGAAATAAAAATTCCTTTCTAGTAAACGAACACATAAATACAACCTTAAAATATGAGGGGTTTTGATGTAATAATATCGGTTGAGTTGAAGAACATCAAGTTGTGTATCTAGATTTATGATCAAGACGCAAATATTGAGGGAAATAGCCTCAGTCAATAGCTCAATAACTGCACTATATTCAACAACATTGTTCGTAGTATATCCTAGACAAACACCTTGAATATCTACCAACTCACCTTGAGGATCATAGATAACCTATGCCGCGGAGGAAATATTCTAAGTACTACGACAGGCACCATCAACGAAACTAACATAAGGTGCGATAGACATTTGCATAAGAAGCAAAAAGACACAATAAGTGAAAAACACTTACACACCAAACCAAAACATGTAGAAAAATGAAAACACACTTATGTACACAGAAATGCACAAAAGGCTCATGATACTTCTTGAGATAAAGCTCGTTTCGGGGCTTATCTAAAGGATTTCCTTCATAATCAATCAGCTCATAGGCACCTTTTTGCAAAACACATTTTACAATGTAGGGCCCATGCCACATGGGTTCAAATTTACCTACCTCTACCTTATCATGAGCTTGATCATAAAAAAGGACTAAATCCCCTTCAATGAAGGAACTTAGGTTGGCCATTTGATCGAAGTGAGCTTTCACTTTCTTCTTCTGTGCCTCAATGACCAATGAAGCAAGTCGACGAGTCTCATCAAGATGTCTAAATAAAGAATACACTCCTCCACTAGAGTGGTATTTGGCAGTAATTCGATAGCTAATTTAAGAGAAGGAATTTCACATTCAATTGGAAGGGTAGCTTCCAGACCATAAACAAGCTGAAATGGTGTAAATCTACTAGCATCCTTAACCAAGGTTTGGTAGGCCCATAGATCGGAAAACAACATCAAATGCCAATTGGACCTATGCATTCCAATGGTATGTTGAAGCATGGTGACAAACACTTTGTTTATTGCTTCGACTTGGCCATTGGACTGGGGGTAATATGGCGTCGAGCTATCATGACACAAGCCCAATTAGGTTGTCAACTTAGCCATCATATAATTACGAAAAAGAGATCCATGATCTGTGACGATGGCCTAAGGGACTTTGAACTTGGAAATCACATGATTAAATAGAAATTGAGTAGCTGTCTTACCGTCGTTAGTCAATGTAGGCATCACTTCGACCAATTTCGTAAAGTAATCAAAGACAATGATGATATCCCTATGCCCCTTGGTCAAGCGAGGGTCACAGGTCATAAAATCAATGCCCCACATTGTAAAAGGGCCAACAGCAATGATAGGATGCAAGAGAGAAGGCGCGGCATGCATATTGCACTGGTAAATCTAACATGCATGACATGAACAGATGGCAAGAATGCAATCCTTGAAAATGGATGGCCAAAAATAACCAGCACGAAGAATATTCTGAGCAGTGGCATAACCATACATATGACTGCCATAGGCGCTAGAGTGATAGTCATTTAAGACTTTCTCAGCTTCCTCGAGGGTTAAACAACGGCAGAGAATAGAATCAACTCCAACACGGCATAACGTGTCTCCAATAATATGATACGGCTGAGAACGATGGCAAATGTGTCGCCGAGCATCCTTAGACAAGTCAGAGCGAAATGAAGGTGTTTGGAGGTAAACAATGATGTCACCATACCAGGGATCGAAGGTACTAATCAAGAAGAGCGTATCATCTGGGAAGGAGTCCTCTATCCGAGAGGGAGTGGAAGCAAATGGTAAGGAGAAAATCAACTCAGCGAAAATGAGTGACTTCTTAGATTTGGTAGTGGTGAACTCAAAATCAAACTCCTGAAGGATAACGATCCACTTGGTGTATTTCCCCCCAACAATTGGCATGACAAAATATATGTCATTGGGTTCAATCATAAATCACGGTCGTGGTGCGCAACAAAATGTAATGATGAAAACGTTGAACAACTTGAACAGCTACCAAGGCCAACTTCTCAACATAAGCATAGTGAGTCTTGATGTCAAGAAGGTTGAGGCTAGGATAATAATTGACATGCTTGGAACCATCATCATCATCCTAACCAGAACCAAGCCAATGGTACTATCAACGACAGCTAAATAAAGCGAGTAATCACGGTGATAGTTAGGTGGATGCAATAAAGGAGCAGAAACAAGAAGGGTCTTGAGTTACTCAAATGAATTTTGGGCAATTTCATCCCAAATGAATGGAATGTCATGCTTAAGCAAATGCATTTAACCTTTAGTGACCTTATCATAGTTAGGGATGAAACGACACAAGAAATTAGCATTCCCTTGCAAACTCTGCCACTGGTGCAAAGTAGCAGGAAGCAAGAGATTCAAAATAGCTTCGACCTTGAGTGGATCAAGACAAATACCCTCCTTAGAAATGAAAAACCCAAGGAGTCTACCGGACTCGATGCAAAAGACACATTTGTGCGGATTGAGATGAATGTGGTAATGTCTACAGTAAATAAAAATCTGACGGAGGTGGTTTGCATGGTCTGTGTGTTTAGTTGAATGAGTAGGAATATCATCCAGATAAAACTAAACAATGTGTCTAATATCATGAAAATCATAGGAAATCACTCTTTGGAAAGTCTCACCAGCATTCTTTAGACCAAAAGGAAGCTTTTTATAAGCAAAAGTACCCCATGGATAGATAAATGTAGTCTTGTTTTGATTAGTAGGTAAAATATTGATCTAGTTATAGCCAGAAAAGTCGTCCATAAAAGAGAATATTTCACTCCCAGCACAGTCGTCAATAAGCTGGTCAATAAACGCAGTGGGGTAGTTATCTTTCCTGCATGCATCATGATAATCAACACAAAATCGAATAGTGCCCTGCCTTTTAGTCACAGGGACAATTTTAGAGACCCCTTCTGTTAATGGAATAAGATAAATGACCCAACCTTGAGAAGTATTTCAACCTCTCCCTTAATGGCAACGGCTTTTCTTGGGTGCACAGGACATAAATGTTGACAAACCAGTTTCAGATAGGATACGTAGGTATCTCATGCACCACAATAGTTAGATCTATACTGGGCATTTCTTCATACGACCAGGCGAAGATGTCGCGAAACTCTCGGAAGAGACTAGTGTAAATCTTGATCTCCTCTGGTAAACAAGTTACTCCAATGTGAATGTTTTCAACAACCCCTAGTTTAACAAAGATGTCGATAGGCATGGTTTTCATGATATTTCCCATATTCCCTTCAAAAAAGACCTCATGAGTTAAGATGGGTGGCCGAAGCGGTTGAGAAGGAACATGGGAAGAAAATTATCAAGACATACAGTCATTGCCCCAAAGCTAGGAAGAAATGAGGAACGATGATGACTATCATCCCAAGGAGGATCCTCAAAACACAATGTTTCAAGAATAGCCTCATCAGAAGGAAACATCTCACACAAAGGATTAGGAGAAGAAATATCTCCAAGCCAATGGGATTGCACATACGTGTCAAGAGATCTACTCAAAGGAGTAGAGTCAGAAGAAGAAGCCGAATCCGAGACAATTTCCACATAGTTGAGCTCAGCAGGGCTCAATGGCATAACATCACCCCGTGAATATACCTGATCGAGGGGACGAATCACCCAAGGATCAAGGTTAACAGAGATCATATTGATGGAGGTGACATTAGGAGGTGGGAGCAGAAAAATTCCCATGAGGGCAGGAGCTTTAAAGAGCCCGACACCCACACTCTCATAAGGAATACTGGTATGCTCCACATATGGAACATTGCTTTCTAAGGAAGAAGAAGAAAAGAAGGACAACTAATCAATTCTAACAATTTTCCCTTGATGAGGAAAACAGAGTACGCAGAACAGTGAAGAAGCAACGACATGCATAGCATACGTCCAACTTCGACCCAGTACAAGGTTGTAAGTCAGATGGGCATCAAGAACCTCTACTTCGACATTGACCATCTTGCCTTCCAAGGTAATAGGAAAGAACAGGAGAATACCAAAAAGACGAGAATCTTTTCCATCAAATGCCTCCAAGGTATTCAAAGATTGACTCAAAGAGGGAGAACCAATGGCTTTCCAACGAGCAACGGACATGATGCAAGACGAGGCTCCTTCAACGATAACACTACGATGAATAGTCTTTGAGTTAATAACAACTTGGATGAGAAAAGAGATCTGGTGAGGTAAACACGGCACATGATTTTCAAGATCAAAATTAATCAACTCGGAATCAGCCAGATCAATTCCACCGATGGCAGATAGTAATGTCTTCCATTGGGGAGGACAACTCTGGAGAACCTCCAATGCAGACATATCTGAAGGACCTTGGGCTAGATCTTCAACAATACTATAGTGTTGTGCAGCACAAGCATTGGGATTATAGGAAGATTTTTGAGGAATTCCTTTAGCAGGTGGTCGAATGACGGGGGAACGCTAGAAGGAACTTCAGGTTCTTTCCCCATCGGCAAAGCATAATCTTTCGATCAAGTAGACACGTGAATAGGAATAGTCCCAATCATAAAGACTTGAGAACTAGATGAGGAAGAGGATTGAGGTTGGTCCACCATTTGAGTTTGTTGGGAAGGAAAAGGTTCTTTAAGCACAACAGGAATCCCTGAAGTCCCCTTAAGCAAATGCATTACCTCAGACTGTCGAGGACAGTCCTTAGTGAAGTGATCCTCATCATAGATAAGACAAGGATACGTAGGTTTTCCTTTAGAACCATCATCAATAGGAGTCTTAATAGGTTCTTTCTTTGGCATGTCTGACATAATTTTACCTATCCCTTTCTTCTTACCCTTCAAAGTTTTCTCTATCTTGGTGGACTGGATGGCATTAATTTCTGAGGTTTTCCCAAGATTGGATGGAGATTGAGAAGCAGTTTTAGTAGGAGAAATGGATTTCTTCTTCACAGGAGTCATGGAAGACTTTCAAGAAGATTGAGTGACGAAACAAATAACACCATCGACAGAAGTTGTTGGAAGAGCTTTAGAAGTTCCAAGTCGCGGAGCATCGGGCAAGATGTCATAAAGCGTGCCAGATTGGGAATATACCAAATCAAGATATTGAGCACACGCGATGGCTTGCTCTTTAGTGACACATGCCCCCATAGCAATATCTTTGGCTATTGGACCGACAAAAGAGGTAGTGAGCCAATTAGTTAATAGCTGATCAGGAATCCAGAACTTGATCAAACGGCGATGCCTTCTCCATTGATGAATATGATTAGAGATGTGGGTATTCGTGTCCTATTTCAGACAGGTAAGAAGATGCGTTCCCATTTCATAGCGAATTGGTAACTAAAAATACGTAAGGAATGTCATCACAAGAGAGTTAAAATCTTGGAATGTCCCACAAGCGAGTTCCATGTACCACTTTGCAGCAGAACCAATAAGAGTCCTTTGGAAAAGACGAAGAAGAATAGAATCGTCAAGCCAGGAATTGGATGAACACCAAAGGTGATAAGTCATGACATGTTCCTGGGGGTCTTCTCTAGACTTGCCTTCAAATTTAGGACAGTCACTATGGATCTTGGTTGGAACAGGTGGCCAATATGGATTATGAAGTATAGGATCATTTGTCAACTTCGACACGTCGGGCGGTTCCAAAGTCACAAGAAAAGGTAACTGAGGATTCAAAGACATCATGGGTTTTTGATAAGGACCAGTGTTACGATTCCAATTAGGGCCTTGTTGCCCCCATGGATCTTGTCCCAGAGGATTTTTCCCATAAGGGTTATAGTTTGGCAGATTGAAACCATACCTTGGTTGTTGACCTGGATTTTGACCTCCAACAAACCATTGATTACCAGCTTGACCAACAGGGGCACCATATTGATGCTGAAAATTATGATAAGGATTAACTTGAGGTTGTTGATAGTTCTGATATGGATTACCTTGAGGTTGCCCTTGGGGTTGCTGAGGTACTTGAGGATCGAACTGAAACTGAGGCCCAAACTACACCTTGGGTGTAGGTTGTATCTGATAAACAGGTTGAGCTTGGAATCCAAACTGAGCCCAGGGACCGGGTTGAGTTTGGGGACCAGCTTGAGCTTGAGGTCTAGGTTGCATTTGAACACTAGGTTGACCAATAGCTAGATTGACCTAACCAAAAGGTTGTCCTTGCTGAGTAGTAGGTTGGCCTTGTTGGAACTGGGGCTGACCTAACTTACCAAGAGGTTGTCCTTGCTAAGTAGCAGGTTGGCCTTGTTGGAACTGAGGTTAACCTAACTAACCAGAAGGTGGTCCTTGAGATAAAGGAGGTTTTCCTGAATAAGCAAAGGGTGAATCTGTTTGGGCTAAAGGTTGTCCCTAAAAGGTTTTTCCTTGCGAGCCCAAAGGTTGCCCTTGCTAACTATAAGACTGTCCTACCGAGCCATAAGGTTGTCCTTGTGAGCCGTGGTAAGTAGTATGATTCTAGGAAACTGATGGTGGAATTCGATTTTCAACTGGAGCCGTTTGAGGAAGAGGTCCAGTATAATACATATGGGCTCCATAGTGATCGTAATAGTGGAGAGGGTTATATGGAACAGACATCTGCTGAGAACCTAGAGGGTTATAAGTCAGATTTTGAAGAGAAAATAGATATTGACCATATGATAATCCCCCCGGAATGGAATTCGAGGAAATAGGGACATTACCCGTAGGTTGACTGACTCCAGACGCCAGAGGTGAAGGACCACCATCAGCGGGTCTGCAAGATATCCCAATAATAGCAGTGACCACCGAGGATGTAGTAATCTCACTAACAAGAGGAGCCGAAGATGCCACAAAAATGGTGGGCATCGATGGAACAGATGTAACCAATGTAACCTACATCTGAGGAATGGAGGTTGTGGCCGACTGAGTAGACATGAATGTACCTAAAGTCGGAACCATTGTACAAGACCATACAGAGCTCTGGTGTAGAGATGTAGAACCAAGTATGTCAGCCAGAGCGCGATAGCGAAGCGGTAATGAAACATCTGGAGAGGTGTGGAAAGGGAAACCTACAAGACGAAATTGATATTCACTAGTCAACACAAGGCTCTCTTGACTACTAATAGTACTCAACTCATCCATGTCGAAAGAGGCCATAGGAACTGAAGCACCAGGGGGAGTAGAAGGAAGATCCTCGTCTAAAAATTCCCAAATGTTGGGAGGAGTCCAATTGATATCAAGAGGTTCCTCACCAAGAGCTCAAGAGGCAAGAGGTTGAACACTTGGAACAATAACAAGAGTGCCACTAATAGATGATACCTCAGAAGAGATGGGGGAATAAGGCTCTCCGTCACTTGGTAAAGATGACGGAACAGATGAGTCTGCCAAGATGGTGTTATGCTCTTAACCTGCAAATCAATACCCAAGCGAAGAAAAGATACCGAAGAACACAAAATATGCGAAGAAAATATACCCAGAACACAGAATAGCAATGATTTTATTATTCAGAGAGAAATGTTCACAGGCCTCTTCGAGGGGGCAACCTCCAATAGAGCAGAGCTCGATTACAAAACAAGACACAATGCTCCTCGCAGGGAGTCTCTATCCTTTATATATGACTCATACATGCAATACCACGAGCCAATATCGTGGGTTTTATTAATACCATCTATCTAATACTACCGCCCATTTACCATCTATCTAATACTACCGCCCATTTGCAACTAACTGTGGTCCCGTTATTAATTGCGGGTTAACCACTTACAAATATTAATATGGGCTTTATTGGCTCTTGAATATGACGTGATCCCATGACATAAATAAGGGGGTTAGGGTGGGACCCTAACATGCCCTCCCCCTTAAGACTAGCCTTGTCCTCAAGGCTGAAGCTGCGGAAACTGCTGAAGAATAGTGGCGGGTTCCCAAGTTGCATCTTCCAGAGAGGTGTCTTTCCATTTGATGAGGACCTCCTTAAGCATGCGGCCGCGCAGGTGCTTCTCTCGTGTGTCTAGAACCTGTTCAGGTTGAAGCTAGATTGACCCTTCTTCGTCCAGTTCAGGTAGACTAGTTTGAACTCGGCAATTGTTCCCAATCACTTTCTTGAGGCACGATACATGGAAAACTGGGTGGATTTTTGCTATAGGTGGCAAAGCCAACTTGTAAGCCACTTCTCCAATGCGCTGAAGTACTTGGTATGGTCCGTAGAATTTTGGAGAGAGCTTTTGACAACCCTTGTCTTTGAGTGATGTTTGCTTATATGGTTGCAGCCTCAAAAAGACCTAATCCCCTTCTTGAAATTGGCGCTCTGAGCGATGTTGGTCAGCCTGTTGCTTCATACGGTTCTGGGCTTGATGAAGATTCTCGTGCAGATGGGCAAGCATGGTTGCACGGTGTTGTAGGAGTTGATCCACGGCTTGTACTTTGGAGCACCCCGTGAGATAAGAAGTAGGGGAAGGCGGAAGTTGTCCATAGACTGCTTCATAGGGAGTCATTTTGGTAGTGGCATGATAGTTGGTGTTATACCACCATTCCGCTAGAGGTAACCATTGTACCCAAAGGTGTTGTTTTTCTGAAGTGAAACACCTAAGGTAGGTTTCTAGACATTTGTTGACTGCTTCGGTTTGACCATCTGTTTGCGGATGATATGAAGTACTGAGTTTGAGTTGAGTGCCTTGTATTCTGAAGAGCTCCTGCCAAAAATTACTGGTGAAGATGGGGTCGCGGTCGGACACAATGGAAGTGGGCATGCCATGCAATTTGAAGATCTGATCCATGAAAGTTTGAGCAACCAAAGTGGATGTGAATGGTTGGGGTAGGGCGCAGAAATGAGCATACTTCGACAGTCGGTCCACAACCACCATGATGACTGACTTGTTCCCAGACTTTGGAAGACCTGTAATGAAATCCATGGAGACCTCCATCCAAATTGACGCCGGAATGGGCAATGGTTGTAATGTGCCTGGTGTGTGGACGGTTTCCCCTTTGTGGCGTTGACAGACGTCACATTCTGCTACGAAAGTAAGGATGTCCTGTTTCATGCCGGCCCAAAAAAATGATCTTCTGGTGCGAGCATATGTCTTCTGAAAGCCCGAATGTCCTGCAATGGGAGATGAGTGCAATTATGCTAAAATGCGACTTTTGAGGGTGGATGTTGGTGAAATTACGACTCTGTCCTTGTAGCGAAGAATATCATTTTGCCACGAGTAGCCCTTGCTGGAATTAGGATCTACTTGCAATTGAGAAATGAGTTGAGAGAGCCCAGGATGTGAAAACCATTCCCTGCGAGCCTCTTCAATCCAGTCTGGAATGGGGAGTGAAATTGCGAGCAGAGTACTTTCCTCCTCAAATTGGCGCGACAATGCATCTGCTACCCTGTTGTCTTTCCCTTTCTTGTAAATGATCTCATAATCATATCCCAGTATTTTGGCTAACCATTTATTTTGTTGTGGGGAAGATAGGCATTGCTCCAAAAAATATTTAAGACTGTGATGATCTGTGCGGATTTGGAAACGTCGCCCCAACAAGTAAGGTCGGCAGGTCTCGACGGCATGTAATATGGCCATCATTTCCTTCTCGTAGGTAGATTGGCCCAGATTCCTCCCACTTAGTTGTTGGCTGGTGAAGGCCAATGGTCGCCCTTCCTGCATTAAGACTGCTCCAATACCTGTTCCCGAAGCATTAGATTCAATGACAAATGATTTGGTGAAGTCCGGTAGTGCTAAGACAGGAGTGGAACACATGGCGGTTTTGAGAGCGGTAATGCCTGTTGTGCTTCTTCGTTCCAGAAGAAGGAATTTTTCTTTAGGAGTTGCGTTAGGGGCTTCGCTATGCGGCCATAGTTGCGGACAAATTTACAATAATAGCCTGTGAGACCCAAAAATCCTCTCAAGCTTTTCAAGGTCTTAGGTTGAGGCCATTCTTGCATTGCCTGGATCTTTTTTGGGTCCACCTTGACACCTTCACGCCCCACAATGTGGCCCAAATACTCAACTTCTTCCATGCCAAACGAAAACTTAGACATCTTGACAAATAATTTATGCGTGCGGAGCAGTTGCAAGAGTAGATCTACATGCTGAAGATGTGCCGTCCAAGTGCCACTATAGATGAGGATGTCATCGAAGAAGACAAGGACAAATTTTCTGAGATATGGTTTGAGGAGGTGATTCATAAGGCTCTGAAAAGTAGAGGGGGAATTACAGAGACCAAATGGCATGACCAGGAACTCATAATGGCCTTCATGAGTTCTGAAAGCTGTCTTGGGAATGTCGACTTCCTTCATGCGAATTTGGTGGTAGCCTGAGCGAAGATCCAACTTAGTGAAGAATTGAGCCCCATTGAGTTCATCCAGCAAATCGTCAACCACTGGGATGGGAAATTTATCTTTGACTGTTAACTTATTGAGGGCCCTGAAGTCTGGACACATCCGCCACTCCCCATCTTTCTTGAGGACCATGACCACTGGAGATGAATAAGGACTAATGCTGGGACGAATGACACCTGCTTCCAACAATTCCTTGATGATTTTTTCTATTTCATTCTTTTGGGTGAACGGATATCTGTATGGCCTCACATTTGGGGGTTGGGCCCCTGGAACCAATGTGATGCTATGATCATGTTCCCCTCGCGAGGGTGGAAGCTCATGAGGCTTGTCAAAGACAGTCCGATGTTTATTTAAAATCTGTTGCATCTCAGGATGAATTGGCTGGGGCATGGTGTCGACTACCTGGATGGCATTAAATTGAGCTACCACTCCATGATGGCCCTTTTTTAACAATTTTTCCATCCTATGCGAGCTGATGATAGAGGGGGCTCCCGCCTGTAGTCCACGGAGGGTATGTGTGGAGTTTTTCTGCTTAAAACTCATATATAACTCCTGGAAATCCATTGTGATTGGCCCAAGAGTGCGGAGCCATTCCGCGCCGAGGACAATGTCGCAACCCCCCATGTGTATTGCAAACATGTGGGTTTTCAATTGATAATCCCCCATTTGAATTTTGACATTTTCACAGCAACCTTCACATTCATTGTGCCCCCATCTGCAATCTGGACTTGGAAGTTAGAAACTGCCCGGACGAAACAATGTGCTGCTTCAACGATATTTTGGTGGATGAAATTATGGGTACTTCCACTATCAATCAAGACTATTACTGGGTGATGTTTAAGAAAACCCCTGATTTTGAGAGTTTGAGGGGAAGAAATTCCGGCCAATGCATTCAGCGAAATAATTGGTTCATCAGATACAATCTCTTGTTGGTTATCTTCTTCTATCACCTCCGGTTCCTCAAGTGGTGGATCTTCCTCTGTGGAGCTGTAGTCAGTGGCATCTATTTGAAAAAACTTGTGCTCTTTGCATTTATGACCAGGGGAATATTTTTCATCACAGTAGTAACATAGTCCTTGCTTCCTTCTTTCGGCCATTTCCGCAGGTGACACCTTTTGAATCTTAAGTGTCTGAGTCATATTGGGAGCCTGTGAGGGACGACCTTTAGCGGGGAAGTTGGGGCGGCTGGATTGGGCTGTTAATGCACGTTCCACCTTACGGGCTACCTGGCAAGCCTCTGTCCATGTGGGAGGGTGGTGGAGTAGAACCTGAGCTTTGATGGCTTCTTTAAGACCACTGATAAAGCATTCCATGTAGAATTCATCTGTGAGACCCTTAGTGCGGAAGGCTAAGGCTTCAAAAGTAGTAATATATTCCTCCACTGTACCCGTCTGTCGGAGCTTAGTGAGACGCCCCAAAAAAGAGTCTTCCTGTTCAAAGCGACTGCGAAGAGTTTTGGAAAATTGGGCCCAATTCTGAAAATGTCCATTGCAACGCTGATGCCATTCCTTCCATTGCCATCGTTCATTGTCCAAGTACATGGTGCCAACCATAAGCTTAGTCCCCTCATCTGTGATATGATTCAATTGGAAGTACTGCTCCATTTGTGCTAGCCATGCGGACGTGTGAGAACCATCAAATTTCTGCATATCCAACTTGGGAGGTCGCTGACTGGGTGGTGGATGGGAGTGCCAAACGTGAGGAGAGTGGCTAGACTCACCCTCATGGTATTCATGGCCATTATACGCCTCCTCGTGGGCTGGCTTCTTGCCCTTTGAGAATGCCTCCTGTATCTGGTTACTCATTCCTTTAAGCTCAAGTTCTATGTGGTCACTCATTCCTTGAAGGTTAAGTTCGATCTTGTTCACCGCAGTTTGGAGGGAGTTGACATAGTTTTCAATTTTATCGATCCTTTCATTGGCCATCGCTTGAGCGCGAGTTTCTACCATACACCAACCTGATGAAAAATTGGGACTGCCTAAAAAAATTTACTAAGAAATTGAATGGTACCACCTTGCTCAGCTCGTCGTCCTGATACTGATGGGCTAGGTCACCAATAAGCGCCCCGGAAAACTCCTAATGGAGTTTTACTCCTTCCTGATCAATACTGCAGTCGCCAAATCCTCAAACTGTCAATGCCGCCAAAAGTCCTGCGAAAATCATATCCAGGTACAGGAACCCTTCGCAACTACTCCGATCTGGTGGATCTGAGATATCTGAATGGTGGAACAACCGCTGCCGCTGATCTGGAATATCCGATCTGGTGGATCTGAGAGATCTGAATGGTGGAACAACTGCTGCTGTTGATCTGGAATATCTGATCTGGTGGATCTGAGAGATCTAAATGGTGGAACAACTGCTGCTGCTGATCTGGAATAGATGATGTGTGATCCCCCGATAGAAAGGGAACTATGGTCTTGGGGAGTGTCAGGTGCTACAGATCGCAATATACATAAGGGTCTGGCAGTAGTACTCGGCCCAATGTTTCAGGGCTCTAACTAAGGAGGATCGACCGTACCCTTAGCCATACAACCCGACTACCCTATCGTACGGGCGAGTAATCTCTCCGAGTGCTGTTCTCGGTGTACTGTAGCAACAAGACGGCCGAAGGTTTATCTATGGCGAGGTTTCAAGGGAGCTAGGGGGCTTCCTATATAACCAGAGGGTACGTGGAAGACAGTCCGTGCGCGGTTCTGTCTAATGCGCTACTACTCGAAGGGGTACCCACAGGGGTTACAAGGGAGTCCAATAGACGTGACCACCTCTTGTATTTCCTGCGTGCATGCCTCCCCAAATCCGCAGGTTTATGCGCTTAACGACAGATCCTGTGGTTTAAAGACGCCGGAACACGTCTCTAGCCAAAAAAATTTTGCTAAAATTTGGAGATCCCACCGAGCCCTGGAAAGTGCTCTGATACCACTTGTTATGCTCTTAACCTGCAAATCAATACCCAAGCGAAGAAAAGATACCGAGAACACAAAATATGCGAAGAAAATATACCCAGAACACAGAATAGCAATGATTTTATTATTCAGAGAGAAACGTTCACAAGCCTCTTCGAGGGGGAAACCTCCAATAGAGAAGAGCTCGATTACAAAACAAGACACAATGCTCCTCGCAGGGAGTCTCTATCCTTTATATATGACTCATACATGCAATACCACGAGCCAATATCGTGGGTTTTATTAATACCATCTATCTAATACTACCACCCATTTACCATCTATCTAATACTACCACCCATTTGCAACTAACTGTGGTCCCGTCATTAATTGCGGGTTAACCACTTACAAATATTAATATGGGCTTTATTGACTCTTGACTATGACGTGATCCCATGACATAAATAAGGGGGTTAGGGTGGGACCCTAACAGATGGCCTAAACTCAAAAGACCAGGAGAAAATATTTATTTAAGAGGGATTTAATTTCTTTTCAAGGATATTACTCATGATGTGGCCAAAATTAACAAGTAGGATGTTATCGTGGGAAAATAAATTTTAGGACATTGGAACAAAAATTTGCCTTTTCATGTTTAAAGAGTCGAGAAAAAAGGGCATAAGATGACTCTAGTCTCCTTCGAAGTTTAATGAGCCTGAAAGGATAAGTGCTCAGATGATCCTTTTACTTTTAAAGAGTAAAAAAGGAATGAAAGTGTCTGCTCTGGAATTCTAGGCAAAAGGTTTGCCAGAGAAATCGTAAAACTGCATATACACCTTGGTAATAAAATGAAAGAGAAATGACCAAGGACCTTCCATTCGGCGGTTAATCTTCCTGAATGTTGTGTTCAGTGTGTTATGATTCGTAAGGTGGAAGACTCTACTTCCTATGGATAATAAGATTGTAACCTAGTGGGGTCTCCAATCATATATGCGACGGTACAAGGAGCACTAGTCCGTACTAGTACTTATCGAATCACTAAAGGAGGAATCACCCAACCTTAGTGAAAACAACATCCACTAGGTTTAATGATGTCAGAACACGTCTCTAGCCTAGACCTCTAGATATGTGAGCATTAAGTTAAAATGTGTTTTTAGATTAATTCAATAAATTTTAGTAGTTAATCTTGAATTAAATTTCAGTTTCAAGACCCTACCGAATGTATCTTCAAAATCTCCTAGAATGAAACTAAATGAGTAAAGAAACCATTCCTTTTCAATGAAAAACTAACTAAATAAAAGTGAGGTTTATTTCAAAGCAATCAAAGTGACAACCAAGAAAATGTAAGAAAACCAATCAAGAGGAAAGAAAATGCTTCTATCTTCCACTAATTTGCAAGCAACCTAATTAAGAAAATGAAAAACACATCCTTTGCTTTTCAATTTCCAAGTGGCAATAATTTACTAATGCAAAGGATTGTTCTTATTTCCTAACACAAAATGAATGCAATATTTTGATTTTTCAAATAAATGACAAGAAACCAAATGCAAAACTCAAAACAATGCTAGTTTTAAAACTTTTTCGAATGAAATCATTCAATAAGTAAAGAGAAACATTTTACTCTAAAACGAATCAAAGACTCAAAACCAAGAAGATGTTTGTTTTTGCAAAACTGGAAAGCTTTCTCACTGACCAGGAAGTAATGTGATCTATGCCAAGTGAAGGAAGGAAACCAAACAAACAAGACTTGAAATTTTTGGTAACCAAATGTCACATACCAATCAGGAAGATGAAAAAATAATTAATAAGGAGAAGCCTCAAACAAAGCAAGGGATCGTGCCAAACACAGCTCAAAGATCCAAACGAACAAGTAACCCAAGAAAAGCTAATGTTTCAAGAAACCCTAAGGTAAACAGGTCACACAGTTCAAAAGGAAAAGTTTCAAGGTAATGAAACCTGGAGTCAAATATTATAGCAATCAAAAATTTGACACACAATAAATAGGTAGAAGACAAGCTCAAAAATATAGGACACACTGGCCAATCATCAAACAAGACCTCAAAATCAAAACCTACAGGAATCTTCGTGAGCATAAAACTGATAACATGCGCCGACAATAAAACGTCGCACCACCCTAACTAGCCACTTTGAAATGTCATCGCAGAAGGACACTAGTTAACAGCATTGAGCCAATTTCAGAGCTCTTCGCGACTGTGAAGCTATTTAATTGTGCCAAATAGTAGAAGGCGGAACTAATCAGATAGCGCAGGCATGACTATCTTCGTGGTTGTCATAAAATAAACATCGATGACCCTAAAACAAAGGAAAAATTTTAAAATCCAGCTAAGGGAAGGCTATACCTATCACTTATGACAGAGGGAAAACTACCAGGAGTAGTCAAACAACCCATAACATGAAGAATTCATCCCGAAAGTAAAGGAGACAATAAATAAGAAAGAAAAAATCAAATCAAGAGACAAAAGACAACAGTCCCTAGTATGGTCACTAACTTGTGACACAGACAAGTTCCCTTTGCGGACAAGGCAACCCCTCTAGCCCTAGAGTGGGTCTAGTCATAACAAAGACAATACAAAAGAAAATTTCCTTAGAAAGCTGATGTCATGAAGGCCTACCTTCAAATTGTCATTCGATGAAGTCCCTGTTGTGTTTCTCCAGCACTCATTCTTCTGATCACTTTTACCTGAAAACAACATATAGAGAACAACCACGAACATAATAGAATACGACAAAAATGATCTACTTAAAGAGTCAAGGAGCTTCAAGCTATCACTATGCAATTTGACACAAGATATAGGAAATAAGATGTTGATTTGTATTACTGTAAACTAAAATAGAACTTACACTGAAGCCTTGACATTGTAAGCCTCCTCGAAGAGTCTTTTTAGCATGTCTCCGCAATCATTCACTCATGAGCTGTCTCCCAAAAAGATGAAAAACTCTCTCTCCTACCCAAAAATGCTAATGCTAGAAAATTCTCACAATCAAGCCAACTCCACTCAAAACTATCCCAAGCTAAGTTACATAAGAGGCTACTTCCACACTCTAGCAAAACTCTCTACTTCTACAGCTAAATTATTGAACTCTGAAGCTAGATGATCTCAGCCATGGAGGAAGTATTTATAGGAGGAGGAGCTTCCATAAGAGATGGGACAAATAGCTTATCCCTTTGAGAGGTTGCACAAAAGGTGGAACAACCATCCCAGAGGAGAGAGGCGAGCTCATTTGAACCAACAACCAACCTTACGACCACCGATGAAGTTGTTACACTTTGAAGCTTCGACGAGTTGTTTTAAAATATTGCCAAAAGTAGCTTGTCATGAGTGCAAAATAGAGACAGAGAAAAGACGTTGCTAGGGCTAGTTCAATATTGGCCATCTTCACGGGTGGAACAACTAATGACCCATGACTACCCAAAAACATAAGTAAAAAATGGTCTGCTCTAGGAGTAGTGAAATAAGGTATTCTTCCTGAGATGACAAGGAAGACATTGACACATAATTTGCAACATGACACAAGGCAATGTCAATAACATGGATCGACAGTGTTTGGATTAGGGAGTGTGAGTTTGATGACAAATTACTCTGTAACAGATGCCCCCTATATCATGAAGGGCGAGAGAGTGGGAAGGGTGAAATGATTTACGAATCCATAACTGAAACAAAACACCATCATGGATAACTTACAAACGCAAGTACAACTGATATATCTGATACATGAGTACATAGTGAAAGGAAATACATGTGCATAAGGCATGGGCGCAACCATCCATAAGATAAACATAAATGATCTGTGGCATGGACGCAACCATCCAATCAAAAGGACCATATGAAAGACTCAGGTATGGTCATAGCCATCCAATCAAAAGAGTCATGTATACAATCATGAATCAATCCACACAACCTGGACATGTGTAATCTGAGCCCAGGGTCTTGAATCGCAACCTGATCAAGGTATAAATTTTAATATGCGAATAGATATGATGAAGTCGAGCATACTAGAAAATTTCTTGATTACCGGTCAATGATGTAAACTGTTAACAAGCGCAAGAGAGGCCACTAGTGATGTCAATGGTTCTCAAGGTACTACGAGTACAATCCATGAAGCATGAAGAATGAGTTGAAGTCGAACACTCATGAAATCACCTGATCGAAGGCCAATGATGAAAGCCTGTTGTCAAATGTGAAGAACATGCCATTAAGGCATGAAAGCTCCAAGGTACCAGGAAGGAGTCTCTGTAGTTTGCAAGGAACTCCTTGCAAACATATCTTGACCAATTATATTGCACAACCTTTGTGCAGTGTGCAGCAAGCGCTATAACCAGTGCCAAAACTTCATCTACACAACACTTTCTCATGATCTTTCCAGTGAGGATTTGGGCAGTGAACTGAACTGCCTGGTCTTGTATGGACAAAATTAACTACCTTCACAACTTTTTGACAAGACCATACTCCTTCATTTTGTTAGCTAGATCCTTTTCTTTTGCTTTCCCTACAAATTCCTTAGAAGGGGCCGCTCCCTTGTGGGGTAACCTCGTGATCTGATACTGAGATCTAAGACAAATAATAAGGTATTACAGACTCATGTGCTTGGATTTGCCTATGTTATTTTATGCAATGGATCGATCAAATTGCGAAATACATAGACTATGAAGCAGTAAAAGACTATAATAGATGAACACATAAAAAGACAATAAGTTTAATAAGAATTTCACCGAATACTCCTGGGCTACATCTCCTGGTCCAGCCTTCAGTGGTGGCATCTTTATTATGTCTTCAAGTTAGAGTTTTTACAACAGTATGAGCTCAATTTGAGACTCAATACACAACAGATATAACAAAAATAGTTTGCTTGAACCTCTCAAGCTTTCTTTGAGTACATAGACTCTCTGAATCACTCTCCATCTCTGTCTTAGCTCTGTCTCGGCATTGCCTTGAATACTACTTCCTTTGTTTTCTCTCTGTCTATGGCTTTAAAGCCAATCTTAGATGTCTGTTCGTTTCTTCTTCTCGGCTTTCTGTCCCCCAGGCCTCTGTCCACTTGAATCCCTCTTCTAGTGTTACATAATCATTGCATAACACCTAAAGAGGAGGTGGCCACCTATTCTACAATGTAAGAGTGCCTCGGTCCCTTGAAATCCTTCGGAATCCCAAATGCGGTCGCTTTCTGCTAACATGGGAAAATGCATTCACGACTGTGAAATTCCCCAAAACACAGTTCATTTCAGACTCAAAATTCCTTAAATATGGTCTATTCCTCTATTGGGTACAGCCTCAATCACTATCGCAAGTCGCTTCGGCCCTGCTCCAAGGTTCCCCTTTGTATTTTAGAAATACATTAAAACTGCGAAAATGCATTAAAAATGGCTTTACTTTGGATCTCAAATCCTATGAAATAACATTTATATAACCATCAGGTCTGGTTCATTGGATCGTAGATGTTTATGTGTATATGCCCACTCCTCTATGTAGCCCCGATTGTGATATCGCAATGCGATTGATCGCAATCGTACATCGCGATAAACCTGGGCCATTGTAAGCGCTCTTGTAATCTCTTATAGTGATACTGCAATGCAACATGGGCCATCGATATGCGCGCTTGATCAGCAATCCAAGTTGACTCCGTCGGTCACTGTCGCAAGTGTTATATAGTCTAGGCTAATATCTGCTCGTTGCCACCACCAATTGTGATTTGCCAGTTACATCTGGGCCATTGATCGACAAGATCTATCGACTACTATGCATTAATTGATCAACCTCTGATACTTTGTTTTTTCACTAATTTAACGTGTTTTTTGTCTCCTGATAGTGTTTTTCCACCATTCTAAGGGTTTTCTCATGTGATGGTTTTGATCTTTGGCATGATTTTATGAGATTTTGAAGACTTAGAGAGTGTTCTTGGATCCATTTGGATTATGCCTTTCCACTGAAAAGGATTTTGGACCACCAAAAGTTGGTTTTCAAGCGTCGCCCAAGTGAGGATACAGCTGTCTCACTTGCCCAATCTCTATCCATTTTGCACTACTAGATTTTGAACCTTTGAGCCCAATTCTAAGGTACTCAACATCCCCTCTGTGCGTGGTTCTCACCTTCCTGTCCAGAATTGTATCTTCATGTAGCTCGTTGAGATATTTAGGCAAAAGATCATCAATGTAAGGCAATTGACTTTGCTATTGGGGATCTTCAATTAATGAAGGTTCAAACAATCTTAAGTTTTCTACATTTACCGAAGAGATGTGCATGTATGCTAGTAGATCAAGGTGGAAAGCGTTCTCACCAATTTTCTCAAGTACCTTAAAATTTCCATACCTTATTAGCTTCAACTTCTTTCATTCACCTTGCATTTTGTCCTTGCTGATATACAGCCAGACTTGATCACCAACTTGGAAATTGTGCTCCACCTAATGCTTATCATGCCTTACCTTGTACTTGGCTTGGCTCTTTTCCAGTTGTTCCTGCACTGCCTGGTGAATTTCTTGGATCTGTTCAATGAACTTGGTTGGTTTGTCCACATCACTGTGTCTAGCAATTGCTATGTCTTTTTCAAAGACAAAATCCAGGGGAGACCTTGGTATAGAACCAAAACAGGTCTCAAAAGGAGATCTTTGTGTAGAATAATTTTTAGCACAGTTGTAAGCATGTTGCACATAACATAAATGTTTATCCCAAAGCTTGGGATGCTTGATGCAATAACCCATGAGCAACTGAATCACTATCTTGTTGAATACCTCTATTTGGTCATCTATGTGTGGATGAAAGGTTGTGCTTTTCTTTAGTCTGGTGTCCATTAATTCCCACAAACTTAACCAAAACTTCCCAAGAAATTGGGAATCTCAATCAAATACTATGGAAGTGGGTAACCAAAAATGCACCCTGACATGCTGAAAGAACAAATTCAATGTTTTCTCAGCTGTAATCTGCTTGTTACAAGGTATTAAAATAAACATTTTGCTGAACCTGACCACAATAACATATAAATAGTCATGTCCCTTTCTAGATTTTGGCAATCCCCCAACAAAGTCCATGGAAACACTTTCCCAAGGATGGGAAGGAACTGGTAGTGGAGTGTACAAGACTAGTTTTCTATTGTTGGGCTTGGTTTTAGCACACATGGTACACCCTCTTACATATATAGAAATTGTTTCATGCATTCTTGGCCAATAGCAGTATCTTTGCAATTGTGCAACTGTTTTACTTACCCCAAAATGACCTGACATCAGAGAAGTATTTGCTTCCCTAATTATGTTGATTCTTTCAATTTGGGGAATGCATAGCTTTCCCAAATGATACAAGAGTTGGTCCTTAACATAGTAATCCAATTCTTCTACCTTTTTGCGATTACTTAAAGCTGCATATACATCTTTAAATTCTATATCTTGATCATATTGTTCAATGTAGCTTTCATGCATTACTAAGTTATGCTTAAGTATAGTAGATGCATTTATGATTGGTTTGGACAACATATCTGCAACTTTATTGTGTATGCCCTTTTTATATCTGATGACTAAATGAAAGTTATGTAGGAAACCCATCCACCTATAGTGTCTTGATTGCTACAATTTAGTTTGTGAGTGCAAATACTGAAGTGGTTGATGATGAGTATGTATAATTGTTTCTTTGCCCGTTAAGTAATGTTTCCAATTCTTTACACTTTAGACTAATGCATATAATTATTTATCATATGTAGGATAATTGACTACTTCAGAATTAAAAGTCTCAAAACGGTAGCATGTGGGTTTACCATGTTGCATCAACACTGCTCCCATGGCATAGTCACTGGCACCTGTTTCAAACTGAAATGGTTGTTGAAGATTTGGCAATGCTAGTACTGGTGTTGTACTAATTTTTTCTTTCAAGGTGTCGAAGGCTTTCTACTGTTTGCCTCCCCACTGAAACACCTTGTTCAATCCTGTCAAAGCATGTAAGGGAGCTGCAATTAAGGAAAAGTTAGCAATAAACTTTCTCCAATATTATGCTGCTCCTAAGAAGCTTCTAAATTTTGTAGCAGACTTGGGTTTAGGCTAGTTTACAATGACTGAAACCTTAGAGGGATCTATCTTCAATTCACCACCCCCTACAATATGACCCAAATAATTCAAAGATGTCTTACCTAATTCACATTTTGATAATTTAACATAGATATTTTCTTTTTTCAAAACATATAGAGTCTTCTTTACATGCTTCAAATGTTCTTCCCGTGTTTTACTGAAAACACAAATGTCATCCAAATATACAATTACAAAATCATCAATAAAAGTCCTGAGTACATCATTCATAACTCTCATGGAAGTAGCAAGGGCATTAGTTAAGGCAAAAGGCATAACTAGCCATTCCTACAGCCCTTGCTTTGTTTTGAAAGTAGTCTTCCATGCATCTTGCTCCGCTACTCTGACCTGATGGTAACCACTATGCAAGTCCAACTTGGAAAATTAAACAAGTTCTTTCAACTGATCCAATAGATCATCAATGTGAGGAAGGGGATAACGATTCTTGATTGTTATTTTATTCAGTGCTTGGTAATCAATGCATATCCTCCATGAACCATCTTTCTTCCTCACTAACACGATTAGAGATCTGCGTGGTGATGTGCTTGGTCTTATGAACCCTTTTTCGAGTAGCTCCTGTATCTGCTTCTTGATTTCTACATTCTCTAAAGCAGATAACCTGTACATTTCGATGTTAGGTAATGCAACATCTTGCTACAAATTAATATCATGTACAATTTCCCTTTTGGGTGGCATAAATTTAAGTTATAAGATATCATATTCTGAAACAACTTTTTCTAAATCAGCTTGTTGTTTAGCATCACAGCCTTCAAATACATTGGTTTTATCAAGTTTCTTTTCCTTTACAACCATCAATAAAAATTGCTTGCATGAATTTACAATTCTTTTCATCTGCCTTGAGTTTATGAGAGTATAATTATTCTTGAGTTTATGAGCCCTTCAATATATTTGATTCCATGTTTAACGAGTTGATACTTATTTTCAGCTCTATATAAAATGTCTTTTCTATCATACAAGTAAGGACTTCCTAAAAATAATTCCACATATATCCAAGGGAATGATATCTAACTCAACCTCATCTAAAAATGTTGACCCAAAAGAAAACCTAAGTTTACATTGTCTAGTCACTTGTAGCTTTGCTTTATCACATACCCAACCTAATGGATATGGCTTCTTGTGAGGTGTGGTTAGTGATCCTAGATTCTTTACAGTTGCTTCAGAAATTAAGTTTACTTGTGAGCCACTATCAAAAAAAGTATCAATCTTTTGATGCTTTCAAATAACTCTAATATGAAAAATATGATGTCCTTTCCTCTCATTTTCTTCACTATCAATAGTTTGTGCAGAATTAGATGCTTTATAATTTTTACCTTTTATACCTGTGGCTGCGGTTGTTGTTTCATAACCTGAGTGTGACCCCAAATCTTTCTGTATAGTAGCAATAGTCTTCTTCTTCTTGCCATTGAACTTCTTGGGTTTCAGCTCCAGGTGCAAATACCAACAATGTTCATCATCATGTCCATCCTTCTTGAAGTGAGTGCATGAAGGTTTGGCCTTCTGTATAGCGTTTGCCTTCCTCTCTTTCCAGTTCTGCTTCCTCTTTTCCTTGTTCTTGCTTGCAGTGGGTTTTGATGATCCCCCAATCTCTGGGTTCACATTCTTGCCTCTGGCCTCTAGATGGGTAGCCTAAAAAGATACATCATCTATGCTAGTAGGGTTAAACATGAGAATGGTGTGCCTCAAATAGCTATGTAGACCACCTATATACTTCAGCAAAGTTTCAAGTGAGTCTAAACAAATTCCTAGAATCAAAGCTCTTTTTCTAAATTCTTGGGTGTATATTTGTACACTTTTCCCTTTTAATTGGCGAAGAGTTTTCCAACTCATCATAGCTTGCTGCATATAAGCTAGTGGATATAATTGTTTTCTAATTGTATAAACAAATTCACTCTAGACAGAAAGAATTTTACCATGCTTCTTCAAGTAATCTTGTGTCCTGCCTTCCCACCATACCAAGGTAGTTCCTCCAAGGTGTAGGCTAGCCAACTAAATTTTACTCCTATCTGAATCAATGCTATGCACCCAACAATACAAATGAATCTTTCTAATCCAGTTATCTAGCTTCTTTACATTTAATTCTCCATCATATATTAGCAAATCAAATATAACATCTAATTTAATCAAATATGTTTTCTTCTTTTTATTTTCAGGGCTATCACGAGGTGTGGATAAAGGAGCATCTTTTCCGTTCCCTTTGCCTTCAGAATGGCCATCTAGAAGAGATTCTTCGATTCCTTTGTCTTGTTTGGAGGTTGAAGAATCTTCACATCAACCTTTCTTAAATTCTCAATGCATTTCTTCTATAATGGCTCTCATGGTCATGAAACTGTCCATGAATTGAGTCTGATTCCAAGGGATTTTATTTTTCCATTTTCTTCCTAGGATAGACTCTACCAATTTCTAGGTTAGTTTTAACCAGTTTTCCTTCTCCTAATTTGAGCTTTGACCTAGTTATCATTCACCAATCTAGCACAAGCTTGTCTAACCTTAGTAAACGTAAAGCTCTGATACCACTTGATCTGATGCTGAGATCTAAGACAAATAATAAGGTATTACAGACTCATGTGCATGGATTTTCCTATGTTATTTTATGCAATGGATGGATCAGATTGCAAAATACATAGACTATGATGTAGTAAAATACTATAATAGACAAACACATAAAAACACAACAGGTTTAATAAGGAGTTCACCCAATACTCCTGGGCTATATCTCTTGGTCCAGCCTTTAGTGGTGGCGTCTCTATTATGTCTTCAAGTCAGAGTTGTTACAATAGTATGAGCTCAATTTGAGACTCAATACACAACATATATAATAGCAAGAGTTTGCTTGAATCTCTCAAGATTTCTTTGAGTACACAGACTCCTTGAATCACTCTCTGTCTCTATCTTAGCTCTGTCTCGACACCTCCTTCAATACTGCTTCCTTTGTTTGCTCTCCGTCTGTGGCTTTAAAGCCAATCTGGTCTGCCTGTTCGTTTCCCCTTTTTGGCTTTCTATCTGCCGGGCCTTTTTTCGATCGAATCCATCTTCTAGCATTACAAAATCATTGCATAACACCTAAAGAGGAGGTGGCCACCTATTTTGCAATGTAAGAGTGCCTCGGGCCCTTGAAATCCTTCGCAATCCCAAATGTAGTTGTTTTTTCCTAACATAGGAAAATGAATTCACGACTGTGAAATTCCCCAAAACACAGTTCATTTCGGACTTCAAATGTCCTTAAATATGGTCTATTCCTCTCTCAGTTCCGTCCTCAATCGCTATTGCAAGTCGCTTCGGCCCTGCTCCAAGATTCCCCTTTGTATTTTAGAAATACGTTAGAACTGCAAAAATGCATTAAAAATGGCTTTTCTGCGGATCTCAAATCTTATGAAATAAAATTTATATAATCATTAGCTCCAGTTCATCAGATCATAGATATGTATGTGTATATTCTCACTCCTCTGTGTAGCCCTGACTGTGATATCACAATACGATTGATCATAATCTCACATCATGATAACCCTGGGCCATTGTAAGCACCCTTGTAATCTCTGATAGCGATCTTGTGATGCAACATGGGCCATCGATTTTTGCTCTTGATCGATGGTCCTAATTGACTCTGCCAGTCACCGTCGCAAGTGTTAAATAGTTTGCACCGATATCCGCTAGTTGCCACTACCGATTGCGATTCACCGATCAGATTCTGGGCCGTTGATCACGAGATCTGACGGCTACTATGCATTCATTGTTCCATCTCCGATACTCTTTTTTTTCACTGATTTAATGTGTTTTTGGTCTCTCGATAGTGTTTTTCCACCATTCTAAGGGCTCTTCTCATGCGATGGTTTTGATATTTGGCATGATTTTACGAGATTTTGAAGACTTAGAGGGTGTTCTTGGATCCATTTGGATCACCTCGTTACCATATGGGTCAACGTATCTGTTATTGGGATAGGCTTCCCTAGCAACATAATCCTATCATGCATCATCACGAGGAGCTAGCACACACATACCATATTGATAGGGAGTGATTATAGTGCGATACTAATAACATATTCAACAACCTTGACTGCTCAACACCGTGGACCCACTTCATGGGTTCCAAATTTTTAACTCATGTGTCATCATAGTAGATCTTTGTCATATACTTATGTGTCACCATATGTGGAAATTTGTCTTGATCCATGATGTACCAGTCCTCCAATTTCAACATTGGGATACACATAAGCTTAGGTCCTTGAAATGTGACCTACTCCGGTAGCAGGGGAGTGGATATCCTGAATTTTCCTGAATCAGGGTCCTTGGTTACCTTAGTTTTTCCCTTCCATGGAGGGACGTACTCAGGAAGCATAGAGAGGGGCTCAACACCCTCGGCATCAACTTCTTCAATGCCTTGGTACTCCTCTTCCTCTAAATCCATGACTTTCTCTAGTTGCTTGTCTTTTTTCTACTTCGGTTGTGCCTCGGTATGCTTCCTTGGTGACGTGTGCACCGACACCGACTTCTTCTATTTTTCATTCACGGCTGGTTGATTTTCTTTCATATTACGCTTCTTTTATTTAGCCGCAGTTTTTTTTGGCCTAAGAGACCTTGGCACTGTGGGCACAACAAGCGTAGCCTCCATACTAGACACTTACGTCCTAGCTGTCATACACAAATTCTTCTGAACCAAGGGCTTCGATGGGGTTAGTGGAAATCATTTTCTCAATGAATAATTTTCATTCTTCTACAAACAGTTTGTAAATGAGGGTCGCATCACAAATTCCTCCTAGAATTCTCGGCTCATATGCGACTGACAAAAAAATGCACTGTTGGAGAGGTAAATCCCCTCTACGGATAGAGGCGATCCCTACTAGCCCAGAACGGGTCTAGCAACAATCAATCAATGCTACTGTGCAAGTTCCTAATTGCAAATAAAAGAGAGGCAATGAACACCTACTTGGATTCCAACGCTATTGTTTGATGAAGAGATGCCGCTCTCGCTCCTTCGCTCTGGCTGGTCACGATCCTCCACGATCTCCGTGAATAGATACCTTCACACACGAAGAGAAAGACAAACACAAGCGTGAAATCTAATAAAAGCAATTATACATCAGTTAGAAAGGATGTAATTCACATTAACCATTATAAAGACAAATGGGAATGGAACCATAACATTAGTCATCTATTATTAAATCAATAACAGAGAAAGGTACAACCAAAGTTCTGACGCTGAGTCCTTCTCTAGAGGGTCCAGCCAGCAAGTCTCTTAAGCATTCACCCTTGGAGGTAGATTCTCCCAACACAAAAGCTCTCTCTCACACAAGCAATACTCACAACCTTCCTTAAGCTTCCTCTAGCAAAACCACACTTGTCACACCAACTACCTACTAGCAGCAGCAATCCAAGCACTATGAATTCCACACTATCCAAACTAGCTGCTCATGGCAATGGTGGAGGTTTAAATAGGAGAAGGAGTCTCCATGAATGGTGGGAGGACAAGCTTATCTCCAAGGAAGGTGGTTCCAAATGACGAACAGACATGCCATAGAAGGGAGGGCGATACTCACAAGGCTAACAACCAGGTCTAGAGTTATCTGGAAGGCTGGCTGTTAGAACAAATTCGCCCAAACTGGATTAGCGCGGGTGTAACACTGAACTGGAGCGCTGACAGCGCATCATAATAACGGCTAAGGCTATGTCAGCGCGGCTTAATACTTTCATAGGATGCGCTGGCTCATGAAATTCGACCAGCGCGGGAAACCCGTGTGCTTCCGCGCTGGCAGCGCATCAGTTACATTATCAGCCACCAGTCAGCGCAGTAATTTTAATAACAGTTGCGCTGATGAAATAAACTTAGGCAAAGTGGGTCATTTGGCCAGTTTAGATAGCATGAGCATGGTGCATTTGATTTCATGACACAGTAGGGAGACTGACAAGGAGACAGTGACAAATTACTGCGTAACATGCACCAACAAGTCTTAGAGTGCAAAGTGTTTTTTGTTGGACCGATATGCACAATTTATAGGGGGTTTGAATTCCAATCCGACCATTCCCCAAAAATTCTAATAATAAATGTTGTTTTGGTGGCAGATATTCAAATATTTTTTCCTTAATTTCTGCCTCCCTACTCCTCTTAACTTCTTTCTGGCTGTCTCATCATGAATAATAACTCCAATGGTCATTTTCTTGTTGGGTTGTGCGATATCTTCCCCTCTTGTGTAGCATCCTGAGCACAACTCCATCTCATGCATTCTTGTCAATCTCCATGTAGCCTAGTCATTGCCTTGTTTACCAAATTGGGCAGTGTGGTTTATAGTCTCGTGCTCCATTGCAACTGCCAGGAGTACTAAGACTGTCCTGCTGCCATATAGTCATTTCACAGGATCCGCCGTATACAATTTCAACCTGCTCCCATTCACTTTTCCCGAGAAGGTTTCCCCACTCAGCTTCGTGAGTTGAACTACACCACCATCTATAATTTCCTTGACAATATATGGCCCTAACTAGTGCATCTGGAATGTACCCGGAAATTTAGTGAACTTACTATCATATAACAGTACAACATCGTTTACCTTGAATGTGAAAATCTTGATGTGGTGATCATGGCATGATTTTTCGTGTTCCTTCTGTACTTGTTGATGGAATCCTGCCAAAAATCGGTCTTCTTCAAGCTTCATGAGATACACAATCTATTCTTCCAGGGCCTCGTGATCTGCCATATCTGTTAAATATGTTACACATAGACTAGGCACTATGTATTCCATCGGAATTATGGCTTCGATCCCATATACTAATCTGAACAAACTCTGTCCTATCAGCCTCTTACGAGTAGTCCTATAAGCCCATATAATTATAGGTATGCATACATCCCAATCATTCCACTCTGCGTTACAAATCTTTGTCAGCATGTTCTCCAAAATTTTGTTAAAAGCTTCGACAGTTCCGTTTGCCTGCAAGTGATATGGTGTACTCTTATGATGGTAGACCTGGAATTCATCAGTCAATGCACTGATCATTTCATTCAGAAAGTGCATACCCCTACCACTCATCAACACTTTCAGGTATCCAAGCCTTGTTAAGACATATTCAAACAAGAATTTTGTTGTCGTAGCCCCTGTACAATCCTTTATGGGTTGTGCTTCCACCTATCTGGTTAGATATTCCGTCACAATGATAATGTAGTGCACATCCATTTTCTTTCCAAGGGGTTGAATTAGCCCAATAAAATTAGTCGCCCATTTCTCAAATGCCTGCAAGGATACTTGAGTAATGGTAGCTCATCCCTTCACGATAGTTTGCCAGTTCTTTGACATGCATCACATGACTTACAGTATGCCTTGGAATCCTTGTGCAATGTTGGCCACCATAGACCCGCGCGCAAAATATTTTGCACAGTTTCTTTGCCTGCATAATGGCCTCCCACAACTTCCCCATTAACTTCAACGAGAATGCTATTAGCTCAAAGTCTGGCACATATCTCCGCAATATTTCATTTGCACCCATTTTGTACAAATGTCCCGCAATGACTGAAAAGTCGGCTACGTGCACTACTAATTCCTCCTTCTACTGACTTGTATATCCTTTCTATTCCATCCCTGTAGTTAAGAAGTGAATAATGTCTGCAAAATGGGCATCCACTACACGCACCGAAAAGAGCTGCGCATCTGAAAACTCTTCCTCCAAATTATTGGGTTCTTCGCTTGTTTCAATTCGTGATAGATGGTTAGGTCTGGCATTTAACCTCCCTAGCTTCACAATGACTTCAAAGTCATACTCTTGAAATAATAACAACCACTTGCAAATTCTCCCCCCCCCCAACATAGGCTTATTGACCAGGTATTTCAAGATAGAATGATATGTACACATCTTAAAATTCCCTCCTAATAGATAATGTCTAATTTTTTGCAGCGCATAAACCATGGCCAACCCTTCGCGTTTAGTCTTTGAATATTTTTTCTTGGCCTTCGATAACTTCCTACTTGTGAAGGCTATAGGATGGTCCATTTCTCCTTCATGGCCTACGTTAGCACTGCACCCAGCGTAATGCAGAAGCATCCACATATACATGAAACTCCTTTTTTCAATAAGAAATATCAAGATTGGCACAATTACCATATTTTCTTTTAACACATCTAAACTACGCTGACATTCTTCATCCCAATAGAATTTCGTATCCTTAGCAGTTTTTCCATGGGCGCGGTAATTTGAGCATAAGCTTTGATAAATTTTCTATAGTATCTCATATGTCCCAGCATTGTGCCCAGTTGTTTGATGTTCCTAGGGGTCTCCAAGTTCACAATTATCACAATATTTGTATGGTCCACCATCAATCCTTTCTTGCACACAACATGACCTAGCAAGATCCCAAAAGGAACACAAAATATGCATTTTTTAAAATTCAGCGCTATCTGGTATCTGCAACAAGTATCCAACATAAGGCGTAGACTTGCTACATGGCACTTCACCAAGCCAAACACCGTCCAGTGATCAAAGTATACTTCCAGGAACTTATGAATGAATTCCTTGAACGCTACTATGACCACACAAGAAAATATCGTAGGTGCATTCTTTAATCTAAATGGCATAACAATGTACTGGAAGCAACCCCACTTTGTTATGAAGGTGGTCTTGCTTCTATCTTCTAGGGAAATATTCATCTGATGATACCCAGAAAACCCATCAGTAAAGGAATAGGCCTCTTGCACTCCAACATTGTCTATCACTTAGTTTGTAAATGGTGTTGGAAATGGATCGTGAACAAATGCATCATTAAGCTTCCGCAAATCTACGCAAATGCTTATTTTTATCTTTCGTTTCTTCTCTTGGGCCATCATTAGGCCCACCTAATGGGATTCTTTAACAAGTTCTATGATTCCTTCCTCTAGCATTTTATCCAGCTCTTGGCCAAACTTTTCCTTATACTTAGGGTTAAGGTGATAAGGCCTCTGTTTAATAGGCTTCATGTCTGACTTCAATGTGATCTTCATAACACCCAAATCACTGACTACGCCATTTAAATCTAAAAACTTTGTGGGGAAGAGATCCTAGTATTCAAGAAGTAGTTCAACAACTTTATCTACTATAGCATCTTCCAAATAATCTCCAATTTTCGTGAACTTCGGTTCTTCTTTAGTGCCGATGTTTACTTGGTTTGTTTTCAAAGGTGCGGAGATGTCTGGGTTCTCTATTTGTGGGCCTTCAACTTCATGATGCCCTTCTACCTCCAGAATATTGATATTCCTCGAGCCTTCTTCCTCCTCTTTAGAGGTTACATTATAGCATTCCAATGCATGGCGCAGCTGGGTGCTCTAGTCCAATTGGGTCCATTCCATAGGTTCCTTCAATGTTCTGAAGATAACCACTTTAATCTCTTTCAACGCTTCATCGATGCTTGAAAACCCATCTTCAAAGTTGAACTTCAATAAGAAACCTTCCCTGAATACATCCTATTTTGTAGTGCCATGGTGCAGCTCCATTTCAAGATACCAGTTCATGGGGATTGTATGCAAGGTATGAAAAAAATATGTGTACCCATTCTGGCTGCAATTTTGTCCCCCATGCCTTAGTCCATTTTTCCAGGTGATCATGCAAATCATTCTTTCCATTACACTTCTCAGTCATTCTGGTATTAGCACACCCAAACTGTAGCTTCATCATTCTTCTATAATCTTTCCATCCTGCAAAACTCTCCTTAAGCATACCCCACCATCGTGCAGGTGTAGCGTGCAGTGCCAACTCCAATTCTTGAAAGTGGTCGTCCTCAAGGACTTCACGCTCAAAGTCATCTAAAAACATATCTACATCAGTTAAACCATCATAATAGGGTAACTTTCTGAACTTTGACGAAACACAGTGCAATGAATTTTTCATCATATTGCATCGCAATGTAGAAACTTCATGTAAGCGATTTTTTCGATGCTCTAATTCCTTATCTGAATCAGAGGTGCAGGAACTCTCCCGATCCAATGAAATCCATCCATCTGTCATTGGAGTGATCCAGTCCTAATCTTGTGTTGCTATCTTGTAGATTTGATCCAACTCGTCATCACTTTCTTCATATTCGTGGACTGGTTCAGTATAGTGTGCTCCTTCTACAGGATCTAGCGGCATTATAACCTGAAGCAATTTTCTTCCAAATGACATTGTATTTTTCTTCAAATTAATGAACCCATTCATATTAATAGCCTAGTCAATTCCCGAGAGTGCGAGGTAAGGATTACTGTCATCGACAATTTCTATAACTTCAAAGTCTGTTAAGACACTCACACCTTCAATATCAACTATTACTCCATATAACTGTCCCATGGGGATTATTTTCTATTGTTTCGCCATCCTGAACTGAATCGGAGACCACTGTAGAGCATGTCTCCCCATCCTTTCCCATGTCTATTTCGGTAGAATATTCACATCGGACAACAGATCCAAGGTGACCTGGTCCATTTCATAATCACCTATCTATGCTGTTAGTTGCATATCTCGCCCTATTTGTGCCTTATTCTTATCAATCTTTCTGACCGCGCGGTGTTCATCAGGGGCATTTTCTTTACTAGCACATTTATTTATTAATTCCTTTATTCCTTCCATAACCTTGCTATCATGCAACAACTTCATGCAAGTCTCCAAAAACGTAGTGAGTACAGAAGGATCAACCTCTGCTCACGCACTAATTTCTTGCATCTTGTCCTGGCTTCCTGAGGTGGAGGCCTCAACGAAGCTCTTCTTGGATTCCATAAATGTTTCCTTAGCATGATTAGGATTAAATTTGACTTCTTCCTTTGGAGATTTGTGGATCCATCCATCTTCTTCAGGTTATTTACCTTTATCAGTGCCAGTCGTCATTCCACTTCTCATCACAAATTAATGCTTTGATCTTCCTCGTCGGGCTTAGCCCTCATCATTTGTAAATTCTACATAGGCTACTGAGGCTGCATTTTCTTCTCTTGCATCTTAGCTATTGATCCAAATTGATCCTAGAAAACCCTCTAAGTCTTCAAACATTCAAAACTATCGAAAAAGAAGAACCTGTTAAAGGCCGGAAAACACTATCAGTAGCCAAAAACATGAAGAAACATTGAAAAACAGGCTTATCGGCGGTCAAAGAAACTTTGAATCAGAGCCATCAGATCTGGCTAATCAACGGTCCAGATCCGATTAGTGAATCGCAATCGGTGGTGGCAAAGGGAAGCTATCGGTAGAGACCACAAGGAATATGTGACAGTGATCAACGGGGTCAACGAGGATCGTCGATCAAGCGCACAGATCCACGACCCACATTGCATCGCAATATTGCATCAGCAAACCACAGACGAGCGGGGCTATATAATATACACATACATGATGAGATGGCCAGACCCAATAATATTATAAACAATATTTGATGTAATTTGAAGTCCGAAAAACGTCAATTTCCTTTGTATTTCGCATCTCTTCCAAATGAATGAATTACAAAGGAAATGCGCCCGATGAGATATTATGGATCCGAGAGGGTTTATTAATGCTATTGAATACTATTTCAAGTCTGATAAAGTGGGATTTTCATATTTTAATGTATTTTCCAATATAAAGGGAAATCACAAAACAGGCAGGATTTCAGGAGAGCTAAAGGCGGTAAATGGTTTGGTCCAGGCTCCACCCGATCCCATACAGTGGCTGCCACATGTCCAGGCTAAGGAGAGACAAAACCACCCTCATGAGGCGGTTAACCTTCAAATGAAAGAGCCACCCGAAATGAACCATAGTTATTGGATTTGGATCTCCCAGATCAATGGTGGAGATGCAATAAGCGGCTTAAAGGCGGACCTAATAGAAAAATAGTGCGGAGTTATTAATATTTCAAATCGATGAACAGTGTTTTAGCGGATTTTTCCGTGTTTTGTAGCGTTTCTCTGTGTAAACAGAAAATGCCCATTTTTGGGATTTCGAAGGATTTGAAAGCCTCGATGACCTATTCCGTTACAGTACAAGTGGCCACCATCCTTGAAAGCATTTAGTAATCATTGCTAATGCTCAAAGGGCGATCTGGGTGGACAAAGGTCGGGAAGCCAGAGAGCCCAAGAAGGAGAGATGAATAGACAAGCACAGATTAGCTTTAAAGCCACAAAAGACAGAATACAGGAGCAGGCAGTGCTAAGACAGAGCAACAGAGATAGAGAGTTAGTGAGGAGTGTCTGTGTACTCAGAAGAGACTTGGGGGATCCAAGTAAAGCCTTATTTTTTGTATCTGTTATGTGAGGCTCAAATTGAGCTCACTGTTGTAAAACTATGTTTTGAAGACATAATAGAGAGGTCACCACTAAAGGCTAGACTAGGAGATGTAGCACAGGAGTGTTGGGTGAACTCCTTATTAAACTTGTTGTGTTTATGTGTGTTTTCTATTATGTTTCCTTTACTGCTTCATTTTATATGTATTTAGCAATCTTATCAATACATTACACAAAGTAACATATGCATATCCATGCACATGAGTCTGTAATACCTTATAATTGTCTTAGATCTCATTATCAGATCAAGTGGTATCAGAGCTTTAGGTTTGCTAAGGTTAGACAAGCTTGTGCTGGATTGGTGAATGCTAACTAGGTCAAAGCTCAAATTAGGAGAAGGAGAATTGGTTGAGACTAACCTAGAAATAGGAAGAGTCTATCCCAGGAGGAAAATGGCAGAAGAAATTCCCTTGGAATCAAACTCTCAGTTCATGGACAGTTTCATGACCATGAGAGCCATGGTAGGAGAGATGTATCGAGAATTTAAGAGAGGTCGAAGTGAAGATACTTCAACCTCCAAACAAGACAAAGGAACATAGAAACCTCCTCTATATGGTCATTCTGAAGGAAAAGGGAAAGGAAAAGATCCTCCTCTAACAATACCTCCTTCTAGCCATTTGATTAAATTAGATGTAAAATTTGATTTTCCAATATATGATGGAGAATTAAATGCGGAAAAGCTAGATAACTAGATTAGACAGATTGATGTATATTACAGGGTGTGAAACATCGATTTAGAAAGGAGAAAGATTTAGCTGGCCAGTCCTCGCCTTGGAGGAACTGCCCTAGAGTGGTGGGAAGGCAGAACACAAGCTGATTTGAAGAAGCATGGTAAAATTATTTCTACCTTGAGTGAATTTGTTTCTGCCATTAAAAAAAGTTCTATCAACTAGCTTATATGTAGCAAGCGATGATGAGTTGGCAAACTCTTTTCCAATTAAAGCGGCAAAGTGTACAAAGCTATAGCCAGGAATTTAGAAAAAGAGCTTTAATTCTAGGCATTTCTTTAGACTCGCCTGAAACTTTGTTGAAGTATATAGGTGGTTTACATAGCTATTTGAAGCACACCATTCTCATGTTTAACCCTACTAGCATAGATGAGGTATCAGTTCAGGCTACACATCTAGAGGCTAGAGGCAAGAATGTGAACCCAGAGATTGGGGGATCATCAAAACCACTGCAAGAAAGAACAAGGAAAAGAGGAAGCAGAAATGGAAAGAGATGAAGGAAAATGCTGTACAGAAAGACAAACCGTCATGCACTCACTGCAAGAAGGATGGACATGATAATGAACATTGTTGGTCTTTGCATCTGGAGCTGAAACCCAAGAAGTTCGATGGCAAGAAGAAGAAGACTGCTGCTACTATTCAGAAAGATTTGGGGTCAGACTCAGGTGATGAAACAATAGTCACAGCTACAGGCATAAAAGGTAAAAATTCTGAAGCATCTACTAGTAATTCTACACAATCTATTGATAATGAAGAAAATGAGAGGAAAAGGCATGAGCTTTTTCATATTAGAGTTATTTCCAAGCATCAAAAGATTGATACTTTATTTTATAATGGTTCACAAGTAAACTTGATTTTTGAAGCAATTGTAAAGAAATTGGGACTACTAACCACACCTCACAAGAAGCCATATCCATTAGGTTGGGTATGTGATAAAGCAAAGCTACAAGTGACTAGACAAAATAAACTTAGGTTTGCATTTGGGTCAACATTTGTAGATGAGGTTGAGTTGGATATAGTTCCCTTGGATATATGTGGTATTTTTTTAGGAAGTCCTTACTTGTATGATAGAAAAGCCATTTTCTATAGAGATGAAAATAAGTATCAACTCACAAAAGATGGAATTGAATATATTGTAAGAGCTCATCAACTCAAAAATAATTATACTCTCATAAACTCAGAGAAGATAAAAAGAATTGTAAATTCATGCAAGCAATTTTTACTAGTGGTTGTAAAGGAAAAGAAACCTGATAAAACCAATGTATTTGAGAGTTGTGATGCTAAATAGAAAGCCGATTTAGAAAAAGTTGTTTTAGAATATGATATCCTATTTCAAGAACCTAAAGGTCTGCCACCCAAAAGGGAAATTGTACATGATATTCATTTGTAGCAAGATGCTCCATTACCTAACATCAAAATGTACAAGTTATCCGCTTTAGAGAATGTAGAGATCAAGAAGTAGGTATAGGAGCTGCTTGATAAAGGGTTCATAAGGCAAAGAACATCACCATGTGGATCTCTAATTGTGTTGGTGAGAAAGAAAGATGGTTTGTGGAGGATGTGCATTGACTATAGAGCACTGAATAAAATAACGATCAAGAATCTTTATCCTCTTCCTCAGATAGATGATCTATTAGATCAGTTGAAAGAATCTGTTTACATTTCCAAGCTGGACTTTCATAGTGACCACCATTAGGTCAGAGTTGCAAAACAAGATGCATGGAAGACTGCTTTCAAAACAAAGCAACAACTATATGAATGGCTACTTATGCTTTTTGGCTTAAATAATGGTCCTTACACTTTCATGAGAGTTATGGATGATGTATTCTGACCTTTTATTGATGATTTTGTAATTGTATATTTGGATGACATTCTTGTTTTCAGTAAAACATGGGAAGAACATTTGAAGAATGTAAAGAAGACTCTAGATGTTTTGAGAAAATAAAATCTCTATGTTAAATTATCAAAATGTGAATTTGGTAAGACATCTTTGAATTATTTGGGTCATATTGTAGGGGGTGGTGAATTGAAGATAGATCCCTCTAAGGTTGAAGTCATTGTGAATTGGCCTAAACCCAAATCTACTATAGAAGTTAGGAGCTTCCTAGGGCAGCACAATATTGGAGAAAGTTTATTGCTAACTTTTCCTTGATTGCAACTCCCTTACATGCTTTGATAGGATTAAACAAGGTGTTTTAGTGGGGAGGCAAACAGCAGAAAGTTTTCGACACCTTGAACGAAAAAATTAGTACAGAACCAGTACTAGCATTGCCATATCTTCAAAGACCATTTGAGATTGAAATAGATGTCAGTGACTATGCCATGGGAGTAGTGTTGATGCAACATGGTAAACCCATATGTTATCATTCTGAGAAATTTAATTCTGCAGTAGTTAATTATCCCACATATGATAAAGAATTGTATGCATTAGTGCAGAGTGTGAAAAAGTGGAAACATTACCTATTGGGAAAACAAACAGTTATACATACTAATCATCAACCACTTCAATATTTACACTCACAAACTAAATTGTAGCAATCAAGACACTATAGGTGGATGGGTTTTCTACAACAGTTTCATCTAGTCATCAGATATAAGAAGGGCATACACAATAAGGTTGCAGATATGTTATCTAGACCAATCATAAATGCATCTACTATACTTAAGCATAATTTAATATTGTATGAAAGCTACATTGAACAATATGCTCAAGATGTAGATTTTAAAGATGTATATGCAACTTTGAGTCATGGCAAACAAGTAGAAGAATTGGATTATCATGTTAAGGACCTGTTAGTGTCAGTCTTTCCAGCCTTCCTCCAGTGATCGAATATGCTCTTACAAAGTGGTCTCAGAGTGTCAAGGTCAAATTTTGTCATTTCAGTGAGTCTTCAAGCAAAATTTGGTCACTAGGCATTAGGTCTAGGGTTTGCTTTCACTCTTTTCAAAATTTCCCAAATGCCAATCTATGTCACTATTCAGCTGAGTCTATCATCATTCATAGGGTTGTCATTATCATGTCAGTGTCTAATGAGTCATTTTACACCTTGTTCATGCTTCAGTTGCGCCTAGGTAAGGTCATTTCCCTCTCCTAGGGTTTTGAAGGAAATTTCTCTTGGACGGTCAAATCATCGGAAAAAATTGTATCCTGATGTTCATACACCTTCCCCTATCCTTAAAGTACCTTATAAAATGCTTCCCATCACTGAGATCCCCCAAATTCCTCATTTTTGCGCAAACCCTAGTTTCTTGCTACAACCTGGCAATTTTCTAGGTTGGGCCTATGTTTTGCCCTTTTAGACCCCTTCCCCTCACTTGATCTCTGCGATTCCACTTTCCCCTGCTCCCTAACATCCCTCCCTACTTCCAAAAATTTCCCCAAGAATTTAGAAGCCCCTCATCCCCTTCATTGCGCTTCATTTCCACAAAGTTCCTTGTTTCACACATAGGGATAAGGTTCACTTAAAAGATGTTTCAGAGAAATAAAAGATGAATTTTGGAAAACGGAGAGAGGTTTTTGTCCAAAACATGCCAAAGAAGAAAAACCTCCTTCACTCTTTACACAGGTGTCATGGTTTTAGAGAAATGTCAAAAATATCGTTGCCTCAGGAGAATCGAATGCACCTATAAAGTGACCTTGGGAAAATCAAGCTTTCTCCTAGCTTGGTTGGCCAAATGACTTTCTTGATGAGTCAAATGATAACTAGACACAAAGAGATTTCCAATGAGCTATCATGAGCTAAATTTGGAGTTGAGGAAGGCATTCAAAAGTTGACTGCAACAGCACTCTGCCTTGAGGCAGCCTCATTTGGCACATTTTGACCAGTCTTGGAAGATTTGATTTTTGACAGGTCAAATGAACTCCAAATTGAAAAATTCTAGCTGGGTTGGAAAGTAGACTCAAAGAAATTTCCAAAGAGCTATCTTGTGCCCAATTTGGACACCGAGAAGGCCTCTAAAAAGCATCTGAAAGTCGCACTACGCGTCAGGGGCACGCTATGCATCAGGCTGCCTTTCTCAATGCAAATTTGCACGTGCGCTATGCGTCAGAGGGGTGCTACGCGTTGGGCAAGGCGCGCTACGCATTGGATTTTTTGCCCTGTGACTTTCCAGCAAGCTCTCAAATTCTCTCTTAACTCAAGAAAAATACAAAAACTTCATTGGAATGAGCACAAAGATGAATGTAAGCGAATGGAAGAACAAATGAAATGCATAAGCATCTTGCATGATTTCCCGTTTAGATTCACTGGAGAAAGTATAGAGAAGGTGGAGCTGGGGCAGATAACATGTTGCTCTTTCTTAATGAAACAAGGACTTCATCAAGATAATTTATGGAAATTTGAATGTACATGTGGCCTGTCATTGATGGCAAGCAAAGCTGCAATTGGTGAATGTCTCGAAGCTGAGTTCCTCAAGACAGAAGGCAGTTGGAACTTGCCAGGTGACATGTGCCCCTGCAGAGAGCCTCAGAGTTCCCTATCTGTCGTTTTGAGAAGCTGGGCTGATTACTACAGCTGGAGATGCCTCCCTCTTGATTCACCAGTTGCTTTGCTGTTGCACTGGGTGCTACAATTGGAAGTTTTATTGCAAGTGTATGGATGACATAGACATCATTGACCTTGACATCAGTTCTCCTAGCTCGGAGCTAAAGGAGATCATTCAACAACAAAAGGCTGAAAATCACTTGTTGCAGCAGAAGTTGGAAATGGCAAGTTGGACAATCAACTACTTAGAGCAGTGCAACAAGCAATTAGAGGATGAACACACTCTTGATGAGTTGCGGAGGATCCGAGAAGACCAGAACTTGGCTCGCAAGAGACCCGGTGATTTGACACCTAAAGAGCAAGGGTCTATGCTCATTCAGGTGAACACTCATTTAGAGAAGTTGATAGCCAAGGCAAACAGGGACAAAGATATGCTCCGCCACATGAAGAATCATTATTGGGCCCGCATGCATGTGTGCAAAGCAAAAATGAAGGTACTCAAAGCACGCTTGGCCAAGGCACTAAAACAGAGGAAAAGGCCCGATCCGCTTCAAATGTTGGTTGAAGCCACCTTGAGGGAGCATGGTGCTCAATGATACACCTCCAGCTCAAAATTCAGGAAATTTGGAGCAATTTTGGTCAATTTTGAATTTTTTGTGCCAAAAATAGGTTTTTGCCCTCAACGCGTAGCGCGCCGCACGCTACCCTTAAGTTGGGGAGGTCCATTTCACAAAAACTCAGCATTTTTGGATTTTTCATGACAAAATACACTTGCTCAGCCACTGCCAAGAAGTTTCATGGAGATTTGGGCCCCCAAAAGGTCAAAAAACAAGCAAAAAATGACCTTTTGCCACTTTTTGGACACATAGGAAGTAGTCTTGGGAGATTGCATTTTTGGAGGGGAAAATGGCCACCAAATTAAGAAATTCCACTTGGGATGGAGAGTAGACATCCAGACCTTTCCGAAAAACCCACTTGTGCCTCATTTGGATGCCGGGAAGTGCCTCAAAAGTGGCCTGAAAGGCGCGCTACGTGTTGAGAAATGGTGCGCTACGCGTTGGGAAAATTTGCCAGTTTTTCATCTTCAGCTCAGGAAAACGCAGCATTTGACCAATTTTGACTTTTGGTGGGATTTTTCACCCTCCTTGATGGAATTAATGTAATTTTATGTTGACATGACACCTATTTACCTATTCTAGAAGATTCATTCATAAAATAGCAAAAATTTAATGAATGAATTGGTTTCCTAGCTTATAGAGGCAAGTTGTTTTGACTGCCTAGATTGTAGTGCTTTGTTTAGAATTGGTTGAAACAGCTCCTAGGATGATGTGCTCGACCCCTAGAGGCTAGGGAATGGGTTGGCATGGTATATATTATGTATTTTCTAAATCATTTTCATGGTTGGAGAGGTTGGAATCTTGAGGGATAAGCTTAGACTATTTTACTCTTTGTATCTCTGCAATTTTGGCAAAGGAAAGACCAGGGTTTTGCAGCACTATTTGGGATTCCTGTGGTGTTTTGTGTTGATGGTGTGCTTCTCTCATGTACTTGTAAGTGTGTTATGTGTATCATTTTCCTACTTCTCTTTTCTGCACATTAAGTAAATGAAGTGTTAAGGTAGAATTCATAATTTATACGCTCTGCCTTTAAGTTTGCTTAATATCTATGTTTTCCTCTGTCTAAAGAGAACTCTCGAAGGTTTCTTGCTCTCTTTAGCTCCTCACCAGTCATTTCTATCCATTCACTTAATTCAAAGGCATCAAGACAATCTCCTACCTTGCCACAAAAAGACCTCTGCAAAAACTGTGTCTCATCCCCACACCCAAAATTGTTGTGCTCAGTTTTCCAACAAAACTCTAAAAATTTAAAATCAAACTTTCCCTATCAGTTTACTAGCATAAAATCAATGTTCTTTATTGGTCATCTCCGCCCTTTGAAAACCTTTTGCCGAGATAGACCTGGAGAGAGCCCTCTCCTGTCCCCGTAGGGCTAGCTACGAGGCTAAGGGGTTTGATGTTGCCTTGGATTTTGTCTTTTTCAGCCTGAGGCCAAATTCATGTGCTAACAGGACCAACTCTTATATCATTTGGGAAAGTTATGCATTCCTCAAACTGAAAGAGTTAACATAATTTGAGAAGCACATACTTCTCTAATACCAGGTCATTTCGGTGCAAGTAAAATAGTTTCATAGCTGCAAATATTTTGTTATTGGCCAAGAATGCATGAAACAGTTTCTAGATATATTAAAGGGTGTACCATGTGTGCTAAAAGCAAGCCCAACAATAGAAAACTAGGCTTGTACACTCCACTTCTAGTTCCTTCTCATCCTTGGGAAAGTGTTTCCATGGACTTTGTTGGGGGACTGCCAAAATCTAAAAAAGGTCATGACTATTTATATGTTATTATGGACAGGTTCAACAAAATTTGTATTTTAATACCTTGTAACAAGCAGATTACAGCTGAACAAACAACAAAGTTGTTCTTTCAACATGTATGGTGCATTTTGGATTACCCAGTTCTATTATATCTTATCGAGATTCCCGATTTGTTGGGAAGTTTTGGTCAAGTCTATGGGAGTTAATGGACACCAAACTAAAGAACAGCACAACCTTTCGTCCACAAACAAATGGCCAAATAGAGGTGGTCAATAGGACAGTGATCCAGTTGCTCACGGGCTATTGTAGTAAGCATCCCAAACTTTGGGATGAACTTTTGTGTTATGTGCAACATGCTTACAACCATGCTAAACATTCTTCTACACATAGCTCTCCTTTTGAGACTTGTTTTGGTTTTACACCAAGGTCTCCCTTGGATTTTGTCTTTAGTAAAGACATAGCAGTTGATGGACATAGTGATGTGGACAAAGTGACCAAGTTCATTGAACAGATCCAAGAAATTCACCAGGTAGTGCAGGAATAGCTGGAGAGGAGCCACCCCAAGTACAAGGCAAGGCATGATAAGCATCGAATTGAGCATAGCTTCCAAGTTGGTGATCAAGTATGGTTGTACATCAGCAAATACAGAATGCAAGGTGAAGGTAAGAAGCTAAAGCCAATAAGGTATGGGCCTTTCAATATACTTGAGAAAATTGGTGAGAACACTTTTCGCCTTGATTTTCCAGCTTACATGCACATCTATTCAGTAGTTAATGCTGAGAACTTGAGACTATTTGAACCTACTTTGATTGAAGATCCCGAAGAGCAAAGTCAGTTGCCTTCTATTGATGATCTGTTTCCTGAATATCTCAATGAGTTGCAAGAAGATACAATTCTGGCATATCCATGCACATGAGTCTGTAATACCTTAATAATTGTCTTAGATCTCATTATCAGATCAACTATTCACACCAAGCATTCTTCTATGGTATGGTTGAATTGTCTATAGTATTGACATGATGGGCATGTAGAATTCTGGCAATCTCGCACAAAGTATATGGCTGTCCACAGTTTTAGCAAATAATTTGACTGCGACCTCTACCAGGTCCTCCTTCTCAGCCCTGGAAACCTCCACGCCCTCCTCCAGTGCCTTGATTTGGAGGCCGAGTCTCTACTTTCATATGGTAGGTATGGATTCTTTCCATCATCAACTCATATCTTCGACAATGGTGCTCATCGTGGCCCATAGATTTACAGAAATTACAAAACAACTACTGAGGTATTTGAACAAACTTCTGAAGCAAGTGGCAATTATCCATCACATGTTGCCTAATAACTTGACAAATGTCACACCATACCATGGCCCTCGTGCTTGGCCCTACTGGGGCTTCTAGTGTCAAGGGAATCCTCCCTCGCGTAATATAATTCGCAAGCACGAGACAATGATCCTTATTGTGCCCATGGCCTTTGTACTTCAAACACAAAACTTTTGCACACATGTTAAGCTTAGTCTCTTTGTCTTTCTTCAAATTTCGTAATTCTAGGTGTAGGCTTTCTAATTGTGAGTGGATCTGCTGCACGCCTAGGTTCATGTCTTGAATAGGTGATGCGTGCAACCTCATTGTGATCTCCAAGGATTTTTCTTGTGTATCTATCTTCTGTTGTGATAGAGCAATTCTCAAATGGGGAAAATTTGACGCTATAAACTAGTTGTGACGCTGGCTATCTAAGATCTGCATGTTAGCTTGTTTGATTTGGCACTTCAACCTCTGATCAAAGTCCCAAGGCATCTCCTCAACCTTCATCATGATCTATTTAAATTCAATCATCGACTGTGAGTTAGATTTGGGTTTACTAAACTCTTTGTTCAAAGCCATCCGATTTTCTGCTAGCGATGCATGAGGATTAATAGTATAATACTTAATATACCAGGTTAGCGCGTGATCTTGCAAGGTGGTAACTAGCTTAGGCTTCTTTATATTATCATTGATTGTTGAAATTTGGTACCGGAGGACAGGTGGTTCCCTTAGGCTTTGATCTTTGGCCTAGGGAAAAGTGTCCAAAAAGAATTTAATTTTTCTCCTAAAGTGATTTTATAATTTTATAAAGTTAAATCTAATTTAAAAGTGACTTTAAGTGATAAAGTTACTAAGTCTAATTTTAAAGTGACTTTTATAAAGTCAATGAAAAATTAGAAATGAAAAGTGACTTTGGAAATAAATGACTAAGTGGGTCTTTATTAAAGTGGGGTGAATTAAAAAATAAAAAGTGAGATTTAAATGAGCATTTAATCTCAGCCATTGATCTAAATCTATTTCAGCCATTGGATTTAGAGATCACCCAAAAGTCACTTGGGTCACCCAAAAGTCATTTGGAGTTATATTAAGGGAGGAAAAGGAGGAAAAGATCACATTCGATTCAATTCTTTCATGAGCAGATTGGGAGAAGGAGAGCAAGAGAGCAAGAGAGATTTCTGAGCAGGGAGAAATAAGGAGAAACTGAAAACCGGGGTGGGAAATGAGAAATTTCTACATGGTATCAGAGCTTGAGTGCTGAAGGGTAGTTTGGGACAGCAAAAGGAAAAATTATAGTTGCTGATTTTTCACTCAGAAAATTCCAGCAAGCTGATTTTTTCATAAACAGCAGTTTTATCTTTACTACAACAGTGCTATTTTTCAGTTTTAGGACAGCAGGATGTCATTGGGATTGAGGGTGGAGGATAGGCTGGATGGGCATATAAATTACAGCATTTGGAAGGAGAGAATGCAGAGTATCTTTATGGAGGCAAAAGTCTGGGATGTCATGGTGCATACCACACAAACCCTGTTGTTGTGCCTACTGATGCTACTCAGTTGACAGCTTATAATAAAAAGAACAACAAGGGTAAGAGGCTGATTCTAGATGGAATCAAAGACCATTGCATTCCTCATGTGAGAGGAAAGAGCAATGCCCATGAGATGTGGACAGCATTTTCCAATCTCTACCAGAGTACCAATGAGAATCGGAAGATGGTCCTGAAGGAGAAGCTGAAGAACATTAAGATGGGTAATGATAGTGCAACTGGATATCTCACAAAGATTACTAATGTGAGATATGAGTTAGCAGCAATTGGAGAGGCCATTCCACCCACTGAGTTGGTGTGGATTGCAGTGAATGGCCTCCCCCGTTCATGGTTGAACTTTGCTGATGGGGTTTGTGCACGTGAGACCCTTCCCACATGGTAGAGGTTTTGGGATGATTGCATTCAGACAGAGATCGGGAAAGGTCAACTTGGGGCAGCCAAGCCAGTTGAGCAGGATGAGGATGTAGCACTGGTGGCAGGAGGCAAGAAAGGTAAAGGGAAGAAGCAGGCTTCCACAAGCAGTGGTGGGGGCAAAGGCAAAGGTAAAGGTAAACAGGGGAACACACAGAAGGACTATTCCAAGGTGAAGTGTTGGAATTGTCAAAATATGGGACACTATGCAGTTGTGTGTCGGGAGAAGAAGAAGAAGAAGGGGAAGAACCAGGACATGGCAGCTTCAGCAGAGATTGAGGACTTTGCTGGTCATTTTGACCGAGAGTTTGCGTTCACTACGTGTGAGTCCTCTAGTGCAGGATCACTTGCCACACAGGTTTAGAGGGAGCATGCTTTTCCCTCGATTAGCGGAGCATCTTCAGGTATCTGGTATGTGGACAGTGGGGCTTCACGTCATATGACAAGAGTCCATGAGTACTTCTCAGAGCTTTCAGAGAGTGGCACTGATATTTAGGTAGAACTCGGTGATGACAGAGTTGTTAGAGCAGTCGGGGTGGGGACAGTGACATTTCAGAGGGAGTCCAAACCTCCCTTAAAGGTGTCAGAGGTTCTTTATGTGCCAGGGATGAGGAAGAACCTCATATCCGTCTCAGCTTTGGAGGACAGAGGATATGAGGTACTGTTCAGGGGAGGACAGGTGTTGATGTACCCCAGGGGTACTCCAGCTGATTCAGCTAGAGTGATAGGTGTACGCCATGCAAAGGTGTACAAGTTTGCATTCCAGCCCCTTTTGGCATTGAGCAGTAGTACCGACAACAGAGCTAGCAGTTCTGAGCTGTGTGAGATTTGGCAGCGCAGGATGGGACATATGTATCATGGAGCCTTGAGGACATTGCGGGAGATCACTACAGGTGTGCCATATTTCAGTACTGATCACTTTGATACTTGCAGAGGTTGTGCGATGGGCAAGTTTTCCAAATCCCCTTTTCCCAGCAGTGACAGCAGAGCGACGGGGATACTTGATTTGATTCATTCCGATGTGAGCGGTCGGATGTCTCATGTTTCCTTGAGTGGATATGAGTACTATGTTTTATTCATTGATGATCACTCCAGGAGGACCTGGATTTATTTTTTGAAGAACAAGAGTGAGGTCTTCAAGCGGCTTCAGGAGTTCAGAGCTCTTGTGGAGACTCAGACAGGTCCAAAGATCAAGTCCTTGAGGTCGGACAATGGAGGAGAGTACACCCTTGGAGAGTTTGTTGACTATTGTGCGGAGGCAGGCATTAGGAGGGAGTTCACTGTTCCTTACAACCCCCAACAGAACGGGGTTGCGGAGAGGAAGAACAGATCCATCATAGTGGCTTCCAAAGCCATGTTACATGATCAGGGGTTTCCATTGTTCTTGTGGGCAAAGGCCTGCAACACAGATGTTTACTTGCATAACAGGAGTCTGCATCGTGCTTTGGGGCACATGACTCTGGAGGAGGCTTTCTCTGGGAAGAAGCCTGATATTGGTCATCTTCATATCTTTGGATGCATTACATACTCCTATATACCCAACGAGAAGAGGACCAAACTAGAGCCCACCATAGAGAAGGGTATCTTTGTGGGCTACAGTGAAACCTCAAAGGCCTTTCGGATTTACATTCCTACATAGAGGAGAGTTGTTGTCAGACGGGATGTGAAGTTCGAGGAGGACAGGGCCTTTAGGAGGTCACGGGAGTTAGAGTATCTGGATCAGCCAGACCCTCAGCAACAGTTGAGTCAGTCGCAGGGATCCAGTGGGCAGGGATCAGGAGGATCCGGAGGTACATCTATGAGGATGTCAGGTCCGTCAGTGAGCAGTGGCTCACCAAGCCAGAGGGGTCGTGCTCCGGCCAGCATGCAGAGCAGTTCACAGAGCAGTTCACTAGGGAGTCCATTGATGGACAGTTCACACGGTGCCTCAGCTTCTACAGGTTCAGGTGCAGGCAGGAGGATAGCAGACAGACAGTCAGGAGTTCAGGCTACTGATGGTGATGAGGAGGAGGAGTTTCATTCTCCTATGGGAGAAGCATGCTCAAGGAAGAGAAAGCCCAAGTGGCTTCAGGACACCTTGAAAGATGCCACATTTGTTGCTGAGTTGAAGGGGCCGGTCAGAGAGAGTAGACCACCTGAGAGGTTTTGTAGCTATATGGCGATGGTTACCAACATCCTTGACTCTGAGCCTTCTAGCTATGAGGAGGAAGCTAGCCAGCAGGTCTGGAGAGAGGCCATGCAGGAGGAGTATTCTTCTATCATGAAGAATGATGTTTGGGAGGTGGTGCTGAGGCCCGAGGGAAAATCCGTGGTTACTTCCAGATGGCTTTACAAGGTAAAGCATGCTGCAGATGGCAGCATTGAGAAATTCAAAGCGAGGTTTGTGGCTAGAGGGTTCTCCCAGGTAGAGGGAGTTGATTATGAGGAGACCTTCGCTCCCGTGGCTCGATATACTTCGTTCCGCTCCATTATATCGATAACAGCAGAGATGGGTTGGAAGATCCACCAGATGGATGTGAAGACCGCATTTCTTAATGGCTTCATATAGGAGGAGGTGTACATTGAGCAGCCACAGGGCTTTGAGGTGCATGGGAAGGAGTCCCATGTGTGCAGACTGAAGAAGGCCCTCTATGGACTGAAGCAAGCTCCCAGAGCTTGGTACTCTAGGATAAATACATACTTGCAGGGGTTGGGTTTCACAAAGAGTGAGGCAGATCCGAACCTTTACTTTATTGTGATAGGTGAGGAGCCTCTCATTCTGGTGCTGTATGTGGATGACTTGATCATTAGAAGTGCAGAGAGACTCATAGAGCACTGCAAGAGAGATCTTGCGGCGGAGTTTGAGATGAAGGACATCGGCTTGATGCATTACTTTTTGGGTTTGGAGGTGTGGCAGGAGGAGGGACATTTCTTCCTGGGGCAGGGGAAGTATATTGTGGACATCCTTGGCAGATTCCACATGGAGGATTGTAGACCCATGTCGACACCGATGATCACCAACTGGAAGAAGCTTCATGCTTGGGATTCTGAGTTGGTGGATCCCACATTGTACAGGCAGCTGATTGGTTCCTTGATGTATTTGGTCAACACTAGACCAGATATCTGTTTTGCAGTCAACACGATGAGTCAGTTTATGTGTGAGCCTAGGAAGGTTCACTGGGTGGCTGCAAAACACATTTTGCGGTACTTGCAGGGGACAGTGGATTATGGTCTGGACTACAGGCAGGGAGATGGAGTGAGATTGGCAGGATACACTGATTCTGATTGGGCAGGTTGTGCTTCTGATAGGAAGAGCACTTCAGGGTGCTGTTTTGGGTTGGGTTCAACAGTAGTGTCATGGTTCAGCCGGAAGCAGCAGTCAGTAGCACTGAGTTCAGCGGAAGCAGAGTATATGGCAGCCAGTCTAGCTAGTTGTGAGGCTATCTGGCTTCGCAAGATGTTGTTTGGCTTATTTGGTCAACCATTGAGACCTTCAGTGATTTACTGTGATAATCAGAGTTGCATTAAACTCACGGAGAATCCAGTATTTCATGACAGGTCAAAGCATATTGGGATCAGATATCATTTCATCAGAGACTATGTTCAAAAGGGAGTTGTGAAGCTTGAGTATATTTCCACTGATGAGCAGGTTGCAGATATCCTTACCAAAGCCTTACCACGGGGCAAGCATGTCTACTTCAGAGACAAGATGGGTGTGGTGAGGAACACCTTCCTCGGTAAGAGGGAGTGTTGAAATTTGGTACCAGAGGACAGGTGGTTCCCTTAGGCTTTGATCTTTGGCCTAGGGAAAAGTGTCCAAAAAGAATTTAATTTTTCTCCTAAAGTGATTTTATAATTTTATAAAGTTAAATCTAATTTAAAAGTGACTTTAAGTGATAAAGTTACTAAGTCTAATTTTAAAGTGAATTTTATAAAGTCAATGAAAAATTAGAAAGGAAAAGTGACTTTGGAAATAAATGACTAAGTGGGTCTTTATTAAAGTGGGGTGAATTAAAAAATAAAAAGTGAGATTTAAATGAGCATTTAATCTCAGCCATTGATGTAAATCTATTTCAGCCATTGGATTTAGAGATCACCCAAAAGTCATTTGGAGTTATATTAAGGGAGGAAAAGGAGGAAAAGATCACATTCGATTCAATTCTTTCATGAGAAGATTGGGAGAAGGAGAGCAAGAGAGCAAGAGAGATTTCTGAGTAGGGAGAAATAAGGAGAAACTGAAAACCGGGGTGGGAAATGAGAAATTTATACATTGATGATTTGCTCCACTATCCATACAGTGTTCGTAAAACCCAAAACTGCTCTAGATCTTCACTTCCTATGCCCTTGAAGATTAGCATCTTCATTGTGTTCACCATGTTAAACGGTGGTGGTGGAGGTGGAGGTGGAGGTGTGGGTGAAGGTGTATGTGGTGGAGGTGGAGTGGATGGATGATTTTTCATAGGGATACCCTGAGTTATTAGCTAAAAAACACTTCAAGACGTAGTCTGCACTTCCCCTTTTTCATCGCTTGAGGGAGGTTCAACTAATGGGCTATACTCTGGTCCTAATCCTACACGATTTCTAAAGAATCTTCCACTTCGCATAGCTTCAAACATCAAGGTAATGGCATTACACGTTTTTCACATAATAGAATTTTGATCCAAGTATTCAATGATCTTAAATACTTACCTCGCGGTCATTTGAAGAATCTTTGCTCTTCTTCGCTATAGTTGACTAAGGTATCAACTACAAATTCTGTAAAAAATCCTCCCAGAATTTGATTGAGCCAATGATTGATAGCCTGCAAATCTTGTTTTTCAAGGCTTCTAGTCATCGCACTAATTATGGAGTCCACACTATGGGACTATTGAGCTTCCACCTTCCTTGACTGTCTGTCAATTTAGCTAACCACTCGTACAATTCAATTGGGAAGGTGCAGAAGAAGATTTCATGTATCTCTATATACAGATATGTATTCAACCATTCTTCCTTTGACAGGTGTGGATTCCTGTTTTCTTACACCACGAACTTGTGAATCTTCTGATCCAACCACTTTTCAAATTTTTTCTTGGTTAGGTTCCAAGGATACGACATCACAAATCTCTTTAACCAGATCCTGGTCCTAGAAATAAAACATTTTTTTTGGCTTATGGGGCCTTGATCCAGGTTCAGAATTAGTTCTGCCAACCAACAAAACCCTACACTACTGGCCCTTTCAGCAGCAACCCACATAGTGCATGCTATAGACTCACCTGAAGTAGTATGGGGGGTTGCAAGAACCAAGTTTCTGCATCCAGAGACTAAAGTGATGTCTTCCAACACCTTGGATCTGCCTCTATGCAGATCAATAAAATTCTAGGGAATGTCACTACAACTTAGTTAAAGTGACTTTTAAACCTTCATGAAGGTCCTTGATCAATCTTTGCAGACCCTTAACAATCGATTCACCTACTTACACGCATCAAAAAGTATCCCTAGATTGTAGTTCATGTAGATCTAATTTATTCGTCAGAAAACATAAGAGAAATGATCTAAAACTTCATAGAAGTGGCTAAGCATTCATTTCATACATTAGTAAGACAGATTCAATAAATTTGGTAGTATTCACACTATTTCATAAAACATGTCATTCATCAGCAACATATAACATAAAGAGATACAAATAGAATTATCCAGTAATTCTTTGGAAAAGTGTCTTTATTGATCTTTAATTCACTACAGACTCAAACTACCCTGCGCACGCAGCTGCAAGGGTCCACGCACTCAGTTATGGAGTATACCCAGGTGTTCATGCACTCAACTATAGAGCCTTTCCTTCTCTACCTAAGCACAGGAAGCAAAGCCTTCCCACCTTAGCTCCTACCCAAAAATCTTCAATGAACCCAGTTCTATATCAAAAACTTGTAATAAGACTCGCTAAGGCTCGATTATTTATAGACTTTTCCATACAATACCATGGTTTGCGGACCATGGGTGAATCTCAAAACCAACTCAAAACTCTTCTTAAAACAAGGGGATAAACCCCTTTGAATCTTATTCATCTACACCCTCTGCTTCCAAATATCACACAAACTTTACATCTTTTACAAAATTGTATACAAAATTTGGGTTAACTAACTCCAAACTGACTAAGGGGACCCAATCCCAACAAAAGTGCTGAACAACAGTAATGAAAAGTAGTACAAACAATCAACATGAACACTTAACATAGTGTTTTGATGAAGGAGTTCACCCTCCTGGGCCGCATCTCCTTGGTCCAGCTTCCATGGCTTGGGCCTCTATATTATCTCAATATGGAAAAAAATCTTGTTTAAAAAGCTCTAGTGTTCTTGAAACATGTTTCAATGTGGTAAGAATGTCCAAATTATCTAGGAACAACTTTTCCTAAGCTCCATTTGGTCGAATTTTGCTCCCGTTATGACCAAAACTATTTTTCCCTAGAAAACCTCCTCTAAAACTGGAGGAGCTCCAGTTAACTCCACTAAAACTAGAGTTGGCGCAAAATTTGGAGGGTCTGAAAAAATTCCTCGCAAGTTAAATTGAATTTTAATTAGTGTTAATGACAGATTAATTGGAGGTGAATGGTTGATTAACACAATAAGCGCAGTTCTGTTAATTGTTACCCCCAGCGGTCTTGGAGGAGGCGGACACATGCAATGGCATAACACTAATGGTTATGGTTTATGTGGCACATTTTATGGTGACCGTTGAATACATATAACCGTAACCACCAATGGAGAGTTCACATATATGCTTTGAATGTTATGCTGGCCATTTGAGGTAACAGTTTTCGAAGAGCCGTTTTTTTCAATCGCCTAAGCGTTAACATGGGAGTGATGGCCTGCGGGCTGTCCCTCCTAACCCCCAACCACCCAAACATTAAACTTTAAATATATGTGAAGAAAGTTATGGTTAAGAACCAAATGGTAGAAGAGAGAGTTAATTTCTTTGGTCTATGCAATGGAGGTCGTGGGGTCAAACCTCGTTGCCTCCATAAAAATTTTACAATGTGCCATAACCTAACCTTTGGGGAGGGACACGTGGCAACCTCCGGGCTTTCCACTTGTCCCCTCCTCATTAGTCAATTCTTCATTGTTAAATTGGCAACTAGGGCCAAACTCCATGTGGGTCAGCTTATTTATGTCAGCTGATATTTTTATTGGATCCCTCTCGTCGAGAGGTGTAGGATTGATCCAAATATCATCCGATTCCGATAAGTATTTATGGAGATATGAATTTATTTTGTTTATGTAATTATAGTCAAGTCGACCAGCTCTTATGTAGGCTCTAGAAGCCCAGCCGACGTGTCTATTCAACCTCTACTTTTTTAGTATAAATAGATGAGGATTTTATGTCATTTAAACACATATTCTTGAGTGATCTCCTCCTCTCCACGTCTTGGGTTTTTGGAGAAGGAGTGATACACCAAGAGTGATATGTTGGCCTTATGAAAATGCCCTAGCCGCAGTACAACGTAGTCATGGTAAAACGCTAGAGACAAGTCATACGCTAATATATAGGTTATGGAGACAGTCATTCCACAAGGCATTCAACGTATCTGTTTCGTTGTCATATGGAAGCGCCGCAGTACAATCTTAACGCTGTTCCGCAGTGATGAAGCAAAGGAACGTCGTCATATAATATAGATCTAGCCACAGTAAACCCTAGCCGCAAAATCTGGCCGCAGTCATGTTTGAAGTTAAACACCACAGGCATGTTGGCCGCTGTCATGAATTGAAGCCACAGGCATACCTGGATACGCTGTTCAATATATATACAGAGACATATATATACGCTGTTCATGGTTCATGTTATACGCTGGACATATTATGCTGATCATGATTTATACGCTATGTTGTTCATGGTTCATGTTATACGCTGGACATATTATGTTGATCATGATTTATACGCTATGTTGTTCATGGTTCATGTTATACACTGGACATATTATGTTGTTCATGATTTATATGCTATGCTATTCATGGTTCATGTTATATGCTGGACATATTATGCTGTTCATGATTTATACGCTATGTTATTGATGGTTCAAGATATATACAGACACATATATATGCACTGTTCATGGTTCATGATATATACGCATATATATATATACGCTTTTCATGGTTCATAATATATTATGCTCTCTACACAGTCAACATAATACCCTCATCAATTATACGCAGGGCAGAGAGACCATGCTGGCAAATTCCGCAACAAAGGAAGGGCTGATCAGCATCCCTATACACAGTAATAAGGAGGCCCTGATATGCTGATAAAAAGGAGACCAGATCTGTTGTTCAAGCCGCAGTCCAACCATGAGTTCTAACCACAGTTGAAGTAAGGATTCTGTTGTGCCCTAGATGCAGTAGAAGGAACCATAATGCAACAAGGTTAAGGGACTGTTTGAGCATCCCTTGTGCAACCGTTTGAGAGTGGTTTCTTCTTAGAAGGCCGAATTAAATGGAGCAGTGGAACAAACTTGTTGAGGTACCATTGGAAGAACAAGTATAACGTTTATGCTGCTACAGGAAAACTGTGTGTTAGGTCGCAGGCCATAACACCATAGTCAAGCTTTTCGTATGGGTATGTGAGGGCTCAGATCATTAGCATAATACATGGAGCTGTCGTGTCTAATATTGTTGAGATCTCAAGCTATTAGATGGTTGTATGACACTGCTGTAATGTGAGATGGACATAGCTATTGTCATGGGTTAGTATGACTATGTTGAGGGTATGTCAGATGACATGGATGCAACAAGGTGATGGTTGCAGCATGATGGGGCAACAAAGTGATGATGGATGTTGTTTGATGAGTGCAGCATATAAGTCATTGAGTGTAGATCAATGATCTTAGAGCAGCTCAATGATTGGAGCAGCTCAGTGATAGAAGCAGCAACATGAAGTGCATAACATGGTCATGATAAGTGCAGTATGGTGCAGTAAGAACACAAGATGCAGCACCTTAAGAATCAGTTGAAGCAGAATGTCTTCAACTGATCTCATTGTTATACTAAATGGTCTTTGCTCAGATCTAGATAAGTCAAAGTGTTGACTTCTGTTGTAAATATACTATCTCTCTCTCTCTTTCTCTACTGAACTTTGAAGATAAAAGAAGATTTGATCAAAGGGTTTCCCCACACATTGTGGGGTTTGTCCCTGGCTTGCGTCACATCTTGTGTCCTCTTGTCTTGGCTTGTCTTCTGCGTTTTATATTTATGTTCTATCTGCAGTTTATCATAATGCTGATGTGATTGCTAACTGTGAAAATTTAAATAAATTGCTCTAGCATAGAACATACCTAATCTTAACATTCATCCAATAAAAATGAGCCATGTCACCACACTTACCAACCAACCACCACTTGACACTTGGCGAATTGTGATTGAGCTGCTGACCATTGTTGACCTTGCACAGTCACCTACCACGTCAGCAATACAGATTGTTGACTATGCAATGACTGTGTGTTTTTTTCAAAAATTTCTTTTGTTTGGCAAAACGGACATAACTCAATATCTTCCTCATACGAACTTGGTTTTTATTGAAACACGTTACATTGGGATAGTTTGACCGAGACCGACGCGGTCATTCACATTTTCAGCCATTATGAGAACTTTTATTTTTGAGCTAAATATTGAGCACTTGATCATTCCTCCGCACTAGAAGCAATTTGGACCCCAAAAGATACTATCAATTGTTCAGCAGGTGCGGGTACATCTACCTCACCTTCTCAATCTACAACCATTTGGCTTTGGAAGGTTTTTTTCCCTTGAGTTCCCCTCTAAGATATTCGACATTCCCTCTCTTCAAAGTTCTGATTCTTTTGTCTAGTATGAGATATTTCTATATCTCATTAAGATATTCTGGTGAGAAATCATCTATTAATGCCATCTAAACATGCTCTCCTTGATCATCAATCAAAGGAGGCTCAAACAATCTCAAATTCTCAACATTAACAACATGGTATATTTGCATATAAGGAGGAAACTCAAGCTTAAATGCATTGTTACTAGTCTTTTCCAGAATTTTAAAAGGACCATAATGGATCCGCTTCAGCTTTTTACATTCCCCTTGAAGTCTCTTTGTTCTAATATATAACCAAACTTCATTGTTGTTACACAACATTTTGTCACTGTCCCTGTTCTCCCCATTCCTTGATCCTGGAGGACCTCTACATTGAACCCTACATGCTTCCCCTTCATGAAGAAACTCCCATTATGTCCCTCTTCATGAGCAGATCAATTCCCTTTTGCACCATTTCCCCTGAGACTTTCATTTTGCCTAGTTTACAAGACCGACACTAATTTCCTTTGCCTCCCCCGCGTCGATGTACATAGATTAGCACTATCCCTAGCACCGACCGGAGCGATTGAGCTGTGTTCCACTCACGCCGGTCCTGTCATGGATTTTTTTTTAAATTAGGAGCCAAAGCTTCCAGCTATAGAAGCTTCGTAACGGAAGTCTAGTAGATGGTTTGGCTGGATTGGGTCGAGGATGTCAGTTTGGGCTCCTTTCCCCTATAATGATGGAACCACCTCAAGGGATAAGACCTTCTCCCATGAGAAGAGGTTCCATCTCCCATCCATTCATCCTATATAAACCTCCCTTCTTTCCAAGCACAAACTAGTCTTAATGTTAGTGTTGAAGTGTTAATGTTGGTGTGCTAGTGCTATTTTGGTTTGGAGTAAACAACAAGCTATTCATAATTGTAGCCTTCTAGTTGTGTGAGGGAGAAGTGTATTTTGGTTTGGAGTGAAGCCTAAAGGGAAGAGTCTTAAAACAATTGTTGATTGAGACCATCATGGAATGCTAGCAGAAGTGTGTGGGAACCTGGTCTTATCAGAGGTGAACCGCAACGTCAAGGCAATGGTTGTAATGTCTCTTTGATATCAATATATATGTAACTATCGATTGATTTGCTACATGTTTTGTCATCTTACATATTCATGGCTTAATGTTTATTGACTTGTTAAGTAGGTTGAATTACAATTTGTCTATTATCACAATTGTTGTTTCCTGTTGTTTACTTGTTTCAGGTGCTTAAAGAAGGAAGCGAGAGATAGCTGGAGCAAGAAAGCAAGGAAATAATCAAATAGGATAAGCGTACTAAGAGGTAGGTCCTCTTAATTGGTTCTAACCTAAGGAAATCTTCCATAGAATGTATCTGTTGTGGCTAGACCCATCATCAAGCTAGAGGAATTTGTTTTTATCCGCACTTATAATTTTACTTCACCACAAATTGGTGATTCTACTGGGGAACCAATCCTTTTGTTTGTCTTGGATTTCATGATTTCATGAGAAATTTTCTAGTTCCAATTTTTCCCTTTTGTTCTGTTTCTTTTCTCCTGCTTACCGGCCTGAGTTTGAAATTCATAGTAGCAAATCTGGTTCCTGTTTTTAAATTTTTATATTTTTTTTCTTAACATCCTCAACCAACGTGCTTAATCCGCTGACATTCACACCAATCAATGCGATATGCTAAGGAACAGTCGTGTCGACCAGCCTTTGGTTCTTGTTGTCAGTTAGGCAATCGTGCTGATGCCCGTAAGTGAAGATTAGGGTTTCACCCAATCTTGGCTAGTGTGTTCTGTTCTTATGATTTTAACCACGTAAGCCTTTTAGACCATTTTTCTCCATGAGTAGAAAGCTTATTTTCATTTGGTTTTTTTTGCTTGTTGGCTTATCATCCTTCTGCTTGATTTCTTGAGTCACGGGTGGTTATCAACACTAGGGCATCTAGTTTGTCATCCATTCAACTGTTTATGATCTTAGTAAGTCAGGTTGTAAATGTACTTACTCGCATTTTTGTTTTCAGTCCTTTTACGAATTTGACCTCTATTACACAAGTTTGAAAAGTTTTTGTTTTCTTGTCTAAACGTTTCTTTTCTAGCATGGATTACGTTGCTTGTCTTGTTTTTGGTAAATTCGATGTTTCAGTGATCTAAATGAGATTCTATTTTCATGTTTTCATCTGCTTGAATGGATTATTGTCTCAAAAAAAAAATCATTGAAGAATTGTATGTGAAAATTTTATTTCGTTGTTTCATGTAAAAGTGTGAAATTATAGTTTGTTGCATCATTGAAAGACTAGAATTGCATTGGCATTTGGAAAAGGAATAGAACTCTTTTTTCTTTCTAAAGGACTGTTAGATATGTGCTTGTTAGGAGATTACGAATTGGAATGCATTTTTCATTAGTTTATTTTTCGAAAAGTAAGATAGTGAAATATCATTTAATTTTCAGTTGCTTGTTTGTTTGCATTTGATTGAGTAGTTTCTACCCTCTCTAGTGTAGACATTTCATTGAATTGAAAGGGTCTTGTCTCATTTAGTTGCATTTAAGTTTTTTTCGAGTTGCATCGCTAAGACCTGAAAAATAATACATAACTTAAGATAAACTTTAAAATGAATTCAATTAACCTAAGTCGCATTTGACATTTAAAAATCATATCTAGAAGGTATAGTCTAGAGACATGTTCCGACATCTTTAATCCTAGCAGCTATCATTAAATTCAACATTAGATAGCGCTAGTACAAATTTGTGCTCCCCGTACCATCGAGTATATAATGGGAAAACCCTCTAGGATACAATCCTTTATCCATAGGAAGTCGAGTTAGCCACCTTGGAAACATGATACACCAAACACAACATTCAGAGAGATTGCTAGCTCGTACTTCTCGATTCGCCGAGAGGTATTCTATAGTTCACGGTTTCATGGTAATCCTATTTACCTAGATCATCTAAAGCAATTATTTGATCTTTTTGACTCATTAAAATTAAAATATCATTTGAGCACTTGTCCTTTCAAGCTCATTTCCAATAGAAAGCGATAGAGTCATCTTGATTTCTTTCTCAACGTCAAAAATGAAAGAGCCCCAGTCTTTTATGTGTCTTAATAATTGATTTCCCATGATTCAAAAACATCCTGTTAATATTTTTTAGACCAAATCGTGAGTTTCCCTTAAATAAAATTTTTAGCCTTGAAGTTAATTTTTCAATCGACTAAGACAGGGTCATCATGGCTGAACCATCTAGTTCACCCAGTTCCTCTTCCTCTCCTCCGTTTGAAAGATTGTCTAAGGAGTTGTTTCCTGAGTTACCAGAGTCACTCAAGGACCAAGGTGTTTAACTCAGAATTGTTATGAGTATTCAACCTTTGTCATCTCATCCTCTGCCTATTGGGTCATCAGATGATCTTAGCCCAGAATCTTTAGACAATCCTGTTCAAACTCCTGAGGACTCACCGACCACTGACGGTTAGCTTGGACTGGTTATTTATCCTCTGAATCCTCTGTTTGACTCTGTTGTGATATCACCGTAGCATCCTTATAGTCCGTGCAACCAATCGAGTGTTCCATTGGAACTATCCCCTCGTACTTGTTGAACCATTCGTCGTCCTTTATTTCTAGACATGGAACCCGAAGGCAATGCTCTAGTCACCCCTCCAGAAGAGTTCGAAGTTTCTATTCCACACATTGTTGAGAAGGAAGAGCTACCTTTTCCTCCTGAGGATTTCCCCTATTCAGGGGGTATTCCTGCCAGTTTTCCACCCAACTATGTGTCTTCAGCACACTTGGTTTCAGGTACACCTAGCTGTTATCGTCAAATTTAGTGTATTTTCGAACGACTAATCCCTAGATCTAGTAGCAAGTCTAGAACAACAGTTAAAGTAATTCCATTGTTTTTCCTATATCTAACAGATAAAATAAAGAGGAGCAAAAGTGCACCAACTTGTATCTCTCCCTTGATACCTCTTCCCTTTGATCACTTTTGCCACTCCCTTCGATACTTAACTTGCTTGAAAGGTACCTACACACAAGGCGAGACAGAAAACCATCAAAGCATACATATCGATTTGTTAACTAACACATTATAGAATCGAAAATACAATGTACATTTCATAACACATGAATGGGAAAAAGCATAGAACTCTTTATTCATAGAAAGGAATATTACAACCCATGTAGATGCATGTCTGATTCAACATCATCCTCCCAGCTTCAAACCGTTCTCTCCTCATGGAAAAAACAATTTGACATGATAACATTACTTTCTCTACTAATCTCATCCAAGCAGCATTTCCTTAGCTCAAGAAGTTCCAACCTCCCTCAGCCAATGAGAGCTTGGTCCTTTTATAGCTAAAGAGAGGAGGCTAGGCCATTAATGGCCCTCATGAATGCTTTTCCATATTTGGGAAGTGGTTCCATGGAGGAAGGGATAATGGATTAAGGTTGATTCATCTCCTTCCTCATCTAAAAGCAAACCCAATCCTTCTAGAAACCTCTAGAAGCATCCATTGGATGAGGAATCCAATGTATTCATTTGAAAAATTCGATGGATCTCACCCATTGTAGGTGATTCAAAGGCCAGGTGATATGCATAGCACCCTGACAGTGTAGTGCCTACCATTCATTGTAGCCAGATAGAAGGCCACTTGCGATGATCTCCTTAGGGACATTTTTTAGATGAATGGTGTCATGAAAATCTTGGGAAGCAAGCATGATGTAGGTTAACTTCATTAGGGAATAAAACAATTGAATTAGGGGTTGACAGACCCTAATAATATAGATTTGGAAGTTGGGGTTGATGTGCCCAAATTTTCTTGTAACAGATGCCCCCTAAAGCATGAAGTCGAAAATAATCATGTCGAGTGAGATGCTTTACCACTTGGAGAGAAGGTTTCGAAGTGGAAGATGACTTGCATTAGTTACAATACAAAAATCATGATACTTTGATTTTTTTCTCATAATTAGCTGAGGGAAGGCATACCTATGCTCAGCTTTATAAACTTTCATTACATGTACAAATATAGTCGTCTACAGATATAGACCCATGAATGTAAGGCCATTTTACATTTGATATAGTACTCCTGAAAATATATCGCAGCCCAGATGGATGAAACTAGATCTGGGGTCTTCAATCTCGTCCAATATTTCACTCAAGTACAAGTCTAACCATGTGAATAGATGATCTAAATTCAAACATGGAGAGACATCGTCTAATTACCAGCCAATGATGTAATCTATTAACAGATGCGAGAGGAATCACTGATAATGATAATGACCCTCAAGGTATTACAGTACATTCCACATGGTGTGAATAGATGATTTGATGTCGAACACCATACAAAGTCTCTCGGTCAAAGGCTAGTGATGTCAACCTATCGCTAGAAACGAGAAAATTGCCATTGAAGTATGCAAGCCTCAAGGTACTGAAGGGGTGTTTCTAAGTCAACTTCTTGGATGATGTACTGATGTCAACATGAAGCGACTCATCGTAGGAGGGCATTGATGTATCCCACATCAACGGCACGAAACGAGGTAAATGATTTTGGAGATGAAAACACAAGGTTTAGGAATGGCGAGCATGAAAATGAAGGTTTACTGTATTGCAAAGGATGAAGCTTTGAATTGAATGACTTCTCTTGAACATATCGGCGACACTGAATTGAATTGGTAGCATTGACCCAAAAAAAAGTGATGGATGGTATGATAGACCAACGATGTGATAACCATCAAGCTAAATGACCCAACCCACATAGTCACGGTGATGAGGTGAAAGTGTCATGTTCAAGAGCAACCTTCTACCATAAAGTGTTCCCAGCTTTTTTCCATTTTCCCAAGTCATTTTCGACCAGTACCTCTTTAGTTTTAATCAAGCTTGAGGAGGATAACATATGCTTGTTGCTTAATTCCACCCTTCGGGTGAATCCATCACTATTTGATGTTTTAACGAGTCTAGCGAAGGTGAAACTCGGTCTTGTCTAGATGGACAAGCTTGTCGCTATTTAATGTTTTTAACGAGTTTAACGACAAAGATAACTCGGTCCTTTTCACATTTAGAGAGTCTAAAAAGGGACTAAAAGAGAAATCCAAAATTTCTTTTTTGTACATTTGTCTCTCAAGTCTGAAAAAGCATAAAACAATACAAGGGAGAACCTATTGATCATGTTTGACCAACGAGTACCTTTCTCGTAGTTAATCTATCTCAACCTGAAGAAGGGATAAAACGATACTGAGTAGATATTTATTCTAATCCATTAACGAGCTAGAAATGACAAGGGCTCAACAATATTTTCATGTTTAGAGAGTCTGAAAAGAGCTTAAAGAGGACTCTAAGGGGGTTCCTTTTTCATTTTTAACAAAGCTCAAAAAAGCGATAAAAGTTTGCTTTGTGGTCAAATATGTTCAATTTACACGTAAGCACATCATAATTGCTTTCCAGTTGTTAATCCTACTCAAAATACCATCAAAAGATTAAACAATACATGTTCATGGATTAAATAAATAAAAAACCAATGTTTACTCGATTAATGTGCAAGAAATAAACATAAATACAGGTTCTTACCCTTCATTTTCACCATCTTGTTTTACCTTCTAATCTCTGGAGCAGTTTCTTCCTGAAGCTCACCAGTTTCTTATGGAGGATTGATGGGATCATTCCTTGTGCAGTTTGGATCAGCTGAGATCTAATTCCATTCTCTTTTACTTCATTTATCTCCTGTTTTAGTCAATAACATTCTAGGGTTTTGAGGACCGTAGGGTTTCTCTTTCCAAATCAGGAATTTAAAATGGTAATCATATGGAGAGAACAAGAGCATGCAGAGCAAGATGTCATAGCCTTTAGTAATCCAAGAACAGTCAAGGCCCTAAGAGACTGCAGTTTACTCAAGTGTTTTAAGCTATCCAAACTACAACAGCAGATGGATCTTCTACGATTTCTTGTTCAATCATGGGATTTTACCGATCAGAATTTTCACATTCGGGCAAATAATTCCTTTTTACCATCGATGATAATATACTTCCTAACTGGACTGTCAAGGTGAGGTGCCCCGATTTCACTAACAGGTCTTGCCCATGGAGGTAGACTGGTGAAAGATTATGTGTGACAGTTTTGTAGGCAAGGTGCCTAGCCTAGCAAAGACGGGAATATACTTATCAAGGATGTTAGTGATTTACCACTAAGGACGATCCTTTTTACCATTTCTAAATTGGCTGGAAGTTTCGCGCTTCATTTGGCCACCAAGTCATACATGCAGTATGCCCTAGAATGTCTAGAGCCAAAAATATGCAACTGGTGCGGGGTTGTCCTTTCATCTGTGAAAGATAAACTGACCAAGGTGAAAAAAGGAAAGCTCATAAATTTCAGCTATGGATCAATTGTGATATCCTTTTCCTTGGAGAGAATACCTCTCTTGCAACCACAACTCATTTCACTGGGTGTATCTGGACCAAGAGAGCCGCGATTGTAGAGGTAGACAGATCTAATGGCTAGGCATGGTGCCCACTCTAAGATCGTATTTACCTCTACATTCTTTGAATGGTTTGATTGATAAGAGATGACCTTTGTAGAATATCCATATTCAGGAATGGATTTTTGTGGTGATCCAGATTTACCACTACTAGCTGGAGCAATGTGGGATGCCACTGGTAAATTGTTTGACCAAGTGCTTTTAAATTTTTTGTGTTTTTAATTAACTCCAAGACTAAACAAAATCTATTTTTTATGTATATAGATATTGGACCTGTTCGACCTATGGGAGACCCATCAACACAGAGTCCTATAGGGAGAGTGATTCTCCGAGACTTGGATTTGGTCGAGACTCTAGCTGAATTGCAAAAGCACATAGAGGGTTTAACCTTAGGTATTCCGGATATCTGGATCAAAGAATTACCTATGCAATTGCAATGCCACACCATTAGTGTGCCAGGTCATTGGATGAAACTTTTGTGCATGATAGCACAGACAGTTACCTACTATTACGAGCACCACTAGCTTACTAAGATCATTTCTACATACATTCAGTTTTTGGGTCAGATGACCAATTTTTGTCTTGGATACAAAATGTTTGTAAAAACTTTTTACAATTATTTTTCAGGGTTTTATTATGGTTGAGTGATGCAATCCTATTCAATTGATGATGTTAATTAAAAATATTTACTTTACATATGTTGCAAATGTCTATTTAACACATAATCTTCTAAAGAGTCGGTTAATGTGTTTAGACTTCTAGAAATATGTTGATATTGAATAGTTTCAAAATACCTTTCCAAAATATGGACTCCAAGGAACATACGATGAATTCTTGGGTTTCAGACAGTGTAAATGCCATTAACTTGTAGCACAACGAGCTATGAGTCTAGCCTAATGATAATTCGGTGGATGCCAAGTGAAATGGCATCAAAGAGAATTTCAATCAACAGGATATACTCAGTGATATTTTTTGTTGATCGACCAATACAAATCCTTCTAAAACTCATTAACTTTCCACTCAGAGTGAAAATGGCCCATGCTGCAGAAGACGGGTTCTGTGTACTACAACTAGCACCATCAGCGTAACCAACCCATGGTTCCAAAAAGTTCGACATCTGCAATAAATGCGAAGTGGATTACTTAACCAAATAAAAACCCTTAAAGAAACACACTCACACATGCAATCCAAGAATATATACATGAGTTTTACCATACTCAATTAAGCATAGTAATGTTTTAAATACAGCCCATTTCTTGGCTTAGACAATGGAACTCCATCATAATCTACTGACTCATAGGCACCTTTTTCCAAAACGCGTTTAAAAATATAAGGGCCCATCCAAAGTGGTTCAAATTTTCCTGCACCAATCTTATCCAACTCTTGATCATATAGCAAGACTAGGTCACCTTTTGAGAAGACTAAAGGCTTGACATTTTGATCATATTGTGCCTTTACCCATTTCTTGTGTGCTTTGTTGGCCAATGCAGCATCACGATGGGTTTCATCCAGATGGATTAATTCCAAGAAACGTGCTTCTTCCTCAGAAGTGTTAGGTAGCGGGTCAATTACGAGTTTGAGCGACGAAATTTCACATTGAATAGGCAAGACTACTTCCAAACCATACACCAACTGAAAGGGTGTGAATTCGGTAACATTTCTCACGGAGGTTCGAAATGCCCACAAACCCGAGTACATGATTAAATTCCAATTTATTTTGTGAACTCCAATCATTTTTTGTAACATACGCTTAAGGACCTTGTTGATAGCCTCAACTTGTCCATTAGCTTCCGGATAATATGGAGTAGAACTATCTTGTGAAAGTCCTAATTTGGCAGCTAACTCAACCATCATGTGATTGTGAAAATGCGATCCATGATCTATAACTATGGCCTATGGTACACCAAACCCAGCAACCACATGGTTGAAGAAAAATAATGCAGCCGTTTCGCCACTGTTGTTTAATGTAGGCATCACCTCGGCCCATTTGGTAAAATAGTCAATGGTGACTATAATATACCCATTCTGTTGGCATTATGGCACAGGTTTGGAGCTATGGCACAAGTGTTGTCCTTGATGGAAACTCTCTTTGATGACAGATCTCAGTATAGGCTCAGAATGAAGAAAAAAGATATATACACAGGTTCACCTAGACGAAGGCGCGTATGCATATACACGCACTTTCACACAAGGAAAATCACGTATATGTTGGAGAACTTACTTTTGGTCTGTGGTAGTTATGCCTTGGTATTAGAACCTATGGTTTTGGACCATGGCATCTCGTCAGAAGTGTTGATCCCAAGTAATGGTTCCTTGGTATTGTTTTATTAAGGTTTTGGACCGTGGTATTGTGAAAGACCTAAGACTATAAAAGAGGAAGGAGATCATTTGGCAAAGTATCATCTGAATTAATTGAATATCTAATAAGTGCTAGATCTGAAATATTGGTGATTGGGGTTATGGTGCAGATTTGGATCTGAATGAAGGAGGAACCTTAGCGCAAAGAGAAGGATAAGTTCTATTGATGGGTCATAATCTTTTGGCTTGAATGATAGTATCTTTGTATGATTTTGATCTGTTATATGTGGTGCATGCTTGATCTATAAATCTGATAATATGGGTTAATTAGTGTCTGAATATTTGAAATAGTGAATTATCCTTTATAGATATGTACACAGGTTCAGTGAAGCGAAGGCATGTATACATGCTGGTTCAGTGAATAAAACTAGCGTATACGCAGGTTTCTCCAAACACAGAAGCGTATGCACGCAGGTTTCAGATTATTGAAGTAGGATATATCTTTTGAGTTGTGACCTAGTTGCTTTTGTTTATTGCTGCAGTGTTCTGGGTTCAGAATTGGTGTGTGGTTACAGTTACTTTGTTCTGGGTACAGCGGTCAGAGAAGTGTTTATTTTGATTCAGTTCTAATTGTTGAAAAGGATATTGTTTGATGCAGAAATTCTTGATGATTGATTGATGTTCATGGATCCAGTCTGAAAATTTATGAAATGTGGTCCCTGGAAGAAAGAGAAGGTCGTAGCCTTCTGTAGGCTGTTAGCACCTAAATCCGCCTCAGGCTGAAAGAAGGCGAAAATCAGGGTAACCACAAACCACGCTCAGTCTCGTAGCTAGCCCTACGAGAGCAGGAGAGGGCTCTCTCCGAGTCACACTCAGTAAATAGATGAACGAAAAGGACTGAGATGACTTTCTAACGAACAATTTATCTTAGGCTAGTAAGCGAAAATGAACATAAAGAGGGATTTTTATGAATGACTGTGTTTCTGGGATGTTATGGGACCACTGGACCTCAATGAACAGAGAACTTAACATAAAGGAGCAGATTATTTCGTGAGGCAAGGTAGGCAGAAAGCATAGCAATTTAGTTTTAAAATATGGCGGAATGGAGAGATTGATTAAGAAGGTGAAAAGGGCATAGGAGATGAATCCTTTTCAACAGAAGAATGAACACTAACATGAAATTTTCCTCTAGGTAGAGCAATAAAATTGAATTCTACCTAATCTCATTCGAAAAACTTCACCAGAAATGAATATGAAATGAAATATGGAACATAAAAAGGTACATATGAAACATAAGATACACACTTACTACACTCACAACCACAAGAATCTCATGAAACAGAGTCGCTGCCTTTCATTAATTCTCTATAAAAATATACAATGCAGAAACAAAGTTTCTTTCCCACAGTCTCCCAGAAGTCACAAGCCAGCCAACCTTTTGCAAATAAAAATGTATACAATATATAGAATGTGTGGAGGAGAGGTGGAACGCCCAGGGGTTGGGAAGTTACTCAAATCATTTCTAAATGGAAATGGAGAGCCAACCATCAGCTACAGGTGCAGCGCTCTCAAGCATGACATTTGGCGTGTGGTGACCCTTTGCATTCTTTGCCACTTGGATAGATGCCCACCTGGAGAGCAAACTCTTTAAAAGCCACCTTTGGTGCCAAAAAATCGAAGAGTGAATGACCGGGCCCACCTGGAGAAGTCGTGACCCGAAATTTCGTGAAACGGGAGCAAACTGGGTAAAATTTACTCTGTGTGTCGCGCTACTTTGGGGCCTGTTTTGGGGCACTTGCAGGTGTCCAAAATGTGCCCAAGTGGGCTTGTTGGAAATCTTGGCCTGTCTACTCTCTAACCCCATGGGAATTTCTGAATTTGAAGCTCATTTTCCCATCCAAAACTTCATTCTCCCAAGACTGCTTTCTGTGTGTTCAAAAAGTGGCAGAGGAGCCATTTTCGGGTGTTTTTTGACCTTTAGGAGACCCAAAACTAATAAAAATTTCTTGCCTGGACACCAGTAGATGTATTTTTTGATGCTAAATCCAAATATATAGGTCATTCCTCAATCTCAGGTCTAGAATTTTAGCGCCGCGAAGGGTGCGCGGCACACAGGGAGAAAATCCCTGTTTTTTCGCCCAAAAATTTCCTTGTGACCAAAATTTGCCCAAATTTTTTGAGATTCGGGCTGGAAGTTCTCTATGAGGTACCTTGCTAAACCAAGGAAGCCTCAGCCAAAATTATGAGCCTATCTTACTCTTTTTCCCCTTTTTCCATTTTTGTTGCTTTCCTCAGTTTTGCTTTCAAACTCCTTATTCGGGCTCTCAAACTCAAGTTTCGTGCCCTGTAATGACGAGCCATGTGTCTCACTAGTGTGTTGTCATCATAGGCTTTGTTCAGCATGTTGTCCAGGTGCATGTTCACTCTCTCAAGGCTAGACTCATGATCATCCATAACTTGTTTCTCCAATGAAGTGAATTCAATACCCCTCTGCTGGGCCGTTAGGCGATCCTCACGGATGTTCTGCAGCTCCATGATCACATGCTGGTCTTCCAACTGTTTGTTCCTCTTCTCTAAATACCTGATGTTCCATTTGGCCATCTCCAACTTGAGGGTCAAGGAGTGAATCTCTGCCTCTTGCTCTTGGAAGATCTCTTTCAGATGTGCGTTTTGTGGACGTGCATCTGTATCATCATCATCACGAATGAGAATGGATCTGGCCTCCTGTTTACCTAGTGGCACACCTGAAGGTCCCCCCTCATGCTTGGGCTTCTTTCCTTGTCCTATACCTGTACTTGTACAACCGATGTAGGAAGTGAGGCCCCTTCCACCTCGGGTGGAGATAACACTCGCTTTGCTGCTGCAAACAAAGGCCTGGTGCCTTTCGAATAGCCTCTCTGATATGTGACGGAAAATGGCACCACAGTGGTCTCAGGGCGCTCATGTTGATGAGAAGGACCACCTATCTCATCTTTTTCCTTTGATACTCCCTGTGGGGCGCTGAAGAAATCATGGGAGATGAAGTCCTCCCAAGCAATGCCCTGCAATCCCAACTGATGGTCCACCAAAATCTAGATAAGAGCGAAGTGATATACACTGTTGAGCTGCTGCCGAGGGGTCTTGTGCTGCATGAATTTTCTCATCCTCTCTATGTTCCCGCAGATGAAAAATGGGAGGTTCATCATACGCACCCTAGTAAAGTGCATGAGCAACCTGATGTGATATGCATAAAGGCGAGAAAACCTCCCCTCACAACTGAAGTATTTCATGATCAATCTCATGAGTGGAGCATAATCATCTCTCAGAAATATGAATGGGAAAACTCTAGTGAGCTGACTCAAACAACTGGCCTTGATGTAAGGCTCATAAAGTTCCCTCTCCACCTTCATCTTCTTGTGCCACTTTTCTCCAACATTTGGTATGCATATTGCCACTAATATGGTTTCGGGTGTCAATGTGAAAGTGACCCCTGCCAAGATAGACTGTCCTCCATGTAGGTGAAGTGCAAAAAGACGGGCCAACTCATGATGAATTCTGACATTTTCCACCCTCTGAAAAAATTCGAAACATGCCAAGTGCTGGAAACAAGACATATCGAGAGGGCATGCCTGCAACTCAGTGAGGATGTTTGGTTCATCCCTGACATGTCTACCACTCCTAGGTCTCCGGGGAGCCTGCTCTCCAGAAGCTGTGTCACTGTGAGTTTCCCCCTCATAGTCTGATGAAGTTCCCGATGCCATTACTGCTATTTGTACCCTGAATTTTGTGCTGTCCTCTGAATCCAATAGTCCTGGTAGATGCTCTGCAAATCTGTCACCAAGGGGACAATAAAATAGGGAATATTAGGAGGGGAATGATGAAATAGGGATAGGGGTTTAAAGGGGAAATTTGTCAGGGATTTGGGGGTGTTTTGGGGTGTGGTTTTGATGGGGTAGGGTTATGGGACCTTTGAGCTATATGAGTAAAGGAGACAAAGGGATATGTTCACATTGTAGCTAGGGTAACCATTATGGGAAAAAGCTCCGGGGGAATTAGCTGATAGAGGTAGGATAGCAACATATTTTGCAATCATGTCACTGTAGCAGAACCCTAGCTTTTGATTTCTTGGTGTCTTCCTTTGTTTATTTTCAAAAAGTTTTTTGCATTCGGTTCATAGCCTCAAAATCATGGTATTCTTCCCAACATTAATGCCAAGAGTAAAGGTAGTTTGGTCTACCTCTCAAGCATGATAGGCATTCATAAAAATTTAGGCAAACTGGTGCATTTTCAGGCTTATGAGTCTGTGCGCCGCGCGCACTGCCCAGTGCGCCGCGCCAGTGGCAAATTTAGACTGTGAACCGGCCCCAGTGCACCGCGCAAGATGAGTGCGCCACGCCAGTATGTGTGTGCGCCGCGCACTGTTAAAATCGCCCAAATTTGTTTGAAAAACAGGGGAGAGGGTTTAGGGCGGTTTTAGGGAGTTTTCCTTAGGAATCATGATGGGAATGGAAGCGAGAATAAGGAGGAGTGATGAGACAAGGGGAGGGTAGCAGACCTTGGTGGCATCATTGCAAATTTGCAACCCCAACTATTGTTGTTTTTGATGATTCTTTTCATGGTCGACCTTGTGCTTTTGGGGTACCATTTAAATGTCTTATGCATACCATATAAATGACAAAACTGATGGAGAAGAGTTGACAACAGGCCTACCTCTTGTTTTGTTAGCGTTCACAAAGATTCGCAATGTTTTGGCACTGTTTTGGGCCGCTGGACTGTGTGCGTCGTGCATTCTTCCCCGTGCGCCGCGCACTTGTAAATTTAACATTGCGGGTTGGTTGCCAGTGCGCCGCGCGCTGTGTGTGCGCCGCGCGACCTGGTGTATGCGCCACGCTTACCAAATCGCCTCCCGCTCACTCAAACACTCACCAATCTCACTCTTCCACCTTCTACAATGTCTTTCCAAGTCTTCAATGGCACAATGGCTTTGCTTTGGGCTATCATATGTATTTATAGGCTTTAAAGAAACTGGTTTGATTTTTCCTTCTATGAAAACCCACTTTATAATGTTTTTGTTTTGCACTTTTCTTCATTGACTTTAAAAACTCTGTCTTCCATTTTTCTTCAAAACTTTGGCTCTCTTGATGAAATTTTCGGCATTTCTTTGCGGGGACTATATGACGAAGCATCTGGCTTTGCATTCTCTGACTGCATCTGAAAATATCAACTGTCGATTTTTTGGAAAATTTTGTCATAGTTGACCTTGTTTGACTGTTCTTCAAAACAGAGTTTTGAAGAAAAGTCGATGTCTCTTGCGGTGATGATGAAGCTTTCTGCACTGTAGGTGTATAAGATTTCCCTCGGGCCTGCATGACTTTGTTCTGGGCATGTTTTCCGAGACCAAACTGATGAATTTCTAGACCCAAACCATAAAAATGAATCTGCCCTGTAACAGGACCAGACCTTGACTATCATGACTTTGATTAATTTTTGGACCAAGACCTGAACCAGCAGAGGCCAGACATGAGGGGAAATGAGTATCATGACTTTCTCCGTCAGATCATGACATGTCCCTAGTGAAATGCAACTGAGTGAATGAAACGGGACACCTAAAATTGAAATGCACAAAGAGCTTTGATCTCTGACGGAGGGCTGACCAGACCGACTCTAACATTGGCTCCAACGGGGGATGGCAACTCCTTGGAGGTGCCAAGAATAGTAGATCTCTAGAGGAGCTAGACAGTGCCTCTTCGTCCATTGGGCTATGGAGTCATCATTTGATAAACAGCACAAGACTCTGACTTATTTACAAAACTAAAGTAACCAAGAAATTGACTCAAACTTGACAATTGGAATGACTCACAAACTGACTGTACATACTGAAACCAAACTGAAATGAAAATGGTATTTACAATGACAGTGGAAGTAGCATTGATAGATCAACAATAATACCACTTGAGCAGCTGACCATTGATCGGCCCTCCAAGACAGTCTTCCCCGTTCATTTCCTTAAGAAGAAAGGCATTTTGACCACTATATGCTGCAATTTTGAGAGGACCCTTCCATGGATTTTCGAACTTTTCGTGCTTGCCTTTCTCTTCATTCCTTGCATCCCACTTCAGCACCACATCATCCAACTGAAATTTGTCCACTTTAGCCTTTCTGTCATAGATTTTCTTTATCTTCTCCTGCAACTTGGATGTGTTTTGGAAAACTTCTTCTCTTGTTTTCTGCAAGTGGATCATTTGATTCAGCCTTCTCTGCATGGGATCTTCCTCACTGCCTGCCTCCTGAAGAAGCCTGACCACCAGGGCAGCAAGGGTGGCTGGGAATGATGTGTCTACTCCATAAACAAGCTCAAACGGTGACATACCAATAGACTTTTCCTGACTAATTCGATCTGCCCAAAGTGCATGAACCAGCCTCTTGTTCCAGCTATTCTTATTAATTTCCAGCAGTTTTTTGATGATTTTCACTAAAGATTTATTCGAAGATTCAGCCAATCCATTTCCTTGCAGATGATAGGCAGTTGAATGACCCAAAATTATATGATATCTATGACAAAATTCCACCATCCTTTTTGATTTGAAAGCTGCTGCATTATCAGTGATTATTTTGTTTGGACAACCAAAGCGAGACAAGATGTTATTTTCGAGAAATGAGATGATTACCATTTCCGTCACTTGTCTGGTAGGTGTTGCCTCAATCCATTTTGTGAAGTAGTCCGTAGCTATAAGGATCCATATATGTTGTCCGAAAGATGCGGGATGAATTTCCCCAATGAAATCCAACCCCCACTGCTGAAAAGGAGCGCTCACTTCGATAGGCTTGAGTGGCAAAGGCTTTAATTTCTATTTTCCTTCAAAAATTTGACACTTATGACAGTGCTTTACCATCTTATGCACATCAGCAAATAAAGTAGGCCAGTAGTACCTTGCTCTTAAAATTTTGTTAGCCGTTGATTTCCAAAAAAGATGACCACCACACTCTCCTCCGTGGAAATCTTCCATAGCTTTATTTTCCTCCTCTTCCACCAGACAGTTTAACAAAATGCCACCGGGATCTTTCCAATACAATGCAAAATTCAAAATACAAAACTTGGCAGCTTTCAATTTAAGTGTTCTCGCTTTGTTTCTAGTCACACCGGGCGATGGTGATAGATTTTTCAGCACATATATTATATCAGAATACCATGGGGACAAAGCAAACATTTCTGATACCTGAACTGAAGTTCCTTCCTCATCCTCATCGGACATGGTAGCGATCAGATTTATGTCCAAGGCATGCAAATTTGATTCAGCCATTAGTTTTTCCAACCCCTGTCCTTTGACCAGCTTTGTAGGCTTTATCTCCACATCGTATTCTAGCAAGGCTGCGATCCATTTGCCTCTTCTCCCTTCCGGATCAGTCTGCACCAAAACATCTTTTACAGCAGCGTTAGGAACATAGGCCAGAATGTGAGAGTGTAGAATGTATACCCGGAAATCCTTCAGTGCCTTCACCAATGCTAGAGCTTGCTTCTCAATGATGTTGTATTTTAACGCTGCATCTCTTATAGCTCTGCTGAAAAAGGCAATGGGTCTTTCATGATCATCCCTTTTCTACAATAACATTGCTGCCATAGTATGCTCAGAGGCAAATGAAAATAAGATGAAACCTTGAGTGTAATCCGGGCTAACTAAAATTGGAGCTAAAGAAAGGGCCAATTTGATCATGTTGAAAGATTTTACAGCCTCATCTGTCCATTTCACTTGGCTGTCCTTCTTAAGCATGTTGGTCATTTCTTTCAAGTGTTCCGCAAGATTAGGTACAAAACGACACAGAAAATTCATCTTACCATTGAATGACTGTATCTCCTTTTTGCTCCTAGGAAGATCGATTTGCTGAATCGCTTGGACACATGTTGGGTCTATGCGGATGTTGTCTTTTGAAATGATGTGCCCAAGTAATTTGCCTTCCTCCATGGCAAACAAGCTCTTCTTTGGATTCAGTTATAGACCATATTTTCTGCACTTTTGAAAGACAATTTTTAGATGATGCATGTGCTCTTCATCTGATTTTGAAAACACCGTCAAGTCATCCAAGTACACCACCAAAAACACATCTTTCTCATTTGCAAATGCCAAGTCCATTGCACGCTGAAATGTGGCACCTGCATTCTTCAAAGCGAATAGAATTTTGGCATAGTGAAACGTTCCCCATGGAGTGGTGAACGATGTTTTGTCTCTGTCATCTTCATGGACAGAAACTTGATTGTATCCGGAATAACCATCTAGCAGCGACATACAAGATGCCCCCACTACTCGCTGAAGTACATGGTCCATCTTGGGCAGCGGGTAGTTGTCCTTCAAAGAGACCTTGTTTAAATTTCTGAAATCGATGCATAGGCGGATCTCACCGGTCTTCTTTCTTACGGGTACCAAATTAGAAATCCAATCTGAAAATCTGATGGGCACAATGATACCTGATTTGAACAACCTATTTACCTCTTTTTCAATGGATGGCAGCAACTTCGGGTTGATCCTTCTTAGCTTTTGTCTAAATGGCTTTTGATTTGGCTTGATAGGTATGGTGTGCTGAATGATGTTTGTATCATAGGTCTTCAAATTTGAATAATCCCAAGCAAATACATCTACAAATGAAGCTATCAAATTGATATATTTGTCCTTGGTTTTTGGAGATAATGCTTTGGACAATTTCACCAATTTTGGATTTGCAGCTGTACCAACATTGACTTCTTCCGCTCCTTTCTCTGTGGGCTGCAAAGTTGGCTTGCGGGCAACATCATCCTGATTGAAAAGTTCTTCAAGGGGTATCAAGCCTTTAGGGATGATGTTGTTCTTTAGCTGTAATACGTCCATTTGATTGATTTGAAACTCTTCTGTACCGTTCCCTTTGTTCTCATCGTTTTCCACATCGATTAAGGTTTCTTTGAACTTGCCTTTGTTGAGCAGAAAATCCTTAATCTCTTCATCATCTTGGAACACTTGCCAATGTCACTGATTGTCAAGAATGGTTGGACGGTGCTTGACATGAATTTCAAATTTGTTGCTGGAGTTCATGGGGATCTTCAGGCTTCTCGCTGCCTTGGCAAGAGCATCAGCAATACTATTTTGGATTCTTGGCACACATGTCAAGGTGTATTCAGAAAATAGCTTCAATATGTCCAAAACTGCATTTCGATAAGCCCGCATCCTAGGATGTTTTGCTTGATACTCACCTCTGACCTGTTTTATTACTAACTCGGAGTCGCCATATATTGAAATCCTCTTTGCATTCAGCTTTCTAAGAATTTTCAGGCCAGCAATTAGAGCTTCATATTCTACCTCATTATTGGAACATTCGAAGGCTAGCTTGTAGGAGCAAACCCTTACGCTGCTAGGTACTTTGTTTGGGGCGGAGAAAGGACTGCGTACCCAAATGCCAATACCAGCTCCATCATTCCTGACTGCTCCATCGAAATCCATGGTCCATAAGCCTTCTTCTTCTTCTTGCAAGTGCTGAAAATCCTTTTGCTGCCCATTTTTTGTTTGTTGTCCATTGTCCTCAACTGATTGCCCATTATTTTGTTGCTTTTCTTGTCTTTATTTCTTCAAAATCTCTCTAAAATTTTCTGTTATCTCTAGAATGTCATCTGCTTCTACTATCTGACTATCTATTTCATTTAAACTATCTAAAAACAAAACAAAAGACTCTAAATCTGTATGTACATAGTTTACAAGATGATTAATCGGTTTCTCCTTGCTTTTGATCATATACTTCATCTTTTGTTCCCAATATAGCTTCCTCATCTGTCCAAACACCGGGATTTTTGCATAGGAGAAATCCAGCTGTAGTGTCCCCTTCAATTTCGCCACCCAAGACCTGGAAAGAAGCATGCCAAACCTTGGAGGAATGTCTGCTACTACTACGTCCATCTGCACATTTTTCATAGGAAGCTGATCCAAACTCACCACTAAGTCTTTGATAAGCCCTATGCACCTTACTCTGCTGGAGTCGAATGAATATAGATCATGATATTGCCGGGTGATTTCTAGACCAAGCTTATCCTTGATAGACTTGGTCATGAGATTGTGAGATGCTCCCGAATCGAACATGGCGTTGTGTAGCACAAAGTCATGTAATCGTAAACTGATGTAGAAGGGTGGCACCTCGCTCTTGGGAGACTCACCATTCGTTGCTGGCCCAAAAATCATTTCAGGCTGATCATCCTCCACATTTACCATATTGGACGTTGGGTCCAAGTTCAACATTTTGGAAATTTGTCCTCTATAGCTGCTGTTTTTCATAATTTCAGTCAAAGGGATGGATATTTTTAACTTAGAAATCTCATTCTCTAAGCTAAAAGTGGGAGTCTTTTCTACCTCTTTGATTGGAGCCTCTTTATTTTCCTTTTCTTTTGATGTAGCTTGCTACTGTGATTGTTCCGCTGACTTTGATTTGTTGCTCTCCAGATGAGCTGTCTCCTTCCCTTTCCTTTGTGCAACTACTGAATCATTCTTTGATGTTTCACCATCCTTCTTTTTCTGAATTGTTTTGACCAGTACCTCTCTGTTCCTGAGTGAATATCGCTGCTGTTGGGTAGATAGAGCATTCATATAGCCTCTTTGGTACTCATCTGATTCTTCCTCCAAAATAGTGTCGCTAGCTAGAATAAAATCAGTGTCTTGGTGTGCAGCGGAATTCACTGCACATTCTTCTTCTTCAGTGATGTATGTGGGCAGCTCATCTGGAGTAAAAAGATGGTTCTCTTCACCTATTATGTTCCCTTCCTCATCTGATTCCTATCCATGCACAAAATTCTGCTGCAAAGGTGTCTGTATGGGCTGCTGCACTTCCTGCTCTTGGTTTCGCTGATCTCTTTGTCTTGTCCTATATTGCGGCTATTGCTGCTGGCCACAAAAGTTAGGATTCCTAACTTGTGGCTCAGGCTTGTCAATTTTCACTCTTTCAAGCATATGCTCCACCTTTTTGAGCAGCTGCTCCATTGAAGAAGATTCTTCTTTCACCGTGGTTTTCTTCTCTGCTTTCGCCCTTGCTCTTTTGGACAGTAGGTTAGCTTCAACGCTGACTGCAATTTTCTGCATATCTTCCATTGTAGCCGGTTCTCTCTCTCTCAATTGGTACGCCATGTCAGCATCGAAACCATCTGGAAACTTCATCATTGCTAGTCCCACAGGTGGCTTTAGATGGTCTGGGATGTCATTGTAGACTGCATTAAATCTGACACAATAATCTTGGACCGACTCACCTGCATTCCTTTTGATTTGCTCATACTCGGCCAAAATTTGAAGGGGATTCTTTTTCACTTCCCACCTGTTCAAAAATTGTCTTTGTAGTTCAGCCATGGTAGGGATGCTTGCAGCTGTCAAACCTCTGAACCATTTTCTCGCATCATCTGTTAATGTTTGTACGAAGAGCCTCATTTCCACGTTCTCCGCATCGATCTCATGAAGTTCATAGAAGTTTGTCATTTTGTCAACATGTTGTTGAGCTGTAACACCGTTGGGAGTGCCATCAAAAAACAGAAATTTGCTTTGATAATCATTTGGCATGTCATTTAGGACTTGAGGCAGAACAAGAGGAGCAAAACGTGCAGCCATTATTCTTGGTGGATTTGGCTTTGGAGGCATTGGAGGATTATGCACAGTTTGTAAGGGGATTGCACTTGGAGTTTGGGGCTGTGTGGCAATATAGCTATCGATCAATCTATTAGCTCTTTCTGTCTCAAGGTCTACAAGAAATTGTGGATCGGGGACAGTGTAATCAACAGCCATTTCGGATTTAGATTCAAACAGTGATAACTCAAATCGTTCGTCAAACTCAAGCTCCTCAAGATACTCAAAAATGTCGGGACATGAGGTGGATTTGAATATGGGAGTGAAGGCGCTTTCCTGGCTTAAGGAGTTTTGGGATCAAATTGGGATTTTTGTAAATGTGAGGAGGATCTAGATCCGGATTCGCTCTGGTATATCGCCTTGAAGCCAGCGTGCTATTGAAAAGAATTACGGGACACAACCAATGTTAGGCCCCTATACTACTAGTGTAACCCCTTATTGTTATTAGTATAACCCACTTATTATATTGATGTACCCATGTAGTGCCCATATTGTTACTATTGTGCCCCATAGAAGCCCACTATTGTTATTATTATGCCCTTACATTATTATTGTTATGTCGGCTCTGATTATGTTATAACCCCTTAGACTCCTATATATAGAAAGGAGGTCTTTTCATTTGTATCATCCAAGAATTGTTCATTTATGTAATGTAAAGGAGGTTTCCCCCTCGAAGAGGCTGAATTCTAAGGCGTTGATCTATCTCTTCTATCTTTTCTTGAGCTGGTTTCATAACATTTGGTATCAGAGCTTTCGATTCTAGGGTTTCGCTGCTCCAAACAGGTCATCGTGGCATTTTTGCTATAATTTTTTTTTCTGTGATGTTTCATAAGTCGCAAAAAAAACCCATTTGAGAAGAACTCGCGCTGAACCTTGGGTCCGAATTTCAGAGCTTTTTACGCGATATTTGCGGAGATATGATATGAGGAAGTTGGTCTTTTTGCAGACTCCTAGATTACATTCAAAACAGGTGACCTGGGGAAAATCGTCATAACTTTCTCTCTGGGGATCGGATTGAAATTTCATAATTAGGTATAGAAAGAGGGCAGACTGTAGTTTCTTGTATGCATTGTTCAGATCCAAAGGTTGAAACAGTGACACGTGGCACTTCATACAATTTCGCTCTTCGGGAAAGGTCTATAATCAGGTCATCTTGGGAGATTGTGCATAACTCTTTCTTAGAGAATCCAATTTGGATCAGACTGGTGGCATTGGAAAGAGGACACAGAGTGCTACTATAGTTCACAATTTTAGAACTTAAAGATCTGAAATTGCAGAGTTACAGTCGTTTCAAGGTCGAGCTCCTAAAATCAAGAAAAAGCAAGATGAGGAAGTTTGATGGCAAGGATCTGGTAAATTGGATACTTCAGATGGAGAAATATTTTGATCTACATGGTGTGCAACTGTTACAAAAGGTATGTATTGCATCTTCATATTTAGAACCAGATCAATTTTTATGGTATGAAGGGCTTTGTTCTCGTAAAAAACTTGTTACGTGGTCAATTTTCACGGAGGAAATGATAGCATGTTATGAGGATACAAAGAAAAACACCTTCTTTAGAGCAACACCCCAAAAATTGGAAAGAGTAAAAGGGCTTTGTGACATAATGGAAAGCAAAGTTATGGAAACCAGGAAGCATACCCCTCACAACTATAAAGATGGAAGTGTTGTTTCTCCCAGCCTTCGACAACCTACAAGGGTTACACCACAACAATTGGAAGAAAAAAGAGAAAAAGGGCTTTGTTACAATTGTGATAGCAAATGCACTAAAGGTCATAGGTGTGCTGAGAAGAAATTATTTTACATAGAATATGAAGAGGAGGAAGAAAAGGATCAAGAAACATCAAAAGAAGAGGATATATGCCAGGACACCACGCCAGAGAAAGAAGAAATTAATCAGGGCATATCTTGTAAAGCATTGGCAAGAATTACCACTCCTCAAACTCTCAAGATAGAAGGACATATCAAGAAGAAAAAGGTGCAAGAAGTGAAAGACCACATCGAGAAAGAAGAAATGAATCCAACCATATCTTGTAATTCAATGGACGAAATTACCACTCCTCAAACTATCAAGATAGAAGGACACATCAAGAAGAAAAATGTTCAAGAAGTGAAAGATCACATCGAGCATCAAGAAATGAATCCGACCATATCTTGTAAAGGACCAGAAGAAATTACCACTCCTCAAAAGATAGAAGGACATATCAAGAAGAAAAAGGTTCAAGCAGAGAAAGATCACATCGAGCATCAACAGCAAGTTCTCCAACTCTTAAAGGATAACGCCACTTCGGTGCAAAATCAAATGAAGCAACAGGTAGATCAACATCGTAGTGAAAAATGTTTTGATGTAGGTGATTGGGCATTTTTACTACTACATCTCAAGCAAGCTATTTATGAGAAGGAATTGTTGGCAATACTACATGCACTTAAAAAATGGCGACCTTACGGAATGGGAAGACTCTTCAAGGATGAGGATGTGGAAGCATTGTTTTGTGCTATTTATATTATCCAACCAGATTGGATAAACAAAGCAAGGGATGAATGGAAGAAGGATGAAGAAGTATGGCCACTTATTTAAAAGTTGCAAAAGATCCCAAATCAAGCAATATTGCCAGAAATTGAAGAGGAAGAAAAAATCATATTGGAACCTGGAGCAGTCACAGAAACAAGAACCCGACAGCTACGAAATCGATCAATTTCAGAGTATCTCATCAAGTGGAAGAACTTACCCGCTGAATATTTCACATGGGAGGACAAGAATTTTATACAGAAGCATCAAGAACTACTCAAGCGTTGAGGACAACTCTTTTTGAAGGAGAGGGGCATGTTAGGCCCCTATACTACTAGTGTAACCCCTTATTGTTATTAGTATAACCCACTTATTATATTGATGTACCCATGTAGTGCCCATATAGTTACTATTGTGCCCCATAGAAGCCCACTATTGTTATTATTGTGCCCTTACATTATTATTGTTATGTCGGCTTTGATTATGTTATAACCCCTTAGACTCCTATATATAGAAAGGAGGTCTTTTCATTTGTATCATCCAAGAATTGTTCATTTATGTAATGTAAAGGAGGTTGCCCCCTCGAAGAGGCTGAATTCTAAGGCGTTGATCTATCTTTTCTATCTTTTCTTGAGCTGGTTTCATAACAACCAACTTACTCAGCCTTTCCAATCCTAAGCCCATCATCAGGGAGCCTAGAATTCTTATGAAACAAGGGAATTTGATTTTCAACTAGTCCCCAGTATGGTCGCCACTATGTTATCGCCTAAATCTGCCTCAGGCTGAAAGAAGACGAAAATCAGGGTAACCACAAACCACGCTCAGTCTCGTAGCTAACACTACGAGAGCAGGAGAGGTCTCTCTCCGAGTCACACTCAGTAAATAGATGAACGAAAAGGACCGAGATGACTTTCTAACAAACAATTTATCTTAGGCTAGTAAGTGAAAATGAACATAAAGAGGGATTTTTATGAATGACTATGTTTCTGGGATGTTATGGGACCACTGGACCTCAATGAATAGAGAACTTAACATAAAGGAGCAGATTATTTCGTGAGGCAAGGTAGGCAGAAAACATAGCAATTTAGTTTTAAAATATGGCGGAATGGGGAGATTGATTAAGAAGGTGAAAAGAGCATAGGATATGAATCCTTTTCAATAGAAGAATGAACACTAACATGAAATTTTCCTCTAGGTAGAGCAATAAAATTGAATTCTACCTAATCTCATTCGAAAAACTTCACCAGAAATGAATATGAAATGAAATATGGAACATAAAAAGGTACATATGAAACATAAGATACACACTTACTACACTCACAACCACAAGAATCTCATGAAACAGAGCCGCTGCCTTTCATTAATTCTCTGTAAAAATATACAATGCAGAAACAAAGTTTCTTTCCCACAGTCTCCCAGAAGTCACAAGCCAGCCAACCATTTGCAAATAAAAATGTATACAATATATAAAATGTGTGGAGGAGAGGTGGAATGCCCAGGGGTTGGGAAGTTACTCAAATCATTTCGAAATGGAAATGGAGAGCCAACCATCAGCTATAGGTGCAGTGCTCTCAAGCATGACATTTGGCGTGTGGTGACCCTTTGCATTCTTTGCCACTTGGATAGATGCCCACCTGGAGAGAAAACTCTTTAAAATCTGCCTTTGGTGCCAAAAAACCGAAGAGTGAATGACCGGGCCCACTTGGAGAAGTCGCGACCCAAATTTCGTGAAACGGGAGCAAACTGGGCAAAATTTCCTCTGTGCGCTGCGCGCTTTTCTTTGTGCGTCGTGCTACTTTAGGGCCTGTTTTGGGGCACTTTTAGGTGTCCAAAATGTTCCCAAGTGGGATTGTTGGAAAGCTTGGCCTATCTACTCTCTAACCCCACTAGAATTTTTGAATTTGAAGCTCATTTGCCCATCCCAAACTTCATTTTTCCAAGAGTTCTTTCTGTGTGTTCAAAAAGTGGCAGAGGGGTCATTTTTGGGTGTTTTGTGACCTTTAGGAGACCTAAAACTTATCAAAATTTCTTGCTCGGACACCAGTAGATGTATTTTTCGATGCTAAATCCAAATATATAAGCCGTTCCTCAATCTGAGGTCTAGAATTTTAGCGCACAGGGAGAAAATCCCTGTTTTTTCGCCCAAAAATTTCCTTGTGACCAACATTTGCCCAAATTTTTTGAGATTTGGGCTGGAAGTTCTCTATGAGGTACCTTGCTAAACCAAGGAAGCCTCAGCCAAAATTTTGAGCCTATCTTGCTCTTTTTCCCCTTTTGCCCTTTTTCTGGCTTTCCTTAGTTTTGCTTTCAAACTCCTTATTCGGGCTCTCAAACTCAAGTTCCGTGCCCTGTAATGACGAGCCATGTGTGTCAGCAGTGTGTTGCCATCATCAGCTTTGTTCAGCATGTTGTCCAGGTGCATGTTCACTCTCTCAAGAACAGACTCACGATCATCCATAACTTGTTGCTCCAATGAAGTGAATTCAATCCCCCTCTGTTGGGCCGTTAGGCGATCCTCACGGATGTTTTGCAGCTCCATGATCACATGCTCATCTTCCAGTTGTTTGTTCCTCTGCTCTAAATAACTAATGTTCCATTTGGCCATTTCCAACTTGAGGGTCAAGGAGTGAATCTCTGCCTCTTACTCCTAGAAGATCTCTTTCAGCTGTGTGTTTTGTGGACGTGCATCTGTATCATCATCATCACGAATGAGAATGGATCTAGCCTCCTATTTACCTGGTGGCACACCTGAAGGTCCCCCCTCATGCTTGGGCTTCTTGCCCTTGTCCTGTACCTGTCCCTGTACTTCCGATGTAGGAAGTGAGGCCCCTTCCACCCCGGGTGGAGATAACACTCGCTTTGCTGCTGCAAACAAAGGCCTAGTGCCTTTCGAATAACCTCTATGATATGTGACGGAAAATGGCACCACAGTGGTCTCAGAGCGCTCATGCTGATGAGAAGGACCACCTATCTCATGTTTTGCCTCTGATACTCCCTGTGGGGTGCTGAAGGAATCACGGGAGATGAAGTCCTCCCAAGCAATGCCCTGCAATCCCAACTGATGGTCCACCAAAATCTAGATAAGAGCGAAGTGATATACAATGTTGAGCTGCTGCCGAGGGGTCTTGTGTTGCATGAATTTTCTCATCCTCACTATGTTCCCGCAGATGAAAAATGGGAGGTTCATCATACGCACCCTGGTAAAGTGCATGAGCAACCTGATGTGATATGCATAAAGGTGAGAAAACCTCCCCTCACAACTGAAGTATTTCATGATCAATCTCATGAGTGGAGCATAATCATCTCTCAGAAATCTGAATGGGAAAACTCTAGTGAGCTGACACAAACAACTGGCCTTGATGTAAGGCTCATAAAGTTCCCTCTCCACCTTCATCTTCTTGTGCCACTTTTCTCCAACATTTGGTATGCATGTTGCCACTGATATGGTTTCAGGTGTCAATGTGAAAGTGACCCCTGCCAAGATAGACTGTCCTCCATGTAGATGAAGTGCAAAAAGACGGGCCAACTCATGATGAATTCTGACATTTGCCACCCTCTGACAAAATTTGAAACATGCCAAGTGCTAGAAACAAGACATAGCGAGAGGGAATGCCTCCAACTCAGTGAGGGTGTTTGGTTAATCCCTCACATGTTTGCCACTCCTAGGTCTCCAGGGAGCCTGGTCTCTAGAAGTTGTGTCACTGTGAGTTTCCCCCTCATAGTCTGATGAAGTTCCCGATGCCATTACTGCTGTTTGTACCCTAAATTTTGTGTTGTCCTCTGGATCCAATAGTCCTGGTAGATGCTTTGCAAGTCTATCACCAAGGGGAAAATGAAATAGGGAATATTAGCGGGGAATGATGAAATAGGGATAGGGGTTTAAAGGAAAAAAATTTCAGGGATTTGGGGGTGTTTGGGGTGTCATTTTGATGGGGTAGGGTTATGGGACCTTTGAGCTATATGAGTAAAGGAGACAAAGGGATATGTTCACATTGTAGCTAGGGTAACCGTTATGGGAAAAAGCTCCGGGGGAATTAGCTGATAGAGGTAGGATAGCAGAATATTTTGCAATCATGTCACTGTAGCAGAACCCTAGCTTTTGATTTCTTGGTGTCTTCCTTTGTTTATTTTCAATTTTTTTTTTTTTTTGCATTCGGTTCACAGCCTCAAAATCATGGTATTCTTCCCAAAATTAATGCCAAGAGTAAAGTTAGTTTGGTCTACCTCTCAAACATGATAGGAATTCATAAAAATTTAGGCAAACTGGTGCATTTTCAGGCTTATGAGTCTATGCACTGCGCGCACTGCGCAGTGCGCCGCGCACTCTGAGTGCGCTGCGCCAATGGAAAATTTAGACTGTGAATCGGCCCTAGTGTGCCACGCAATATGAGTGCGCCGCGCCAGTATGTGTGTGCGCCACGCACTGTTAAAATCGCCCAAATTTGTTTGAAAAATAGGGGAGAGGGTTTAGGGCGGTTTTAGGGCGTTTTCCTTAGGAATCATGATGGGAATGGAGGCGGGAACGAGGAGGAGTGAGGAGACAAGGGGAGGGGAGCAGACCTTGGTGGCATCATTGCAAATTTGCAACCCCAACTATCGTTGTTTTTGATGATTCTTTTCATGGTCGACCTTGTGCTTTTGGGGTACCATTTAAACGTCTTATGCATACCATATAAATGACAAAACTGATGGAGAAGAGTTGACAATGGGCCTACCTCTTGTTTTGTTAGCCTTCACAAAGATTCGCAATGTTTTAGCACTGTTTTGGGCTGCTAGACTGTGTGCGCTGTGCGTTCTTCCCCGTGCGCCACGCGCTTGCGAATTTAACACTGCGGGCTAGTTGCTAGTGCGCTGCGCGCTGTGTGTGCGCCGCGTGACCTGGTGTATGCGCCGCGCTTACCAAATCGCCTCCCGCTCACTCAAACACTCACCAATCTCACTCTTCCACCTTTTGCAATGTCTTTCCAAGTCTTAAATGGCACAATGGCTTTGCTTTGGGCTATCATATGTATTTATAGGCTTTAAAGAAACTGGTTTGATTTTTCCTTCTATGAAAACCCACTTTTTAATGTTTTTGTTTTGCACTTTTCTTCATTGACTTTAAAAACTATGTCTTCCATTTTTCTTCAAAACTTTGGCTCTCTTGATGAAATTTTTGGCATTTCTTTGCGGGGACTGTATGACGGAGCATCTGGCTTTGCATACTCTGACTGCATTTGAAAATATCAACTGTCGATTTTTTGGAAAATTTTGTCATAGTTGACCTTGTTTGACAAGATTGTTCTGAGCTATGAAGGAGATGAACAGGTCAAACAAGCAAAACTTCAAACCCTCAGAATTTAGTATGAAAATCTCAGAATGCACAATGATGAAAGTGTGGCTAACTATTTCCTTCGTGTAGATGAGATTGTCAATTTTATGAAAAATTTGGGTGAAGAAATGAAAGAGGCTGTTGTGGTTGAAAAGGTTCTAAGATCTTTGTCCCCTAGGTTTGAATCTAAAGTTTCTACAATAGAAGAAAAAGAGAATCTACGAAACCTTACCATCTCACAACTGCACGAAATTCTGACTGCTTATGAAATGAGGAAAGGAGGACCATCTGACAGGAGAGAAGTTGCCTTCAAGGCATCAGGCAAAGGAGATTACTGACTGCTTATGAAATGAGGAAAGGAGGACCATCTGACAGGAGAGAAGTTGCCTTCAAGGCATCAGGCAAAGGAGTCAGGACACGTGTCAGAAGAAGAAGAATCAAATTTTGTCAAAAACCTTCAATGGGGTGTTGGACGATTCCGAGGTAAGTTACCTTTCAAATGCTTTGCTTTTGGAAGAGTTGATCACTATGCTGCCAAATGTCCTCATAAGGATAAGATTGACAAGGGGAAGGAACCTGTTAGATGGAACAAGAAACAAAATGCAAATAAGAAAAGCTATTACACTCATGAAGATAGTGATGGACTTTTAAATAGTGATGAAGATGAACGAGGTAATAATTATAAACTTTTAATGGCTTTTGAAGATGATGATTACATGGATGCTATAGATGAAGAAGATCTTTATGAAGAGATTTCTAAACTCAAAATTTGTTTAGAAGAGAAAAATGTGATTATTGATTCTCTGCAATGTCAACTGGCTGAAAGGGAAAAACATGATGAAAAATTGGAATGTGAAATTATGGGACTTAGAAGAGAGATTGAGAAAACTAAAGCTCTTAATCTTAGATTTGTTAAAGGTTCTGAAACTCTAGATGAGATTATCAATGTGCAGCGTTCCCCACTAATCAAGATAGGTCTGGGATACAATGAAGAAGCATCTCAAGCACAGAAACCATCCACATCAAAAAGCTATCTTGATGTAGCAAGGAGGAATGAGAAAAAGCCCAATGGAGATCACCAGGTAAAATAGGGACGATTTACATCAAGAATAAACAAAGACTACCCAGTAAATCAAGGGCAATCCATCTTAAGGATGAACAAAAGCTACAACCAGCCACAGGTAAAATCTTCTCAATTTGCCTCAAGAATGGATGACAATAGAAACTACAATCATTTGGGTTGTAGATTTGATAATCGCGGGAGTTTCTTCAATGGCCAATGTTTCTCTTGCCATAAATTTGGTCACAAAGCAGCTCAATGTGTTGCCTATAAGACAATCATGACTAGAGAAGCTCAAAAACAAAGAAGTATGACTGGAATCACGAAAAGGACCTATAATAACTTTTTCGCCCTTGAAAATGAAATTGAATGTTCTATTTGTAATAACTTCGGTCATGAAGATTCTGAATGCAGGAGCAGGTTTTGGAAGACAACTCAGAAGGAAAAAAGCTCAAGTTCCAGAACATGGAGAATGAAGGAACCGCAACCAGAAAGATGTGGGATAGCTTTAGATGCAGAAGGATAGGAAAATCAATGGTATCGACAGTGGATGTTCGAAGCATATGACAGGTGATAAAGAAAAACTTCAATCATATAGTGCTTTAGAAAAAGGAAAGAAAGTTTCATTTGGAAATGATACCCATGCGGTCATAAAAGGAAAAGGCACTGTTCAGTTGAAAGAAAAAGTCAAAGCTGGAAATGTTTTGTATGTTGATGGCTTGAAGCATAATAAACTGAGTGTCAGTCAGATGTGCGATCAAGGAACTGAGGTAATATTTCGATCAAATGGATGTAGTGTTCGTGATCTTCATATAGGAAAAACAGTGATCAAAGGTATAAGTACTCCAAATAATTTATACATATTTGAAGAAGGACAACAACAATGCTATTTGAGCAAGAATGATGAACACTGGTTATGGCACTGGAGGTTGGGGCATCTAAGCTTTTCATAGATAAGGAAAGCATGCAAATACCAGGCAATTCGTGGTCTTCCAGACATCATAATTCCAGACAATACAATATGCAAATCATGTCAGTTTGGTAAGCGAACCAGAACTAACTTCCCTAAGAAGGAAGGATCAGCTAGCAGGCCTCTTGAGCTAGTCCATACAGATGTATGTGGTCCATCTAGGAAAAGGTCACCTAGAGGAGAATAATACTTTATATTATTCATTGACGACTTCTCCATGATGGTTTGGATAGGACTTATGAAGCACAAAGACGAAGCCTTTGAAAAATTCAAATCTTTCAAAGCCTTAGTTGAAAACGAATCAGATCACAAAATTAATTGCCTCAGGTCAGATAGAGGTGGGGAGTTTACCTCAAATGATTTTTTCGATTTTTGTGAAGAACATGGAATAAGAAGGGAATTCTCTACAGCTAGGACTCCTCAGCAAAATGGAGTAGTGGAAAAGATGAATAGAATGGTTCAACAAATGGCTCGTGCTATGCTTGATGAGTCTGGAACTCTCGCAACCTTCTGGGGTGAAGCTGCATTTTCTGCGGTTGTCATTCTCAACAAAACAAATGTCCGGGTGAACAGCACTCAAACTCCTCATGATATCTGGTATGGTGAGACTCCTTTGGTAAAACATTTCAAAATTTTTGGAAGCAAATGCTATATTAAGAATAATGATGAACATCTTGGCAAGTTTGAACCTAGAGCAGATGAGGGCATTCTCCTTGGTTATTCTCCCCACAGCAAAGCATATAAGTGTTACAATAAAAGACTTGGAAGAATTTTTGAAAGCATTGATGTAGTGGTTGATGAAGAAGGAAACCTTCCTAGGCAAGTAAATTATGAAAATATCGAAGAAGATGAAGACCATCCTTCAAATCAGATTGATGATGAAGAAGAACCTCAAGAGGAACCAGAGGAACAAATAAGGATAGAAGAGAAGACTCCATCCAGGTACATTCATAAGAATCATCCAGAATCTCAAATTTTAGGGTAGAAAGAGGCAGGTATACAAACAAGAAGAACAATTGCAGAAGCCTCAAGCTATTTGGCATTGCTCTCCTCCATAGAACCACAAAATGTAAAAGAGGCATGCAAAGATGAATGCTGGGTCAAGGCAATGGATGAAGAACTTGAGCAGATCGAAAAGAATAACACTTGGGAGTTGGTTCCTAGACCAAAAGATAACAATGTCATAGGGACAAAATAGATCTTTAAAAACAAGTTGAATGAAAATGGGGAAGTGATTAGAAACAAGGCCAGACTTGTTTGTAAAGGGTATGCTCAACAAGAAGGAATAGACTTTGAAGAAAAATTTTCTCCCGTTGCTAGACTTGAGGCCATCCGAATGTTCCTTGCTCTCTCAAGCTTTCAGAAGTTCAAAGTATTTCAAATGGACCTAAAATCAACATTTCTGAATGGAGACTTAGAAGAAGAAGTGTACATTGAGCAACCAAATGGTTTCATTCCTGGGAATGATCCAAATCTTGTATACAGACTAAAAAAGGCTCTCTATGGTCTTAAACAGGCTTCAAGGGCTTGGTACTACCATTTGGACAAATATCTTCATCAACAAGGTTTTTCAAAAGGATCAGCAGATAGCAATCTTTATATAAAATTTGAAAATGACAAATTGCTAATACTTGTTTTGTATGTAGATGATATTATCTTTGGTAGCAATGAAGAAGCTATGAGTCAAAGCTTTGCCTTGATGATGCAGAAAGAATTCGAAATGTCTTTTCTTGGAGAACTGACATATTTTCTTGGATTGCAAATCCAACAAAATGAAGGTGGTATCTTTTTGTCTCAAACCAAGTATCTCAAGCAGATCTTGAAGAAATATGGCATGGAAGATGCAAAACCAGTATGTACCCCCATGGTTACAGGATGCAGCCTCAGTGCAAATGATGAATCAGCAGCAGTGCATCAACCAACCTATAGATCTATGATTGGAAGTCTACTTTATTTGATAGGTACTCGACCAGACATCATGCATGCAGTGGGAATAGTTGGAAGATTTCAGGCAAATCCTAAGGAAACCCATCTTCAAGCAGTAAAGAGAATTTTCAAGTATCTCCAAGGAACTCAAAACTATGGCCTATGGTATCCAAGAGATACAGATCTCACACTTCATGCTTATACAGATTCAGATTAGGCCGGAAGCATGGATGACAGGAAGAACACAAGTGGTGGTGCATTCTTTATGGGTTCCAGACTAGTATCTTGGTTCAGCAAGAAACAAAGTTCGATTGCTTTATCTATAGCTGAAGCGGAATATGTGGTTGTTGCATCTTGCTGCACTTAACTCCTTTGGATGATGCAGACCTTGCAGGATTTTCAAATCACTTGTACACCACCTATCTCCATCTTATGTGATAATACAAGTGCAATCAGCATTTCAAAGAACCCAGTCATGCATTCAAAGACCAAGCACATACCAATCAAGTATCACTTTCTCTGGAAACAAGTGTTGGAACAAAAGGTCAAATTGGAGTATGTTCCTTCTAAGGAGCATGTTTCTGATATTCTCACCAAACCACTGCCCAGGGAAACTTTTGAATACCTTAGACAGAAGCTGTGAGTAGTTGATGCATCATCTTGTTGTTAAATCTTGTCTGTTTCAGAGAAAAATGGGTGTACATGAGTTTCCTGAGGAGGATCCGCATACATACGCTGGTTTGTGCAGAGATAGTCGCGTATATGGAGGCTTGATGGATTTCAATAGGGAGAGGCTCTGGTTGAAGATAGTCTGATATGGGTCTGACAGAGACCATCTGGCACAGGTTTAGGGGGAGCAAATAAACTTCTAATGATGCATTGTTGGCATTATCTTTGAAGATTTTAGTTCTAGTACACAATTGTTGTTGGTTTCAGGTGGAACAAAGGCAGAGGGAGATCAGAAGGAAATCTTGGTTGCTGATCTGAATGGTGATTGACTGATGCTGCTGCTATCAGTTATTGGTGACTTTCATAAGTCTTGCTCTAGATATTTCGTCTCTATGTCATGTATCTCTTTTATGGTGTCAAGGTCATGTAACGGCCTATTTTGGTTTCCCCACTATGCCTGGGATGAATATGTAATGTACTTGGTTGACATATGTAACTTTCTGATGTATCCCCACCTGGTTGGGTGATGGATGTATGTATTGAGTCTTTTGGTGATAGGAAGGTCTTTTATGATGTATAAGTCATGGTTCTTCTTGAAGAACATCTTTTTGCAGATCTTGCCTACAGTCAGGGGGAGCATGGTCAGCACAGCAGGGTAGATATTTCAGCATGTACTCAGGGGGAGCACAACCTTTTTCCCTTGATGACAAAGGGGGAGAATGAATTTGAGGATCTTGGGGTTGCCATCAAGTCCAAAGGGGGAGATTGTTGGCATTATGGCATAGGTTTGGAGCTATGGCACAGGTGTTGTCCTTGATGGCAACTCTCTTTGGTGATAGATCTCAGTACAGGCTCAGAATGAAGAAAAAAGATATATACGCAGGTTCACCTAGACGAAGGCGCGTATACACGTGGGTTATACGTTACAAAGGATCGTATGCGTATACACACATTTTCACGCAAGGAAAAGCGCGTATATGTTGGAGAACTTACTTTTGGTCCGTGGTAGTTAGGCCTTGGTATTTGAACCTATGGTTTTGGACCATGTCTCGTCAGAAGTGTTGATCCCAAGTAATGGTTCCTTGGTATTGTTTTATTATGGTTTTGGACCGTGGTATTGTGAAAGGCCTAAGACTATAAAAGACGAAGGAGATCATTTGGAAAAGTATCATCTGAATTAATTGAATATCTAATAAGTGCTAGATCTGAAATATTGGTGATTTGCATTATGGTGCAGATCTGGATCTGAATGAAGGAGGAACCTTAGCACAAAGAGAAGGATAAGTTCTATTGATGGGTCATAATCTTTTGGCTTGAATGATAGTATCTTTGTATGATTTTGATCTGTTATATGTGGTGCATGCTTGATCTATAAATCTGATAGTATGGGTTAATTAGTGTCTGAATATTTGAAAGAGTGAATTATCCTTTATAGATTAGTACGCAGGTTCAATGAAGTGAAGGTGCGTATACACGCTGGTTCAGTGAATAAAAACAACGTATACGCAGGTTTCTCCAAACACAGAAGCATATGCACGCAGGTTTCAGATTATCGAAGTAGCGTATATCTTTTGAGTTGTGATCTAGCTGCTTTTGTTTATTGCTGCACTGTTCTGGGTTCAGAATTGGTGTGTGGTTATAGTTACTATGTTCTGGGTACAGCGGTCAGAGAAGTGTTTATTTTGATTCAGTTCTAATTGGTGAAAAGGGGATTGTTTGATGTAGAAATTCTTTATGATTGATTGATGTTCATGGATCCAGTCTGAAAATTTATGAAACGTGGTCCCTGGAAGAAAGAGAAGGTTGTAGCCTTCTCTAGGCTAGCACCTACATACTAGTATCTTGGCTAGTGCAAGAGCTAAGGGGGTTGTAGCTCCCTTCCAGGAGAAGCTGGAAAACGAGAGAGGGTTGTAGCTCTCTGTAGGTTGCAGCCTGCATAGTGGTAAAGGACTACACCAGTACATTGTAAAAAAAAGTTTCTAATTAAAAGAGGATAGAGACGAATTGCAGCAAGTGGTTTTCACCCACATTGGGTTTCCACCTTATATCTTGTTTTCTTGTGTGTGATTGTCTTTTGCTCTGTTTTACTGTTTCTGGTTACTGGTTATTTGATTCTGATACACAGATTAACAATCAACATCTGATAGATAAAGTAAATTATAAGTTTGCATTGTATACATGGGTTTCCTTCTACATAGTTGCGTATATACGCGGGTTTAGTTAACTGAAGTAGCGTATATTATTTGGATTTGAAAAAGGGAGAATTTGACTTGATAATACTGATTCACCCCCCCTCTCAGTATTATTTCCAACACATTCCCCCTGGTCGAGGTGGGGTTACATGTCATGAAATGAATGCCTTATTTTGCGAATGGTCCAACAACAACTACTGGATGCAAATGTGTAGGTGGTAATCGAATTTTCCGATCGAATATTTGACATGCATGACAACTTCTGACAGCAAGTATGCAATCTTTGAATATTGTTGGCCAAAAGTATCCGGCACGGAGAATTCTCTATGTTGTTGCATATCCGGACAGATGTCCACCACAAGCACCTACATGACAATCATTCAAAGCTTTCTCGGCCTCCTGATGAGTGAGGCACCTACGTAAAATAGTATCAATATCACAGCGTTAAAGTGTATCACCAACAATCAGATATTTTTGGCTTGGTATTTGACACGTCCTTGTTTAGAGCGAGAGGTATCGGGCCGAAAAGCTTGGGTCTGGAGATAGATCAATATATCTCCATACCATGAATCACTTGATGAAATAAGAAATAGAGACTCATCCATGATTGATGTGTCTGATGTTAAATTGTTGGAGGATGAGCAAAGGTCACAAAGTAGTTCAACAAATACGAGAGATTTCTTTGACTTAGACTTACCGAATTCCAAATCAAATTCTTGCAATATAACTATCCACTTCGAGTATTTCCCCCCTACAATTAACGTGACGGAATGTATGTCATAGGGTTGTAATCGGAGATAAATGTAGTTTTACGCAGGAGAATATAGTGACAAAGTCTCTGCACATCTTGAATGGCCGCCAAAGCTAACTTTTCGAAATATGAATATTTTATTTTTGTATCATTGAGATTACGATTCAAATAATATACAGAATGTTCTATTCCATCTACTTCTTGGAATAAAACCATTCCGATGGTTGTATTTGCAGTGGTGAGATACAGGTAATAGTCTTGTTGATAGTTTGGGGCATACACTAATGATGCTCTAATCAGGTAATCTTTAAGAGCACTAAAGGAAGCTTGCGCAACCTAATCCAAATGGAAGGGTACCTCTTTCTTCAACAAACGTGTAAAACCTTTAGCTAAATCAGCATAGTTTGGAATGAACCTCCTCAGAAAGTTTGCCTTCCCTTTAAGTTTTTGTAACTCTAATAAATTCGAAGGTGGAGGCAAGGTAAGTATTGCCTGAACCTTAGATGGATCAAGTTGAATTTCGTCTTTTGAGACCACGAATCCAAGCAATCGACCAGATCCAACACAAAACACACACTTGTGTGGATTGAGTCTTATTTTGTAGTATCGGCACCGTAAGAATATTGCTCTAAGATGCTCAGAATCTACTGCTTCTATTCTATGTTAGAGAAATTACCCTCATAATATACTAAATCTATTCTAACAGAATTTGAAAAGAAATCTACAACCGAAGGGTGTACTAGTTCATTTGAATATTCCTCATCGAAATCTGGAGGAAGGGAATGATGATGATAATCTTCCCAAGGTTCTTCTCCTATCATCATGGATTGGATGATTTCCTCATTTGTAGAATATATACAAGAAAAAGGATCGGAAGAAGTACCTTATTCAAGTGAATGATCTACCCATTCAATTGGTGATTGTGGATCTGGAAATGCAGTACAAGCAAGAAAAATTGATTGCTATTCAAGTTTGATGGGACTTAGCAGCATAGCCTCAACAAAACTCTCATCTTCATCACTATTGGTGATCCTCTTTAAATCAGATGAAGTAGAGGATAACATATAACATTTCTCGACTCTCACAACTTCCGATGTTACAAATGATGGAGGAAGTTGTTGGGTGTGGAGCCTAATTAGCTTATGTATTCAAAGGTATCGCCGCATTGGACCCCAGTTTGAAAAGGGGTGGCAACGCTGTTTGTAAAATATTCACAACAGGGGGGATCCAGGGGGGGGGGGGGGGGGCAGCTGCGACTTTTTGGGAGCCCCGCCTTGGTGGGGGAATCGGGGGCAGTGCCCCCGAAGCTTAGAATAGACGTAAAATTTCCTTATAAAAGTATAGTAATTTCTAGTCAATCTGGGTCATTCATTAGGAGGATGATTTGACAATAGAAGTTATGTTTAATTTAGGGTTTTTTTCCCTAGAAGGAACCCCCTCGCTATATAATAGGGAATTGTATTGCATCTATATATAATCCGAATATCTGTATTCTGAGTGAGGAAGAGAGAGGAGATTGAGAGCAAAGAGGGAGTTAAAACATATCTGCTATAGGTTGTATCTCTTCAGGTTGCTGGATAATATAAGAAAAGAAGGACTAGCTGTTTTTCCGTGGATGTATCCCAAACTAGGTGAACCACATATATATGTGTCTCTCTTGTTTTATGCATTTTCTGTGTTTATATTTCTGCAATATTTTATGTGTTCCATTGCTCTGTAATATATAATTTTCTAACAACTGGTATCAGAGTTGAAGGTCTATTTGGCTAAAAAAATCGCAGGAAAGAAGGGTTTCTGATTCGAGCGGGAGCAATGGCGGAAGATGGTAAGTTTAGGGTTGAGAAATTTAACAACCAAAACTTTTCGCTGTGGAAGACGCAGATGGAAGATTATCTATATTAGAAAGATCTGTACCTACCATTGAGCAGAAAAGCAAAGATGTCGATGGGTATGATAGATGAAGAATGGAACCTTCTCGATAGAAAGTCACTCGGAACAATACGGTTGTGCCTCACAGCGTCGGTCACCTTCAACATTTTGAAGGAAACAACGACAGAGGGTTTGATTCAGGCATTAGCGAAACTATATGAAAAACCCTTGGCCTTAAACAAGGTATTTCTTATGAAATGGTTATTTAATATGAAGATGTCGGAAGGTGGATCTATTGCAAACCATTTAAATGATTTTAATATAGTTACAAGTTAGTTAAGTTCTATAGGGATTACTTTTGATGATGAAGTTAGGGCTCTGTTATTTCTGTGCTCATTGCCAGAAAGCTAGAATGGTTTAGTTATGGCCATCAGTAACTCTATCTCTAGATCTAGTACTTTAAAGTTTGATGATGTTGTTGGTACAATCCTTAATGAGAAAATGCGACGGAAAAGCTCTGATGAGACATTAGGTAATGCTTTGACTGCAGAGGCTAGGGGAAGAAAAAATGGAAAGAGGAAAGAGCCCAGGATATTGCAGTAAGTCAAGAAAAGGTAGATCCAAGTCCAGATTAGGGATAGTGTGCTGGAAATGCAGGAAGAAAGGACACCCGAAGAAAGACTGTAAGTCTCAGAAGAGAAAAGAAGGAGATGCGCAGTAAGAAAACAATCATGAAGCGAATGTGACAGGTGATGTGTTGCAAGATGTTTTGATTCTTTCTTTAGAAAATATTATTTATGACTAGGTGATAGATTCAGGGGCCTCATTCCATGCCACACCTGATAAGAAACATTTTCATGATTATGTTCAAGGAGATTTTGGAAGGTTCGATTCAGTGATGATAAACCTTGTAAAATCGTTGGAATGGGTACAGTTTTCATAAAACAGCAGAATGGAATTCAATGGCTATTGAAGGAGGTAAGGCATGTCCCAGATCTGAAGAAAAATATGATTTGAACAGGGAAGTTGGGAGGTGAAGGTCGCATAACTACTTTCACAGATAAAACTTTGAAGGTCACTAAAGGATCCCTGGTAATAACGAAAGGAGGAAAGATCGGTACATTATATTTATGCAATGGTATTTCTAATTCCGTTAATGCTTTAACCTATATAGGAGAAGATATGGCATTGTGGCATCATAGGCTTGGGCACATGACTGAGAAGGGGATGCAGATTCTTCACTCAAGAAATTTGTTGCCAGGTTTGAAGCATGTTGATTTAAAATTCTGTGAGAATTATGTTTATGGAAAAAAGAAGAGAGACAGATTCCTTAGAGTTGGGAAAGAAAAGAAGAGAGAAAAATTAGAGCTTGTTCATACAGATGTATGGGGAACTGCTCAGGTATCATCTCTCGGTGGCTCTTGTTATTATGTTACTTTGATGATGGGACCAACAAAACCTGGATTTATTGTATTCGAAATAAATCTGATTTATTTGATACTTTCAAGAAATGGAAAGATTTGGTTGAAACTGAGACATGAAAAAGGTTGAAGTGCCTCAGATCAAACAATGGAGGTGAATATTGCAGCAAAGAGTTTGATAGGTACTGCTCAGAGAATGGAATTCATAGAGACAAGATAGTTCTAGGAACACAACAAGAAAATGATGTGTCAGAAAGGATGAACAGGACAATCATGGAGCGTGCAAGGTGCATGAGATTGCATGCAGGACTGCCTTTACAATTTTGCGCAGATTTTGTAGATACTGCTATTTATCTAATAAAGAGAGGGCCTTCAAGTTCCTTCGATGGTGGTATTCTAGAGGAGGCATGGACAGGTAAAAAGGTAAACTACTCTTTTTTAAAGACTTTTGGTTGTGAAGCCTTTATCCACATTAATAAAGAAAATAGAACAAATCCTGAGGCAAAATAAAATAAATGTACATTTATTGGATATGGTGTTAATGATTTTGGTTATCGCTTTTATGATTATGAAAATCACAAAATCATTAGGAGTAGAGATGTCATATTCAATGAAAAGGTTTTGTATAAGGATCAACTGCAAGAAAATAAATAGGAAAAATAAAATAGAGAATACACAGTGCTTGACGATATCACAAGAAAAGTGATGGTGCTTGAAAATCATAATGATCAATAGCCAGAACAACAACCACAATAGCAACAAGCACCTCAAACACCTAAAAGTGGTGTTAGAAGATCTGCCAGGATAAGAAGACCCCCTGAACGATACTCTCCTTCATTATATTATGTATTGTTGACTGATTCTGGTAAACTAGAATGTTATGAAGAAGCAATGTAGGTAGAAACCAGAAAGAAGTGGGAGCAAGCTATGAAAGAAGAGATGGACTCCTTAGCATAGAAACAGACTTGGGACTTAGTCAAGTTGCCTGTAGGTAAAACAACATTGTAGAATAAATGGGTTTACAAGTTGAAGGAAGAAGATGGAGGTAGAAAAAGGTATAAAGCTAGACTTATGGTGAAAGGGTTTGCACAAAAAAAGGGTATAGACTTTGATGAGATATTTTCTCCTGTTGTGAAAATGACTTCAATCAGAACTATTCTAAGTCTATTAGCAGCTGAAGATTTGCATCTTGAGTAGTTAGATGTAAAGAAATCCTTTCTCCATGGGGATTTGGAGGAAGAGATAAATATGCAGCAGCCACAAGGATATGAGGGAAAAGGGAAGGAGAAACTAGCGTGCAGGTTGAAGAAGAGCTTGTATGGCTTAAAACATGCTCCAAGGCAGTGGTATCTAAAATTTGATAGGTTTATGTCTGAACAAGGTTATACTAGATGTCACTCTGATCATTGTGTTTATCTCAAAATGCAAAATGATGGCATCTATACTATATTGTTATTGTATGTAGATGACATGCTTGTTGAAGGTTCTAACATGTAGGAAATAAATGTGCTCAAAAGAAAATTGGCAAACTCATTTGCAATGAAGGATTTGGGTGCTGAAAATAAATCCTTGGTATGAGAATAACAAGAGATAGGAAGAATCGCAAATTAACATTGTCTCAAAGTTAGTACATAGAAAAGATGTTGAAAATATTTAACATGCAGAATGCAAAACCAGTTAGTATACCTTTGGCTAGCCATTTCAAATTAAGTAAGGAGGAGTGTCCCAAGACTCAGGAAGAAATGGCTCTTATGTCTAAAGTTCCATATGCACTAGCAGTTGGAAGCTTAATGTATGCAATGGTCTGCACAAAGCTTGCTATTGCACATGCAGTGGGAGTTGTAAGCATGTACATGAACAATCCAGGAAAAGAAAGGCGGTGAAGTGGATTCTCAGGTATTTGAGAGGTACCACAAACCAAGCATTATTCTTTGGTGGTTCAAACATTGCTCTACAGGGATATGTTGATGTAGATATGGCAGGTGATAGAGATAATAGGAGGAGCACAACAGGGTATGTGTTTACTGTAGGTGGAACAACTATCAACTAGGTCTCAAAACTGCAAAGTGTTGTTGCACTCTCAACAACAGAAGTAGAGTATGTTGATGCTACAGAAGCTAGTAAAGAAATGATTTGGTTACAAAAGGTTTCTGGATGAATTGGGTAAGAAGCAAGAGTTGGGTAGGTTATACAGTGACAGCCAGAGTTCCATACATCTTGCAAAGAACTCTACATTTCATTCCAAGACTAAGCATATACGACTCAAGTACCATTTCATATGATCAGTGTTGGAAGATGGGCAGTTGAAGTTGGAAAAGATACATAATAGCTAGAATCCTACAGATATATTAACAAAATTTGTAACCAGGGAGAAACTGAGAATCTGCTTAGTTTCAATTGTTCTTCAAGTATGATGAAGAAGATGAGAAACAGCCAGATCCAAAAGTGGAGTCATTGTCCAACAAATGAAGTAGTGGTGGAGTTACTATAATTAGTCTCCAAGTGGGAGATTATTGGGTGTGGAGCTTAATTATCTTCTGTATTCAAAGGTATCGCTGCATTTTACCCCAGTTCGAAAAGGTTGCCGCCCATAAAATATTCGCTGCAAGGGTGGTCTGGGGGGGGGCACGCTTAGAATAGATGTAAAATTTCCTTGTAAAAGTATAGTAATTTCTAGTCAATCTAGGTTGTTCATTAGGCGGATGATATAACGGTAGAAGTTATGTTTAATTTAGGGTTTTTTTTTCCCTAGAAGGCAACCCCTCGCTATATATGAGAAAATTGTATTACATCTATGTATAATATGAATATCTGTATTCTGAGTGAGGAAGAGAGAGGAGATTGAGAGAAAAGAGGGAGTTACAATGGATCTGCTATAGGTTTTATCTCTTCAGGTTGCTGGATAATATAATAAAAGAAGGACTAGCTGTTTCTCCATGGACGTAGCCCAAACTGGGTGAACCACGTATATTTGTGTCTCTCTTGTTTTATGTGTTTATATTTATGCAATATTTCATGTGCTCCATTGCTCTGTAATATATAATTTTCTAACAGAAGTGTGAAAGTACCCATTAATGAGGCAACAGATTGAAGTGAAAGCGGGGGTCCGTTAACAAATGGAATGCTTCCCATAACTTGAGAACTGGAGGCAAAAAATGAGATTTTGTCGATAACTGTTATTCCACCTTTATGAGGAAATGTAATCATACGAAAGTACGTGGAAACAACAACATCCATAGCATAAACCCATGGTCGTCCAAGTAAAATGTTGTAATCAAGGGGTCTGGCAACCACCTCAATCTCAACAATTACTATTTTTCCCTCTAGTTCTACTTGCAAATTATTCAAAATCCCATATGAAGTATAATTCCTTCCATCAAAAGCCTTCACTGTGGTTGGTGATCTTGACAACGTAGGTGACCCCAGTGCTTTCTAGCAACTCATTAACATAATACAGGTAGAAGCTCTCTCATCTACTATGGTTCGATGAATATTTTGTTGAGAGCTTTAACCTAAATCAAAAAAGCTAATTGCACCGGTAACTACGGTGTATATCCTAAGTGGTTAAAAACCACAATATTAGAATCCACTGGATCTACTCCACCTATTGTAAACAGTAAAGCCTGCTTCTGGGAGGGGCAATTTTGTAATACCTCAAGCATCAACATAAGAGAAGGAGATTGAGCAATATCTTCTATTATGCTTTAATTTTGAGCAGCTCGAGCTCGAGGATTAAACGTTGATTTTATGCACATCTCCCTTAGGTGGCTTTATTTTTAACTCTGGTGCAATGGGTAGTGGAATATTTTCCGATGCAGTCGAAGTCAAAGAGCCAAGTTAATCAGTGGCCTGATTATTTGACGATGATGGCAGATTACCATAATCTTTATTACATGTCTGAACCAAAACTTCATCTTTAGGTTTTGTAATGGATAACATTAGTACCTGGGATGTGGAAGCATTTTTAGTTGCAACCATATTGGTATCCGGGTTCGGAAACGGATCAGTCAACACTCCAGATGCGGTGGAAGCTTTTAACAACTTAGAAACTTACGAGCGGTGAGGACAATCCCTTGTAAAATGATCATTATCACATATCAAACATGGATAACAAGGCTTCTTTTCCGATGTAGAGGAATCAGATGATTTCTCTTGAGGAGGGTTTTCAGTTTTCTTTTTATTTTTCTCCTTTTTCTTGCTTCCTGGTTGCTTTAGATTCTTACCTTTGTCAGATGATACGACATTACTCTCAGAAGCAGGAACCTCAAGTGAATTTACAGTTTGATTTGTGGCAAGTGATTGACTAGATGGTCTACTTTCCATTTGCGTGCTCAAGGAACCGATCACACCGTCTCCAGAATGAGAGTCCCTATTCAATGGTGGAGGTGGAATGGATTGATTAAGGCGCGGTGCATGTGGAATTTTTTCATAGAGCGTTTCGGATTGCGTGTAGATCAAATCCAAATATTGGGCATGAGAAATCACTTGCTCTTTAGTAATAACTCCTCCCTTAGCCATATCCTCAATGATAGATGGAAGTAAGGACTTAATGAACCACTCAGCTAAAAGCTGATTAGGAGCATAGGTTTTAACCATGCGACAATGATGACGCCACTCATGAATATGATTGGATGTATGAGTACAAGTCATTTGTTTGAAATTGGTCAAAAGTTCCATTCCAGTTTCATATCTGATGGGTAACTGGAAGTGGGTCAAAAAAGTAGTGGATAAATGTATGAAATTATTAAAAGAAGCTCTCGACAATTCTATATACCACTTAGCAGCCGAGTCAATTAGCGTTCTTTCAAAAAGATGGAGTCTTACTGAATCATCATTCAAGGAGTTGGAAGAACACCATAAATGATAAGTCATAACGTGATTTGACAGGTCTTCTCCAGGATTTCCACTAAACTTTGGAATGTCAGAAGGCAACTTATGAGGAATCATCGGCCACAATGGTGAATACAAAATTGATCATTCATAAGCCGGTTTAAATCTGGTAGTTCTAAGGTTACCACAAATGGCAACTGCTGATTCAGATTAGGTTGGGCATATCTGGGTTAAGATGCAATTGCCTATGCCATAGGCCTTTGCATACCCGCATAAGGCGGATATCCTTGATAAGGCGATGGGACATATCCGGTATATGGATTGAAACCAGGTTAATCTTGCATTTGTCCCTTACCGATTTGGGCTTGATACACAAGACCCTGATATGCTTGATTTGTCCTTGCCCAGGTTGAGCTTGGAAAGCAGTCCCATACTGAGGTTGGACATTCTTAAATGGAGGCTATGGATACTGTGGCTGCCAAGGTTGTTGGGGTATTGGTTGTGAAGTTTGATATTTCCCCCTAATGCCAGTTTGACCAATATAATAATAAACTAAACATGTAGCAACTTGAGTCACTCTAGATAATGGTACACTAACTTGAGGTAATTGTACCCCAGAAACAAGTGGTTGTTGCATAACAACTTGAGAAGTTTTGGTTTGCTGACTCAAAACTTGAGGTTGAGAGGCAGTGGAACTAACTTGCACAGGTTGAGATACAATGGGTTGAGCTTGCATCTATTGTTCCATAGTTACGACAAGTTGGGTCAATATAGTCGACTCAGTTCGCATAGGTTGTGTCAGATACACAAGCCTCGGTTGTGGTGGCATAGTTGGCTACCACTGACAGACTCTCATTTCAGGTTAACCTGGATAAAGCAGGACATAACCATAGGGTTGTCCTCCTTGATAGGGAGGATGCTGTGAATAGGCATATTGCTAACCATATGGTGGAAATCCAGTGTTAAGAGGATAAATGGGTCTTTGTTCACCATATTTCCTAGTTTGATACTGATACCCAGGATCAAACTGTTGTCCTTGATAAGAAGAACCAGGTAAAATTCCTGATGATGACATGGGAGATGACCACGGCAAAGACGAAACCACTGAGTGGACTCCAGATATAGACTAGTAACCAGCCAAGACGGATGGTTGTCCATATAAATGTGACTCAGGTGTGGTTGTAAACTATTGAGATTGCAACAAGATGATGGAGCTTAGTGAAAAGAGTCGCCTTCACTATGTGGGCCCGCAGGCTATTTTTGGCGCAAGTCTATTTTTAGACTATGTCTATTTTTAGACATATGGATCATGTCTATGGATTGCAAGTTGCTGTTTATGGATGATTGGTCAAGTTGGGAAAAATAGATGGACTTCTATTTTTGATCAAAGTGTGAGTGATCACAGTGTGAGTGATCAAAGTCTATTTTTAGACTAGCTGTCAAAAATAGAAAAGTCAAATATTATTATCTCATAATAATATTTGGACTATAAACTTGATCTTATTCTCTTGGAGCACTTTAGTTTGAGCTACAGAGGTGGCACATGCAGCTATCAGAAGGAAATACGCTTTTCTTATGAGTCAGTTGAGTTGTTGCATGCATGACTTCAGTTAGAACTCAATCAGTTGAGTTTGGTGGAGTTGATTGTGGAGTTGATGGAGTTGTGTTCAGTTTGACTTAGTTAAACTAGTTGTAATTAGTCTAACTGCAAATAGACTAATGATGAGTTGTTAAACTAATTATTAACTCATGATGCAACTAATGAATACATCAGTTAACTCAGTTTCATGTCAGTGCATGTTCAGTTCAACAGGGACAGGTGGCAGAGAATCAGATTGCTATCAGTTGTGACTATAGTTGTGCACCAGATCTTGCACAATCAAGGGATTGAGTATGCCAATGAGTTTGCTCACGTATTTTCCCAGTATTGTAGCCTTTGCTCACATCCAAAAAAGTGTGAGTGATTATTTTGAGGTGAAATATGAGTTTGGTAAGCCATTCTCATCAATTCTTGAGGCGGTATTGAGCAGTGGAGGCAGGCAAGAAGTGGAATAGATTTGGAGATCAGATCTGAGCTGTATTGTGTGTAACAGGTGGAGCTGGTACTAGATTTCTTGTGATAAGCATTGTACTTTGTAATGTTACATGGTCTCAATCATTAATATACAGATAGTTGGGGTTTTTAGCGAGATGCTTTCCCCGGGTTACATACTGTGTTAATGTGTGAATGCTCTTGATGTTTTATTGTTATTGATGCTGCTATATTGATGATCAACGTAGAGGAGCTTATGTATTGTGTATGTATTCCGCAATAGTACATGATCAGGATAATCTCTGTTGAATATGTGTTAAATTATTCAAAATTTCTACATGGTATCAGAGCGAGCTAGATAATTGTAGAAAAAGTTTCTACATGGTATCGGAGCAGTTGATCATCAGATCTACTATTCAGGAAGTGTTTACATTCTATTTCTTCAGGCAGAGTCTGTAATCGGGCCAGGTAGCCTCTGGATTCATCCTTCCTTTGGAAGGTGAGATATCCGGTGAATGCCCATACAGTCAATCTCTGTATGAGAAATATTGTGTTCTCACGAATCTTAGATCCGAGGCGGTTGAGTTGGTTGCTGGTGGAATTCGAATTTGCAGCAGTGTTTTCTTGGTGACAACGCAGCAATGTCTTTCAACGGATTGCGATTGGAGTATGATCTTGAGGGTAGCTCAAACTGTATTGCATGGAAGGACATGATGGAGGCAGTATTGGATGATAACGGGCTGAAGGAGTTCATAGATACGGATATCCCAAAGCCTATTGATGCTACTCAAGCTGATGCTTGGCAAAAGAAGACCGTAAAATGTCGAAGGATTCTGTTGGAGGGCGTGAAGGATCACATTGTGTCCAACCTCCATGGAAAGGCTACTCCATATTTGATGTGGAAATCATTAACATAATTATTCCAAAGCAAGAGCGATCAGAGGAAGCTGGTCCTCAAAGATAAAGTCAGAAACATCAAATGCGAGAAGGGTGACAGTATTCCCAAGTATCTCATGAAGCTCACTTAGTGTCGAGATGAGCTGGGAAGTGTGGGGGTTACTGTCGATGATGAGGACTTGGTGAGCTTGGCTCTCCTTGGTCTTCCAAAGAGTTGGCATTCCTATCAGGACTCTGTCAATGGTCGGGAGAAATTGCCAGGATGGGAAAGACTATGGTCAAATCTTGTGCAGGAGGAGATCAGGCGGAGTACCAGGGACGGATCTTCGTCAAAGGGAGCTGATGAAGAGAATTGTGCTTTGGCTGCCAAAGCAAAGAAAGGGAAGAGCAAGAAAGCTTCTCAGTCTGGTGTGAAAGGCAAGAAGCAGGATATCTCCAAGGTGAAGTGTTTTCACTGTCACCAGCACGAACACTATGCCACTAATTGTCCACAGAAGAAGAAGAACAAGTAGGCTACTGGATCTTCAGCAGGAGAGGCTCTAGCCTCATGGTTTGAGCTTGATTTTTCATTGATCGCATGCTTGGTTTCAAGTGTGATGGGATCAGTGTGGTTCTTGGACAGTGGTGCGTCTTTTCACATGACGGGAGATAAAGATTTGTTCTCTGATCTGGAGGACAAAGATCTTGGAGTGCACATCGAGATGGGCGATGATGGTAGATACAGTACGACTGGTATCGGTACCATTTCCTTTGAGAGGGAGTCTAGTAAACCCTTCGTATTGAAGGAAGTCATGCATGTTCCAGGATTGAAGAAGAATCTTATCTCAGTGGCGATGTTAGAAGACAAGGGGTATGATGTTGTTTTCAGCGAGGTAAAGGCTTTCCTGCGCAGCAAGACAACTGGTGAGACCCGGAAGATAGGGGTTCAAGTGAGGAACCTATATCAGTTGCATGTAGATGGATGCGCAGCAATGGCAAGCAAGGTAGAAGGATTGGTGAGCCGGGATGATGGCGAGTTGTGGCACAGGAGATTGGGTCACCTTCACCATGGAGCCTTGAAGATAATGCAGCAGATCACTACAGGGCTTCCTAAAGGCACACTTGCGCAGTGAGATCAGTGCAAGGGGTGTACTTTGGGGAAGTTTGTGAAAGCCACCTTTCACGAGAAGGATAGTCGCGCCACAACGATCCTTGAGAGAATTCACACAGACGTGTGTGGACCTTTCTCAGTTGCTTCGACAGCAAACACAGGTATTATGTGATTTTTGCTGATGATTTCTCTCGTAAGTGTTGGATCTTCTTCATGCAAAAGAAGAGCGAGACATATTCAAAGTTCTGTGAATTCAAAGCACTGGTCGAGAAGGAGTCGGGGAAGAAGGTGAAGGCTCTTAGGAGCGATAATGGTGGTGAATACATCTCGGACGAGTTCAAGGATTTCTGCAAGGCAGAAGGGATTCGTAGAGAGCTCATAGATCCCCATAACCCACAGCAGAACGGGGTAGCTGAGCGGAAGAACAGAACGATTGTGGGTGCTGCATGGGCAATGTTGCATGATTAAGGCCTACCCCTTCACTTGTGGGCGGAAGCATGCAATACAACAGTTTATGTGCAGAACCGTTGTCCTCATAGGATACTTGGCATGAGTACACCCGAGGAGGCTTATTCTGGTAAGAAGCCTGATCTTTCTCATTTGAGGATTTTTGGTGCTAACGTTTACATGCATGTGACGAAGGATGCCAGGAAGAAGTTGGAGCCGACCACAGAGGTTGGGATATTTGTGGGGTACACTGATACGCCCCACAACTATCGTGTGTATTTGCCAGACAGTGGTAAAACTGTTGTGCGGCGGGATATAAAATTTCAGGAGGAGAAAGCCATGAAGTGTTTGCTTGAGAGGGAGCTACACTTGCATGCAGATGAGGAGCTATTAGTTCCTAAGGATGAACTTCAGGATGTGGATCAGCCACAGGATGAGGTTCATGGAGTGGAAGAGACCACTCATGCAGCGCCAACCATCAGAGGGCGAAAGCGCTTGACAGAAGCTGAGCGACTGGCTCAAGATGCAGAGAAAGTTGTAGGACCACCTACAACCCAACGCAGCCAGAGACAGTCACCTGATCGGTACACTGGATACATGGCTCTTATGAGCAAGTGTGTTATGACTGAGGCATCCTCTTTCGAGGAAGCTGTGGAGGATCCTGCATGGGTAGACGCCATGGTGGAAGAGTATGATTCTATTGTCAGAAACAGTGCATGGGAGATTGTTCCTAGACCGGAAGAGAAACCAGTGGTGGGTTCGAGATGGATCTACAAGGTCAAGCAGGCAGCTGACGGGAGTGTGGAAAAGTACAAGGCAAGATTTGTTGCCCGAGGCTTTTCACAGATTGAGGGGATCGATTATGAGGAGACCTTTGCACCTGTCGTAAGGTATTCTTCCATACGGACGATTCTTGCTCTCTCAGCGCATATGGGATGGAACATTCATCAGATGGATGTGAAGACTGCGTTCCTCAATGGAGTCGTTGAGGAGGAGGTGTACATTGAGTAGCCCAAAGGCTTTGAGGTCTTCAGCAGCGAGTCGCATGTGTGCAGGCTCAAGAGAGCGCTGTATGGGTTGAAGCAAGCACCACGTGCTTGGTACACACAGATAGACAGCTATTTCACAGGACTTGGATTCTCCAAGAGCGAGGCGGATCCTAACCTATACCAGATTGTGGTGGAGGGTAAGTTGCTTATCATTGTACTGTATGTTGATGATTTGATTCTAACGGGTGATGAGCTGTTGATACTGTCATGCAAGAAGGATCTTGCTACAAAGTTTGAGATGAAGGACTTGGGCCTCCTTCACTATTTCCTAGGATTGGAAATATGGCAGCGCAGTGGTGGACTGTTTGTTTCTCTGGGCAAGTATGCTCGGGAGATACTGGAGAAGTTCAACATGCATGGGTGCAAGCCTGTTGATACTCCTCTTCCTGGAGGTTGGAGGAAGGAGGATGCCACTTCGAGAGAAGAAGTGGATGCCACTGTTTATCGACAGTTGGTAGGGTCACTGATGTATTTGGTCAATACACGACCCGATATATGCTATGCAGTTAACCAGCTTTCACAAGCTATGGTTAAGCCTACCAAGCTCTTCTGGAAGGCGGGAAAGCATGTATTGCGCTACTTGAGAGGCACATCGGGATATGGTTTGTGGTACAGACAGGAGGATGAGGTGAAGCTATGTGGCTTCACGGATGCAGATTGGGCAGGGAGCCCAACGGATAGAAAGATCACATCAGGAGGGGTCTTCAGTATCGGATCGACAGCAGTTTCTTGGTACATCAGGAAGCAGAGATCCGTGGCACTCAGTTCAGTGGAGGCTGAGTATATGGCAGCAAGTTTGGCTGCATGCGAGGCTATATGGATGAGGAAGATCCTGGTTGGTTTGTTCGGTTCTCATTTGGATCCTACTGTGATTTACTCTGATAACCAGAGTTGCATTAAACTCTCGGCTAATCCTGTATTTCATGATAGATCTAAACATATTGACATCAGGTACCATCATATCAGAGATTGTGTGCAGCGGAGGATCAAGTTGCTTTCATACATTCCAACGGAGGATCAAGATGCTGATATTCTGACGAAGGCTCTCACCAGGAGCAAATTCGAGTACCACCGAGGCAGGATAGGGGTTACTGAGAATCCATATCTTGTCGAGAGGGAGTGTTGAGATTGCAACAAGATGATGGAGCTTAGTGAAAAGAGTCGCCTTCACTAAGTGGGCCCGCAGGCTATTTTTGGCGCAAGTCTATTTTTAGACATATGGATCATGTCTATGGATTGCAGGTTGCTGTTTATGGATGATTGGTCAAGTTGGGAAAAATAGATGGACTTCTATTTTTTATCAAAGTGTGAGTGATCACAGTGTGAGTGATCAAAGTCTATTTTTAGACTGGCTGTCAAAAATAGAAAAGTCAAATATTATTATCTCATAATAATATTTGGACTATAAACTTGATCTTATTCTCTTGGAGCACTTTAGTTTGAGCTACAGAGGTGGCACATGCAGCTGTCAGAAGGAAATACGCTTTTCTTATGAGTCAGTTGAGTTGTTGCATGCATGACTTCAGTTAGAACTCAATCAGTTGAGTTTGGTGGAGTTTATTGTGGAGTTGATGGAGTTGTGTTCAGTTTGACTTAGTTAAACTAGTTGTAATTAGTCTAACTGCAAATAGACTAATGATGAGTTGTTAAAATAATTATTAACTCATGATGCAACTAATGAATACATCAGTTAACTCAGTTGCATGTCAGTGCATGTTCAATTTAACAGGGATAGGTGGTAGAGAATCAGATTTCTATCAGTTGTGACTATAGTTGTGCACCAGATCTTGCATAATCAAGGGATTGAGTATGCCAATGAGTTTGCTCACGTATTTTCCCTGTATTGTAGCCTTTTCTCACGTCCAACAAAGTTTGAGTGATTATTTTGAGGTGAAATACGAGTTTGGTAAGCCATTCTCATCAATTCTTGAGCAGGTATTGAGCAGTGGAGGTAGGCAAGCAGTGGAATGGATTTGGAGATCAGATCTGAGTTGTATTGTGTGTAACAGGTGGAGCTGGTATTGGATTGCTTGTGATAAGCATTGTACTTTGTAATGTTACATGGTCTCAATCATTAATATACAGATAGTTGGGGTTTTTAGCGAGATGCTTTCCCCGGTTACATACTATGTTAATGTGTGAATGCTCTTGATGTTTTATTGTTATTGATGCTGCTATATTGATGATCAACGTAGAGGAGCTTATGTATTGTGTATGTATTCCGAAATAGTACATGATCAGGATAATCTCTGTTGAATATGTGTTAAATTATTCAAAATTTCTACATAAACATCGAAGAAGTAGTAGCAAAAAATTATGTCGCATCTGCATTAGATGATGCAGTTTGGGATGTTTGCAGTTGTTTTTCCATGGTTAGCTGAACCAAAAGTTGACCTAATGAATCAAGTGGGATTTCAGAGGTAGTAGCAAAACGAGGAAGAGATTCAAAGTAAATATATAAAATATGACCAAAATGATTGGAGTCCCGGGATCAGACTCTTCTTCAGATTCTTCCTCTACAGCAATTAATCTAGGTGGAAGGATTTCACCGTCAGGTCCAAAAAATACTTCTGGTGTTAAAGATGGAGTTTTAAGAACTACAGATGACTAAGGTATTTCGATAAAAATTTCGGAATGTTCAAGGTCAAAGTCCAGATGTTCTGGTAAAAGAACTTTAGTTTCAATGGAAGGTTCGTGAACAACTCCAAGTTCAGGAATGTCTTTGGTTTCAATTGTTATGTCTTTTGGATCAAATTCCAATTGAATAGGCTCAAGTTCTAAAGTAATTTCTGGTTGATCAACTTCAAGTTGTGGATTAATTTCATGTACCTATTCACTTGTTTCCATTATAGTGGCCTTAGGTAGTTGAGTAACTTCCTCTTATGTAATGGATGTTCCAGAAATAGTTGGAGTAACTTAAGGCTCAGTACTAACCGTGATAGGCGGCTTTGGTAATTCAGATGAAGTACCTGACTCAGTTTGACGAGTCCGCCTTGACCGGATGGGTGTCTCTTCCGGTGATAAGGGTGGTATGCTCATAACTCTCCTTGATTGACAGAGTGGAGGTTGATCTTCCTCGAGAATTGTTGATTGTTCTTATCAACCTAAACTCACTTAAAGAAAAAATAGTGTTTTCGTGATCAATTAACTTTTACAACACAAGAACTTAACTTTGCTTTTTCATTTTTAAGAGTCGAGAAAAAGAAAAAAATGACTCTAGCCTCTTTCATTGTTTAATGAGCTTGAAAGGACAAGCACTCAGAGGGACCTTTTGTTTTAACGAGTCAGAAAGTAACAAAAGGGACTACTCTGGAGATACTAAGCAAGAGGGTTTACCAAACTAATATAAAAACTGCAATATACACCTTGGTGGAAAATCAAAGAGAAATTACCAAGGATTTACTGTACGGTAGTCAGTCTTCCAGAATACTGTGTTTGGTGCATTGTGATCGGTAAGGCAGAAGACTCGGCTTCCTAGGGATAAAGGATTTAAGACTATTGGGGTCTCCCAATATATACATGATGGTACAGGGAGCACAAGTTTGTACTAGTACTCACTAGTTCAGAGAGGAGGAATCACCCAACCTCAATGAAACGACAACCACTAGGTTTTAAGATGCTGAAACACGTATCTAGCCTAGACACCTCTAGATGTTTACATTAAATTCCAATGTGTTTTTAGGTTAATTGAGGTTAATTTTAGGTTTATCTTTCTTAAAATTTTCCTTTGGGTTTCACCACGTGATGTTTTCCAAGATTCCTAAGAATGCAGCTAAATGAAAAGCACTCTTTCCATTTTACTTTCAACAATGAAAATCCTAACTAATAAGGGATAGAGCAGACAAGTACTTCTTGGATCAAACAACAAAGAGCACTCACTAATGCAATTCCCTAACCATTCCTTTTGAGCACACAATCAAATTCTAAATGAGATTACATGTATTTCTTTTTCTTTTCAGTTCTCCTTAATGTGAATAATGCACTAATAAAAACAAATGCACAATGATTCAAAAGCTCTTTTCACAAAAATGTCGATTTATGAAAATTTCACTTAAAGATAAAGGAAGACTAAATGACACTTTCAACTTTAAGGAAGTGAATATTTTCGACACCTAAACGAAAATATGAATCATATGCACAAAATAGACCAATTTATTATTCAATAAAGGAAGATTTTAGGACACTTCAAAACAATCAATTGAAACTACTTTCAAGTAAGGACTTCAAATGATAAACAAATACATAAACAAAAATTTAACAATCCAATCTAGAATGGGTCGAAACAAGGAAACAAAGACTTCTTTTAGAGACAAGAACTCGTCTAGATCCAACAATCAATTCTAACAACTGAAAATTGACTTAAGGTTTCAGCTCCTAGATGGGAAAACTGATCCTAAAGGAATCAGTGTAGACTGGAGTGAGGGACAGTGTGAAGCATAGCACTGTCTCTGTGTAGAGGGTGCAATACATAGCACCCTGTTGGTTACAGAGCTGCAATGATTACAGAATGGAAATTTTATGCTCAAAATTGACTCAATTTCATTAATTGGACCTAATTTCGATGAAAAATAGAGGGTAAAGTATGTCAAAGTGTTCAGAGATTGATTAGCTACTATAAGGGATAGGATCGATCCCTAGCAGAGTTGCCATTTTTTATGGGAAAATTTAGTGTCTTTTCGAATGACTAACCCCTAGACCTAGTAGCAAGTCTAGAACAATAGTTAAAGTAATTCCATTGCTTTTCCTATAGCTAAAAAATAAAAGAAAGAAGAGAAAAAGTGTACCAACATGTATCTCTCGCTCGATCCCTCTTCCCTTTGACCGCTTTTGCCACTCCCTTCCATACTTAACTTGCATGAAAGGTACCTACACACAAGCCGAGACAGAAAACCATCAAAGCATACATATCGTTCTGTTAACTAAACATATTATAGAATCAAAAATACAATGTACATCTCATAACACATGAATGGGAAAAAGCATAGAACTCCTTATTCATTGAAAGAATGATTACAACCCATGTAGATGCATGTCTGATTCATCATCATCATCCCAGCTTCAAACCCTTCTATCCTCATGGAAACAACAATTTGACATGATAACATTACTCTCTCTACTAATCTCATCCAACCAACATTTCCTTAGCTCAAGAAGTTCCAACCTCCCCCAGCCAATGAGAGCTTCGTCCTTTTATAACTGAACAAAGGAGGTTAGGCCATTAATGGTCCTCATGAATACTTTGCCATCTTTGGGAAGTGGTTCCGTGGAGGAAGGGATAATGGATTAAGGTTCATTCATCTCCTTCATCATCCAAAAGTGAGCCCAATCCTTCTAGAAACCTCTAGAAGCATCAATTGGATGAGGAATCCAATGGATTCATTTGAAAATTTTGATGGATCTCGCCCATCGCAGGTGATACAAAGGCCAGGTGCTATGCATAACACCCTAACAATGTAATGCCTGCCATTCATTGTAGCCAGATAGAAGGCCACCTGCAATGATCTCCTTAGGGACATTTTTCGGATGAATGGTGTCATGAAACTCTTGGGAAGCAAGCATGATGTAGGTTAACTTCATTAGGGAATGAAAACAACTGAATTAGGGGTTGATGGACCCTAATAATACAGATATGGAAGTTGGGGTTGATGTTCCCAAATTTTCCTGTAACACTAGTGCCTCATCACTTTACCATAACCCTGTCTGGGCGTCAGGTCCATTCATTACAAACACGACTTCCTAATAGGCTATTACCTCAGTCCCGATGCAACCCACCATTTTGAATACCCTTGTGTCATCAATCCCAGTTACCCATCAAGGACAACCAGTAGTTTAGAAGAATGTCTCTCTCAATTCCTCCATCCATCTAGTCAGTGGCCAGGCTGTGCCATTGCCTAGGGGGAAAAACTTGAATGTTTCTATGGTGTCAGGTGCCGCCAATGTGAGTGGCTCAGAAGCTCACATGCTTGGTATGAACCAGCCATCTTTTGATATTATTCACAACCCTGCTGACCCTACTGGATCAAGCAATGTCCAGTACCAATAGGGTCAGAATCTCATTGGTCCATCTGGATCGAGCAATGTTTAGTATCAGTAGCCTTATGGGGCTCAAGTCCAATACCAAACTTCTTACATTCCATATGGTTCTCAAGGAATGGTTAATCAACCTTACACCTTCCAATTTGGGAAATACATTCAACTTGGCTATGGCCAGATTCATTTCGGAAATTTCCCAGCCACTGTTCAAGTACCTTTCAACAGCAAGGACAACCTCAACAGCAACAATGGCAGCCTTTGTTACTACAAGGGAAACCATTGTTGCAGCAAGGGCTCTCCACGCAACCGCAAGATTAAAAAATCCTGCAACATGATCAACTGTAATAATCGAAAAATCAACCATTGCAACAGTTGTAGCAAAATATGCAGTAGCAGATGCAATATGCTCCACACACCTCCCAACCCATGTCCTTGCAGGGCCATCCTTTGCAGCCTTAGGGACAAATTTTTGAACCGCAAGGTCAACCCTTGCAACAACAAAACCAACTAGGGCAACAACAACCCTTGTATACATATCAACAGGGTCAACCCTTGCAAGGGCAGGGTCAAGGTCAAGTCCTACAGTAGCAGGCTCTAAATCTCGATGTCCTAGGTCAACAAGTCCAGAATCCTGCCAGCCAAGGGCATCAGGTACAAAACCCTAATGCCTTAGGTCACCAAGTTCAAAATCCTTTTGGTCAAGGGCAGCAGGTACAAAATCCCTATGTCTAAGGGAAACAAGTGTATCAACCTTATGCCCAAGGGAAACAGGTCCAAAATCCTCTTCTTCAAGGGTAACAGGCTCATCACCCTTATGTTCAAGGACAACAGGTGCAATATCCATATGTCCAAGGTCAATAGGCTCAACAACCTTTTAACCTGTACATTTCTTATCAGCAACCTATGGCCGGACAATTTCAAGGTATTCAAGGTCAGAATCCCCCCTATGGTCAAGGTAATCTGCAATGGGGGAAACCTTAGATGCCATATGGCCAAAATCCCCCACTGTGGGGCCAAAGTCCTTACCAACAAGGATGGGCTCCTCCGTTTGGACCCTCTTATCAACCTCCCATGCCTTTTAACACTCAATTGCCATTCTTGGCTACACTCAAGTTTCCAGATGTATCTTGTCATATGAATGATCTAATCCTTCATTCGCCATACCAACCTCCGGTGTCATCCAAGATACAAAGTGATTGTCCAAAATTCAATGCAAAAGCTAAAGAAGATCCTCAGGCCCATGTGATGACATATCACCTCTGGTGCTCGTTGATGAGCCCCAGAAATGGGTAATTATATGGGCTCATTTTGCCTCTTATTTCGACTTAATCAACCGTTCTCATTAGTTTATCACATGTTTTTGAATATATTTATGCTAATAGAGTGAATTGGGTTAGTCATTTTTCCATGTAGTCTAATGTGTGCTTTGTGCAGATTTTTTGGCCAATTTTGGACAAAGTCAAGGGATTTATGAGCTAATGACAGCCAAAACTCGAGGAAAATAGGGAAGAGGATTTGTAGGGGGGTGTCTCCTTAATTTATGACCCCTTTCCTTGAATCCTCCATTAGCAACTCGGAGCACAAACATCCACCTTCCAAGGGGCAGCCGAGCAAGTAAAGAAGGATTGTTGTTTATCTCCAGTTCTAGGAAGCCGAATTCCTTGATTTTAGGAGGACTGTTGGAGGACTCCGTTGGGTGTGGAGCCTGATTATCTTCTATATTCAAAGGTATCACCACATAGGACCCCAGTTCAAAATGGGGGCGGCAACGCCGCCGGTAAAATATTCGCTGCAGGGGGGTTCAGGGGTCTGGGCCGTTCATTAGGCGGATGATCTGACAGTTGAACTTATGTTTAGTTTAGGGTTTTTTTCCCTAGAAGGCAACCCCTCTCTTTGTATGCGGGTATTGTATTTGAGGCTGTGTGATAGATGTGTATTATGTGAGTGAGAAACAGAGAGGTGAGACTGTGAGAGAAAACAGAGGATATTACAGCGGATTTGTTGTAGGTTGTGTCTCTTCATTTTGCTGGATAATAGAAAGGAAGGACTGGTTGTTCAGGGTGGACGTAGCCCAAACTGGGTGAACCACATATATCTGTGTCTCTCTTGTTTTGTGTGTTTTCTGTGTTTATATTTATGCAATATTTTATGTGTTCCATTGCTCCATAATATATAATTTTTTAACAACTGGCATCAGAGCCGAAGGTCTATTTGGCTGATAAACTCGCAGGAAAGAAGGGTTCCTGGTTCGACTGGGAGCAATGGCGGAAGATGGTAAGTTTAGGGTCGAGAAATTTAACGGCCAAAACTTTTCGCTGTGGAAGATGTAGATGGAAGATTATCTGTAACAGAAAGATCTATACCTACCATTGGGCGAAAAATCAAAGATGCCGACGGGTATGACAGACGAAGAATGGAACCTTCTCGATAGAAAGGCACTCGGAACAATACGGTTGTGCCTTGCTGCGTTAGTCACCTTCAACATTTCGAAGGAAACCATGACAGAGGGTTTGATTCAGGCGTTGTCGAAACTATATGAAAAACCCTCGGCCTCAAACAAGGTATCTCTTATGAAACGGTTATTTAATATGAAGATGTCGGAAGGTGGATCTGTTGTAGACCATTTAAATGATTTTAATACAGTTACAAGTCAGTTAAGTTCTGTAGGGGTAAACTTTGATGATGAAGTTAGAGCTTTGTTATTCTTGTGCTCATTACCAGAAAGTTGGAATGGTTTGGTAATGGCCATTAGTAACTCCATTTCTGGATCTAGTACTTTAAAGTTTGATGATGTTGTCGGTGCTATCCTTAGCGAGGAAATGCGATGGAAAAGCTCCGGTGAGACATCGGGAAATGCTTTAAGTGTAGAGTCTAGAGGAAGAAAAATGGAAAGAGGAAAGAGCTCAAGATATCGCAGCAAATCAAGGAAAGGTAGATCCAAGTCCAGATCGGGGATAGTGTGCTGGAAATGTGGAAAGAAAGGACACCTAAAGAAAGACTGTAGATCTCGGAAGGGAAAAGAAGGAGATGCACAACAAGAAAACAATCATGAAGCAAATGTGACAGGTGAGGTGTTATAAGATGCTTTTATTCTTTCTTTTGAAAATATTACTGATTCCTGGGTGGTAGATTCAGGGGCTTCATTCCATGCCACACCTGATAAGAAATACTTTCATGACTATGTTCAAGGAGATTTTGGACAAGTTCGTCTGGGTGATGATAAACCCTGTAAAATCGTTGGAATGGGTAAGGTTCTTGTAAAATAGAAAAATGGAAACGAATGGCTATTAAAGGAGGTAAGGGATGTTCCAGATCTAAAGAAAAATCTGATTTCAACAGGGCATTTAGGCGGTGAAGGTTGTGTGACAACTTTCACAGATAAAGCTTGGAAGGTCACCAAAGGAGCCTTGGTAATAGCAAAAGGGGAAAAGGTTGGTACATTGTATTTATGCAATGGTATTTCTAAATATGTTAATGCTTTAACTTCCAAAGGAGGAGATGCAGCATTATGGCATCATAGGCTCGGACACATGAGTGAAAAGGGGATGAAGATTCTTCACTCAAGGAATTTGTTGCCAGGTTTGAAGAATGTTGATTTGGACTTCTGTGAGAATTGCATTTATGGAAAACAGAAGAGAGTCAGATTTCTCAGAGTTGGGAAAGAAAAGAAGAATGAAAAAATATAGCTTGTGCATGCAGATGTATGGGGACCTGCTCAGGTATCATCTCTCGGTGGCTCTCGTTATTATGTTACTTTTATTGATGATGCAACTAGAAAAACTTGGATTTATTGTATTAAAAATAAATCTGATGTATTTGATACTTTCAAGAAATGGAAAGCTTTGGTTGAGATTGAGACAGGAAAGAAATTGAAGTGTCTTAGATCAGACAATGGAGGTGAATATTGCAGCAAAGAGTTTGATAGGTACTGTTCAGAGCATGGAATTCGCAGAGAGAAGACAGTTCCAAGAACACCACAAGAAAATGGTGTGTCATAAAGGATGAACAGAACAATCATGGAGCGTGCAAGGTGCATGAGATTACATGCAAGATTACCTTTACATTTTTGGGCAGATGCTATAGATACTGCTGTTTATCTAATAAACAGAGGGCCTTCAAGTTCCTTGGATGGTGGTGTTCCAGAGGAAGCATGGACAGGTAAAAAGGTAAACTATTCTATTTTAAAGCTTTTTGGTTGTGAGGCCTTTGTCCATATTGATAAAGAAAATAGAACAAAGCTTGAGGCAAAGTCAAAGAAATGTACCTTTATTGGATATGGTGTTAAAGATTTTGGTTATCGCTTATATGATTACGAAAATCACAAAATCATTAGGAGCAGAGATGTAATATTCAATGAAAAGGTCTTGTATAAGAATCAGTTGCAGGAAAAGAAACAGGAAAAGGAAAATAAGGAATACGCAGTTCTTGATGAAATCACTGAAAAAGTAAAGGTGCCTGAAAATAATAATAATCAACAACCACAACAACAACAACAGCCACCCCAAACACCTGAAAGTGGTGTTAGAATATCTACCAGGATAAGTAGACCCCTGAACGATACTCTCCTTCATTATATTTTTTATTGTTGACTGATTCCGGTGAACCTGAATGTTATGAAGAAGCAATGCAGGTTGAAAGCAGGAAGAAGTGGGAGGTAGCCATGGAAGAAGAGATGGACTCCTTAATGCATAACCAGACTTGGGATTTAGTCAGGTTGCCTGTAGGAAAAACTACATTGAAGAATAAATGGGTTTACAGGTTGAAGGAAGAAGATGGAGGAAAACAGAGGTATAAAGCTAGACTTGTGGTGAAGCGGTTTGCACAGAAGAAAGGTATTGATTTTGATGAAATATTTTATCATGTTGTTAAAATGACTTCAATCAGAACTATTTTAAGTCTTGTAGCAGCTGAAGATTTGCATCTTGAGCAGTTAGATGTAAAGATAGCCTTTCTCCATGGGGATTTGGAGGAAGAGATATATATGCAGCAGCCACAAGGATATGAGGTGAAAGGGAAGGAGAAACTAGTGTGTAGGTTGAAGAAGAGCTTGTATGGCTTAAAACAGGCTCCAAGGCAGTGGTATCTAAAATTTGACAAGTTTATGTCTGAACAAGGTTATACTATATGTCACTCTGATCATTGTGTTTATTTGAAAAAGTAAAATGATGGCAGCTATATTATATTGTTATTGTATGTAGATGACATGCTTGTTGCAGGATCTAACATGCAAGAAATAAATGTGCTCAAAAGAAAATTGGCAAATTCTTTTGTAATGAAGAATTTGGGAGCTGCAAAACAAATCCTTGGTATGGGAATAACTAGAGACAGGAAAAATCGTAAATTAGCATTGTCTCAGAATGAGTACATAGAAAAGGTGTTGAAAAGATTTAACATGCACAATGCAAAACCAGTTAGTACACCTTTTGCTAGCCATTTCAAACTTAGCAAGGAAATGTGCCCAAAGACCCAAGAAGACATGGATTATATGTCTAAAGTTCCATATGCATCAGCAGTTGGAAGCTTAATGTATGCAATGGTCTGCACAAGGCCTGATATTGCACATGCAGTGGGAGTTGTACGCAGGTACATGAAAAATCCAGGAAAGGAACATTGGATGGCAGTGAAATGGATTCTCAGATATTTGAAAGGTACCACAAATCAAGCATTATGCTTTGGTGGTTCAAACATCTCCCTACAAGGATATGTTGATGCAGATATGGCAGGTGACAGAGATAACAGGAGGAGAACTACAGGATATGTATTTACTGTTGGAGGAACAGTCGTCAGTTGGGTTTCAAAAATCCAAAGTGTTGTTGCACTTTCAACAACAGAAGTAGAGTATGTTGCTGCTATAGAGGTTAGTAAAGAAATGATTTGGTTACAAATGTTTATGGGTGAATTGGGTAAGGAGAATGATATGGGCACGTTATACAGTGATAGCCAAAGTGCCATCCATCTTGCAAAGAACTCAGCATTTCATTCCAGGACTAAACACATACAACTCAAGTACCATTTCATACAATCAGTGTTGGAAGATGGAGAGTTGAAGCTGGAAAAGATACACACTAGCCAGAATCCTGCAGATATGCTAACAAAATTTGTAACCAGGGAGAAACTGAGAATATGCTCAGTTTCAGTTGGTCTTCAAGGATGACGATTAAGATGAGAAACAACCAGGTCCAAAGAGGAGTCATTGTCCATCAAATGGAGCATCAGTGGAGTTGCTACAATCAGTCTCCAAGTGGGAGATTGTTGGGTGTGGAGCCTGATTATCTTCTATGTTCAAAGGTATCGCCACATAGGACCCTAGTTCAAAATGGGGGCGGCAATGCCACCCGTAAAATATTCGCTGCAGGGGGGGTCCAGGGGGGGCGACTGCAACCTTTGGGAGCCCCCCCCTGGCGGGGAGTTTCGGGGGCAGCGCCCTCGAAGCTAAAAACAGCTGTAAAATTGCCTTGTAAAAGTATAGTAATTTCTAGTCAATCTGGGCCGTTCATTAGGCGGATGATCTGACGGTAGAACTTATGTTTAGTTTAGGGTTTTTTGCCCTAGAAGGAAACCCCTCTCTTTGTATGAGGGTATTGTATATGAGGCTGTGTGATAGATGTGTATTCTGTGAGCGAGAAACAGAGAGGTGAGACTGTGAGAGAAAATAGAGGATATTACAGAGGATTTGCTATAGGTTGTGTCTCTTCATTTTGCCGGATAATAGAAAGGAAGGACTAGCTGTTCGGGGTGGACGTAGCCCAAACTGGGTGAACCACGTATATCTGTGTCTCTCTTGTTTTGTGTGTTTATATTTATGCAATATTTTATGTGTTCCATTGCTCCGTAATATATAATTTTCTAACAGACTCCATTTGCATAAATAAGGGGGCTTAGAGCCAGTAGTTTATCTAGTCATTAGTCGATTTTTTCACTTTTGTGCAGCACATTATTCAACTTATTTCGAGTTCCTTTTTGAGAACAGTTCATGTAATGTGACTATTATTTTTGGTAATGAAGATGAAATAGTTTTTGCGCCAGCATTGATTTCTTTCAGAGGGTTGATGCTCTTGGTTTAGGGCCCAAACCAAGCTACCCAACACCTCTTACTATGTACTTATATGTTTTTTCTTCAGTTCATGAGTTAATTTCTATTACATAGATTCATTTTACTTTGTTAGATTAGGTTATGTTTGATGGTTTGCATAGCTGTTTTGTGTTTCAGTTGCTCAAGTAGGTTGCTCAGTGATAGAATAAGATTCAAAAAGGCCAACAGTAGGCGCTGATCTCCTTTCTCCTTTCTTGGGATTATGATTTGAGGTCAAGGCACTTTTGTTGCCACCAAAAACACAATTTTTTCTCTTCCATGCAACTGCTAGTGTGATAACTTGATTTGGAAAGATTGATATATTGGTTCAGATTTAGTTGGTTAGATCATTTCCTAATCTTTTACCATATATCTCTCTACGTGCTTTTCTGTTCATAGGTTACTGTTCAACATTTTCTGTTTGTAGGTCAGAAATTAGGTCAAGCTAGAAAAAGTTTTGTTTTCATGGTAAAGTTAGTCCTTTCTTTGATCAGTTTTCGTAAGTAGATGTACATATCTCTTGTAGGACACCTCATCTTACCATACATCCATAAAGTAGCTAGCACCAGCTCACTTCCCATATATTTCCCAAGTCATTCACAACATTTCACCAATTTTCCCTAATTTCTGCGTTTTTCTCCATAAGCTTCTTTCTTGCCATTTGAACAAATCCAACCATCATGTTATTTTTTGATCTTCCTTGACAAGCTCCAGACACCTCAACACCTTCATCTAGCCTTTAGTTACCTTTTTCCATCATTTTTCCACCTTCAAACTCCAAAAATAGCTTGCGGCCTCCTCCTGTAGATCCTCCCGTAGATCCCCTGCAGCCTCCTATAGAATTTCCTGTGAGTGATTTTTTGAAGTTTGATTGCTATGGAAGTCTTTAGAAGGGTACTAGGAGCTTCTTAGGACCTCTCCACACCATCCTCTAGCTCTGTAAAAACCAACTCCAGCTTCATTTGCCACCAAACCTCTACACAATCACAACCGGATAAATCACAAGCATAATAATTTCACATAAAAACACTCAAAAGCACAAAAAGATGTTTTCTTCTCATTTATTTTCAAAAGTAGCTTGAATAAATGAAATTTACCTTTCTAGTAGTCAATGGCACTCATTTCATCAGTTTTCATCTCTTTTCTTGCAAAAGTAGGGTTAATAGGTAAATTAGGGTTTGCTAGGGTTTGCGTTACATTTCAGTTTTCCTTCTCTTTCTACAAATAGAATAGCCTCTGTAGAGTTAGCTTTCTTTCATCACAGTTAAAACATTCTTTTGAGAACTCATAGAAGTTTGCTTGAGCTCCTAGTGATCTTGCACCAGCTGACCAAGTGACAGCCTGTAGTAAGAGCTAGTACTTGTGCATACAGCACCGTGGCTTCCAAGTTTGTTACGAACTACCAGGTTGATAAAAGTAAAGTAGGGAGCCCCAGGAGCTACAACATTATTGCTGCAATATTGGTGCTCACCATCTTTTTGATGTCGTTTCCAGGGAAGCATCAGAGTATTTTGTGAATACTTCTTTTCTTCTATTTTCTACTACAACGTTCTACTAAGTAGTTTCTTTTAGCAAAAGTATAGTAGTTGTTTCATTTCAATTCTGCAATTTCAATTCTGTAAAAGTAGATTAGGAATTTCCTGCTTTCATTTCAATTCTGCAAAAGTAGATTAAGCATTTCCTTCTTTCATTTCAATTCTGCAATTTCCATTTCAACAAAGTAGATTAGGAATTTCCTGCTTTCATTTCAATTCTACAATTTCCATTTCAGTAAAGTAGATTAGTCATTTCCTGCTTTCATTTCAATTCTGCAATTTCCATTTCAGCAAACGTATATTAGGAATTTCCTTCTTTCATTTCAATTCTACAATTTCCATTCCAGCAAAGTAGATTAGTCATTTCCTTACTTTCATTTCAATCCTACAATTTCATTTCAGTAAGTTCATTTCAGTTAGTTGCAATTTGTTTGTTCATTCAATTTTAGTTTTTCAAGTATAAGCAGAAAAAACAAAAACCACCCAAAAAGATTTCCTTTCATGCCTTGTAGGAATAGAGATAATTCATAAAAATGTTTGCCAAACACCCACACTGCTTCACACAGCTGTTATAGACATTTTTGTGCCTAACAGCATGAAGCATGAAATGTCAATAATCTGAGGGATCCAAAGTCCCTAAACATGTTGTTCCTACCCCTAGAGGAACAAGGTCAGCAAACCACAACACTAAATATCATTTCTCCAACTGAAAACACTCAAAAACAAGCAAATTCTGGATCATGTCAACTGCTACACTGGCTACCTGCACTGAATGTCAACTGCTACACTGGCTACCTGCACTGAATGTCAACTGCTACACTGGCTACCTGTGCTGAATGTCAACTCCAACACTAGCTACCTGCGCTGAACGTGTTTGGACATGTGGCAGACTCATTCCTCAAGGTGTCAGAGCCCAGGAAGCTTCCAAAGTGACACTTGCATCAAGGAATTCGACTGGTGATGAGTAAGAGGGTCTAGATCTCCAAGTGGAAGCAAGAACCTCCAAGTGGACTCAAGAACTGAAGAATAACTGAAGTGGGAGAGGACACTAGTCAGCTTCATGCCAGCCTCAAGCTGACTCATCCTTTCTCCAAAACTCCTATATATAGAGCTCTCTCATGAGGTCTAGGGAGGCTGGAATCTAGTGAATGTAAGGAAGTGCTGTTGGTTTGAGTATAGAACTATTGGGTGATTGCTTTGAAGGAGGTGAAGAGGAGATTTCTTTCTGCTGGGAGGTGTTGCTGGATTGGGCCTATTATGGTTGTAACACTCTCAGAACTTTACTTCTTCCATTAATAAAGTATTTGAGGTTCTTCTATATGCATGTGTCGTTGTGGCGTATTGATGCTTGTATATTTGATTTATTCTAATCCTTGAATTAGTTATGGATGTATGCTTCTTGTAGTTTCCCTTTCTTGTGTTTTTGCAGGATCTTTGTGTAGCTGGGCCAGTGAAAGAGCAAGGAGCTGGGAGCAAGCAGCAAGGAGAGAAGATTGGATCAAACAATAGCGGAAGATAACGGTTAGTGGATCTCTTTCTCCCCTCTCTTACATCTCATAAAGAAGTAATCTTGAATAGCTTTGCATTCGGTTGTTGCTGAGGTACTATCACCCTTAGAGTGGGATAGGGTCATTCCGTATTGGATACTTTTCCCAACAACAAATTGGCGACTCCGCTGGGGATCGTATCTTGTTGGTTGTTTGTGTTTTTGCTATTCATTTCATAAACAAAGGGAGTACCGAATCGAACTGCATTTGGATCTTTCAAATGCAAAGTAGAGGGCAGCTACTCTAGCTCAGTTTCTGGGCAAGTTTATGATTTGAAGAGCTGATCCACAAGGACTCTAATAAGCTCTTACTGATAGCTTTTCATCCTCATTTTCATCCCTTACTGTGTACTTGACTGATAGCTTCTTATTTGGCCAAAAACTGTGAATTTTTGAGCAATCTGTGACCCGGAAACCAAGAGAAACGAAAGTTTCATTCTTCAGTGCAGGCTGTGTGAACGCTGTCTGCATTTCAGCGCAGTTCCCGAAGGGGCTACCTGCGCTGAATGTCAAACTGACAGTGTACTACCTGCGCTGAACCAGTCTTGCCTTGTGCTACTGGGGTTTCCTGTTGTTTCTTGCCCTGTTTTCACCCTTGTTTTTGCAGCCTATTACCAGTCAATGTACCTATCTGAAACCAACTTTCCTTGCCACTATTCCGCCTCGGTTGTATAAAGAAACTGTGTTTGTTCTTTGTGTATTTCTTGTATCATTTACAGTTTCCCATAACGAAAGTGAACTAGTCTTGCTGTGGCCTCTTAGATCTAGACCTGTGATAAAGTGTCGTTTTGATCTTAAGAGTTAGTTTATTTGCTGTTCATAGCTGATTGAGCTTTTTCTTTCGTCATATGGTTTGAATTCATACATTTCTAGTGTTGAAACAAGTAAATCTTAAGTTGTCTTTTGATTTGGGACAAGCTTGTTTGCTTTCGCTTGAAATTGAATTCGAAATTATACAACAGCTTTCTTTTTGTAATACATCAACATTAAGAAAGAGAAAAGAAATACCTGCATTTTGCATTTTGCATTTGAAAAGTTTGCTTGTTGATTTAGGAAAAAGTGCATTAGTGAGTGCTCTTTGATCTGTGTGAAAAGATTTTGTCTCTCTTTTCCCTCAGTAGTTAAGATTTTCATAAAGTCGAAAAGATTGAAAAAGCTTGCTTCTCATCTTAGACTGCATTTAGGAATTTGTATCAAAACATCTCGTGGTGAACCTTGAAAGGCAAACTTTAAAAAGGTCAACTTAAAATATATTGAATTTACATAACAACGCATTGAAACATAACGCAAACACATAGAGGTCTAAGCTAGAGACGTGTTCCGGCGTCGTTAAACGTGATACCTTAGCGTTGAGTGGTTGGGTGATTCCTCCACGGTGAAGCGATAAGTATCAATACGGACTTGTGCTCCCACGTACCGTCGCGTATATATTGGGAGACCCCTATAGGAACAAAGCCTTTATCCATAGGAAACCGTGTCGGCCGCCCTACTGATCGCAATGCAGTGAACACAGCATTCACGAAGATCGACCACTCGTACCGTAAAACGTATTCTGTGGTTTTGCGAAAGGTTTGGCACACCCTCTGCCTAGATCTCCAGAGCAGTTTCTTTTGGCCTTTTTCAAACTCTATAACTGAAAAATTCCATCCGAGCATTTGTCACTTCGGGCTCGTTAAAACATCGAAGGAGACTAGAGTCATCTTTAGCTTTTTCTCAACTCTTAAAAAGTGAAAAAGCAAGTTGTGTCTAAAGCGTCGTTATAAAATTTATTTTAAAACGGAACATAATCACCCTTTATTCCTGCGTTGATCTTCGAAGTTAGTCTACCTTCATCACAAAGTTCTTGTAGAATCGCTAAGAAATATTTTGGATAGACTAGATATGTCTGAACAACCGTCGACATCTAGGACTGTGTCGTCCGACACAGCGGCAGCAGAACCTCCTGCTGCTACTCCAACGATGTTCGTTGGTATACCATCTGTCCCGGCAAATTGTCAACAACAAGCCGGAGTCCCATCAGGGATGACGACATGGTTAGTTCCCATTTCTTCATCCGGATTATCATCTGGTATTTCTTATGTTGAAACTCAACAAATTGATCCAATGTGTCTTCAAAGGCCAATTTACCCTTTAAGTACTGGATTTCCACCATATGGAGGGCAGTATGCTCTTTCATTGTTCCCTCCCAGAGAACAACCATATGGGAGTTTACAACAAAGTTCAGGTCAAACTGGAATTACAGCCAGCGGTTGGATACCGATACTGCCTCAACAACCAAGAGTTTTATATTCAATGCAACCAGTACACCCTGTGTCGAATATTCCCACCATACCTGCTATAGTGAATGCGTCGCAAGTACAAGCTCCACCTGTTGTATATCAACCCCAAGTTTCTCAGGTTGCAATACAACAGCCTCTTGTCTCAACGACTCAATCACAATCCCAGGGTAGTGCCTCCTTATCTGGAGTGACTCAGGCTCAAACAAGTACTGTGACTCCTCATCCTGGTCAATCATCCAGTATTGGTCAACAGCAAATGGTCCAACAACCAGAGCTAGTTCGATCTCAACAACCGCCATTCCAGCAATCATATCAAGGACCTAAGCAACAAGTCTTTGTAAGTAATGGGCAACCATACTATAATGGTTATGCCCATCAACCTTGTCAAAGTTGCCAGCATTATGCTGGTTTGCAAAGACCCATTGCTCAGGCGATCCCATCTTATCCTGGATATGCTTCGCCTAACCTGAACCAACAGTTGCCCTTTGTAGCAACTCTAGAATTACTAGATCTAAACCGGCTGACGAATGATCCAATTGCTTATGCCCCTTGGTGGCCAGCGATTCCGCATAAACTTCCGTCAGATATTCCTAAATTTAATGGAAATCCGGGTGAAGATCCGTCGAATCATGTGATGACATTCCATCTATGGTGTTCATCGAATACCTTGAATGATGATTCGATAAGACTTCGCCTCTTTCAGAGGACGTTAACGGGTCCAGCGGCAAAATGGTACATTGAATTGCCTAGAGCTTCGTTCGACAACTTCGGTACCTTAGCCACAACCTTTTTAACCCATTTTCAATTACCGATAAGGTATGAAACGGGAACAGAACTCCTTACCAACTTCAAACAGACGACTGCCACCCACATATCTGATCATATACATGAGTGGCGACGTCGTCGTAGGATGGTAAAAACGTACGTTCCCGATCAGCTATTAGCTGAATGGTTTATCAAGTCATTACTTCTTGCCATTACGGAAGATGTGGCAAAGGGGGGGGGTCGTAACAGAAGAGCAGGTTATCGCTCGTGCGCAATATCTGGACTTGGTCTATACTCAGTCCGGCACGCTCTACGACAAAATACCTGACGCCCCTAGACCGGAATTCTCAATTCCTCCTCCTCCTAAATCAAACAATGACTCTCACACCGGCGATGGCGTGATTAGCAAGCACAAAATTTATAGTCAAAATGCAAATGAAGAACTTCTTGCCTCAGAAGTAAATGCCATGTCGACCGACAAGGGCAAACAACTGAAGCAACCAGGGGGCAAGAACAAAAAGAAAGGGAGAAAAAGGAAACCCCCGGCAGGGTGTCATATATGCGATGAGGATCATTGGACGAAAGATTGTCCACATATAGCTAAAGTTAAGAAACTCTTTAAGAGTTCAAAAACCCCAACAGTATTGACTGATCCGTTTCCCAACCCAAGTCAAAATCTGGTTGCTAATTAAAATGCTTCCCGATCCCAAGTGCTTATGTTGTCTATCTCGAAGCAACAAAACGATGCTTTGACGAAGAATAAAGATGGCCGAAATCCAAAGCTATCGAACAACAAGGCTAATGAACAACCTAGTAGTTCGACAACAACTTTGACCAAAGTTGTGCCACCCATCATTCCTGAGCCAATGATAAAGTCGCAAAAGGGAGCAGTACACAGATCGACATTTAATCCTCGTGCCAAAGTAGCACAGAATTATAATATAGTAGAGGACCTGGCCCAATCGCCGTCCGCTATGTCGACACTTAAGGTACCGCAAAATTGCCTCTCCCAAGAGCAAGCTTTATTATCATCAATAGGTGGGATTGGCCCAATAGATTCCAATCTTGTGGCCTTTGATCATAAAGGATATGACCCTCAATTACCAGCTCAACTAGCTTTCCTTATTCAAGTGAAAGCCCTCAACAAAACTGTTCATCGAACAATTATTGATGAGGGGGCATCTACATGTCTTATTTTGATGAGTTGCTGGAAAGATTTAGGCTCACCACCCTTGTCAAAATCTTCAACGACATTAAAAGCATTTGATGGACGATCATACACTCCATACGGGATTTTAAGTAACTTGCAAGTTGAACTGGGGGGCAAAACAGTAGGAATTGATGTTGAAGTAATTGATGGAAACCTCGATTACAACATCCTACTCGGAAGACCATGGATCTATGCCATGGCCACAGTTGTGTCGACCTACTTTAGGAAGATTGCATTTCCCTTCCAAGAAGGAATTACAATCGTCGACCAACAAACTTTTCTCCCCAACAGTCCACAAGTTACGGGAAGCATTCCAATGATCCATGGAAGGAATCATTCGCTCCAAAATATCGGAGTAGGTCTCCTAAAAGACCCTGCCTTAATGGGTACTTTTGCCCTACCGCCTCCAAGTAATCTGGCGGAAGTGGCCACAGTGGAATATGAAACCTTCTATGTCTGATGGATTTGGACTCCGAGGACGGTTCTTATCTCATGTCAACCTCGCTAAAAAATGAAACAAGGAGTCAGAGGACGGTTCTTATCTTGTGTCAACCTCATTAAAAAATGAAACAAATCCCCTTTCTCAAAGGTAAACCTTCATTCCAACCACCGAGTTGAATGCAATGAAGCTTGGGGGGCATGCACCTCGATTTGCGTTATTATGCTGGGGGCATGCGAACTTATCACCGAGCAGTTTTAGCACATAGTTCATGCTCGTTAAAAAATAAACATAAGATTGAGCAGTGTTTTGGCGCATTCAAGCTCGTTAAAAAATGAACCCATCTCAGTAAATAACCATTAAGTATGTAACCTGATCAACCATAAAAGCCTTGGTCGTGTTTTGCACCTGCCACCTCCACTTTCATTTGGCCGATCGTTCACCTCCATATGATTGTTTACCCATTTTGAGGAACAGCTGCGAAGAGTGATTTCACCTAGCCATCCTTGTGACACTGCCGTGATTGGAAAATTCCAACCTGTACCTGGAATCTACTGCTATCCCTGTTTATCACTCGTTCCTCAAAAGACGAGTCTTCTTTAAGCTCTTTTCAACTGACTCGTAAAATATGAAAAGATTGCTGAGTTTTGGCCTTCCAGCTCGTTAAACGACCGGAAGAGCTATCCCTCCTCTAGATTTTAATCTTTTTGGACCTGAGGGATTATTGCACAAAAAGATCGAGCGCTTGTTTTGTTCGGCTCGTTAAAACTATCAAAAACTCATCCCTTCTGTATTGTTTTATACTTTTTCGGACTTAAGGGATTAGATGACGAAAAAGGAATTTTGGAGTTAACTTTCTGTTCCTTTTCAGACTCTCTAAAAATGAAAAGGACCGAGTTTTCCTTGTCGTTAGACTCGTTAAAATGATTAAATAGCGACAAACTTGTCTTTAGACGAGAACGAGTTTCCCTATCGCTAGGCTCGTTAAAACATAGCGATGGGCTTGCCCGAAGGGCAGGTTATAGAACAAGCATATGTTATCCTCCTCAAGCTTGACAAAAATAAGAGGTATTGGTCAGAAATGACTGGGGAAAAATTGGGAGAACCTCAAAGCTTTAATGGTAGCAAGTCACTCTTGAACATGACACTTTGTCCTCCGTATCACATCGGGTTGGGTTGTTTCATTCACCGGTCTCATCACCATGGTCCTCGCCAAACCATCCACATTTGGGGTAATGCTACCGATCCATCACATCAGTGTCGTTATATGTTCAAGAGATGTTGTTCAAAAAGAGTCAACCGTGTCCCATCCACTGCCATACATTATCCTTCATCCACCCATGAACGCCACCCTGAATCATATTTCACAGATTGTTTTCACCTCCACTAAAATCATTAGCTCCGTTCCGTGTCATTGATGTGGGATTCATTAAGGCCCTCCTTTGACGGATCGCTTCTTGTCGACTTCAGCACATTATCCAAGAAGTTGATCTAGGAACAACCCCCTCAGTACTTTGAAGCTTGCATGCCTCAATGGCAAGTTTCTCACTTCCGGCGACAGGTATACATCAATGACCTTCGACCAGAAGATTTTGCGTGGTGTTCGACGCCAAGTCCTTTATTCACACCACGTGAATTGTACTGCAGTACCTTGAGGGTCATTGTCATTATTGGTGATTCCTCTCGCGCTTGTTAACGGTTGACATTATTGGCCGGTAATCAAGCGATGTCTTTCCATGTTCGACTTCAGCGCAATTCTCACATGGATCGACTTGTACTTAGAGTGAAGATCGAACGAGTTTGAAGACCCCGGATCTAGTTTCATCCATCCGGGCTGCGATATATATTCAGGATATAAAGACATTTGTTATGTACATCATTGCAGCAGATGATCATCCTACTCAAAGGATGATAATTTCAGCAGAGAATTATCAGTCTACCATTAGATGATCGTCTGTTCTATGTACCAAAATGAATTTATAAAGCTGAGCATGGGAATGCCCACCTCAGCTAGATCATGAAAGCAGAATGAAAAATAATGTATTGTATTGTATTTTATTACAGGTCACCTCTCAGCGATTGAATGAACTTCGGATCCTCCTGATAAAGCATTTCACCCGATAAATGACCTCATACTTTAGGGGGCAACTGTTATAGACATTTTTGTGCCTAACAGCATGAAGCATGAAATGTCAATAATCTGAGGGATCCAAAGTCCCTAAACATGTTGTTCCTACCCCTAGAGGAACAAGGTCAGCAAACCACAGCACTAAATATCAGTTCTCCACCTGAAAACACTCAAAAACAAGCAAATTTTGGATCATGTCAACTGCTACACTGGCTACCTGCACTGAATGTCAACTGCTACACTGGCTACCTGCACTGAATGTCAACTGCTACACTGGCTACCTGCGCTGAATGTCAACTCCAACACTAGCTACCTGCGCTGAACGTGTTTGGACATGTGGCAGACTCATTCCTCAAGGTGTCAGAGCCCAGGAAGCTTCCAAAGTGACACTTGCATCAAGGAATTCGACTGGTGATGAGTAAGAGGGTCTAGATCTCCAAGTGGAAGCAAGAACCTCCAAGTGGACTCAAGAACTGAAGAATAACTGAAGTGGGAGAGGACACTAGTCAGCTTCATGCCAGCCTCAAGCTGACTCATCCTTTCTCCAAAACTCCTATATATAGAGCTCTCTCATGAGGTATAGGGAGGTTGGAATCTGGTGAATGTAAGGAAGTGTTGTTGGTTTGAGTATAGAACTATTGGGTGATTGCTTTGAAGGAGGTGAAGAGGAGATTTCTTTCTGCTGGGAGGTGTTGCTGGATTGGGCCTATTATGGTTGTAACACTCTCAGAACTTTACTTCTTCCATTAATAAAGTATTTGAGGTTCTTCTATATGCATGTGTCTTTGTGGCGTATTGATGCTTGTATATTTGATTTATTCTAATCCTTGAATCAGTTATGGATGTATGCTTCTTGTAGTTTCCCTTTCTTGTGTTTTTGCAGGATCTTTGTGTAGTTGGGCCAGTGAAAGAGCAAGGAGCTAGGAGCAAGCAACAAGGAGAGAAGATTGGATCAAACATTAGCGGAAGATAACGGTTAGTGGATCTCTTTCTCCCCTCTCTTACATCTCATAAAGAAGTAATCTTGAATAGCTTTGCATTCGGTTGTTGCTGAGGTACTATCACCCTTAGAGTGGGATAGGGTCATTCCGTATTGGATACTTTTCCCAACAACAACAGCCAACCTTTTCTCTGCTTCAGTGGCTGCAATCAAGAAACACCCTTAGGTAACAGCCAGACATATTTGAAAAACCTATAGGGGAAGAAGAAGAAGAAAACATTCCTCTAGAGCCAATGGCTGAAAACAGAAATGTTGGGAGCAATACATTTTCTTCCAACTGATCTATTAAAGGTGAAATTGGAAACATGTGGGAGGACTTCAAGAGTGAGATGATGCAGATTCTTGCCATGCATATCAAAAGAAAACAAGAGGAAGCAGAGAGGGCTTTGGCCATTTTTTGCCCTAGACGCACCATGAGGCATCCTAGGAATGAATGGCCATTGAAATCTATAGAGGTTTGTTCAATCTTTGAAGAAAATCATTCTACAGACAAGTGCCTGTCCTTGCCCAGACTTAAATTTGTATACCAAGGGGCTGAAGTAGTCACTGAACAGATCTATTGCATAAACCAAAGGGGGCTACATGGACCCAGACCATATCAGCAGGGGATGCAAGGGACATCTCAGGCATACTACAAACCCAACCAAGTCACATTCATACCTTCTCGGGGCCCCCTTGCTCATCGTTCCTAGTCCACACCTCCTCCTTGGTCCTTCACATCTCCATATCATTCCCAACCAACCAACCATTCATTTCAATCCTATGCTCAGCCACCAACTCAGTGGAATGCATCTCATCAGGGGTGGAGGCCCTAGTACAACTCTCCTCCCACTCTTTTGCCTCCACCACTTGCTCAACCATTGCCTCCTGCTCCACCAAGGAAACCCCAAATTCCTGCTCAGCTGATCTCGAACCCAAACAACAGACAGGCTCAGCAAGTATATAGTGGGGAACCACCTTCCCAACCACAACCCCATCCACATCCATCTCAAATATACACTCCCACTCAACTTCCCGTACCACCATTTTGAAACCTGTACATTGAAGTAGCTCAACCAAATTACAATGCTAAGGTACAACACTTCCAAACAACTCCTCTTGAGATCAATGATATTCACCATAGCTCAAGAAGAGTATTGCAGAAAAGAGATTATATTAATAGCATTGAAGGACCACATCCAGCAGAAGAAGATTCAAAAGATAATATCAAAGGACTATGGGTTGCACTTGATGAAGAGAAGACTTACAAATTAGAGATCGAGAGAGCTCCCTCATGGTTACCATCAAATTCTCCATGTATTCAAGAGAAAGATTAGCAAAAAGAGGAAGATGTGAAGATCATGATAGAAGAAGACATGAAGAATGATCCAGATTAGAAAAAGGACCAAGGACATCACAACTATATTCAAATATGGTTCCAGATAGTCATTAAGTTGCAACAGTACTCTCTTCCTCAACTATGCTTGATCCTTTCAAAGTCAAATCATTTGGTCTCTGACATCTGGATACCTGTCAAAGAATGCATTTCAAACCTCCACATCATTTTTTCTATCATCTCGATGTGCACATGGATCCATTGGAAGTATTCTTATACTTGAAAATTATTTTGTTTTTCAAGTAGGGTAGGGTAGAGAAAAAAAAATGAAAAATAAGAGAAAAAAAATAAAAATCTAAGGTGAAAACCCCCTCGGAGGTGCCTTAGATTGGCTCATTGATTGAAAACATCCATGAGGTGGTCAATGGGTTGGAAATAAGAGAAAATAAAAATAGAATAAGATCCCTGGGTGAAAATCTCCCTTGGAGACGCCCAGGGCAAGCAATTAGAGTGAAAACCTCCTTGAGGCGCCCTAGTTGTTTTCCAAAAAAAAAAAGATAAATGAATTTCCAGTTGTATTGCAAGTTTGCAGAAGAACTTCAGGAAGTGGCAACAGGTGCCAAGAAAGCTCTGAAACCAATAGCAATGCCTATACTACCTTCCCTCACCCTTCTCCATCATTCTTGACATTCTTTCCACCTCATTGTGCTTCTTTTCTGAAAACTGAGTATTCTACAGGAGACTCCTATAGAAATTACAGAGAGCTAGAAATGGATTTTAAAAGAAGTTTGGGGAACATGGAAGATTTATAAAGGGTTTATAAATCCTCCTACTGTCTTCAAACATCTCTTCCAATCATCTACAAGCTTGCATCACACCCCAAGCTCATTTTTCTTACTATCCCAAAATTGCAGGATGCTCTGATACAAAAATACATTGAGCAAAAATTTGTTTTTCCCTAACTTGAAAACCGTGCATCCATTTCAAAAAATGTTTCATGGGGAGTTGAATAGGGATGATGGCAACATGGCCAAGCAATTTCAGCCAATTCCAGTGCACGATTTCCAAGAAATCGGCCTCCATCACCTTCAACCATTTTCAATTTTTCGCAAAGTCCATGCATCCATTGACAAAAAAATTTCTATGGGAGGTGCATAATGATGATGGAAACATGCTCAAAAAATTTTAGGTCGATGAAGTCTACTGTTTGGGAGAAATGAACAAAACAAGTCATTGTCCCATTAAAATCTAGCATTAGCAGCATGAGGGTGAAAATCTGAAGGTTGAAGCAGGCTCTTAGAGATTAGATCCAGCCAAGGAACCTGCACACAACAAAAAAGCCACTAATTCAAAAGCCATGGGTGCTAGCAGTAGCAATCCATGAACAAAAAGCCAAATTCCGGGCATGCAACAACACGATAGCGGCTAACAGGTAAGTGACTAAACTTGTTCCTCTATTGCATGAGTATAATTTAAAAACTACATGGGCAATGAGATGGTTGCAATTAAACGAGATTGGTGGCCAGCTAACTAACCACCCTCATCTAGTTCAAACAGCACCCCTCATCCAGTTCGAATACCGCCTCGTCCAGTTCAAACAACGCTCAGTGGGTGCAATCAGCATGTGTGTTTAGTCAACTCAGGAAGAAAACTCAAAACAGGTAGTGGTGGCGGCGTATAACGGGAATTATGGAAGTGATTGTGGGAAGGTAGCATGAAGATTCATAATGGCATTGAAGTAGGGACAAACAGTGTAGATGGGGATAACGTACCCTTCCTGCCACCTCACCTCATCACCGCAGAACACGCCCGTAAGCTTAAGTATGTTGCAATCAACCACCTTCACCACCATTATTTTCATTTGGATCAATGAGTTCTCGGCTGTAGCAACCTACCTACCACCTTAAGAAACTTGAAAGAGTCACTCTCTGCCAGTTTCATAACCCTTCCGCTTATTGAGCTCTATCGGAGCATTATCGCAATCTGCAGGGGCAGAAACACAGTCTTACAGGAGGCCTTCTATAGGAGAGCCAGTGAGCAACATTGCAGAGGAAAATTCAGGATTTTATTCCAATTCAAGCTCGAAAAGGTAAGCTCAATAAAACCCACTCTTCATTTCATATATCTACAAAAGGTGGTGGGATTTGGAGCGAAGTATTGAGTTGAAAAGAAAGGGAAATTGAGAACAGAAGTTTGCCTGTGTTTTTTTTTTCTTTAAATATATATAGTTTCTCCATTTACTCTCTACACTAAAATACTGTCTCTTTCTCCTCCATGGTATTCTCCCGTGTAAAGAGATGATGCAACTATAGAGAATTAAGCTTGTAAAAAAGTGAATTTGCATTGGGTAGTCTATTTATTTTGTGGAAGAAAAAAACATTGTCCTGTATACTCTCTGTTTTTTTTCAAGATATTGTTTCCCTCAAACAGCCCGAGAAGTAAATTAAGTTTGAGAACAGAGTTTGAAGGGAAGGAAAGTTGAAATTTGTTTTGTTAAAAAGGAAGAACACGAAAAACTCTCTCTCTGGTTCCAGAAAAAACCCTTAGTTGTTCCTCTATTTTCGGGTTTGAAATTTGCTGCCTTCCTCCTCACCTGAAACATTCCAGTAGTCTCTAAACATCATGACAAGGGGTTTTATGAGGAAGGAGCCTCTAAATTCAACTAAGTTGCATGAACATCCAGAAGTGGTAGCCCTCTTTACCAGGGCAAATTGGATGCCTTTCTTTGAAAAATTTCATGGGTATGATGAGGAAGTCACAAAGAAATTTTTATTGTCTTTAAAACCTCATTCAAAAATCCATGCCATAGTCAGTTTTAAGGGTCTAACCATAGAACTTACACCAAAATTCATCATTAGGATTACAAGTCTCCCACTTGGACTACCATGGAGAAAAGAAGAAAATCCACTGGGCCAAGTGGCCAAGAAGACCTTTTTCCAGCCTGATGAACATCCTGTGGAGGATAAGAATGGCATTAGAAGGACAAGTATACCTTATCCATGGGGTGAGGTCAGCTGTCATATCATGAAATCTATCTCCTATGAAGGAAGATACAATATAGTTTATGGGTATCATTTCAGACTGTTACATGAACTAAGATATGGCATGGAACTTTCTGCGTCTAGAAAACTCAGTCTTCCATATTTTCTCCTCCAATCCTTAATAGAATCTAGCACCAAATTGAAGGCAGAAATCCAAGACCAATTGGCCCACCATTGGCTAATTAGATTATTGGTGGAGGGTGCCCTCCACACTTACATAATCCCCATAGCCTGGGAGATTTTCAAGAACATGACTAAAGAGGATGATATAAAAACTCTCACTGATGACCTTAGTCCATCTGGAAGTGAAGAGGAGGAACAGAAAGAGGAAGCTGAGAAGGAAATCCATGAAGAAGAATAGAACATTCAATTGGAAGAAGAGGAACCCCACACATAAAAAGAAGAAAAACAGAGAGGAGAGGAGAAACATGACACCACCATATATGAGCCTAAAGCAGAGAAGAAGACAACATCAAAAGTAGAAAAAGGGGAAACCACAACAGAGAAAAAGAAGAGGCCAAGAACTGAAAAGAAGAAGCCTAAGACAGCTCAGAAAAAGGTTGCCATAGGAAAGGGAAAAACTCAGCAAGAAGAGGAGAAAACAACACCAGAGACAGTAGGAACAAAATCAGAGATAGCAAAAGCAGGAAAAACAGCAGATGAGAAAGAAGAAGCACATCAAGAAGAAGTGTCTCCTATGATACTAGCAAGAGAAGCAGTAATTGTTCTTCTACACTTAGTACTCCAGCCAAGCCCAAAAGAAAAAGGAAGAGACAACCATCTATGTACTTCAAGGTTCGAAAGAGCACCAAAATAAATATGGAGAAGCCTCAACCACCTTAAAAGGAGCCCATCATCATTGAGGATGTCCCAACTGCAACAAAGGAGGAATCTCCCTCCAAAAGTCCCATCACTTATGAAAGAGGAAGTCCTAAGACCTCTACTTGGAAAGAGAGGATCAAGCGAATGGACTCTAAAACAGTCCTATAGGAGGCGCAAACCTCTCTATAGGAGACATTGGCAAAGCTCCAAGAGACTGAAAAACTTGAAAAGAAGGCAGAAGAACAGACCAAGGAGGAAGACAAGGCAAAAGAGATACTAGAGCCTAGACCTCAACCTAACTTAGGATCTTACTACAACCTTCTGGAAGGTGGGAAGATCATCCCACAAAAGTTTGCAGTCCCTCTTTTCTTCAAGCTGGAAAATGAAAGAGTAAGGACCCATACATGGATGCAGATTGCAAAATAAAAAGGGGTGGAAGACATTGGGCACATGGAAAACAAATTGAGGGAGATGGGCAAAGAATTGAGCATGGTCAGGCATACAGAAAGCATCAGAAGAGCTCAATTAGAGGCAGAAAATGAAATGTTGAAGAAGTAGCTACAAGAAAGGGAACCTCAAGGAGGAAATGAGCTGTCAATCTTAAAAATATAGCAATAGGAAGAGGAACCCCAGGCAGACAGTGAGACAATAAAAAGACAACAATCGGAAGAAGAACCCTAGGCATACATTGAGACAGTAATAAGACAACAACAGGAAAGGGAATCCCTGGCAGAAAATGAGGTGTTGATCTTGAGAAGGAAACTACAGGAAAAGGAAGCCCAATTAGCCTACATGGCTAACTGGGCTATGGAGGCATTACAGTGGAGGCAGGCAGCCAAATCATATGCAGTGTACCTTAAGGATCAACGGCTCCAATTTTAGATCAAGACACTGGCCTAAAGGGGCACAATACCTTTTCAGGATTATGTCAAATTCATGCATCTATGTGATCACAATTCAGATGAAGACAAAGCGAAGCTAGCAGATTTTTACTTGCACAACCTGGCACTTACTAACATGAACTTATGGGATCCAAATGTTGTGTTGGGAGACTTGTAGCTGATGGCCATGGCATCTTGGATGAGCCATGAAGAGAAAAGGGAAGTGGAAATCTAGAAAATGATTGAGAAAGAGCTAAGTGAACCCCTGATGATTATAGCAGAACCAACAAAACCCTTGGCTCTCATTTATGCCCACCCAAACCTTGCAGCTAATCCTCAAGTTGTCCCAGACTATGTTGATAAGCATGCCTAGGCTATTGCTCACTTCGAGGACATGGAGAGATTGTTTGGAGATGACTACATTCATGCCTGCATGAGGAGGTGGAATACATTGCCACATAGCCTATGGATCAAGGAGTATCACTCCCCAAACAGGATGAGGGAAGCCATGAGGAGAGTGCTCTTGTATAAGCAATCAATGCAAAGTTTGAAGGCCAATTGGATTGACCTTAAATTTAGTCCTCCAGTGCTGCTAAGACTGCTGGAAGGAGTAAAAGAGGAGGAAGAACATAAAGAGTGGGAAGAGGTGGATAGGAAGGCAAGTTTCCATGATAAAGTGGAAGATATCACATCAGAGGCATGGGATGTCAAGGAATCTGTCAGAGCCATCAAGGATGAAGAGTTAGATTAGTTTCTCAGAGGATGAGCAGTAGGGGGATGATGATCAGCCCCAGAAATGGGTAATTATATGGGCTCATTTTTCCTCTTATTTCAACTTAATCCAACATTCTCATTAGTTTATTGCATTTTTTTGAATATATTTATGTTAATAGAGTGAATTGGTCTAGTCCTTTTGCCATGTAGTCTAATGTGTGATTTATGCAAATTTTTTGGCCAATTGTGGACAAAGACAAGGGATTTATGAGCAAATGGCAACCAAAACTTGAGGAAAATAGCGAAGATGATTTGTAGGGGGATGTCTCCTTCATTTATGACCCCTTTCCTCAAATCCTCCATAAGCAACTCAGAGCACAAAGGTCCACCTTCCAAGAGGTAGCTGAGCAAGTAAAGAAGGACTGTTGTTTATCTCCAGTTCTAGGAAGCTGAGTTCCTTAATTTTAGGAGGACCATTGGAGGACTCCATTTTCGTACTTTTGTGCAGCACATTGTTTAGCTTATTTTTCGAGTTCCTTTTTTAGAACAGTTCATGTAATGTGACTATTACTTTTGGTAATGAAGATGAAACATTTTTTGACCTAGCACTGATCTCTTTCAGAGGGCTGATGCTCTTGGGTTAGGGCCCAACCCAAGCTTCCCAACACCTCTTACTGTGTACTTATATGTTTTTTCTTCAGCTCATGAGTTAGTTTCTATTACATAGATTCATTTTACTTTGTTAGATTAGGTTGCTTTCGATGGTTTGCATAGCTGCTTTGTGTTTCAGTTGCTCAAGTAGGTTGTTGCAATGACAGAATAAGATTCAAAAAGGCTAACAGTAGGCCATGATCTCCTTTCTCCTTTCCTGAGATTATGATTTGAGGTTAAGGAACTTTTGCTGCCACCAAAAACATAGTTTTTGCTCTTCCATGCAACTGCTAGTGTGATAACTTGATTTGGAAAGACTGATATATTGGTTCAGATTTAGTTGCTTAGATCATTTCCTGCTCTTTTACAATAGATTTCTCTACGTGCTTTTCTATTCACAGGTTACTATTCAACATTTTCTGTTTGTAGGTCAGAAATTAGGTCAAGTTAGAAAAAAGTTTTGTTTTCATGGTAAAGTTAGTCCTTTCTTTGATCAGTTTTCGTAAGTAGATGTGTAGATATCTTGCAAGACACCTCAGCTCACCATACATCCATAAAGTAGCCAGCACCAGCTCACTTCTCATATATTTCCCAAGTCATTTGCAACATTTCGCCAATCTGCCCTAACTTTTGTGTTTTTCTCCATAAGGTTCTTTCTTGCCATTTGAACAAATCCAACCATCATGTTATTTCTTGATCTTACTTGACAAGCTTTAGACACCTCAACACCTTCATCTAGCCTTCAGTTACCCTTTTCCATCATTTTTCCACTTCCAAAACTCCAAAAATAGCTCGTAGCCTCCTCTTGTAGATCCTCCTATAGATCCCCTGCAGCCTCCTGTAGAATTTCCTGTGAGTGATTTTTCGAAGTTTGATCACTATGGAAGTCTTCAAAAGAGTACTAGGGGCTTCTTAGGACCTCTCCACACCTTCCTTCACCTCTGCAAAAACTAACTCCACCTTCCTTTGCCAGCAAACCTATGCACAATCACAAGCATAATAATTTCACATAAAAACACTCAAAAGCACAAAAAGATGTTTTATTCTCATTTCTTTTTAGAAGTAGCTTGAATAAATACAATTTACCTTTCCAGTAGTCAATGGCACTCATTTCATCAGTTTTCATCTCTTTTCTTGAAAAATTAGGGTTAATAGGAAAATTAGGGTTTGCCAGGGTTTGCGTTACATTCAATTTTCCTTCTCTTTCTGCAAATATAACAGCCTCTGTAGAGTTAGCTTTCTTTCATCATAGTTGAAAGCTTCTTCTAAGAACTCATATAAGTTGGCTTGAGCTCCTAGTGATCTTGCGCTAGCTGACCAAGTGATAGCCTGCAGTAAGAGCTAGTACTTGTGCATATGGCACTGTCGCTTCCAAGTTTGTTACGAACTACCAGGTTGATAAAAGTAAAGTAGGGAGCCCCAGGAGTTGCAGCATTATTGCTGCAATACTGGTTCTCACTGCCTGTCGAAATCATACGTTGATGATTCCATTCATCTCTGTCTTTTGTAATGAGCCCTCACGGGCATTGTAGCTAAGTGGTAGATCGATTTTCCTCGAAGTACTTACCATGAATTTAACTCTTTAGCCATGGCTTTCCTCATGCATTTTCAGTTGTCGGTTCGCTATGAAACTAGCACCTATTTTCTCACATTGCTTAAGAAAGATATTGCAACACACATCTCTGATCACATCCATGAATGGAGACGTAAACTTCACCTGATAAAATTTGATATTGTTGATCAGCTGCTCACTTAATGGTTCACCAAATCATTTCTAGCCCCAATTGCTCGAATATAGCTATGGTTGGATGTGTTACTGAAGAGAAAGCCATTGCTAGTGCCCAGTACATAGATCTAGTTTACTCTTAGTCTAGAACTTTGTATGAGTTATTACCCAATGCTCCGTGACCATCATCCAATCCTGCAGCAACAAAGTCACAAGTTGTACCTCTCGTTGATGGAGTTATTGATTTGGTATCCCGGACCCCTACTAAAACTTCTTCCAAATAGAATTCGTTCTCAAATACTGTTCATAATAGTTCATCCCAGAATCCACCTGGCCCTGGTAAAACCTTAGAGGTCCACACTGTCCAGTTTACCGCAGTGGACAAATCCTCAAAAGGAAAGAATAAAGGCAAAGGCAAGGGTAAAGCCAATGCCCAGAAATAAGGTCCCCCCAGATCGTCTGCTGGCGAATCTTCACAACGGAAACCTAAGTATCCTTGCCTCATTTGCAAGGACAATCATTACAGTAAGGATTGTCCGCGATGATCCGAAGTTAGCTGCTTGCTCAAAGGGATCCTCGCTATCCTCAAAGAGCCATTTCTATCTCAGCAAACCCAAATGGTAGACCAACCCCAATCTGCTTCCTCCAGATCTCAAGTGTTTATGATGAGTACACCTATTAATGTGGCTACTAGATCGAAAGATTATCAAACTCCTTCTTCAACAGTTGGGAAGGAGAAAGAAGCTGCACCTTCTTCTTCTACCCTGAGTTATGGCCTTCTTCATATTGAGTTCCCTAACCTTGACTCCACTATATAGCCACCCTGTTGAGGTGTGCTACGGAAATCCTCATATAATCCCAATGCCCTAGCCACTTAGCACTGTAATATTGTTGAGGATTTGGCTCAGGCACCGTTAGCTATTTCGGTCCTCGAGGTGCTCCAAAGTTGCCCATCACAGCGAAATCTTTACTGTCAGCTATCGGGGGCATCAATCCCACTGATTCCAATTTGATATGTTTTGATCGAGAGAACCATGTTCCCTGTCTTCGTCACTAGATTTCCTTTCTTATTCAGGTAATCATCAATGAGAAGACCATCCACCAGACTGTCATCGATGAAGGTACCTCCACCTGCATCATGTCAATCGCATGCGGGAAGGCTACTGGTTCTCTTGCTTTGAACCAATCTCTGAACACTGTTGAAGCTTTCCATGGGCATGATTCATGACCTTTCGGTGTCTTACCTAACCTTGCCATCACTATGGAAGGCAAGACAGTGCAAGTCAAGGTAGAAATTGTTGATGCCAATCTCAATTATAATCTTCTACTCGGTTGAAACTGGATCTATGCCATGCATGTCATGGCCTCTTCTTTATTTCGTGTGATTCGTTTTTCCCATCAAGGGAATATTTTCACTATCGACGAACTGTCTTTCTTTGCTTGTTCCTCCTTAGATGGCAATGTTCCATACGTCAAGTACACTGGTGCTCCCTATGAGAGTGTGGTGGCAGGTATTTTCAAAGATTCTGCCTTAATGGGAATTTTTCCACTCCCACCTCCTCATGTTAACTCTATCAACATGATCTCGTTCAAATCTGATCCTTGGGTCATAGCTTCACCATATCTTGTTGAAACCTGGGGCGAGGTTATGCACTTAGTCCTGCTGAAGTCAATTATGTGGAAATTATTGCGGCTTTGAGTTCTGCATCGTCTGATTCTTTTATGTCAAAGACCTCTCTTTATCCGTACTCTCAATCCCCGTGGCTTGGCGCTTTGGAATCGCTTGATCCCTTAGCCGAGACCTTCCTTGTTGATGAAGGTATCATGGAAGTCATGTCTCTCAAGGAACCACCTTGGATCGATACTCATCATTGCTCCTCATTCCTGCCTCGTCCAACAGTCATGTTTACTGTTTTCAAAGAGTCCTCTTCTCCATTTTCGCTATCGATTGTCACTCACGAAGTATGGTCGGAGGGAAATTTGGATAATATTACCCAAACAATGTCGATTGACATTTATATCAAACCTGATATCGTTGAACACATTCATATTGGGGTATCTTGTTCTCCAGATGAGATCAAGACATAAACTCATCTATTTTAGGAATTTTGTGATGTGTTTGTGTGGTCCTACAAAGAAATTCCCATCATTGATCCTAGCATTGTAGTGCACGAAATCCCAAATTATCTACACACGAAGCCCATCCGTCAAAGGCTTCACCTGGTGCACCTTGTCGACCAGATAAATCATTCTTGCAGACAAGACCGATCTCCCTAGTATCAACTGATATCTAGCGACAAGCAGAACAAGCAAATCTAGCTTTCTCTAAATATTACAATTTATAAATAAAAACCAAGAGGTTTTTTAGACCCTACCTTAAGTCCAACGCTAGTTTATGGCAACCACGCTTCGACCGTCTGAATGAGTTTCCTTTTAAGAACCTAAAAACACAAACAAGCACACATTAAATAACACCTGCATAGCCAATATAATAAATCATATTCATCATGGTGATCAAGGAATCCATGAAATAAACCATAAGAGACAGCTTAGTGAGAAAAATAAACTTGATTGTATTAACTTTGAACAAAGAAGAACTTTACAACCTTTGGTGCCTTGATGTTGTACAAGCTCCTCCCAGGGTCCAAGCAAGAATCTCCTCTACTTTGACAATCCTCACACTCTTCCCAATGAGATCAAAAAATCTATGTAATCTCTCTTCTCAAGCTCAATTAGGAAGTCTAAATTCCGACAGCATTTACCCTAAAAAATATTAAGCTTTCAACCTCCTTAGTAACCAGCCCAATGCCTCATTTTATAGTGTAGAGGAAGGAAGTTACAGGTCCACCTATGAAGGGATAGAGTCCTCCTTCAAAGCGATAAGCTCCTCACATCAAGGGGTTAGCTCCTTTAGGTATGGGATGCATGCACCTTAAAGGAGCAAACTTGCCACCTCAATATTCCCTCTACAAGCTTCCAGAAATAACCCAAAGTGAGTTTTTAAGAATGTACTTGCTCCTTTTTTACTTTTACAGGGATCCACACCCATTACACAGAAACAGAGCGGGCAGGTTCGCAGGGGACATGACCAGTGGGTGCGGGACTGCAGGTAATGCTAAGTGTAGAACTAGAGTTTTAGAGATTTTTAAGGGCTTTCTCTTATTTTTCAAGGCTTGACATGATGAACTGAGGTTTAAGACTTGCAAAGGAGGAAAGGATGAGTGGTGATAGACTCACACTAATTACAGAATGTCATGGTGACAATATGTTGTGCAACACACCCTAGGGAGGTCGCTACGATTAAGGGTGAAGTTGAAAAACTTCTTAAAGCTGGGTTCATCTACCCCATCCCCCTTATAGACTGGGTGTCCAATATCGTATCGGTGACTAAAAACAGGGCACGATCCGCGTTTGCGTTGACTGTCGAGACCTCAATCGTGCTTGTCCTAGAGATAACTATACTACTCCCTTCATTGATCAAATCATTGATGAATGTGCCGAGAGCAAGATCATTTCCTTCATGGAAAGCTTTTCTGGTTACAACCAGATCAACATCGCACTGGTCGATCAAGAAAAGATAGCTTTTATCTGTCCATGAGGTACGTTCGCGTACAAAATTCTCCCTTTCGGCCTCAAAAACGTTGGGGCTATGTTTCAGAGGGCAATGTCCTATATGTTTCATGATATTCACAACATTGTCCAACCCTACTTGGATGACCTTCCTGCTTATTCTCATTGGTGCTAAGACCACCCAAACCATATTTGGCAGATTTTTCTATGCTGCAGACACTATAACATTCGGTTGAACTGACACAATGTTTTTTGTATGTAGAATCCGGATGACTCCTCAGATTCATCATTTCCAAGGACGATATTCACCTTGATCCATTAAAAGTTGAGGCCATTGTAAATTTAACCCCTCCATCTTCACTGCAACAACTCCAAAGCCTGCAAGGAAAGGTAAACTTTCTCCATTGTTTTATACCCAACTATGTCGGGTTCACCATAATATTTACTCGGTTGCTAAAACAAGGAACACCCTTTGTATGGGATGACGTGGCCCAAAAATATTTCAATGATCTCAAGGCCATCCTCGTAAGTGATCCTCTGTTGCACCCACCGGATTATTATCGAGATTACTTCCTTTACCTAGTTGCGGCCCCTAGCACCATTGCTATGGTCTTGGTCTAAGATGGCAATGAAGGCAACGAACATGTAATCTACTACCTTAGTCAGAATCTCCTCAACACTGATACGTGTTATGCACATGTCGAGAAGTTGGCTTTGGCTGTTGTTCAGGCTATTCAACACTTTTGGCACTATATCCTTCTGTGCACAACTACAGTGATTTTTGAATGCAACCACATGACCTATATCCTAACTCGTCAGTTGCTGGGGGAGAAATATTCTAAATGGATCGTGATCCTACATGAATTTGATTTGGTATTTACCACTTCCAAATCTAAGAAGTTACTCATTTTCACCGAATTTATTTGTTCCCTTCCCTCTAAGTCTCTTCTTGCTGGTGCAGATGAACAACTCCCAGATGAGACCCTCTTTCTGATTAGCACCCTTGATCCATGGTACAGTGATATCATCATGTATCTCTAGATGTCCACGTTTCGGTCTACATTGAATAAGGATGATCACCGCAGGATTCAGCATCACTCCAAGCCCTACCATATTATTGGTGATACTTTATACCATGTCGATGTCGATTCAGTTCTTCATCGATGCCTTATGATCGAGGAAGTTGAAAGAGTTCTCAATGATTGCCACTTCGGGGCATGTGGTGGTCATATGTTTGGTTACGCTACTGCTCAAAAAATCCTTCACGCTAGTTATCTCTGGCCATCTACCTTCAAGGATTGTATTCTTGTTGTTTGCAAGTGCCACGAATGCCAAATTTACCAACACAAGATGTGTGCCCCACCCACTCACCTACACCTTGTCATTACTGTTGGTCCTTTTGCCAAATGGGGCATCAATTATATGACAAGTAACACTCGTTCGACTGGGGGGCATGGCTATATTATCATCGTTGTGGATTATTTCACCAAATTGGCCGAAGTGATGCCTACATACTTTGTAGACGGTAAGACGGTGGCTCAATTCCTTTTCAACCATGTTATTTCCAGGTTCGTCGTACCTAAAGCCATTGTCATAGACCATGGCTCCCATTTTAGAGATTACATGATGGGTGAGCTGATATCTGCATTGGGCTTGTGCCACGATGGCTCGAGCCCATATTACTGTTACAGGGAAAAGCGTCTATTTAGAACTGCTCTATCCCACTAAGGTGTGACAGCTGCCTTAGAAACAAACAGAGAAACTTTTGTTTTTCCTTTATGGATTATAGATAGAGAGGAACAGAAAGACCAACCTCTATCTTGCGCCAATCTCCTGATTTGATCCCTCTCTTCTTTGATAGTCCTCAGCTACCTGCTCCCTTGCACGCCCAGCTTCACAAAGTACCTGTAAGATCACAGAAGCATAGCACTATAAAAAGACATGGATCTATAATCATAAACAATCTAGGGTCAGATGTAAATTGACCATACAAATGTAACAAGCATCAATGACACAAAAGCATGGAGGAAAACTCAAATAGCTTTTATTGATAAACAAGAAAAGAGCTAAGAGGAGTTACAACCGGTTGTTCTGACCCAGCATCAACCTCCCAGCAAAGAAGCCCCTCTTCACCTCAAACAAAGCTTAGATCACCCAACAATCTGATGTTTGTCTCAGGAAACCAATAGCAATTCCTTACAATATGCAAAATTCCAGCCTCTGGATCTCTGGGATGAGGGATCCATATATAGATATCTGTAAGGGGGATGAGTCAGATTGTGATTTGATTAGTGTCTTCTCTCTGATAGTTCTTTCTTCCACTTGGAGACTGATGGCCTCTTACTCATCCTTGGTCGAATTCAGTGAGGCAAGTGTCACAGGAGAAGATTCTGGAAGCTTCCATTTCCTCTCCACCTCGCGGAATGACACTGCCATTTGTCATTTCTCACCCATTGCACCCCACAAAAGGGATTTTTGAAATGCAACGCGCCCTCACAGTGTATTTGGGTGAGATGCAACACACTTAGCCAATGGAGCAGCTGCAATGATCCTGTTTTGACCAATTCTGAGAAGTTTCTCATGGAGAACTTCTGGGAGAAGCTGTAATCTGTTGACCTTGTTCCTTTAGGGGTTAGAACAACACTTTTAGGGACTTAGGAGCCCTTGGTTTATGGACATTTCATGCCTTGGGGTTGTAGGGCCCAAAAATGTCTATAACAGTTGCCCCCTAAAGTATGAGGCCGTTAATCTTTTGGTGTCGGGTGAAATGCTTTATTATGAGGATCTGAAGTTCTTTCAATGCTGGGAGGAGACCTGTAATAAGATACAACACAATACATTATATTCATACTATTTTCATGATCTAGCTGAGGCGGGCATTCCCATGCTCAGCTTTACAAATTCATTTTCATGTACATAGGACAGACAATCGTCTGAGTGTAGACTGATGATTCTGATAGAGCCATCATCCTTTTGAGTGGATGATTATCTATGCAGCAATGATGTACATTTAATGTCTTTATTTCCCTGAATATATATCGCAGCCCGGATGGATGAAACTAGATCTGGGATCTTTAATCTTGTCCGATCTTCACTCAAAGTACAAGTCGATCCATGTGAGAAATGTTCTGAAGTCGAACATGGAAAGACATCGCTTGATTACCAGTCAATGATGTAAACTGTTAACAAGCGCGAGAGGAATCACCGATAATGATAATGACCCACAAGGTACTGCAGTACAATTCACGTGGTGTGAATAAAGGACTTGGCGTCGAACACCACGCAAAATCTTTCGGTCGAAGGCCATTGATGTAAACCTATTGCCGGAAGTGAGAAACTTGCCATTGAGGCATGCAAGCTTCAAAGTACTGAATGGGGTGTTCCTAGATCAACTTCTTGGATAATGAGCTGATGTCGACAAGAAGTGATCTGTCACAGGAGGGCCTTAATGAATCCCACATCAATGACACGAAATGGAGCAAATGATTTTAATGGAGGTGAAAACGATCTGGTGATATAAGGTTCAGGGTGGCGGTCATGAAAGAATGGAGTATAATGTATGGTAGTGGGTGAGACACAGGTGAATTCTCTGAATGACTTCTCTTGAACATATCGGCGACACTGATGTGATGGATTGGTAGCATTAACCCCAAATGTGGATGGTATGGCATGACCATGGTGATGTGACCGGTGAATGAAACAACCCAACCCGACTCGGACACGGAGTGGAAGTGTCATGTTCAAGAGCGACTTGCTACCAAGAAAGTTTCTTCAAGTTTTCTTCCCAATTTTCCCCAGTCATTGCTGACCAGTACCTCTTTATTTTTGTCAAGCTTGAGGAGGATAACATATGCTTGTTCTATAATTTTCCCTTCGGGCAAATCCATCGCTATGTTTTAACGAGCCTAGCGATAGTGAAACTTGTTCTCGTCTATAGACAAGTTTGTCGCTATTAATCTTTTTAACGAGTTTAACGACAAAGATAACTCGGTCCTTTTCAATTTTAGAGAGTCTGAAAAGGAACGTAAATGTAACTCCAAAATTCCTTTTTCGTCATCTAATCCCTTAAGTCCGAAAAAGTATAAAACAATACAGAAGGGATGGATTTTTGATACTTTTAACGAGCCGAAAAAAACAAGCGCTCGATCTTTTTGTGTAATAATCCCTCAGGTCCAAAAAGATTAAAATCTAGAGGAGGGATGGCACTTCCTGTCCCTTTAACGAGCTGGAGAGGCCAATGGCTCGGCAATCTTTTCATATTTTACGAGTCAGTTGAAAAGAGCTTAAAGGAGACTCGTCTTTTGAGGAACGAGTGATAAAACGGGTAGCAACTGATCCCAGGTAAGGTTTGGAATTTTCCAATCACGGTAGTGTCACAAGGATGGCTAGTGAAATCACTCTTCGCAGCTGTTCCTCAAAATGGGTAAACAATCAAATGGAGGTGAATGATCGACCAATGAAAAAGTGGAGGTGACGGTGAAACACGACCAAGGCTTTAATGGCTGAAGTACTACATTCACAATGGTTATTTACTGGGGAATAGTTCATTTTTTAACGAGCTTAAACGCAAGGGGAAACATTTGCTCATGTCTTATGTTTTATTTTTAACGAGCTTGAACTATGTGCTAAAACTGCTTAATTAATCCAATCGTGTGATAAGAATGTCTCATATAAAAACGGAAACTTTTAGAGTTTTGCCCCACATCCTTTCTTTATGCAAGTTAGGAAACGACCAATCCTATGAGTTTAAAGGGTTAGAGGTCCTACAAATTTAAAAAAATAAATAGTCGCTCTTCGCTTGCACACCAAAAGGCTTGCATGCCCCCAGATATAAAATAGAGTTTCAAGGTTACCCCTTCTTTAGTCCGTTAAAACATTTGTTTTACCGAGAGAGGCCTACCTCTTACAGGTTACCCAAAGATTGTTCTATTCACAGCGCAAAAAAAACACTTCTTCGGCGATGTCTACCGAGATAAACAAAGGTGAGTGAAGGAGGCTACTCCACTCACATAACTTTGACAAGAGAATCTTGTTCTAGAATAAACCCCTCTTCCAATCACGGACGGGAGTACAGACTAGTCATATTCTCTCGTGGAAACCAACCCTATACCCGGAGTTTTCCTGCCGAAGCAGACCATGGTGTATGCCCCCTGGGATTCAGTCATGTCCCCTCGAATCACTCGCACTCATCGGGTGGATGGACTAGAGATTGAGACATTTCTTGCGTGAAAAGACCATTCAGGGATGGTATATGACTATTTGCTATGCGTGATCCAGGAAATGAAAGCTGGTGTACGAGCTTGACCACTCTTCCTTCGTGCGGAAAACACATCACTCTAAAGAGTGATGAGACAATGGCTCTCATGCAATAAATATAGTCTCGTCCAAGGAGTAGATTGCAATCCAGGGGTCCTTGAACTACCATAACGTTCATGTGAACGGTTTTCCTTTTCAATGTTATGGGCACATTGGGAAGGATCCCTAACGGTCAACTGGTTCCTTTATCAAAACCTGTTAGATTTCTCATCTCAGGCAAAAGCGATGGCGAACCAAGCGCTTTCCAAGCAGTTGAGGAAAGGATACTCACAGAAGCCCCCTCATCTATGATGGTACCAACCATAACCATTCTATATATTTGAACAATGATTCGGAATGGTACACTAGCTGGTAAACGAGGTCTGCCTAGTTGATTCCAGTCGAAGGAGACAACTAGGTTGCTTGGAGGTGGGACCGAATAGACGGTCGGGTACGACTCTGACGAACTTCCTTCCTGCGGTAAAGGAACGGGTAGATTTCCCCCATGTTCGTTGGAGTCTGTGCTTATGAAAAGAATTTGGACGGTGTCGTCCTTGTTCTCTTCAGTGACTGTATCATCTGAAGATGGAACCTCTGAAGGCAAGACCGGGTCAACTGTCGCCTCAACCTTTTGACTTTCGTCTGGTATGGATTCAGATGGTTTATCTTCAATGGTAGATGCTTCGGCCGACCACCTAAGCGGGCCAGCTGGATTTTCAACTAGTGACGGACTCGGCAAGAGTTTTTTATATCCAAGAGGAAGTTGTAACGGTGAAACCGGACGATCATCCAAAACTCTTTTAGCTTCGTCTAAGAAGGGACAACGGTGGACGGCATGATTGCCTTCGCACAGTTTACAAGGAAATCTATATTTTCCTTTTTGTCCTGGGGCTTCACTTTCACTAGTTGACGGTGTGTTTTCGACATGATCATCAGAGGTTGACGACACCGGGTTGTGCAAACGAGGAGACCAGTCCCTTAAGATCCGAGGGATGCAAGAACAATCTCTATGATAGTGGTCTCCTTTGCAAATGACACATGGCGATTTAGGCCTGGTCGGTGCGGCGTGTGGGTTTTCGCTAGACGACACTCGTTTGCCCCCATTCGCTTTTGGCTCCTTCTTCTTCTTCTCTTTCTTCTTCTTTTCCTTCTTCTCCTTAGGTACTTGACTTTTGGCTTTACCAACCCCATCAAGCAAAGAGGAAGGAGGAGAGGAAGAATTAGAGGAAGTAGAAGGTTGGTGGGTAACTCTGGACTCGTCTAATTGCTGATTCAATTGTTCAGGAATTGTGGTGTTCTGAACGACAGAGGTTGAGAAGAGCCATACAGGAAAACCAATTGTCAGTCCTGGAAGCGACAATGTGGCCATATGGGGTGCACCAACATCTCCCCAAGAGGAGAAGGGACTAGGATTTCCTCCAAGGGGAATTCCTTGGTTGGTGGATTCCATTTTCTCAACCCAAGATCAACGTAGGAAAGGGTAATGAATATTCCATTTAAAATAAATTTTAGACGCTTTGACACAACTTGTTTTTTCAATTTTTAAGAGTTGAGAAAAAACAAAAGATGACTCTAGTCTCCTTCGATTTTTAATGAGCCTGAAGTGACAAGTGCTCAGATGGACCATTTCCGTTAAGGAGTCTGAAAAGGAACGAAAGGGACTGCTTTGGAAATCTAGGTAGAGGGATTACCAAATCAATCGCAAAACTGCAGAATACTTTTTACGGTACGACAGTCAATCTTCCCGAATGTTGTGTTCAGTGCATTGCGATCGATAGGGCGGCAGACACGGCTTCCTATGGATAAAGGATTAAGCCTATTGGGGTCTCCCAAATATACTCAATGGTACGTGGGAGGACAAGTCCGTACTGGCACTTATCGTCTCAAAGTGGAGGAATCACCCAACCATCAGTGAGAACAACAGTTACCAAGCTTTACGACGCCGGAATACGTCTCTAGCCTAGACTTCTAAATGTTGTGCGTTAAGTTCCAAAGCGTTGTTAGATTCATTGAATTTATTTTAAGTTGATCTTGTTTATGAAGTTTGCCTTTCAGGTTCACCACTAGATGTAGATGTAATTCCTAAAATGCAATCTAAGATGATAAACAAACTTTTTATCTCCTTTATGCAATGAAAATCCTAGCTACTAGGGAAAAGAAAGATAGAATCTTTTCACAAAGAGCAAAGAGCACACTCTAAATGCACTTTCCTAAATCAAGCCAATCAGACTGTCTATATGCAAATGCACATGCATGTATTTGTTTTCGACTTTCTTAGTATATGAATGCTAAAAAGAAAGTTGATGCACTAATCTGAATTTCTTTTCAAGCGACAAATATCAACAAGCTTCTTTCGAAATCAAAAATGGAGACGATTACAACACCTTACGATTTTGAAATGAATACTTGTTCTTGACACTAGAAAATTACAAATTCAGACCAAAAGCAATAGTAACAGGATAATCGACCATCAACAACAATTAAACGTTTTCCTACGATTGAAATCGACACTTGCGACAGATTCAAATCAAAGGACGACAGTACGATTATGCTACTTTTGCAAAGGAGAACTGTAAACGACTCAACAAACACACAAAAACATCTACAGTTATTTTGTACAAAGGAGGCAGAATAACAGCAAGGAAAAGGGGTTTCAAACAGACATATACTGATCACAGGCAGCAAAATTCAAGAATAGAACTGGAAAGAATGAACCACAAAAACCACAACTGCACAGAGCTAGTCTGATCAGCGCACCTGTAACACAGAGAATCTGAAATGCAGCGCAGGTTGTCCACTCGGGAAGTGCGCTGAAGTTCAGAATTTCTGAACAGTACTTGCGCTAGGCTAGAAACGAGACTCTGTTCGGGTTTTGGATCACATTTTGCAGTTCAGTTCTTGGGTTTTGGCCGAGCAAAAAGCAATCAGTAATGCAAAAATCAGGGGTAGATCTAAGGAGGATCTAAGAGCTATCACAAGGGCAATCAGATAGTTTGTGAATCAGTTGTTTAAATCATAAACAGATCCAGTAGATGGATTGAAGTAGCAGTTGTCTACTTTGTATTTGTTATGGCAAATGCAGTTCGAATGCTACTTGTAAGTTTATGAAACAAACAACATAGAATGATAAACAAACAAACTAATTAGCTCCCCAGTATGGTCGCCATTTTGTTACAGGGGAAAGTGTCTATTTAGAACTGCTCTATCCCACTAAGGTGTGACAGCTGCCTTAGAAACAAACAGAGAAAAGCTACTTTTGTTTTTCCTTTATGGATTATAGATAGAGAGGAACATAAATACCAACCTCTGTCTTGCGCCAATCTCCTGATTTGATCCCTCTCTTCTTTGATAGTCCTCAGCTACCTGCTCCCTTGCACGCCCAGCTTCACAAAGTACCTGTAAGATCATAGAAGCATAGCACTATACAAAGACATGGATCTATAATCATAAACAATCTAGGGTCAGATGTAAATTGACCATACAAATGTAACAAGCATCAATGACACAAAAGCATGGAGGAAAACTCAAATAGCTTTTATTGATAAACAAGAAAAGAGCCAAGAGGAGTTACAACTGGTTGTTCTGACCCAGCATCAACCTCCCAGCAAAGAAGCCCCTCTTCACCTCAAACAAAGCTTAGATCACCCAAAAATCTGATGTTTGTCTCATGAAACCAACAACAATTCCTTACAATATGCAAAATTCCAGCCTCTGGATCTCTGGGATGAGGGATCCATATATAGATATCTGTAAGGGGGATGAGTCAGCTTGTGATTTGATTAGTGTCTTCTCTCTGATAGTTCTTGCTTCCACTTGGAGACTGATGGCCTCTTACTCATCCTTGGTCGAATTCAGTGAGGCAAGTGTCACAGGAGAAGATTCTGGAAGCTTCCATTGCCTCTCCACCTCGCGAAATGACACTGCCATTTGTCATTTCTTGCCCATCGCACCCCACAGAAGGGACTTTTGAAATGCAATGCACCCTCACAATGTATTTGGGTGAGATGCAACGCACTTAGCCAGTGGAGCAACTGCAATGATCTTGTTTTGACCAATTCTGAGCAGTTTCTCATGGAGAACTTCTGGGAGAAGCTGTAATCTGTTGACCTTGTTCCTTTAGTGGTTAGAACAACACTTTTAGGGACTTAGGAGCCCTTGGTTTATGGACATTTCATGCTTTGGGGTTGTAGGGCCCAAAAATTTCTATAATAATTACCCTTAGGCCAACAGCCAAGTTGAATCCATGAACAAAGTCTTGGTCACAATGCTTCAGTGTACTATTGGGATGCACAAGTCAAATTGGCATCTCATGCTCTTTTCATCTATGTGGGCCTACCGAACCTCAACCAAAGATGCAACTTGTTTCACACCATTCTAGCTGGTCTATGGTCTGGAAGCAACATTGTCGATCAAATGCGAGATTCCTTCACTCATGTTAGTTGTTGAACTCCTCCCCGAAACGTCACCTCAAGAGGAATTCCTCTTATATTTAGAACGACTGCATGAGACTAGCCATATCGCCGCCTTAGACATCGAAGCACAAAAGAAACGGGTCAAATCCTATTTTGACCAGTTGGTCTCCCCTCGTGCGTTCTCTGAGGGTGATTTGGTCTTACTATACAACCAAGCTATCAATAAGCTGGGGGCAGGCAAGTTTGAACCCATGTGGCATAGGCCCTACATTGTGAACCGTGTTTTGAAGAAAGGAGCCTATGAGCTTATTGATTATGAAGGAAATACTCTCGATAAGCCCCAAAATGGGCTGTACCTCAAGAATTACTATGCTTAGTTCATCTTGCCTGGTTATTTATGTACATTAGTGTGTCATTCATTTTTGTCCAGTGTGGTTTTGTGTGGTAGTTTTCAAACAACTTTCCTGTTTACTATGTTTTGCAGATTTCTGTGACTCCCCACATTGGTTTCGCTGATGGTGCTTGCCGTAGTACCCGGAACCTATCATCCACAACATGGGCTATTTATAACCCTAGCGGTGAGTTGATTGACCTTCAAGATATTTGTTTAGGTCGCACAACTAAAAACATTGCTGAATATAGTGCGGTCATCGAACTATTGTCAGAAGCCATTGCTCTTGACATTAGAGAGTTGGTTGTCAACCTGGATTCACAACTTGTCATCTTTCAATTCAATGGGCAATATTCCATCAGAAACCCTCCAATCTTGATAATGTATCTCCATATCCATTTATTGGAAAGACATTTAGATTACATTAGATATCATCATATTCCTAGATGCATGAATACATTGATAGATGCATTAGCTAATCATGTGCTAGATAAGCATTTACGAAACATGTGAAAAGATAAAACAAACCATTTGTACCATACTAGACAAGAAAATACAACATATATATATATATATATATATATATATGCTTGTCAAAAATAATATCGGCAGCTTGCAAGTCTCATATATCTACGGCACGTAGGCCTCAAAAAATGTAAATGCTAGACCTAGGAGCTAATCATCATGGTGATCATGGTAGCATGATACATCTCATTCAACATGAGTCAGAAATCAGTGGATTCGATCTGAGACTCCCACCGTGTGTCTCTGGTATTGACGAGGAATGTCTCCTACCCGAGCATACTTCGGGATGCCACAAGTCAACCCCTCAAGGTTCCCCGCAATCTCCTCTATGTTGTCACTCCCTTCCTAATAAGGAGCAACAACATCAATAGGATAGGGGATGCGGTTGGCTATTGGGGACATCCCAGTAGGCCACTCTGGTCCAACGTCTGCATTAACAAGGGAAATGTTATAAGCACATATATACCAAAAAACAATTAAAAAATCTAAAAATTAAAAAGTTGAATTTTTACCTTCATCGTTGAAATCCTCTCCATCTGGTAAGGTCATATCTGGATATCCATGAAATTCAGTGCCATGTATGGCCAGTCCTCCACGACAATTTTCTATCGTCGTAGCCATGAAAAGAATGCAGGTTTGTATGACATATGCTAACCCCCAGTGATCTTGGGCATCAAACGACTCCAGCGAGCCGTCCATGGATCGCGTGGGATAGGAGGATCTACCTCAGTCAACTAATACTGGAACAGCGGTACCTGATCCAAGAAGAAGGTCACAAGTACCAATCCGAAGCAAAATTTCTTCAGATTCCCCACCTTGGCTTTGGACAATTCACTCTTGATGTTGATATTCATGGCCTCAGCCCAGTTGAAGATTGTAGGAGCTGTACAGTGGATAGTATAAAGGAACTTTGACTTGTTGGTCTCATGTTCTGCTTAGGACCCCGCCACTCTGTTGATGGTCAACAAAAGCACTCTCAGTGTGAGATCCTGAACACTAGAAATCTCTATCTTCCCACTTTTGGATTTTAGGGCCTCGGGGAAGTGTCAGCAAGTAAAGAAGATATGCTTTCCCCAATTGGTCGTGACCCATACAAGTTCACTGGTTCCCCTCGGCAGCACAGTCTAGTGATGATGTATATATTTGAAGTTTCCAACTCTAGCTCTTGGTCACCAATGAAAAATATCTCCTGATTAATGTCCAAAAGACTAATCAAGACCAAAGAAACTCAGGTTGGGCCCGCATACTTGGTGTGAGAAAGAATTTTATGAGCCCACAAGCCCTCAAAGCTTCCAGGAAATTTAGGTCATTCATTGCCTGGGTGTAAACATCCTCATGTTCTCGTTCTTTGCAGTCCACCATTTTCAGCGATTCTTTCTTGCAAAAGCCATTAATTTGAGTCAACAATCATGGTTGGCCCATAAAATTTGAGTTTAAATGGTGATTTTTTGAGGAAATAAGGTTTTTCCAAATTCACGGCACTGACGCACCTATTTTAAAAAAAATTGTGCCAAACGGTGTGGTTGACTTTGTTAATCACCCTCGGTTGGTACAATTCCATGCCCGGAAGTCACCCCGACTGAGGGCAAAAAAGTTTTTCAAAAACCCCCTCAAAAAACTAAAAAAATGGTTAAAAACTTAAATAAAGGACATGAAAATGAAGCTCAGGGCTTTGGCTTTTACCTATAACTGCCAGCTCATCGATTGACCTCCCGGATCTCCCGAAATATGCTTTAGAACAATTAGGGAAAAAGTGAGTAAAACGTTTTAACAACGAGGTAAAATGGTAAGTGGTAAAAATATATTTACTTTTCTCCTTTTTATTCATTTTTCATGAAAATATCTAGTTTTTGTAAATATTTTAACCTAATTTTCCTCAAGAACTAGATAATATACTTTACCTTTTTGCGCAACGATAGGTGATGGATGTTCGACGATGGTGACGAGTCATGTTTCATCTCTTTTCTCAATTTCTTAAGATTATATGAGAAGATTTCCGAGTCTTTTTCCCTTTTGATTCGTAAAAAGAAAATAAAATGGGGGGTATGCTTTCAAGTTCTTTTCCGACCCTTTAAAACCGAAAAGATAGTCGAGCCCTTGTCGTTTATAACTCGTTAACAGATGCGAAACGTCATGCGCATAGTACAATATTATCCATTTTTCGGGCTGGGAGGCACTATTTATGAAAAAGGTACTCCTTGACTGAAATAGTCAAGCGGTTCTCTCAAGTATCATTTTCTACCTTTTTAGGCTTGAGAGACACAAACATATGAAAACGGACCATGTGGAGTTTTCTTTTACGTTTCTTTTCAAACTCTCTAAACATGAAAAAGATACCGAGTTACACCTTTGTCAGACTCATTAAACTTACTAGGCAGGATTCGTCCGAAGGATGAACTTATAGTGCAACCATATTCTATCCCTTTCAAGCTTGTGATTAAAAAATAATTGGGGTACCTGCTAGGAATGGTGGGGGAAACCTTGGAAAGCTATCAATTTTGTCGGCAGCTCACTCTTGAACATGACACTTTCTGCTTCGTGTCAGGTTAGGATATCCTCCTTTGTATCATTGACCTTCCTGGGTTGGGCCGTTCATTTTTTCCTTCGATTTGATCTCTGCCACGTCATCATGACCATCCATTCTATGGATCCAAAAGCTGCCAAACTTCCAATATGTGTCGCCGATATGTTCAAGAGTTGTCCTTTCGTAGTTACATTTGCCTCTGGTTCTCTGTATCATTGAAAAGCATTTTTCATCCTTTCATCTCATGTCGATGATGTGGGAAACATTATTTCCCTCCTTCGACATGATCATTTCCCATCGACTTCAACTAATTATTCTAGAAGTTTATCGAGGGACTCCTTTCTAGTACCTTAGATCTTGCATGCCCTAATGGCAAGTTCTTCGCACTTGATGACAAGTTCACATCATTGGCTTTCGATCAAGTGATTTCACGGGTGTTCGACTTCAGTTCCTCTATTCACATTCCATGAATTGTGTTGATAGTACCTTGAGGACCATTATCATTATTGGTGGTTTCTCTTGTGCTTGTTAATAGTTTACATCATTGACTGGTAATCAAGCGACTTTCTATCATGTTCGGCACCAACACATCTATTCACATGTTAGAATTTGTACTTTGATCGGGTCGTGTCAGAGCGCAAGACCTTGGGCTCAAATTACAAAAGTCTAGGTTGAGAAGTGATGTGACATGATTATGTTGATATGCATGTATATTTCAGATGGATGGCTACCACCATACCATGAGTTGTCATATGTGATCCTTCTCATTATTGGATGGCTGCGACCATACCTTGGTTTCATTATGATCCTCTTTGATGGATGGATACATCCATACCTGGATCCATTTACATCACAATTCTATAGATGGTTGTGTCCATGCCATGCTTCATGTATCATTTAATGGAGTTCTCAATTATGTATATGTATCTGTACTTTCTTGCAAGTTTTCTGACGGCAGACTACAGTTCCTCACACTGATTCAAAAAGAATTTCATTCCTCACTATAGTTCAGCCTTCATGCTTTAGAGGGCATCTGTTACACAACATTTTGTCACTTTCCCTATACTCCTCCTTCCTTGATCTTGGAGGACCTCTAAAGTGAACCCTACGTGCTTCCCCTTCATGAAAAAACTCCCATTATGTCCCTCTTCATAAGTAGATCAATTCCCTTTTGCACCATTTCCCTTGAAACTTTTGTTTTTCCCAGTTTACAAGACCAGCGCTAATGGCCTTTATCTCCCCCATGCCGATGTGTAGAGATTAGCACTATCCCTAGTGCCAACCGGAGTGACTGAGATGTGTTCCAGTCACGCAGGTCCTTTTATGGAACGTTTTTTAAATTAGGAGCTGAAGCTTCCAGGTCTAGAAGCTTCGTAACAAAAGTCCAGTAAATGGTTTGGCCAGATGCGGTCGAGGATGTTAGTTTGGGATCCTTTCCCCTATAATGATGGAACTACCTCAAGGGATAAGACCTTCTCCCATGAGAAGAGGATCCATCTCCCATCCATTCGTCCTATATAAACCTCCCTTCTTCCCAAGAACAAACTAGTCTTAGTGTTAGTGTTGAAGTGTTAATGTTGGTGTGCTAGTGCTATTTTAGTTTGGAGTAAACAGAAAGATATTAATAATTGTAGATATCTAGTTGTGTGAGGGAGAAGTGCATTTTAGTTTGGAGAGAAGCCTAAAGGGAAGAGTCTTAAAACTATTGTTGATTGAGGCCATCATGGAATGCTAACAAAAGTGTGTGGGAACCTAGTCTTGTCAGAGGAGAACCACAACGTCAAAACAATGGTTGTAATCTCTCTTTGGTATCAATATATATGCAACTATCAATCGATTTTCTACATGTTTTGTCATCTTACATATTCATGGATTAATATTTCTTGACTTTTTAAGTAGGTTGAATTACAATTTGTCTATTATCACAGTTGTTGTTTGCTGTTGTTTACTTGTTTTAGCTGCTTGAAGAAGGAAGAGAGAGATAGCTAAAGCAATCAAGAAAGGACATCATCAAACGGGATAAGCCTACTAAGAGGTAGCCTATCTTAATTGGTTCTAACCTAAGGAAATCTTCCATAGAATGTATATTTTGTGGCTAGACCCATCATCGAGCTAGAGGAATTTGTTTGCGTCTGCACTTATAATTTTACTTCACCATAGTCACCAACTTGAAATTTGTGATCAATACGATGTTTGTCATGACTTGCCTTGTAGCTGCTCTAAATCTTTTCCAGTTGTTCCTGCACTGTGTGATGTATCAACTGAATTTTCTCTATGAACTTCCTTGCCTTATTGATGTCATTGTGACCATCGATGGTGACATATTTCTCAAAGATGAAGTCCAATGGCGATCTTGGCAAGTAGCCAAAACATGCCTCAAATGGCGATGTGTTTGTGGAAAAATTCTTTGCCCTGTTGTTTGCATGTTGTATGTAATGAAACTGTTCATCCCACAACTTGGGATGTTTGCTACAATATCCTCTAAGAAGATGAATGACTATTCTGTTTGCCACCTCGGTTTGTCATTCTGTTTGTGGATAAAAGGTTGTACTCTTCTTCAACTTTGTGTCCATCATGTTCCCCAAATTTGACCAAAAATTCCCAACAAACCGAGAATCTCAATCACTTACAATCAAAGTAGGAAGACCAAAATGAACCCAAATGTTTTGGAAGAAAAGTTGAGCTGTTTGTTTAGTTGTAATTTTCGTTTTACATGGTGATAGTATACACATTTTTCTGAACTTGTCTACAACAACATACAAGTAATCATGACCTTTCCTTGACAATGGAAGACCTCCTACAAAATCATTGAGAAACTCTCCCATGGACGTGAAGGTACTGGAAGTGGAGTGTACAATCCTAGTTTCCTATTACTATGCTTACTTATTGCACACAACTAACATCCTCTTAATAATAAAACGAGATACATTATCAAACATGTGTGGCCAATAACAATACCTTTGGAGATTTACTACTGTCTTGCTTACACCAATGTGTCCAACAATTAATGAAGTGCGAACCTCCCTTATGATACTATTTCTTTCTCTCTTTGGAATACATAACTTTCCCAAGTGATACAACAAACTGTTATGTACATGGTAATCCAACTCAATTTGGTTTCCTTGACTCAAGCTTGTATACACCACTTGAAAGTCATTATCATATGTATATTTCTCAATGTAACTTTCATGCAAAACAAAATTATTCTTGAGTAAAATAGTTGAATTTATAATAGGCCTAGAAAGCATATCAGCTACCATATTGTAGATTCCCTTTTGTACTTGATAATCAAATGAAACTGTTGTAGAAAACCCATCCATTTGAAGTGTCATGACTGCTACAACTTTGACTGTGACTATAAGTATTGCAGTGGTTGATGGTCAGTATGGATAATGGTCTCCTTCTCCATTAAGTAGTGTTTCCATTTTTTGACACTTTGTACCAATGCATAAAGTTCTTTGTCATAAGTGGGATAGCTAGTCACAGCTCCATTAAAAATTTCATAATGAAATGAAATGGGCTTACCATGTTGCATAAGAACTGCTCCCATGGCATAATCACTAGCATTCATTTGAATCTCAAATGGCTATCTAAGATCCAGAAGAGCCAAAACTGGTGCTAAATTGATATTTTGCTTCAAAGAATCAAATGCTTTCTATTGTACATCTCCCCAATGGAAGATTTTTTGACACTATTCAATGCATGTAATGGAGCTGCAATGGAAGAAAAATTAGCAATAATTTCCTCCAATATTGTGTTGCCCCTAAAAAGTTTCTTACCTCTATAACTATATTGGGCTTGGGCCAATTCAGAATGACCTCAACCTTAGAGGGGTCTATCTCCAACTCATCTCCTCCAATAATGTGTCCCAAATACACTAAAGAAGTCTTGCCAAATTCACAGTTTGAAATCTTTAAAACCAATTGTTCTCTTCTCAAGACATCAGGTACTTTGTTTACATGCATTACATGTTCATCTCTAGATTTTTTGAATATGAGACTATCATTTAAGTAAAAAATGACAAATTCATCTAGAAATGGTCTTAATACATCATTCATAACTCTCATGAAAGTAGTTGGAGCATTTGTAAGACCAAAAGGCATAAGAAGCCACTCAAAAAAATCCTTGTTTAGTTTTAAATGTGGTTTTTCAAATGTCCTCTTCAGCTATCTAACTTGATGATAACCACTTTGTAAGTCTAACTTAGTGAAATACTTTGCATACCTCAACTGATCAAGAAAATCATTAATTATTTGGAGTGGATAATGATTCTTTACCATGATCAAGTCTTGTCCTTCTCTGGCACCAAGACAATAGGTGAACCACGTGGAGAAGTAGATGGGCATATGATACCTTTGTTCACCAATTATTGAATTTTGTTCTTGATTTCCATGCTCTCCATAATCGACATGTGTTACATGCAAATTTTTGGAAGTGGAACATCCTGTTGTAGTTGTATCTCATGTGCAATTCTCGTCTTGGGAGGTAACCCCTTTGGTTCCTAAAACATCTCACCATGATTTCTTACCACATCAAACAAATCAGATTTCAATTTGTCATCACAACCTTCAAAAGATTCATAATCAATATCATTCCTTTTCTTGATCATGAGAAGCACAAAATGTTTACTTGCATTTACAAGTCTCTTCATCTACCCTGCATTAACCAAAGAAATGTTTAGCTTTTTGAGATGGGCTCTCACAATGTACTCCACCCCAAGAGAAATAAGTATTTGTTCTCTTGGCAATAAAATACTCCCTTCATATCATATAAATAAGGACTACCCAAAATGATTACTGAGATGTCAAGTGGAACTACATCTAACTCAACTTCATCAATGAAATTTTCAGTAATGGCGAACTTGAATAAATATTTCCTTGTAAACTGTAAGTTTTCATTATTGGCTATCCAAAGCAATGGATATGGCTTATGATGAGTGTTGGGAACAGGTCTCCTGGGGTCAATTTTGGGGTTAAAAGCCCAATTTTTGGGGCAGAAAGCCCAATATATTTGTAGGAAAGAATGTAAAGTCTCCACATTTTGTGACTGCGGAGTGCAAAGATGTAAGCAGTCGAAAAGGGTTTTCCACCCATAGTTTATATAGTTGTGTCGGCTTGATGAGATCCACCCTTGGTCCGTGGACCATGGGATTGCATAAAAAGGCAGCTAAGTAATAAGTTTTGGTAGAATTCTAAGTAAGTTCATGGGTAGAATTCTAAGTAAGTTTTGGTAGGAAGACGCTCTGCAGTTGATTCCGTAGAGGCCTATGGTAGAAGTCCGCAACTGAGTGCGCAGACCCCTGCAGTTGTGTGCACAGGGTAGTTAGAGTTTGTACTAGAAATATGGATTATCAATAAAGAGAGATCTTATACAGTTATCTGTGTATACGTTATTTTACTTATGTTATAAATGTTGTGATTATGATTATGGTTAATACTGGATTATGAATTAATTCTATATTCATGCGCAAATCTATGTATTTTACTTTGTCATATGAACACAAGTAGGAATATCTGTTTACGCGAAGATAACCATAATGCAAGTTAAAGTAGCCAATACTTAAGTGAATCTGAGTAGATACAGAAGTAAGAGTAACTACAAAGTCGTGCAAGTGCCTGATCTATCTATTTAGGGTCCACGAAGGATGATTGGAGACTTTTGGGAAGGCTTTGAGGATGAATAAGAGAAGTACTTCGATAAGCCCTAAAGGGCTTATCGATCTGCACGACGGAAGGTTAGGGCATATAACTTACATCACAACCATCTCAGGGGACAACTTGGTTCTTGCATCCCCCCATACTGTTTCGGGTGAGACTTCAGTCCGTGCTCCGTAGATTGATGTCAAAAGGGACAGTAGTGTAGGGATTTTCTTGGCTTCTTAATGATGAACCTCGATCAGGGCCCATCAAGCCAAAAAATGGTTCCATTGCTGGGACCGTGATCTGCATAACGAGATATGTGACGTCACATCATTAGAATCCAACTAAGAAGGAGATTGAAGACTGGTTGGATAGAAAGATCCATGAATTTGCGGCGCAAGAAAACATGAATCCATGATTGACGAAAAATAGTGGTTGGATAGATATTTGTACACATAGATACATGAAATCCTCTTATGTTCCTTCCCAGTTGAATTATAGGAGTGGATCGCGAAGTTGGCAGATGACCAAGGAGGGTGGAGACTTGACAGTCCGATTGTCTGGGCCCCGGAGTTAGTATGGAAATTGGAAGCCTCTGATGATAGGATCGTGTGCGCCATCGATCATTGGCTTGATTGTATCATAAAATTGTTTGTGACAAAGTTCACGATCAACACTTCGGTCAGTTACAACGAAGCAGAGCGCCACTTCTTCTAAGGGCCGCAAGGTAAGTATTTGAAATTGTTAAATACTTGGATTAAGATGCTCTTGTGTAAAAATTAGGTTATGTAGTTACCTTGATGTTTGGGGCTATGAAAAGTGGAAGGAGTTTCAGGGAAGGAGGAAGAAAAGGCCCTGAATATAGCCCATTGATTGAGCCTCCTCTGAGTGATGACGAGGGATCAACACATGCTTCTCCACTGAGTGCTATTCAGTTGATAAGACAAGGATTCCCCCAAATACCTACACCACCTCCATCCTCACCTCATCCACCCACACTGCCTCCATCCTCACCTCCACCACTTACTGCCTCACCTACACTACCACCACCTCCACCACCGTTCAACATGGGAAACTCCATAAAGCTACCTATGTTCAAAGGTGTAGGAAATGAAGATCCAGACCTGTTTTGGTTCGTCGTGAAGGCTATATGGGAAGCTCAGGGTATCACAAATGATCAAATGAAGAAAGCAACATTGGTTAGTACTTTGCAGGACCACGCACTAACTTGGTACATTAAATACTGCACTAACAATCCAATGTTTGCATTGGTAGATATCTAGACTCCGCTGAATAAGGAATTTAGTAGACCTAAGTATGAGGCACAATAAATTGTGGGATTCAAGGAGATCATGATGAAGCCTAGACAAACACCCTAGAATATGGATCAAATATTGAAGTGTACAATCCATGAAGCCAACATGAATGTTACTGATGGGTAGCACCGCGAATGGTTTCTAGCCTCGCTCTTGCCCCATCTAAGGGTTGCACTATCACAATAGAAGATCGGGACCCAGGCGGAAGCTCTGGAAATCATGAGGAGATTGCACAAAACACTAATGTAAGATTCGAATCTGGGGGTTCAGCAGATTCATGCATAGTTGCAGAACCTTTACCTTGAAATGAAAAGTTCGAAGAAAGAAAGAACAGCTCGGCCAAAGGTGCGCGAGGAAGTGTGGTGCCTAAAGTGCAAAAGCTAGGGCCATGACAAAGATCACTGTCCAGTTTTTGCAAATTATGTTGCAGCACGGGGGCCACTGCCTCTAAGGCTGGAATCTATACCAGGGCCAAGCACAGAGCCCACGCTATGGTGTGATATCTATCAAGTAGTTGGGAAACATGCGATAGATAATTGCCATTTGCTGCAAAAATTCGTACAAACACCACAACAACTCTTCTGCAACTTTTGTCAACTTGTGGGTCATGATGAGCTCAATCATCGGAGCTACAAATTAATGATGGAAAGGACACCTAGATATAGGGTGCAAGTATAAATGCAACCTTCAGACCAAGGCATTAGAGGAGGATGGGGTGAGTATCAGGGGTGTGGATGAGGTCAAGGTGGAGGAGGACCTAGTAGAGTTCGAGGGTAGGTTATTTGTTACAATTGTGGGGGACCAGGACACTACTCGCTAGACTACCCAAATCCAACGTAACTGTCATATCACTATTGTACTCAGTTTGACCATGCAGCGGAGGATTGCCCTATATTGTTAACTAAGATATGCGAGAACGGGGCGCATCCTCAGCAACCGATTCAGAACCTGCACATGATGAGGGATGAGCCTCGCGAGGAAGACCCTAAGGTAAATATTGTGCTGCGAAGTGGAGCGACGACTGGTGAGGATTAGGGGAAGAAACTTGAAGAAGGTGAGTGGGTCCGCAGAGCACTAGAAAAGGACATTGGGTTTGATCTATAACACACAAAAGAAACATTTATGGAAGTGAAGAAAAATTTCACTAAGGCCTCTACTTTAGGGAGGAGAAGCTGACTGAAGAAATGGACCTATCCATGATTTCCAAGTTCTTGGTGACCTGCGTGAAACTTCTACGCAATAGCAAGGTTGTGAAGGGATTGGAGGAGTTAATCAATAGGTGCACTAGCAAGGAAACCTCTACTGATGGACCATGCATAGTTATAAAGTTTGGTAAGCACAAGGCAAGGACTGGACGTGAGATGAGACTCACCGTGCAGATAGGAGAATACGAAATGGACCAAGTTATCTTGGACCTAGGGTTTGACACGAATGTTCTGCCTAAACAGACATGGAAGTGAATGGGGAGATTAACACTACAGTGGTCTCTGATTCATTTAAGGATGGAGAATCAATAGAAAATCATCTGAATGGGGAGGTTTTATGGTGTAACAGTTGATATCGAAGGCGCGACTGCACTAGATGATTTTGAAGTCATAGAGATTATGGATGACAACAATCCTTACCCCGTGCTCCTTGGGATCAATTGGGCCACTAACATGAATGGGGTAATCAATTTGAAGAAGTGAAAGATGATATTTGAGAAGAAATTGCTCCATTTAGTGGTGCCATTGGACCCTGCAGAAGGACCGCGCTATACTGAACTAGTCCATGATTATGAAAGTGATGACGATTTGGACCAGATTTACAAAATAATGGCATGGGATTAGGATTGGGTGAATCCGACAGTAGACAGACATATTGCATGGGACCGTGAGAGCTCCTACACATCTAATTCAAACAAAGAACTAGAGCACTGGCAGAATTGACTGCACAAAGTATCTACGCTGTGTTGTAATATGATGACCAAGGCGTTGCGCTGTGTATCATCAAAGGTAAGGAATCTACCTTACTATGATGGGTTAACTGATATTGATCACTTTTTGGATGCATTTGAAAGGGAAGCACCAGAGAAGCATCGCTTCCAGGAATTGTATTGGGCACTGCGTACTATGCCTGCTAGATGGTGGGGTATGCACAAAGATAGTTTTGATGATTGGCAGGAATATAGGAGGATGATGAGGGTCTGCTTTGGTCATCCGAAGGTGTGATTAATAGAAAACAATGATGGAAGAAATGATCTGCATGACCATTTGGCCAAATGGACTTAAGTTTAGGGAGCGAAGCCTCAACTGGAGTGGATCCATCTATTTTGTCATACCTTGGATGTTATACCAATGAATTGGTACATGGAGACAAAACTCCGCCATGGCATCGAAGAATGGGATATTTTGTGCCAAGGATTTTTTATGACATTTGGTTTTGAGAATGGATTTGAGTCTATCTACGAAGTGTTGCAGGAGGTTAAGACAATAATTTTTAGGATACCGCATGATCCTCTAGATTTGATTTAGCCTGATTGGACTACCCAGCTGAGCCATGCGTTGGAGTGCTACAATGTAACAACGGAAGAAGAAGACGAAGAGCCAAGGAAGATTAATATTCCAGAGACTGGAGGACATCGTGAAGTTGAAGGACCACAGCTAGAGAACCCAGACATAACCAAGCCGCTCAAAACCAGGAAAGTGAACATTGGCACAGAGGCAGAGTAGAAGTTTGCAAAGATTAGGGACTACTGGGACAATGCGAAATAGATAAGGCCGCTGAACTACTCCATGGATATCATGATCTATTTCCCATGAATTTTTTAGATCTGAAAGGGATAATAGGAGACTTAGGTGTCATGAAGATCACCATAAAACCAAACGTGAAACCTGTGAAACAAAGACATTACCACCTCAATCTGAAGTATAAAGAAAGGGTTCGCTTAGAATTAGACAAGATGCTCATGACAGGTATTATTGAACCAGTGTAAGAATCTAATTGGGTGAGCCCAATAGTGGTTAAGGAAAAGAAGCAGGTGGAAGAAATAATGCATGCATGCATGATCCATTCTCCATTCACCAATGAAGTCCTGGATAATGTTGGTGGCCAAGAATCATATTCGTTCATGGATTCTCTGGGTACCATCAGATCAAGATCGCACCAAAGGAAAGATGTAAGACGATATTCATGAATGAATGGGGATGATTCCAGTATATGGTGATGCCTTTTTGCTTGAAGAAAACGTCGGTGATCTTTTCGCACGTAGTCATCGTGGCATTCAAGGACTTCATTAATAAAATTTTGGAAGTATACTTTGATGATTGGACAGTGTTTGGACTGGTAAAGCGCCATGTGTCAAGTCTATGCTTGATGCTTGATACATGCCGAAGGTACCAGATCGCGCTCAATCTAAAGAAATGTTTGTTTTGTGTCCCTTTTGTGGTATTTCTAGGCCATGTGGTATGCAAACAGGGCCTGATGGTAGACCCAGTGAAGATCGCGGTCATAATCAATTTGAAGGCACCAAGGAGTGTGAAATAGTTGCATGCAATGTTGGGGCATAAGAGATACTATAAGAAATTCATCAAGAGTTAAGATCACTATGCCGATGGAAGAACTTCTAAAGAAGGATGTTACATTCTGTTGGAATGAGAATGCCAGAAGAGCTTGGATGTGCTAAAGGAGAAAATGGTCACCGCATCAATCCTAGACTTCCCTGATTGGAAGAAGGGATTTCCTATGCATGTGGACATATCATGTATTGCACTGGGAGCGGTACTGACACATGCCAATGAAGGGGACTTGGATCACCCTATAGCGTTCGCAAGTAGGAAGTTGTCCAAAGCTGAGAAAAATTATTCCACAACAGAGCACGAAGGATTAGCTATGGTGTACGTGCTCTAGAGGTTTAGGCATTACTTGTTAGGTGGACATTTTAAGATGTATACAGGCCATTCTGCATTGAAATACCTAGTTAACAAGCCTGTGTTGGGGGGAAAGATATGCAGGTGGTTGTTGTTGTTCCAAGAATATGATTTTGAAGTCATTAAGAAACCAAGACAATTGAATGCAGGACCTGATCATCTGTCATGCATTGAAACTAGCAAAGAGCCAACTAATTTGGAGGAAGGACTACCTGACATGTAGCTCTTTGTAGTGCGTGTCGTGGACAACCACTTTGAAGATATTATACACTTCGTGACAACAAGTATGACACTGAAAGGATATACAAGCCAACAAAATAAGGAACTGGTGGTGCGCACGATAGAATTTTCTTTCATTACCAAGCACTTGTATAAAATGGGATCAGATGAAATATTGTGATGTTATGTGTGAGAGTTTGAATGAAACAACATCCTCGATGAGGCTCATGGTGAAGTCATGACAAGTCATTATGTGGGAAAAGCAACAACAACACAGAAGATTCTACGCGCTGGGTTATGGTGGCTGACCTTGCATAAGGATTCAAAAGCGTGTTGTAGGGAATGCGATGCATGCCAAAGGACTAGCAGACGCTCACACATGGATGAGTTGCCACTGAATGCATAGATATTTCTACAACCCTTCGAGAAGTGGGTGCTTGACTTTGTAGGACCAATTCAACCTCTAGGGAAGAAGACGGGTGCGCGGTACATCATCACCCCAACTGAGTACTTAACAAGATGGGTGGAGGCACAACCTGTGAAGTGTTGTACAAGTGTTACAACAAAAAAAATTATCTTTGAGTATGTACTAACAAGGTTTTCTTGTCAAAAAGTTTTAATGAGCAATCACGGTACACACTTTCTTAATGAGACAATGAGCATGATGAAGGAGGAATTTCAGGTTTACCATCAGAAGAGCATGCCATATCATCTGCGGGCTAATGGGATGGTGGAAGCATTTCATAAAATATTGGAGAGCATGCTAACAAAGGTTTAAAATTCTCAAAGAAATGACTGGGATGTTCATGTGCCCGCGGTGCTATGGGCTTATAGAACGAATTGCAAGAAGTTGACTGGAAAAACACCATTTAGACTAGTTTATGGTGTGGAAGCTATGATGCCAATGGAGTACATTGTACCTAGTCTGTGCATAACAACATTCATAGGAGTGGTGAATCGCAAAGCCCTGGAGGAGAGGCTCGCGCAGGTAATGGAGCTTGAATAAGATAGATTTCTTGCTGGCTTCCATCAACAAGTTCAAAAGGAGTGCGAAAAGGTATGGCATGATCGGCACATCAAACTGCGCACCTTCAAGGTAAATGATTTAGTTCTATTATATGACAGCGAGTTTAATAAATTTCCAGGAAAATATTGGATGCATTGGCTAGGGTCATATGTCATCAAGTAGATTACTGATGGTGGAGCAGTTCAGTTGGTAAAGTTGAATGGAGAATCATTCCCAAGGCGAGTGAATGGCAGCCAATTGAAGCCATACACCGACAATCCAGCTAGATGACTACATGATCAAAGCACATTCTTAGCACTCTAGGCAACTGAAAGGAGGCGTAGGACTATAAACTACACTACCTGGGTTGGGGAGCTGCGCGATTGGGGAACTACATAGAATGAAGGCATGTCAAAGCATCAGCAGAAACACGCAGGGATCTACACTATCCAAGAAGGGACCATGCAGGGCATCCGGAAAGTGACCATTATTGTCACTTTTCATGACTTGACAGTGGGAAAATGAATAAATGTAGCGGGTTGGGAATTTAAGTCAGAATTTAAGGGAAATATTTGTGACAATTTGTTGCTAATCCAGAATTTGTGAACAAACTTTGGGGGGAACAATCATATTTGAATTAGAAAATGCCTATAAATTACAAGTGGATACCTAGCGAAAAACACTTGGCATTTTGAGAATTGGGGTGTTGAGCTCTTAGGCGTGTATGAACCGTGAGCACTTTGAAGCTTTGATAGCGAGTTCAGAGTTTGAGAAGTTTCGAAAGGAAATGCAGGAGTTCTTGTCTAGTATCATGTCGGCGCCCGCAAAAACCACGATTGTTGGAGAAGCAATGGTAGCTAAGGTAACTACCCTAGAAGTAGCAATGGCAGCTGAGGCAGCTGCCTCGAAGGTTGTGAACATTGAAGTACCAGAAGAAGTGCCTAAATCACCGAGGTCACCCAGGCCAAGGCCTACGCTGACCAAAGAGGGTCCAAAAGCAAAGAAAGATAAGCAGAAAGGGCCACAGTCCATGCGCTGATCACCCAGAAAGCACCCACAAAAGGAAAAGCCCACCATGCAGGAGAAGGACAAGCTAATTGACCTTGAGCCTAAAGAGGATGTTGAAGAAATCCATATGTATGAGGAAGACATTGACATGGGGGTGGAGGACATTGTTGTTGAAGGGTCTGACCCTATCTCTAAACTGCCCGAGTACATTCCTCTGCACAAAGGCAAGATAAAGGTTCTGAAGGACATTGATGAAAGCAAGGTCACGCTGCATACACCCTTGCTGCCACAAAAAATAGTCTTTGAAGGATCGCACCTGGGGTGCATTCCCCATTTAAAATTGAAGGATTTGGATTTGGTTGATATGGAGTGCTTTCCCCACTTAGCAACATATCAACTCATGCACCATGTATTCTATAAAGACTCTATTGTGACCACATTGGAGCCAATAAAGTGGGAAAAATGGATGGATAAGGTCGGTCTACTAAACATGCTATGGGTACCACATTACAATTGCACACCCATAACCATGATAGTAATCAAGCAACTTCTGTGCTTGGTGCACGATGGGTGCCTGTGGCTATAGGAGCCGATACCGATCACTGACATGTTGATCCATAGGATCACTCGGCTATCGCATGCAAGAGAAAATCTGGCCATAGCATTTGGTGGAAAGACAGGTGAGCATGACCTTGTTGAAGCAATGAATGATAAATTTAAGCTCGCTAAGAAGTCGCGCATATACTCCATCACTAGAATAACCAACCCTGCAGTCAAGGTAGCCGCTCAGATCCTAGCAGGAAAGATTATGAGGAAGTGTCCCCAGATGAAGTGTCAACACCAATAGTTTCATTAGCAGCCCAGTGCACAAAGGGCGTACAGTTCAACTAGGTGCACTACCTCTGCAGCGAGTTCCTCGAGAATTGTAGAGAGGCGCAAGATTAAGGCAAACATTTCACTATTCATGGTTATTGTTGTCCATAGTGTTGGTCACGTGGCATTTAGCAGAGAATAGTCAATTCCCTTTGGTTGTGTAGGAGCTAGCAGAAGTAGTGAAGTTCACTTCGCTCTGGGCTACGAAGGACCCTCGAAGGGTCAAGGACAACAATATCTTTTGGATCTTGATGGAGATGATTATCCACTTGGCCATCAACCGCAAGCCACAGTTGTCGCCAAGAGCTTTTGATTAGCTGAAAAAGTATGTGGAGTTAAAGGCAGACTTCCACCATGTTTCCATGTGTGCGTGGAAGGATCCTGAACAAAAGTGGTATGACCTTCCATACCTGGCCACAGTCGACATGATTGTAGCAGTCCTCAACCACTGGTCAGTAGATTGGAACACCGCTTCGGACTTGATAGCTGGGTCTAGCAAGTCTACACTGAAGCAAAAAAAGGAAGAGGCTAGGCTGAAGATGGAACAATTAGCTGAGAAAAGGAAGAAGGAGGTTGATGATAAAACCAAGGCAGAGCACACTGCCAGGAAGAAAACAGGAGGATAGGAAGAAGAGGAGGAGCGCGTCTCTAACAGGAGTCAAAATTCGCCTTCCCTGGAGACAGAGGAAGAAGAACAACAATCAGAGCAGGGAGGAGCAGACCTAGTGTTGGCTTGTATGGGCCTGACCCAGGTTCAGAGGTGATTTAGCTAAGCAAATCCCAGTACTACTGGCCCTTTCGGCAACAGTCCATGGAGCGCGAACTGAGGTCTCACCCAAAGTAGTATGGGAGGGTGCTAGAACAAGGTTTCCACACCCTGGGGATGTATGGTGCGCTTCTGAAGGTCTGCGGTTTGACCTTGTGTGTACGTCGCTACGTGCACTTGCTATTCCTTTGCAACCTACGATGCTGCTTCTGTGCAGCCTCTTCCTACTACTATGACACAATACACTTAGACTCTTCCTCTATGCTCAAACCTTTGTATTCTTCTCTCTTTCTTCTTTTTCTCCCTTTACAACTTAGAGCCTCACTCTATTTATACAATCCCATGGTCCACGGACCATGGGTAGGCTGACATGACTTTACATTACATTACAATACTTTAGGGAAGACAGCCCTATGACTTAACCTACACTTCGTGCTCCATGCCCACAATTCGCGAAGTCTTACAAAACCTTTAACCAAAACTTGGGCTTTGAGCCCCAAAACATACTAAGTGGGGATTCCATGCCCAACAGGCCCCCAACACAATCATTATGACTCCTCTTGAGTCACTATGTTGGTGTGGCGATCTTGGCGCGGAGCCCCTTCAACTGCTCCCGTACTGCCCAAAGGTCTTGTTGGGCCGTTAATATGTCATTATTATTATCACTTTTGAACACTTATTTCATCCATTTTTACTTTTCTTTATAATGTCATTTATTATAATTTATTATATAAATCCATTTTATGATGATTTATGCTCTTATGAACAAATGTTATTTATTCTCCTTTATTTCTAATAAATTGATAATTATGCATGATTTTATCAATGATAGTTTCAATAAATTGGTTGCAACATTGTTCACCATTTTTAACCTCCAAGATAATTTCTAGATTGAAGATTTGACCATTAAGTGTGCCAACTCAGAAATTCCCTAGAATAAGAAGTGATAGTTTTGCGGTTGAGATTCTGAGCAAATGAAGAAGAATTTGGAAAATCTGGAACATGGATTTTGTCCAGAATGGACCCAATTAACTTTAACAAAGAACAGTTTGCCCAAATTCGGCTTGTACTGAGAGAAACGCAGGGTTATTTGAGCAAATTTTCTCAGATTTTTTGTTGCGGCCATCCTCCAAATCTCAGCTGCAAAGCCAAATTCGCCTTGCTCTTGTTGATCAATTGGTTAGAAGCAAACCAATTTTGTAATAGAAATCATGTTGTACTTATCTTTATTGTAACTTCTCTCTTATCTCTCTCTATTTAAATGAAAACAGAGATCAGAGATGGGGGATGGAAAAATGGGAAGAGGATAGTTGAGAGAATGCAGAACTAGGAATGATGGAAAAATGATGGGAAAATGATGGAGAATTGAGGATTCAGAATTGGAGATTCAAGAATGATGATGGATTATTCATGAGGGGATAGGATAGAATAGGAGGAAAAGGAGATTGCTGCATTATCATTGTAATTCTCAGACTTTTGCTGCTGTAATGATTTCACAATTTGATGATTAATACATGATTTGGGAGTTGTTGTTCATTCGCCTTATATGAAGTAGCCTAGCAGCATCTGCTAGTGGCTAAGGGCCCAGCCTCTGGTGGATTATGCTGCTGCTATTGTATTTTATCTTTCTGGTTTCTGCCGTGTGATGGTTTGGTTTCCTTCTCATTTCTTCAAATTGTGTTATTCAACAATCTTTTGTTTATGAACATTTCGCAGAATTGTGAAATCATAATTGGATTGCGTAGTGACAAAATTATTAATCATAACTTGAATTGTCCTGCTCTTAATTCTAATCTAATACCGTGTTGTCTGATTAAGACTGTGGTTCATTTAATTGTTGTTCATTTGTAATTGCAATTGTTGTTCAATTATCTTACTATTCAATTATAACTGCAATTGTTGTTGCTTCAATAACTGCGCTTAATGTTCATGCTGTTGGGTTAAGGTTGTTGATTCAATTACATTTGTAGTTGCTGCGTATTTCTACTTCATTAGCTTTGATGTTCAGTTTTCCAATAGATTTAGTTGTTGTTCCTTTTCTGCAAGGATTTGTTTTTTCCTTTTAAATGTTATTATAGCAAGCGTGTTTATTCCATTTCTCTTAGCAGCATTATTGATTTATCATTTTCAATTTATTGCTTTAGTATGGTGTGGTAGATATACAACTGTAAAGGACATTGGCTATCACTGCCTAAGTTCTCAGATTGTGGATCTTATTTATGCTTGATTTAATTTATATCAGTTAAACAAGGATAGAGTTTTGCTGTTCAATCCTATTTATAGAAGTAGTTGCTGTTTCATTTCCTATTATTCACATTATCATTGCTTTGGTGTGTAGAAGGTCTGAGACTATAGTGAACATTGACTTATGCTGTCTAGTTCCGAGTTTGATGAGTCTTCTTTTGAGTGCCTTTTTAATTGCATCAATTTACAGAGGGAAGAGTTACTGTCACTGTACCCTTGACTGATCATTTGTTATAGTTTTCTGAATGCATGATTTAAGTCTTAAAGTGCTTTGCTATAAGTAGATCTCATTTTGAGTATTCATTTACTTTTGGATTTTAAGCACTATACTTCAAAACATTACTCTTGAGTAAATAGCCGCCTCAGACTGAGTACACTCTTGAGATAAAAATTCGTTCCTGGGTTGACAATTAATGTGAAGGTAATTAGGAGTTAAAAAGACCCTTTTTATTGCTTGACATTTTGGCACCGTTGCCGGGGAGAGTGTAGCCATTTTTAAATAGTGTGCATCTGATGAGTGCCTGTTAGGAAAGAGTTGGGTATTAAAAATGGAAGGTAAGAACCTACGTATAGGAGCATGTAAAAACCCTGCTCCCCCACCCGCTTTCTAACCGAACTATTAAAGAACTTAGGGTAAATGTTTGAATTTTTGTGTGAATGATTAAAAAGAAAAAATTAAAAAAATAGAAATTTTGAAAAACAAATCTTATGATTTTTCTCAAGTGGTGATGTAAGCACCACCCATTTCACTAACTGATTGACAGGAACATTTGAAGAAGGAGCCTCAAAGAAACACATGAAGAACATCTTCTATTATGGTAAGAAATGGCTCACATTTCTACTTTTGAATTTCCTATCAAAGATCTAGGAGGAGTGACACAAATGCACATAATTCCCCCATCTTCACTACCAAATTTTCATGGCTTGACAAATGAAGATCCAGATACATTCTTATTTGAGTTCGAAATACTTTGTAGAGGATATGATTATTGTACTAACGATCAAAGGTTGAAAGTGTTTCCTCTTACTCTAAAAGGAGCAGCTCTCTGATGGTTCATGAGCCTAGGTGGGAACTGCATCCAAACATGGGAGGACATGAAGAACATATTCTTGAAGAAGTACCAAGACTATTGCAAGGCCAATGAAGATATTTTCAATATGATACAAGGGGAACATGAAAGCTTGGAGGACTATGTGGATCGATTTCAATACAACCTTCAAAAATCAAAACATAAGTATTTGGAGAAAGAGATCTTAAAAACACTCCTTCTTAAAGGAATCAAAGATGAATTTTTAAAACTCTTAAATTTGATAGGAAAAGGTGATGTTTTTCAGTTGTCATATGATGATGTTTGTGAATTGTGCATAAGGTATTCAAGAGGAATCTCCAAGGCTCGTTCATAAAAATGAAGAATTTGATGAAGTGTTTTGCCCTCATGACCGAAAGCAACATACCATAGATAGTTGTTCTTCCTTATCTAGGATGGAAACATCATATCAAGAGATGAGGAAGCTGCAACAAAGTCAAAACCATGGAAATCATGGCCTACAGGTATGGTTCAAAACACTTATTCTCCATTCTCTTACTTGCATAATCCATTATGGAATACTAATGTGTTAGGGCAACCATGTCAATTTCAATATAACCACCACCAATCCTGTTTACAAGTTTGGCATGGTTCACCTTATGATGGCATGAATACTCTCCCCCATCTTGTAACACAAATATATTCTTCATATTCTTCACCAGCTCTCCCACAACATCCTGCTTGCATATAAAATTCATCCACTCAACCCAACCAACCACATCATCACAATGCTCCATTTCATACACAATTTCCTGCTCAACTAATTCCACACCCTCACCATAATAAGTCAGTACAACATGCTTACAATATTGAACTGCAAAATTTACCCACCCTTCCCACCCATTCTATCTCACATGCACCAATAGAGAAAACTTACAATGAGATTCAGAATGTTTCAAATTCAAAATTTGTAGAAGCTATGGAAGAAAATGAGGTTTCTTTTCGTATGCATCAACAAGTCATTTTAAAAGCTCAAACACTTCATGGTATGATGGCTATAGAAAATCAAGAAAGTAACGGATACATTGAATATTGGTTTCACTCCATCATTTGTTTGCAACATCACTCTATACTTCAACAATTTTTGATACCATTTTTTCAAGGGAAGTTGGCTTCTCATACCCTAATTTTTATCAATATGCATTTTTCAAATTTGGGTATGTGCATACATGAAGCCCTATTTCGAAGATGGTTCCACTAGAAGTACTCATATACGTAGTCATATTCATTTTTCAAATCAAAGTAGGTTAGTGTAGAAAATAAAATAAATAAGGGAATAAATAAATGCATTTTGTTTTTTATGTAAAACTAGTTTTTTGTTACAACACACTATTGAAATCAACATCGGTGATAAATGTTTCAATTCATTTGTGTATGTAGATGAATTATAATGTAAAAAATAGTTCTACAAACATTCATATTCATTTTTATCACCAATTTGAAAAAAATTGCTTGAATATCATTTTTTTGGCTTGCAGACTTGATGAAATTTCTAGAAAAACAGTCGGGACAATCATGTTTTGAGGGACCAAAATGCAATATTTTTAAAAATTGTTTCTATCATAAGTATCCCTTGATATCTAATTTCCAACCCAATTTGAATCACTCAATTTGGATTTGAAACGAAAAAGTTAGAACCAAAACATCAACAGGGTGTCTAGCGGGCAGCTCAGGAACAGAGTTGGGACAGTCAGTTTTTCGAGGCCTAAATGAATGAATTTTTAAAATAAATTTCTATGGTAGATTCCCCTATGAATATAGTTTACAATGAAATTGGAATCACGCATTTTCAATATCGTATGGGGACGTTATGATCAAAATACTGACTGCCTATTGTAAATCAGCGCTCTTAAAACTCTGTCTTTCCGGCTGTTCCTTACAGTATTTGACCTATCAATTGTTCTTGTGTTCAAAACATATTTCTATTGGAGATAAATAAATGAATTTAATTTCATTTTTAATTTGAACCATTCAAATCCGACATCAAACGAAAACTTTATGCTTGAAATATCAATTGTTGGTCTAAGCTAGGTAATCGAAAATGACTATGTTATGCAGGTTGTTCTGACTAAAATTGACATATCATATCATTGAATTTTTAAAACCTGTTTCTATTGGAGATACACCTTTGAATTAGCTCTCATATGGCTTTGGAATCACTCAATTTGGAAAAAAAACAAAGAAGTTGTGATTAAAACACTGCAGGTTAGCATGATTGGTCGCTGCTCTCCCGCAGGTGACAAATAAATCTTACTTTGTTATTTTCTCAATGCATTTGTTATACAAAGTAACTACTTGTTGTTTTTTGCATAATTTTTGGATTAGGAGAGCCCGATCACCTCTCTTTCTCCATGATTTAATGTTTTATTGCAGGTAGATACTCGTTTTTTGCAGGTCTTGGGAAAATATAAAAGGTTAATTTATGGACAAGTGATTTTTGAAAGAAATTTTAATGAAACAAGGGAATTTCATCCAACTCATTACCCAACGGATTCATAATAGAAGAAATAAAGAATTGATTTCCATTTGAAGATTCATGTCTTGTCACTGCTGCCAAAACATTTTTCAAAGAGACCATTTTTTTTACATAACATCATAGCTGTTGTAACTTAATTTATTTATTTACATACTGTTTTTTGTTGTTCCTTTTCTATTTCTCTTATATTTTGTGTTTCAGGTGTTGCTTCATTCAAACTGTAACCCATCCTCAGCATTAATACAACGAACAACTAATTCATTCTTTGTGTGCTTGCATTTTATACTTGTGCATTTTGCTGTTCCTTTTTTGAAGGGACAACATTTGTGTGCACTTTTGTTGTTTCTACTGTTCCTTTTCCAAAGGGACAACATTTTCATTTCGTTGTTCCTTCACCTTTTGGGTCAGCAATTCATTTTTTTGTTCCTTTTTCACAGTTCATTTTGTTGTTTCTTTCTCACGGTTCATTTTTCTGTTCCTTTTCCATGGTTCATTTTGTTGTTCCTTTTTCACGGTTCATTTTGCCGTTCCTTTTCCAAGGCTCATTTTGCTGTTCCTTTTCCACGGCTCATTTTGCTATTTCTTTTCCACGACTTGTTTTGTTGTTCCTTTTTCACGTTTTGTTGTTCCTTTTCGAATGGAACAACACTTCTGCACTTTCACGTTTTGTTGTTCCTTTCCGAATGGAACAGCACTTCTGCACTTTCACTTTTTTCTATTCCTTTCTGAATGAAACAACACTTCTACACTTTCACTTTTTGTTGTTCCTTTCCAAATGGAACAACACTTCTGCACTTTCACGTTTTGTTGTTCCTTTCCGAAAGGAACAACACTTCTGCACTTTCACGTTTTGTTGTTCCTTTCCGAATGGAACAACACTTCTGCACTTTCACATTTTTGTTGTTCCTTTCCGAAGGAACAACACTTTCACATTTTTGCTGTTCCTTTTCAAAGGAACATCATTTTCGCATTTTTTTGTTCCTCTTAAGGAACAACACTCTTTCGCATGCATTTTTTTCGTTGTTCCCTATAGGGAACAACACCCTTTTTGTGTGTATTTTTGCTTTTTGGTGTGCATTTCCTTTGCTGTTCCCTACACGGAACACCACTTTTTGAGTGTTTTTGTTGTTCCTTCAAAGAAACAACACTTTGGGAATATTTTCGAGAGCAACCCTTCTTTCCTCTTGTGGGATTATTCCTAATCCATCTCAACCACATTTTACTGATTCCCTTTCATGGCATGAAGTACACTACTTTTATGAGGACAAGAATTATGGATTCTTTTGAAGCAAGTTAATATCATTCACGTTATGATCTTTAACAGGACAGCTCCTTGATGATAGATTCTTTTCAAAAGGGACACAATTATTTATATATTACTTTACTGCATTGTTTTCTGTTGAACATGATATTGATTGATCATCTTAATACCATGTTGGTTCCACCCTTCCTGGTTATAATCTTCTCTGTCTGTAATAAATGAGATTATGGGTATATTTTTTTCTATTGACATGTTCAACTTCTTCCACCATCCCTGCTCTTAAGGAGTACTGAGTCTCCCTCTTTTTATCATAAAAATGTGTAATAACAACAAAATTTTGTTCACAGATGGAGGATAGGGGGTCTCATTACGAGCCAGCCTACCATGTTTATAAGGTTGTAACAAAGTGACATTCCCATTATGGCCACCACACCAGGGTTATGATCCATTGGATAGCCAAATTATCCTTGGAACAGGAGGTCTCATCACGAGCCGGCCTGATCACTTTTGCTACATCCTAGTGAATGGCAGTGTGGCTCTCTGGTTACCACACCAGCACACTGATCTCTTCTGTAGAACAGTATTGGAACTCTCCATTTATAAATTGAGGATCCTGGCTCATATGGGTTAAAAAGCAACCCTGCCGAGGCTATGGATGCCTGTCGGCAGCAGAGGCTCTGCTTATGGTATTGAAGTTATATCTTATCGTCAATTATTACTATAATACCCTTTTCTTATTTTTTCTTTTTATTAGAGAAGTTATTTCCTTAATTTTCCCTGTTTTGAACCTTTATGCATGAGAAATTGTTTTATGATCAATTGCATCATTTTCAGCTAGAATACCGTCCGTAAAGCATATTTTTGGCATATTGATGTCCTTTTTCTCTTTTTCATAACTTATCATCAATCCAAAGCGTCTTATCTTTTATTCATGACTATTTTTACACACTCTGCTCTCATTATAACCATAACTCTCGTTGTCCTATCATTGATATGTGTACTTTGCTTCATTCACTACCGTATGCATTATGGGATTGCATGCACTCTGCCATAACTTATTGATTTGATAAAATATCTGATTGAAATTTTTGCATGCATCTTAATCTGTTGCTATTCAAAACTAACAATATGGATTCAAGAACATTGTATGCAAAATAATGATTTGTTTACAGGAGAACAACAAGTATGCAAGGGAAATTCTATTCACAGCATGACCACACTATTGCAACTAACAAAAGAGGCTCGAGCAACTCACGAACACGAACAATTTTTCAAACCTGATGTGCTTACCTGGATTCCACCTTTTGCATCACTTTCAACACCAACTCTGCCTACATTGGCTTCAACATATGCCAATCCATATATGTCATTCCACATTTTTCTTTTTGGAGGTAAAACTTGAGGTAAAATAGCATAATTTTCTGATTTATTACGAATTTAGGAGAATTTAATGAAAATCCATTAAGCATTATTTATCATCCTTCATTCCACATCTTTACCACTTCCCATTTTTTCAGCGGTATATCATCTTGGGGGAGTGCTGCTTTCATTAATTTCTTTCTTATAACCATGTCATTCATAGTCTTTATCATCCATTGCTATTCTTATTCATTCTCAACACCTCCCTTACTCCATGTTGTTTTACACCAAGCATAGCATTCAACAAATGGTAGCAACTACCTCTATTTGTTTTCTAGCATCGCATGAGGGCATGCTAATTTTTCAGAGAAGGGGAGGAATTGCTACGCATGATGGATGTTTTCTATTTTCTTTCTCATTTAAGGCATACAATTTCAGTGCAGAAATTGATTTCCATAATATTTTTAAAAACTATGAACTCAATTCTTACGATCTCTGAAAAACACAGACATATTATTAAACTATACATACCCAGATAATTTTAAGATAAATTGGTTCATAAAATTTCGGAAATCATGCACTCTCACCTACAGCCATTTTGTTTATATCTCATGATCTGTGCATCAAAACGATCTGATTTTTTGATCATAGAGGCATTCATATATTGTAAATTTACTTGCAACATTTCAACAAAATCTAGTTTGTAGTTTTGAGAAAATGGTTAATAAAGTTTGTTGTTATCTATATCATATTTTGCTGCAACTTCATTGTTATGCCTCATCAAAATCACTAAGTTTGAATATTCATTAATTAAGGAAGAATTCATTTGTTCTATCCATTTCATGAGCTGAGATGAACAAATTTTTTATTGCTTGGTTAACACATGGGTTTTGTCCTTAGGTTGCATGAGGAAATGCAACATATTGAGTGTGGGGGTATGTTGGGCCGTTAATATGCCATTATTATTATCACTTTTGAACACTTATTTCATCCATTTTTACTTTTCCTTATGATGTCATTTATTATAATTTATTATATAAATCCATTTTATGATGATTTATTCTCTTATGAACAAATGTTATTTATTCTCCTTTATTTCTAATAAATTGATGATTATGCATGATTTTATCAATGGTAGTTTCAATAAATTGGTTGTAACATTGTTCACCATTTTTAACCTCCAAGATAATTTCTAGATTGAAGATTTGACCATTAAATGTGCCAACTCAAAAATTCACTGGAATAAGAAGTGACAGTATTGCGGTTGAGATTTTGAGAAAATGAAGAAGAATTTGGAAAATATGGAACATGGGTTTTGTCCAAAATGGACCCAATTAATTTTATTTAAAGAACGGTTTGCCCAAATTCGGCTTGTACTGAGAAAAACGCAAGGTTCTTTGAGCACGATTTTCTCAGATTTGTTGTTGCGTCTGTCCTCCAAATCTTAGCTACAAAGCCAAATTCGCCTTGTTCTTGTTGATCAATTGGTTAGAAGAAAACCAATTTTGTAATAGAAATCCTGTTGTACTTATCTTTATTGTAACTTCTCTCTGATCTCTCTCTATTTAAATGAAAACAAAGATCAGAGATGGGGGGTGGAAAAATGGGAAGAGGATAGCTGAGAGAATGCAGAACTAGGAATGATGGAAAAATGATGGGAAAATGATGGAGAATTGAGGATTCAGAATTGGAGATTCAAGAATGATGATGGATTATTCACGAGGGGATAGGATAGAATAGGAGGAAAAGGAGATTGTTGCATTATCATTGTAATTCTCAGACTTTTGCTGCTGTAATGATTTCACAATTTGATGATTAATACATGATTTGGGAGTTGTTGTTCATTCGCCTTATATGAAGTATCCCAACAGCATTCGTTGGTGGCTAAGGGCCCAGCCTCTGGTGGATTATGCTGCTGCTGTCGTATTTTATCTTTCCGGTTTCTGTCGTGTGATGGTTTGGTTTCCTTCTCATTTTTTCAAATTGTGTTATTCAACAATCTTTTGTTTATGAACATTTCGCAGAATTGTGAAATCATAATTGGATTGCGTAGTGACAAAATTATTAGTCATGAATTGAATTGTCCTGCTCTTAATTACTGCGCTGTCTAATTAAGATTGTGGTTCATTTAATTGTTTTTCATTTGTAATTGCAATTGTTGTTCAATTATGTTACTATTCAATTATAACTGCAATTGTTATTGCTTCAATAACTGCGATTAATATTCATGCTGTTGGGTTAAGGTTGTTGATTCAATTACATTTGTAGTTGTTGCGTATTTCTACTTCATTAGCTTTGTTGTTCAATTTTCCAATAGATTTAGTTGTTGTTCCTTTTCTGCAAGGATTTGTTTTTGCCTTTTAAATGTTATTACAGCAAGCATGTTTATTCCATTTCTGTTAGCAGCATTATTGATTTATCATTTTCAATTTATTGCTTTAGTATGGTGTGGGAGATCAACAACTGTAAAGGACATTGGCTATCGCTGCCTAAGTTCTCAAATTGTGGATCTTATTTATGCTTGATTTAATTTAAATCAGTTAAACAAGGATAGAGTTTTGTTGTTCAATCCTATTTATAGAAGTAGTTGCTGTTTCATTTCCTGTTATTCACATTATCATTGCTTTGGTGTGTAGAAGGTCTGAGACTGTAGTGAACATTGACATATGTTGTCTAGTTCCCAGTTTGATGATCCTTCTTTTGAGTGCCTTTTTAATTGCATCAATTTACAGAGGGAAGAGTTACTGTCACTGTACCCTTGACTGATCATTTGTTGTAGTTTTCTGAATGCATGATTTAAGTCTTAAAGTGCTTTGATAAGTAGATCTCATTTTGAGTATTCATTTACTTTTGGATTTTAAGCACTATACTGCAAAACATTACTCTTGAGTAAATAGCCGCCTCAGACTAAGTACACTCTTGAAATAAAAAGTCGTCCCTGGGTTCACAATTAATGTGAAGGTAATTAGGAGTTAAAAAGGGAGTTGTCTATAATGCGACTTTTTGAGATTCCGGTGACGGAATCCGGCGGAAGAAATTGAGCTGAAATCATGATTTGTTGCAGTTAAAATGGTTTTTTAACTGCATATTCGGATTCAGCACCCTGAAAAACCCCTGGGACAGTTTCATTGTGCAGAAATTAGTTATCAAACTTGGATTTCCATAAATCACTGCCGGATTTTCACCGGAAAAAATCGCCGGAAAGGCTTTCAAAAAGTCGCGTTAAAGACTACGGCGTTAAAAAGACCCTTTTTATCACTTGACAGGTCTGCAACGCACTGTTCTGCGGTTTTCTAGACCTACTGTATGCACTCCTTCGATGCTTATTGTGAGGATTAGCTACTTTCCTTAGTGCGTAGAGTCCCTGCATCTATGCGAGCTTACCCTCAATATTTCTCGTAACGGTGAAGGCCACATCAATCCATGGCTGGACGCGCGCTTTGAGAAGTGCCTCTTTCTGTCTTGCAACATCCACCTACTCTTTCAGTGCCCTTACTTGCTGCATCTTTGCCAACTATTGAGTGAGGACGATTGTCTGCACGGTTCCCCTTACATTATCATACTGCTCCCGAAGCTCGCGCGCCTCTGTTTCCAGGCACTGTATGTTGGGGTCCTCTTGCAAGGATGTGAGGACATCAAAGGCTTGGTCCAACATACTGGTACAGTCTTGCACTTCCCGTCCAATTTCTTCTAGTCCTGTTTGAATAGTGCTAATGCACTGCTCTCTAACTTCTGGAGGAGTGGAAGGTTGCACCTTCAGCTGTAGCTCAACAATATGGAGGTTTAACTCCAACTACGCTCGTGTTGTTTCCTTGTGCGTACTTTGGACTCCACTTGCCAGATAGTGGATCCATATCTTTGTTGGTAGGTCTACGGTGATGGACAACTCTGGGACTCACCACCATGCTTCATCAACTATCTGCACGATCTACCAGTTCTATGACACCAATTTGTCACGCTGCAAGCTGAGCTATTCGATCTTGATCTTTTGCTCACTCATCACTTGAATCGCATGGCCCTCCCTAGCATAGAGTTCTATTGTTATGCCATCCTACAGTTGGTACAATGTGTCTCACAGAAGGGCAGCCAAATTAAGGCCAAGTCCCTTGATCCTACTCACCGTGGCTCTATCATCCTTGTTCTCTTCTATTAGCGCTCCTTCTAGTAGCACTATGGTGTTGGCAACCTTTGCGCGTAGTAGCTGCTCCACTACTAATGTGCCTGTTGTGGCGTAGGTGGCTATGGTTCCTTCTTGTGGGGGTCACACCTATAGTTCCTGCAATTGCGCCCTTAGGGCCCCCAACACAATCTACTACTCCGACATGGCTACTTGGAGTGCTTCCTTGGTGACCTCAAACTATGTCGCCGATGTCGTAGAGGTCACCTTCTGTTAACATGATCGAGTCGATGGAAAATTTGGATGCCTTAACCTTTTTTCATGGACCCGATCTCTTTGTGACACACAGCCTTTTTCAGCTGGGTGGAAGTTGTGCCCAGGTCCATGCCTCCATGAGCACCGAGAAGATATTTGTCTCGCGAATCCACTTTGTGTCCTTAGTGGCCCAGAGTGACGCGTACTTTACGGCCTCTAGTAATTCCTATTCAATGCTAGGGAACTGACTGTCCTCGGGCAGTTCCCCTGTTACCAGTAAAATGGACAAGAGAAACCATGCGTAGTGGAAGGTCTTACCCTACTCCTGGGCTTCCTGTAGTTGGTCAAGAACTCATCACAGAGGAACTTAGCCCTATCAAATTGGGCCCCCTCTGCGCATTGTTCGGCCAGTGCAACTATCGGTGTTGGTAGCTCATCGCCACGACATTTTCTCATTACCTTCCCAACTAGGATTTGGGTGGCTATGGGCACCCCTTTATCTTTGATGTTGCTAATTTTGTAACCCCTCTTTTTATTCTCAAGCTTGTATTTTTTCTTCATGGCCTCCTCAAGCACCAGATCTCCGCTTTTTCCTGCTATCACCATGGGGTCCTTTCCCTTACAAGGGAGCCAGGAAATTCTATGGATGAGATCTGCCATGATGGGAATAGGCTCCTCTAGCCATAAGTACCCATCGTGAACTAGGAAAAGCAGTTGCCTAATGACAAAAATAGTGATAGGCACATGATTGATCCGAATTAGATCCATGAAAATTATTAAGAGTTCTATGACTGTATCAAATCAGGACAGACTTCAAAAACTTGTGAACAAGAGCTATCAGGAAGGACCTCTGGACAATGGCAGTTTGTAGCCAGCAAGGAATGATGAGGACCTTGGTCAAAGCGCACTGACCGAGGCCCATGGAGACCGCACAGGGTGCAAACAAGTAGTTAGGAAGTCTGGATAAGAAAACGGAAATGACGCGATTAGCACTAATCGTGCATCGCTGGTCAAAACCCCTCAAAATGGAAAGGCCCTAAGTGCTCGGTCACAGGGGAAGCCAGAGAACCGTGGGAAAAGCACTAAAGCGAAAGGCGGGTCAAGCGCTCCAAAACAGGTGGAATATCAGAGGGATTTTGGGTGATAAGCAGAATTGTCAAGAGACCCAGCGATTCCATATAGCAAACGACATGTTTTGGCAGATGAGAGAGAAAACCACCTCTCATCGCGGGCTAACGTCTGAGCAAGTCAACCGCACGATAAAAGCAGTAACCGTAGGATCTGGAGGCCCCAGATCTAACGATGAATATTGTGCTCGATGGGAAATTGGATCTGGAGGGAGAATTAAGCTGCGACACATGAAATTCTGAAGTCTGATTTGACCACTGAGTTGGTGGATGAATCATTACACAAGAGTAACCAAAACACTGAACTGTTTGAGGAAGAGCTGGCACAGTTCGTAAGAGGACAAGTGACCACTTCCCTCTGAGACGTTACACAGTGGTGATGACGCGAAGGCAGGGAATTCCAAGCGAACAGCGGCAGGCAATCCGAAGGGGTGGAAGAGGAAACAAATAGTCATGAGATAAATTAGATTTAAGCCATGAACAGATGGAGAAAAAAACAGGAGGACAGAGAAAGGAAGAAGAAGAACAGTGAACCAAGACGTAGAGAGCTGAGGCAACATCAAGCAGACAGAAGGCTTGATAGGTTCAAGCAATCCCTATGAGGATATCTATCGGGAACTGAGTACCAAATTGGACTCATCCCATCAAGGCCAATTGAGGTTGAGACTTGGTAAGGAAGAGTTTGTGCACTCTAGTGGCTTGGGGAATCCAAGTACCACCCTACTAAGCATTATCTATTTCAGGAGACTCAAATTGAGCTCCCCATTGTAAAACTCTGATTTAAAGACACAATAAAAGAAGGCCACCACTAAAAGTTGGACCGGAGACGTAGCCCAGGAGGATTGGGTGAAATCCTTATTAATTTGTTATGTTCTATTTTTCTTGTTGTGTTTCTCTTACTGTTTCCCATTTTCCAGTGTCTGTGTATTTTGCAATCTTATCGATCCGTTGCCTAAGATAACATAGACACACACCACCACATGAGTCTATAATACCTTCATTCATTAATTAATTAACTAAGGTTACTCACAAGTGATTTTCAGATCAAGTGGTATCAGACCTCTAGACTGTTAAGGTTAGACAAGCTTGTGTTGGTTTTAGCTGTTGAATGCTAACTAGATCAGCTCAAATTAGGAGAAGGAGAGTTGGTTGAAACTAATCCTAAAATTGGGAGAGTCTATCCTCAGAAGACCATGTTAGAGGAAGGTTCTATGGGGCCAGACCCTCATTTCATAGATAGTTTCCTAGCCATAAGGTCCATGGTAGAGGAAATGTATAAGGCCTTTAGAAAACATAAGGATGAAGATTCATCGGGCTCCAAACAAGACAAAGGAGAAGATAAGTCTCCCTTTCATGACCACTCAAAAGGCAAAGGGAAAGAAGAAAGCTTTCTCACACCTCCTAATAGCCCTGAACATAAAAAGAAGACATTTTTTATTAAATTAGATGTTAAATTTGATTTACCTATATATGATGGAGAGTTGAATGCAGAAAAGTTGGACAATTGGATTAGACAAATTGATGTTTATTGTAGAGTGTAGAGTATTGATTCAGACAAGAGAAAGATTTAGCTGGCAAGCCTATGCCTTAGAGGCACTGCCTTGGTTTGGTGGGAAGGCAAGACCCAAGCTGACATGAAGAGACATGGTAAGATCATTTCTGTTTGGTGTGAATTTGTTTCTGCGATCAAAAAGTAGTTCTATCCATTGGCCTACATGCAGCAAGCCATGATGAGCTGGCAAACACTTCGACAATTGAAAGGGAAAAGTGTACAAGGATGCACCCAAGAATTTAGGAAGAGAGAATTGATTCTAGGAATCTCGTTAGACTCACCTGAGACTCTGTTGAAGTGCATTGGTGGTCTACACAACTACATGAGGACACTATCCTCATGTTTAATCCCACTAGTATAGATGAGGTATCTTTACAAGCTACTCATCTAGAAGCTAGAGGAAAGAATGGAAGTCTAGCAGTTGGGGGATCATCCCAACCCATTGTAAGCAAGAATAATGAGAAAATAAAACATAAATGGAAAGCAAGGAAGGCTAACACTGCACAGAAGGTAAAGTCTTCATGCACTCACTGTAAGAAGGATGGGCATGATGATGAGCACTTTTGGATTCTGCATCCAGAGCTGATACCTAAGAAGTTCGGGGGCAAGAAGAAGAAGACTACTGCAGCTATTCAGAAAGATTTGGGGTCAGACTCAGGAGATGAAACAACTATTCCAGCCACAGGTATAAAAGGTAGGAATTTTGAAGCATATAGTAGTAATTTTGCACATTCTACTATTGATGAAGAAAATGAGAGGAAAAGACATGAGCTTTTCCATATTCAAGTTATTTCCAAACATAAAAAGATTGATACTTTGTTTGATAGTGTCTCACAAGTAAATTTAATTTCTGAAGCAATTGTAAAGAAGTTGGGATTAGTGACTACACTTCGCAAGAAACCATACCCATTAGGATGGTTAAATGATAAAGCACAACTACAAGTGACTAGAAAATACAAACTCAAGTTTTCTTTTGGGACAGATTTTGTAGATGAGGTTGAGTTAGACATAATTCCTTTGGATATATGTGGAATTGTTTTAGGAAGTATTTAATTGTATGACAGAAAAGCTATCTTCAATAGAGCTGAGAACAAGTATCTACTTGTTAAAGATGGAGTTGAATACTTTGTAAGAGCTCATAAGCTCAAGAATAATTATACTCTCATAAACTCAGGGTAGATGAAACGAATGATAAATTCATGCAAAAAATTCTTACTGATGGTTGTAAAGGAAAAGAAACCTGATAAAACCAATGTATTTGAGGGCTATAATGCTAAACAACAAGCTGATTTATAAAAGGTTGTTTCAGAGTATGATATCTTGTTTCAAGAACCTAAAGGTCTACCACCCAAAAAGGCAATAGTGCATGATATTATTTTGCAGCAAGATGCTCCATTGCCTAACATTGGAATGTATAGGTTGTCCTTTTTAGAGAATGCTGAAATCAAGAAGCAGGTGCAGGAGTTGCTCGAGAAAGGCTTCATAAGACCTAGCACATCACCATGTGGGTCACTAATCATTTTGGTGAGAAAAAAAGATGGCTCGTGGAGAATGTGCATTGATTACTGAGCACTGAATAAGATAACAATAAAAAATCATTATCCCCTTCCTCACATAGATGATCTTTTAGATCAATTGAAAGATGTTTTTTATTTTTCCAAGTTAGACTTTCAGAGTGGATACCATCAGGTCAGAGTTGCAAAACAAGATGCATGGAAGACTGCTTTCAAAATAAAGCAGGGATTGTATGAGTGGTTGGTTATGCCTTTTGGCTTAACTAATGCTCCTGATACTTTCATGAGATTAATGAATGATGTACTCAGACCTTTTCTTGATGATTTGTTTATTGTGTATCTGGATGACATTCTGATATTTAGCAAAACGTGGGAAGAACATTTAGAGCATGTTAAGTAGACACTAGATGTTTTGAAAAGAGAAAAAATTTATGTTAAACTATCAAAATGTGAATTTGGCAAAACATCTTTGAATTATTTGGGACATATAGCAGGGGGTGGTGAATTGAAGATAAATCCCTCTAAAGTGGTAGTCATTGTGAACTAGCCTAAACCCAAATCTGCTACAGAAGTTAGAAGCTTCTTGGGAGCAACACAATATTGGAGAAAGTTCATTTCTACTTTTCCTTAATTGCAGCTCCCATACATGCTTTAATAGGAAAATTAGGCTTGTACACTCCATTACCCGTTCCTTCTGACCCTTGGGAAAGTGTTTCCATGGATTTTGTTGGAGGACTGCCTAAATCTAGGAAAGGTCATGATTATTTGTATGTTGATGTGGATAGTTTCAACAAAATGTGTATTTTGATACCTTGTAATAAACATATTATCGCTGAACAAACTACAAAACTATTCTTTCAATATGTATGGGTTCATTTTGGATTACCCACTTCCATTGTATCTGATCGAGACACCCGATTTGTGGGGAAGTTTTGGTCAAGTCTATGGGAACTTATGGACACCAAACTGAAGAAAAGCACAACTTTTCATCCACAAACCGATGGCCAGACCGAAGTAGTCAAGTGATCCAGTTGCTTAGGGGATATTGCAGCAAACATCCTAAGCTTTGGGATGAACACTTATGTTATGTACAACATGCTTATAATAGAGAAAAACATTCTTCTACACAAAGATATCCTTTTGAGACTTGTTTTGGTTTCACACCAAGGTCTCCTTTTGATTTTGTCTTTGGTAAAGACACCACAGTTGCGGGACACAGTGATGTGGACAGGGCAACTAGGTTCATTGAAAATATCCAAGAGATCCACCAGGAAGTACAGGAACAGCTGGAAAAGAGCTAAGCCAAATACAAGGCAAGGCATGGCAAGCATCGGATGGAGCATAATTTCCAACTTGTGACCAACTCTAGCTGTACATCAGCAAGGACAAAATGTAAGGTGAAAGTAAAAAGCTAAAGCCTGTCAGGTATGGACCTTTCAAGATATTTGAGAAAATTGGTGAGAATGCTTTTCGCCTTGATCTACCAACTTACATGCACATCTACTCAGTCATAAATGCAGATTGCTTGAGACTATTTGAACCTTCACTAATTGAGGATCCCAAAGAGCAGAGTCAATTTCCTTCTATTGATGACCTGTTATCATAATATATCAATGAATTGCAGGAAGACACAGTTCTGGATAGGAAGGTGAGAATGATGTGCAAGGGAGATGTTGAGTACCTCAAAATTGGGCTCAAGGGTTCAAATCTGAGAAGTGCAAAACGGATAGAGATTGGACAAGTGAGATAATTGTACCCTCACTTAGTCTATGCTTGAAAACCTATTTTTGGTGATCCAAAATCTTTTTCAGTGGGAAGGTCGTGATCTGAATTGGATCGATGAAAATTATTAAGAGTTCTATGACTGTATCAAATTAGGATAGACTTCAAAAACTTATGAACAAGAGCTATCAAGAAGGACCTCTGGAAAGTGGCAATTTGTAGCCAGCAAGGAATGATCAGGACCTCGATCAAAGCGTGCTGACTGAGGCCCATGGAGACTACACAGGGTGCAAACTAGTAGTTAGGAAGTCCGGATCAGAAAACGGAGGCCGTTTCTGATGCGCAATCGTGCATCACTGGAAAAAACCCCTCAAAATGGAAAGGCCACGAGCGCTCGGTCACGAGGGAATCCAAAGAACTGTGGGAAAAGTGTTAAAGTGAAAGGCGGGTCCCGCACTCCAAAACCGGTGGAATATCGAAGGCATTTTGGGTGGTAAGCAAAATTGTCAGGAGACCCAGCTATGCCATACAACAAACGACGTGTCTGGTGGATGAGAGTGAAAACTACCTCTCATCGTAGGCTAACATCCGAGCAAGTCAATCACATGATAATAGTGATAACTGTAGGATCTAGAGGCGCCAGATCTAATGGCGGAGATTTCACCCAATGGGAAACCGAATCTGGAGGTAGAATTAAGTTGCGGCACATGAAAGCCTGAAGTTTGATTTGACCGCTGAGTTGGAAGATGAATCATTACACAAGAGTAACTGAAATACTAAACCATTTGAGGAAGAGCTGGCGCAGTTTGTAAGAGGAAAAGTGGCCACTTCCCTATGAGACGTTACACAGTGGTGATGATGCAAAGGTAGGGAATTCCAAGTGAACAGTGGTAGGTGATCCGAAGCGGTGGAAGAGGAAACAAATAGTCATGAGACAAATTGGCTTTAAGCCATGAACATATGGAGAACAGAATAGGAGGACAGAGAAAGGAAGAAGAAGAATAGTGAAGCAAGACGCAGAGAGCTGAGCTAACCTGTAGAGCTGAGGCAGCATCGAGCAGACAAAAGGCTTGAGAAGTTCAAGAAATCCTTGTGAGGATATCTGTCGGGAACTAAGTACCATATTGGACTCATCCCATCAAGACCAGTTGAGGTCGAGACTTGGTAAGGAAGAGTCTATGCACTCTAGTGGCTTGGGGAATCCAGGTACCACCCTACTAAGCATTATCAATTTCAGGAGACTCAAATTGAGCTCCCTATTGTAAAAATCTACTTTAAAGACACAATAAAAGAAGGCCACCATTGAAATCTTAACTGGAGACGTAGCCCAGGAGTATTGGGTGAACTCCTTATTAATTTTTTGTGTTCTATTTTTCTTGTTGTGTTTCTCTTACTGTTTCCCATTTTCTAGTGTTTGTTTATTGTGCAATCTTATTGATTCGTTGCCTAAGATAACATAGACACACACTAAAACATGAGTCTATAATACCTTCATTCATTAATTGATTAACTGAGGTCACTCACGAGTGATTTTCAGATCAATGGTGAAGGTTTGGAATCCACAGCAAATGAAGTAAATGGCCTTCTCCACACCGCGCAGCCATTTCCGCCGCTCTAGTGTTGTGACTGGCCCCTCTGTGCTCTGCTTCATGAGGCTCTCCGTCTCTAAGTGTGGGAAATTCTCACTATCCACGAGGTCCCAATATTCAAACATCATTTTGGGCATGCGACCCAAGTGCGAGCCCTCAAAGATAATTCCATCGGGGAGGAGTGGGGTTTGGAGTGTGCTCTTAGTGGCATTCAAGTCCTTTGGTATTTTAGCTTTCCCTTTTTGCAGAGGGACGTACTTGGGCAATTTCATTGTAGAGTGCACTGATTAGATGTCCTCTTACATGTATTCTACTTCCTCTATCTCATCAACGAGAGCCTGTACATCCTCCTCCTCGTCATCTATGTCAATGGTGATAGTGTTGACCTTTTCTTCCATTGAGAGTTTACCCAACAACGGATTCCTTGGGGACATGCAAACTGGTCCCACTACCAAATTATCTTTCTTGGGCCTTGGCGTGCGAGGTGATTTTGGGATTTTCAGTGTGATCCCAGTGTCCCAAAGAACATCATGTATCGTGGGGTTCCACGCAGCCTCGTCGGTGGTTCCTTCTGTAGAGCCCAAACCTCTCCTGGTAGTCGTCATCCTGTTTGAGTTGTCTATGGTTTTTCATGAACTTTGGTGCTCTAATCTTGCTCAAAACTCAACACTCTATGCTCTAATCAACTACTCAAATCTCAAATGAACAAGTGTTGTCTCATAGTTAGTCCTTAGAGTTTTATAGCGTCTTTTGAATTCAAATTCGACTATTCCCCTCAATTCTGGGCCATCAATGCTTTCTTAGTGATAGATTGCCCCAAATCTTGCCCTTAATTCATGTCTTAAATGCCCGCCGCCTGCTCCCTTTTGCCTTAAGTCGGACATCTTTTCATGAATAGTGACACCATCAGTCACATTCCAGCCTACCTACGTGACAGCACAAACTCTCGTGCTCAGTCGTGACCGTTGTGACATGTTGATTATGCATGCACCTCCCTCATTGTGCAGCTCCCAAACAGACTCTTTTATAGTTCGGCGCTCTCTTTCGACTGCTTGGAGTGCTAAGCCTATGCTCCCTATGGCTATTCAAGTGTTCATACCACCTGTGTGAGACTTCAACTCGCCTTTCGGCATAGTCCGTGAAAATTCATCAATCGCCTTCGCGACAACTAGTGCCGCGTGTTCTACTGTATGTAGTGCACTCCCCTGGTTATTGTGTTTGGTGAGGTGCAGTTGTAGCCATGGCAGCAAAGTCATAAACTCTCCATGAAAATCTTCTAATGAAGTGGTATGATCATCTGTATCTTGCTTTTTCATCCTTGTTTTATCATCGAGACATGCTTGCGTGATCTCGTTTTCCAGCCTCTTAGTCTCAGCGTCCATCAAAATGCTTTTCTTACTCAATCATACCCGATCCTTTTCGAGTTCGCGAATGTTATATACATATTTGGGCACTACAACCCCAATCACATATGTCCATAAGCAAAGGGCTTCTAAACCCCTAAAAGTGTTTTTTCATACCTTAAAGGATCAAGGTCAACTGATTACATCATTTCCCAGAAGTTCTCCCTTCAAAACTAGTCAAAATTGGTCAAAACTGGACCACACAGACTGCTCCATGCTAAGGGTGCGATGAATCTCACCTGCTACACATAAAGGGTGTGATTCATACTGAAAATCCCTTCTGTAGGGTGCGATGAGAGAGAGCAGACAAATGGCAGAAGCAGTTTGCTAGGTGGAAACCCAGAGAATCTTCTAGAAACTGCTCATATGACACTTGCCTCTATGAATTCGCCCAGAGATGAGTAAGAGATCATGAAATATCCAAGTGGAACCAAGAACTATCAGTGAAATGACACTAATCAAAATCCCAGAAGCTGACTCACCCCCCCCCCCCACCGCAAATATCTATATATGGATCCCTCATCCTAGAGATCCAGAGGCTGGAATTTTGTATTTTGTAAGGAAGTGCTATTGGTTTCTCTGTGAAGCATTATATTGTTGGGTGATCTAGCTTTTCATGAGGTGAAGAGGGCTTTCATGCTGGGAGGATGGTGCTAGATCAGACAACTAGGTTGTAATCCTCTCTTCTACTACTTCTATCAATAAAGCTATTTTAGTTTTCCTCCATATACTTGTATATTTCTGAATCTTGTATTTGTGTATGCATTTGTATGGTTAATGCACATCTGATTCTACATTGTTTATGGTTATAGATCTCTATGCTTTGATGGTATTTTGCTGCTTTGATTCTACAAGTGTTCTTTGAAGCGGGACAAGTGAGAAAGGAGTGGCAAAAGCTCTATCAAAGGAGAGAGGAAACAAGCAAGGAGCCAAGCGAAAGACTAAGGTTGGTACTCTCTGTTTCTCTCTCATTTATCTCTCATAAAGGAAAACACAAGTAACTTTGAATTGTTTGTTTCTAAGATAGTTACCCGTCTTAGTGGGACTAGCAGCTTTGAATAGACACTAGTTTTCTCGGAAACAAAATGGTGACTCCACTGGGGAACGAATAGTTTGTTTGTTTTTCCATTGTTGTTTTCTTTCTAAAATATAGACGGAGCCTGAAGTTAAGCCAGCTAGCCTTCAAACTGCTTTTGCTATGCAACTGCAAATTATATCAAGGTTGCTTCAGTCAATCTCCGGGTTGGTTTATGACCTGAACATATGACTTGCAAACATCCTAAGTGCCCTGTTGGTAGCTCAATAACCTCATTAGATCAGCCCCTATACTTTGTGTTTACTGCCTATCATAAGCTCAGCCTAAATCCCTAAACTTAGCTGCAAACTATGGGTAAAAACCAAGCTCAGTCTCGTCCATAGACCATCGCGCTACCTCTCATTGGTAGTCTGGATGCATCACACCTCCCTTGTGCTGTAGGTGAGATGCATCCCTGTTTCCCTTAAGGACAAGTGCGATGATTGAGTGAGACTGTTTCTCTCTCCAGATTTTGGTTTTTTCTTCATTGTTTTCAACTCTATTCAGTAGTTTTGTTGTCTATGATCAGTATATCACTGTTGAAAACTTCTTCCTTTACATTATTCAGCCTCCATTGATAAGGAATTTTGAATGCTTTTTTATGTATTTTTCATCATTTATAGTCCTCCTTTGCAAATAGTAGCTTAATCGAACTGTCGTCTTTTGATTCGAAAGTGTTGCAGCTGTTGTTTTCAGTCAAGAAAAAGAGTGTCGTAAAGTCTTCCGCTTTTAGATAGTCAATTGTACTTTTTCCATTGTATTTGATTTGAATTATCAATTCTTTGAAGTGTCGAAAACAGTTTTCCATTCAAAAGTGAAAGTGTTGTCCTAGTCTTCCTTTCGTTTTTGAAAAGAAATTGTTAAAGTGTTGCTTTGAAGAAAAGTAGTTCAAATCTATACTTAGTTTTCTTTTTGTCATTCTCACATTAAGGAAATTGAAAAACAAATACATGCATGTGCATTTTCATTTAGACTGCATGTGAAAATTGATTTAGGAAAAGTGCATTTAGTGTGTGCTCTCTGCTCTATGTTGAAAGAATTTTACTCTTCTTTCCTTAGTAGCTAGGATTTTCATTGCTAAAAGAAAATAAACGACTGTTTATCATCTTAGATTGCATATTTAGGAATTGTACATCTACATCACACGGTAAACCTTGAAAGGAAAACTTCATAAGAAAGATCAACAATAAAATAAACCTCAATGAACATAAAAACACTTTGGAACCTAATGCACAACATCTAGAAGTCTAGGCTAGAGACGTATTCCAACGTCGTAAAGCCTGGTAATTACTGTTTTCATCATAGGTTGGGTGATTCCTCCTCTTTGATACAACAAGTGCCAGTACGAACTTGTGCTCCCACGTACCGTCGAGTATATATTGGGAGACCACAATAGGTTGATATCCTTTATCATTAGGAAGTTGTGTCTGCCACCCTATCGATCGCAATGCACTGAACACAGCATTCAGGAAGATTGATTGTCGTACATAAAGTCCTCGGTAATTTCTCTATAATTTAACACCGATGTATATTGCAGTTTTGCAATTGGTTTGGTAATCCCTCTGCTAGACTTCCAGAGCAGTCACTTTCATTCCTTTTCAGAATCCTTAAAAGAAAAGGTCCATCTGAGCAGTTGTCACTTCAAGCTCATTAAAAATCGAAGGTGACTAGAGTCACCTTTAGCTTTTTCTTGACTCTTAAAAATTGAAAAAGCAAGTTGTGTCAAAGCATCATAAAATTTATTTTATTTGGAATAACATCACTGTTCCCTCGTTGGTCTTAGGTTGAGAAAATGGAGTCCACCAATCAAGGATTTCCCCTTGGGAGGAATCCTAGTCCTTTCTCTTCTTGGGGACATATTGGTGCTCCATACATGGCTACATTGTCCCTTCCAGGACTCACAATTTGCTTGCCAGTATGACTATTCACGACCTCTATCGTTCAAAACACCATAATTCCTAAGCAATCAAATCAACAACCAGATGATACTGGAGTTGTTCCCCCACCTTCTACTTCATTTGTTTCTCCCTCTCCTTCTTCCTCTTCGCTTGGTGAAACTAGTAACACTAAAAACCAAGTAACTGAGAAGAAGAAGAAAGGGATGGAGAAGAAGAAGAAGAAGAAGCCAATGGTGAAAGGTGGAAACCATGCATCATCTGGAGAAAATCCACACACTGCACCATCCAAACCCAAATCTCCATGTGGAATTTTCAAAGGAGACCACTATCATCGAGATTATCCTTGCATCCCGCGGATCTTGAGAGATTGGTCTTCCCGCTTGCACAATCCGGTGTCTTCAACCTCTGACGATCATGTTGAGAGTACACCATCAACTAGTGAAAACGAAGTCAATGGATAGAAAGGAAGATCTAAATTTCCTTGTAGGCTGTGTGAAGGCGATCATGCCTTCCACCGTTGTCCTTTTCTAGATGAAGCTAAAAGAGTCTTGGATAACCGTCCTGCTTCACTGCAGTGACTTCCACCTAGATACAAGAAACTATTGCCAAGTCCATCACTACTTGAAATTTCGACTGACATACCTCTTTTGTCAGTTGAAATGCCTATCATTGAAGATAAACCCTCTAAGTCCACACCGGACCAAAGTCAACAGGTCGAGACAGCAATCGACCTAGTTTTGTTTTCAGAAGGTCCACCTTCAGATGATATAGTCTCCAAAGAGAATGAGAATGACATGATTCAAATTCTTTTTGTTAACACAAAGTCTGATAAACATGGGGGAAATCTACCTATTCCTTTACCATAGGAAGGAAGTTCCTCAGTTCAAGAGATTCATCCAGTCATTTATCCAGTCCCTCCTCTAAGCAATCTAGTAATTTCCTTTGATTGGAATCTACTAGCGGGACCCTGCCTACCATCTAATGTGCCATTCTGAATCATAGTACAAGCTTACAGAATGATCATGGTTGGCACTATCATAGATGAAGGGGCTTCCGTGAGTATCCTTTCCTCAACTTCTTGGAAAGCGCTTGGTTTTCCATCGCTTCTACCTGAGATTCGAAATTTCTCAGGCTTCAATAAAGGAACCAGTCGACCATTAGGGATCCTTCAAAATTTGCCTATAAATTTGAGAAGGAAAACCATTCATCTGAACGTGATGGTAGTCCAAGGGCCATTAGATTATAGTCTACTCCTTGTACATGACTACATTTACAGCATGGGAGCTATTGTTTCCTCACTCTTTCGAGTGATGTGTTTCCCGTATGAAGGCAGAATGGTCCAACTCGTTGACCAACTTTCATTACCCGGTTCAAACACGGCTACTAGTCAAATTCCATTCCTAAATGGTCTCTTTGCACAAGGAATTTCTCATCAACCTCCAGTCTATCCGCTTGATGATCGCGAGTGATTTGGTGAATGTGACGAAACCCAGGGGGCATGCGCCCTGGTCTGATTCGGCAAGAAAACCCCAGATAAAAGATAGGTTTCCTCGTAGGATATATGACTAGTCTGACACACCTGTCCATTTAGGATATGGGATCAGTCTGGAATAGGATTCCCTCGTCCAAGGTTATGCGTTTAGAAGTGGATCCACACCTTTCACCTTTGTCTATTTTGATGGACAGAGCCAAGGAAGTGTTTTGTCCACAACGTGGACTAAACAACCTTGCTTTAATGCAAGAACTTCCATATGGTAACCTGGAAACTCTACGTTTCTTTATACCTGGGGGCATGCAAACCTCTTTTACGCAAGTGAAAAGAGACCAGTGTAACTCTAACCCCGTAGTTTTTACTAACTTCAACTACTTAAGTTAGGTGATTGGTCTAATCCACCATTCACCTTTGCAAGGGCTAGCGACACCGGCAAAGTAAAGAAATGTTTTGTACGAAACTATCCTACCTAACCTAAGTAGTTCATTAACCCTTAGGACAATAGTTGGTCGTTCCTAACTTGCATATGAAAGGCTCCGAAGCAAAGTTTCGCACTGGAAATCTCCCTAAAAAATGAACCTACTAATGAGAGACATCCTTAAAGACGACTGGTACGAGCAATGTTCCCGCAAAGTTCAAGCTCGTTAAAAAATAAACCTAGAAATGAGCATATGTTCCCCCAGAGTTCATGCTCATTAAAAAATGAACCCACCTTTCAGTAAATAACCTTTGTGATTGCATTGCTATCATATTTTGAGCCTTGGTTGTGTTCTTACCATCACCTCCACTCTTTTGGCCGATCATACACCTCCACTTGATTGTTTACCGTTTTGAGGAACAACTGCAACGAGTGACTCTGTTAGCCACCTTCTTTACACTGTCGTGCTTTGAAAGTTCCAAACTTACCTGGAACCAGTTGCTACTTGAAAACATCACTCGTTCCTCAAAAACGAGTCTCCTTTAAACCCTTTTCAGACTCGTTAAATATGAAAAGATTGTCGAGCATTCCAGCTCGTTAAAGTGTTTGGAAATAATGAGTCTCCTTTAAACCCTTTTCAAACTCATTAAATATGAAAAGATTTTCGAGCATTCCAACTCATTAAAGTGTTTGGAAATACCAAGTTTTTTTAAAACCCTTTTCAGAATCGCTAAATATGGAAAGATTGTTGAGCATTCCAGCTCATTAAAGTGTTTGGAAATAACGAGTCTACTTTAAAACTCTTTTCAGACTCGCTAAATATGAAAATATTGTCGAGAAATTGGCCTCTCTAGCTCGCTAAAGTGATTGGAAGTGCCATCCCTGTTGTATTTTAATATTTTTTGGACCTGAGGGACCATTACACAAAAAGATCGAGCGCTTGTCTTTTTCAGCTCGCTAAAGTGATTGGAAAAGTCATCCCTTTCGTATTATTTTATACTTTTTCGGACTTAAGGGATTATACCACAAAAAAGGACTACTGGAGTTTCCTTTCCGTTTCTTTTCAGACTCTCTAAAACTGAAAAGGATTGAGTTATCTTTGTTGTTAAACTCGTTAAAGCAATAGCAACAAACTGTCCATATGGACAAGAGCGAGTTTCACTATTGCTAGGCTCGCTAAAACATAGCGACAGGTTTGCCCAAAGGGAAAATTATAGAACAAGCATATGTTATCCTCCTCAAGCTTGACAAAAATAAAGAGGTACTGGTCAGCAATGACTGGGGAAAAAAGGGAAGAAAACTTGAAGAACTTCATTGGTAGCTGCTCGCTCTTGAACATGACACTTTCACTCCATCACCATGATTGAGTCGGGTTGGGTTATTCTGTTCACCAGTCATATTACCATTAGTCCTCTTTACCATCCATTTTTGGGGTTAACGCTACCAATCCATTTCAGTGTCACCGATATGTTCAAGAGAAGTCACTCAGAGAATTCACCAACCCAGCTAACGCCTCATCCGCTGCAATACCTTCACGCTCCATTCTTTCATGACCGCCACACTAAACCTTGTATCATCAGATCATTTTCACCTCCACAAAATCATTTTCTTCGTTTCATGTCATAGATGTGGGATTCATTAAGGCCCTCCTACGATGGTTCACTTCTTGTCGACATCAGCTCATTATCCAAGAAGTTGACTTAGGAACAACCCTTTCAGTACTTTGAATCTTGCATGCCTCAATGGCAAGTTTCTCACTTCTGGCGACAAGTTTACATCAATGACTTTCGACTGAAAGATTTTGTGTGGTGTTTGACACTGACTCATGTATTCACACCATGTGAATTGTACTGTAGTACCTTGAGGGTCATTATCATTATCGGTGATTCCTCTTGTGCCTATTAACAGTGTTCATCATTGGCTGGTAATCAGGCGATGTCTTTCCATGTTCGACATTAGAACATCTTTCCACATGGATCGAATTGTACTTTGGGCAAAGATTGAACGAGTTTGATGACCCCGGATCTAGTTTCATCCATCGGGGCTACAAATATATTCAGGAAAATAAAGACATCAAATGTACATCATAGCTTCATAGATAACCATCCAAGCTAAGGATGATGGCTCTACCAAAATCATCAGTCTGCCACACAGACGGTTGTTTGTCCTATGTACATGAAAATGAATTTATAAAACTGATCGTGGAAATGCCCGCCTCAGCTAGATCATGAAAATATTATGAATAAAATTTATTGTATTGTATGTTATTACAGGTCACCTTCCAGTTCGAAAAACCTCGGATCCTCATGATAAAGCATTTCACCCGACATCAGAAGATTTACAACCTCATGCTTTAGGGGCAACTGTTATAGACATATTTGGGAACTACAACCCCAATCACATACGTCCATAAACAAAGGGATTCTAAACCCTTAAAAGTGTTGTTTCATACCCTAAAGGATCAAGGTCAACTGATTACATCATTTCCCAGAAGTTCTCCCTGAAAAATTTCTCATAAATGGTCAAAACTGGACCATACAGACTACTCCATGCTAAGGGTGCGATGCATCTCACCTACTACACACAAAGGGTGCGATGCATACTGAAAAGCCCTTCTATTGGGTGCGATGAGTGAGAGCAAACAAATGGTAGAGGCAGTTTGCTAGGTGGAAACCCAGAGAATCTTCTAGAAACTGCTCATATGACACTTGCCTCTCTGAATTCGCCCAGGGATGAGTAAGAGATCATGAAATCTCCAAGCGGAACCAAGAACTATCAGTGAAATGACACTAATCAAATCCCAGAAGCTGACTCACCCCCCTGCAAATATCTATATATGGATCCCTCATCCTAGAGATCCAGAGGCTAGAATTTTGTATTTTGTAAGGAAGTGTTGTTGGTTTCTCTATGAAGCATTGTATTGTTGGGTGATCTAGATTTTCATGAGGTGAAGAGGGCTTTCATGCTAGGAGGATGGCGCTGGATTAGATAGCTGGGTTGTAATCCTCTCTTCTACTACTTCTATCAATAAAGCTATTTGAGTTTTCCTCCATATACTTGTATATTTCTGAATATTGTATTTGTGTATGCATTTGTATGGTTAATGTACATCTGATTCTACATTGTTTATGGTTATATATCTCTTTTCTTTGATGGTATTTTTTTTCTTTGATTCTACAGGTGTTCTTTGAAGTGGTACAAGTGAGAAAGGAGTGGTGAAAGCTCTATCAAATGAGAGAGGAAACAAGCAAAGAGCCAAGCAAAAGACTGAGGTTGGTACTCTCTGCTTCTCTCTCATCTATCTCTCATAAAGGAAAACACAAGTACTTTGAATTGTTTATTTCTAAGATAGCTACCTGTCTTAGTGGGACTAGAAGCTCTAAATAGACACTAATTTTCCTGGAAACAACGAAGTCTAAGGTTCCCTTGCCGGATGGCTTCCTGAATCCTTATATGTTCGACCTCGTGTAGATGTGTGATTGTTTCCTCCTGGTTATTGCACATTGTCACAACTACAGGAGCCATTACGTGTGAATTCCTTTTTGTATTCCCTTCAGAAATCAAGGCCTGTACTCTATTCCACACCTTTGGAATCATCTCCGTGTTCAGGGTTTTTCACATGGTCTTATAGGCACATCGAATCGCTGGCACATGCAGGTCCCAATCAGTTTGTCTTGCCTTGTGAACCTTGTTTATTACTCCACACACCCTATTGAATGCTTCGTGTTGTGGAGGTAAATCCCCTCTGCAGATAGAGGCGATCCCTACTAGCCCAGATGGGGTCTAGCAACAATCAAACAATGCTATCACGCAGGTTCCTAATTGCAAATTAAAGACCAACGATGAGGGTTGTTACACAACAATTTTTCACCATTTGTCACTGTCCCTGTTACCCCTCACCCGCACACTCGAGGACTCATTCCAGGACCTGTGAGAAGTGACATGACCTGAAACCACTTGCATCATATTCCTCTAAGTATGAGCTTCATTTTCCATGAAGACATCTCCTGCAAAATACTCATGAAAACAACTCTTTTTGCATTAGCGCGGGTCCACAGTTCACTGCCCGCGCCAATGAGGGAAATCCTCCATAAAGGGCGCGCCATTGGCGCTCTGTCCCAGAGTCGCACTCGCGCCAACCGAATTGAGTAAAGTTTTCAATGACCAAACTCCCGAAGGTTCTCTTCAACCCATTCACCAACTGAATCTATGTTGAGCTAGGATGGTTTGGCTTCAAATCTCCATAGAAGGGAAAGTGGTTTGCCACCTTTCATGGAAGTTTCCAAGTGATAAAACCAATCCCATGAATAATGTGGTTGATCCTATCTCTTTCCCTCTCTATCTATAAAAGCTTGCCTCTATGCCTTGAGCAAGCTAGTTGGAGTGATAGTTACAGTCATAATACTCATAATTCCAGGAGTTCAAGAGTTTGAAGCTGCAAGAGTCTTCTTTGCACCTATAAGGCCAAATCTAAGTAAGGATATTCTTGTCACCCAAAGAGAGAGAGGCTTGTTCCTCATCCCAACAAGCTTTGCAAGACTTGTGTAGCTGACTACCCAGCCAAAGGAGGATTTGACGTCAGAACAATGGTTGTATTCTTCTTTGTTATTTATTAATAATAGATGACTATCATTATGGTTCCACTCTCATTGTCTCATGTTTGATGTTGAGTTATATCTTTTCTGACTGATATATAATTGCATCTACTAGATTTTACACTTGTTTTCGCGTTGTTCTTTGCGTGTGCAGGTATCCTATCACGGAGATCGTGTGGAGCATGACTGGCCAAGGCAAAGGAACGAAGGCGACATCTCTTCGATGAACACTAGCGTTGGAATCCAAGTAGGTTCTCACCATCCACTTTGTATTTGCAATTAGGAACTTGCGTGATAGCATTGTGTGATTGTTGCTAGACCCGGTCTGGGCTAGTAGGGATCGTCTCTGTCCACAGAGAGGATTTACCTATACAACAATTTGGCGACTCCACTTGGAGTTTGTCTTGTCTCTTTGGTTTTCTCTTGTTTTGATTGCTTAGATAGCTTTCTAGGTCTGTCTCTTGTTGCCTGGTCTGTCTAGGTACTGCTGGCCTAGTTTTGGATTGCTTATTTTTTATTTGAGCATAGCAAACTTGATTGGCACTCTTTTTGTCATAACAGTCGCGCCATTGGCGCAACTTGTCAATGTACAACCCGCGCCAATCCTCAATTGGCGCTACTTTTGGCCTGAAAGTCGTGCCAGCCCAGGGAACCTTTTAAAGTTTGCTTGTTTTGAGCCTTCCAAGCTTGGTTTTTGGGTCCGGATACTTCCTCTCAATCACTTGAATGTATTAGAGTCTTGTTTGATTGGTTCTTGGCCATTACCCTTTGGGTGTTTGCTTTTTTCTATCGATTTCACTTTTCAGCCCTAGGGCATCTAGTGGCTTTGTGCATCGAGCCTTCCTTAGGAGTTTTGGTCTTCTGTTGGTCCAGTCAACTTTTTGGTTACTCTTTTGCACTTGTTCAGTGGTTGTCAAAGCACTTTATATTGTTATTCGAGCGATTCTCTTCTTTTCGCTTGGCTTCATTTTGGGCTTAGATTACATGGCCCATTGAGGTTTTTGAGATCTTCTCTTAGTTCGAAGGACTACCTTGGTATTTCGGGGACTTGATTGTGTTCTCATTGAGTGAAATTTGTTTCTTTTACTCGGTGTTATTATCTCTCAAAATTTGTTTAGTGCACTTTGCCATTGAAAAGGAAACGAATAATCTCTTTTGCGTCGCATTAGTTAATTAGAAGCTTTTCATTGATTAAGCGATTTAAAACAAAGAAAAGTTTCATTTATTTGTCATTATCTGCATTAGAGTGGTTCTTGATTGTTTGTGGTCATTTTGTTTGAAAAATTCTCAACTCTCTCTTAGTTAGTATTCATCGAACGAAATGATATTCTTTGGCATATAGTTTGCATTTAGGGAATTGTGAGAGATTACATACGGTAGGACCTGGAAATTGAAACTTAACTAAAGATCAACCATAAAATGAATTGAATGAACTTAAAAACGCATTGGAACATAACGCTCACTGATTAGAGGTCTAGGCTAGAGACATGCTCCGGCGTCGTTAAACCTAGTCACTGTTGTTTCACACTACGGTTGGGTGATTCCTCCTTTTGTGACTCGATAGTGGTCTAGCACAGACTTGAGCTCCCACGTACCATCGCGTATATAGGGGAGACCCCACTAGGTTATCATCCTTTATCCACAGGAAGCCGTGTCTGCTGCCTTACAAGCCGTAACGCACCAAACACAGCATTCGGGAAGATTGACTGCAGTACGGAAAGTCCTTGGTTTTCATATGATTGCCAAGGTGTATAAGCAGTTTTACTGATTGTCTGGTAAACCCTTTGCCTAGTCTCTCCAGAGTAGTCACTTTTGATCCTTTTCGGACTCCTTAAAAGAAAAGGCTCATCTGAGCGTTTGTCACTTCGGGCTCACTAAACATTCGAAGGAGACTAGAGTCATCTTTTTGTCCTTTTCTCGACTCTTAAAACATGAAAAGGTCAAGTTGTGTCCTTGTGTCTTAAAATTTATTTGGCCGCGATAAACATTACCTGGTTAGATTTTGTTTGCGTTAGCTTGAGTAGGCTTCTTTTCATTCTCAATGACAACTTTTCTGGGGTTCACCAACCCAGAGACCCCCTCTGACAGGAACCCTGGTCATTTCGCTCCTTTTGGAAATGTTGGTGCTCCTTATATGGCAACGTTGTCCCTCCTAGGGTTAACTGTTGGGTTGCCGGTTTGGTTGTTCTCAACCTCTTTGGTCCCTGCCATCTCACCATCTAGTCAATCCATCCCTCCACCTGAACAACATCATGTTGATTCTAAGGTGGATCTCTCCCCTTCTATGCCCACTTCTACGTCCTCATCTTCTACTTCACCTGGTGAAAGTCTAGATTCGAGTAACCGGGTGGCTAAGAAGAAGAAGAAGAAGACGAAGAAGAAGAAGGCTCCTAAGGGAGAGGTTACAAGTGCAGCTACCCCCTCGAGTACACCTGAAGTCGGGCCCCCTTCCGCCCCTCCGCGGAAGGTCAAGTTTCCTTGTCGATTATGCAAGGAGGACCATCTTCTTCGCGATTGTCTTGGAATTTCCAGGGTACTAGAAGTATGACCTCGCGATCTAGCCCGCCCCTCATCGTCCTTTGAAGCTCACGGCGATGCTAACTTATTAGCTGGGAATGGTAAGGAAAAAGGGAAGATTCGAATCCCCTGTAGACTTTGTGAAGGTAATCATCCCCTTCACCTTTGTCCACTCATGGATAAAGCCTCCGTTGTCTTGGAAAGTCTTACAGCGCCTTCACCCCAACTACCCGTTGGATATCAATGTCTCTCTGCAGCTATAGATCGTCCCCTTGCTGACAAAGAGATTGCTTCAAATTCTTCTCTTGTCCAGGCCCCTCTTCCCGAACCTGGCTTTGCCCAGCCTGTTCCAGACCAACCATTGGTCGGAAAGAGTGTCGACTCGAGTTCACCACCCATCGATCACTCTGTTTCGGAAGAGCATCACGCCCATGTTCTTCTCGTCTCTTCAGATTCTCCTGAGTCCTGAAATGACTCTCCTAACCCAACTGCTCCCGAAGGTTCTCCTTCGGTTCCTTTAGCACATGGGGGCAATCATATGATTCCCCCACCAAGTAGTCTGGTCGCTTCCTTTGATTGGAATCGCCTGAGCACAGGTCGCCTTCCATCCCATATGCCTTTCCAGATCACAGTACATGCCTGTGCTAAGGTCGTACCTGGCACTGTTTTGGATGAAGGGGCGTCTGTCAGTCTTATGTCGTACACTACTTGGCAAGCTTTAGGTTCCCCGCAGCTTGGGCCAGTCACTCAGAATCTGTTGGCCTTCGACGGAGGAGCCTGTCCATCTCTAGGAGTTCTCCCGAAGTTCCCTATTACTTTGGGAGGCAAAACCATCTATATAGACGTCTTGGTTACCCAAGGTGTTTTAGACTTTAGTCTTCTCCTTGGTCGCGACTATGTTTACACCATGGGGGCCCTCGTTTCTTCGCTTTTCCGTGTGGTTTGCTTTCCGCACGATGGAAGAATTGTGACTATCGATCAAGTGTCATTCATTAGTCCCCCGATGCCTCCTGCGCTGTTGCGTCCCCTCCTAGTTTTCATCCACCAGTTCAATCTGCCCCACCACAGATCAACTACGTGGCCAACTATCCCATGCCTGGATCCAGTGATGCCGCCATCGTGCATAGTGTCCTGGGGGAATTGGGCCCTGACTTCCAAGATGTTTCCCTTCCATCGGGAATGGCAATCTTGGAAGCCCCAACTTTCTATTCATTATGATGAAGTTCGGGCGGAGCACAGTTCCTTGTCTTGTGTCAAGCTCGTTAAAAAATGAAACAAAGACGTCCCGAGGATAGTTTTGATCTTGTGGCAACCTCGTTAAAAAATTAAACAAGGGTTATGAGGATAGTTCTTTTACTGTGTCAACCTCATTAAAAAATGAAACAACCCCTTTTCCCAATCGAGTCTTTGATTAAGATCTCGTAAAATCCAAGTCGAGTCTTTCCAAGATCTCGAAAGTGAACCTCCATTCCATCCACTGTGTTGAATGCAATGAAGCTTGGGGGGCATGTACCTCGTTTTGCGTCATTATGCTGGGGGCATGCGAACTTATAACAAGCATAGTTTTTCGTTTCAAGCTTGTGTAAACATGAAACCGAATCCAAGAAGAGTTCTCCATGGTTCAAGCTTGTGTAAAAACGAACCCATACCCGATTTACATCTCGTGATTGCCATTTTTATCCACCGAATTAAATTAGATGAGCCTTGGTTGTTTCTTTCCATCACCACCATCTCTTTGGCCAATCATATGCCTTCACTTGGTTGTTTTTCCTTTCCTGAGGAACTGCAGCGATGAGTGGTTTTATTAGCCAGCCTCTTGACCATTACATGTTTTGAGCAGTTCCACCATTGCCGGAACCAGTTGCTACCCTTTATACCACTCGTTCCTCTAGGACGAGTCTCCTTTAAGCTCTTTTCTAACTCGTAAAATATGAAAAGATTGCCGAGTATTTTCCCTTTTTGACTCGTTAAAGAGAATAAAAATGGAGGTCTGCTTTCAGCTCTTTTCCGACCGTTTAAAGATGAAAAGATCGCTGAGTTACCCCTCTTGACTCGTTAAAAGTAAATAAGAGGTGGTCGTCTTTAAACCCTTTTCCGACCGTGTAAAAACGAAAATATCGTCGGACCCTTGTCGTTTCAGGTTCGTTAATGGTTACGAAATGACGTGATGTTGATCGCTTTTTTACTTTTTCAGGTCGATATCACTACTTCTAAAAAGTACTCCTCAATCGTAATGGTCGGGCGGTTCTTTTGAGCATTATTTTATACTTTTTCAGGCTCGAGAGACACAACTTTACGAAAAAGGACCCCCCTAGAGTTTACTTTTCTGTTGTCTTTTCAGACTCTCTAAACAGGAAAAGATGCCGAGTTTTTCCTTTGTTAGACTCATTAAAAATTAATGACATCGTATTCCGTCGTAATGACGCTCACAAGCATATGCTATCCCCATCAAGCTTGTTAAAAATAACTTGGGTACTCGCCAGAAATGGTGGGGAAAATGGATCCATAATTGTCATCGTGTCGACAGTATGTCACTCTTGAACATGGCACTTGTCTGCATTCGTGTCGGGGTGGGGACATCTCATCTTGTTTTACACTAGCCTCCATGGGTTTGGGTTATCCTATTTGGCCTCTCATCTGCTCATTGCCTTGTCATCATGACCCTTGCTCATTTGATGTCAAATACTGCCAAATCCACTGTCGTGCCGCCGATATGTTCAAGAGAAGTTGACCTCTGCAGAACTACAACCTCCTCTGATACCTCGCATCATTTTGCATCACCACAACATCTTTCCTCTATCTCGTGTCAATGATGTGGGAAAACACTATGGCCCACCTTTGATCAAGATCACTTCCTGTCGACTTCAGATCATTATCCAGGAATCTGATCTAGAGACTCCCTTCCAGTGCCTTGGAGCTTGCATGCCTCAATGGCAGGTTCTTCGTGTTCGATGAGAGGTTTTCATCATTAGCCTCCGATCGAATGATTCTGCGGGTGTTCGACGCCAGCTCATTGATTCGCACGCCGTAGATTGTACCTATAGTACCTTGAGGGCCATTGTCATTATTGGTGGTACCTCTCGCGTCTGTTAACAGTTTTCATCATTGACTGGTAATCAGACGATGTTCATGCATGTTCGACTTCAACTCATGTATTCACATGCTTGAACTTGTACTCTGTTCGGGTCGAGATGGAGCGCAAGACCCTGGATTTTGTTTATTGGGATCCAGGCTGCGATTTGTGGATTATTATGATCATTACATGACTCATTCACTGGATGGCCGCGACCATGCCTGAGTCTATTTATTGATCCTCACTAGATGGCTGCGCCCATACCTTGGATCTAGATTATTATGTACTCTGTTATGGATGGCTGCGCCCATACCACATATATCATGTACTTGAGCTATCAGTTGTACTTCTTCATGCAGGTTCTCCTGCGGTCGTGTTTTCAGTTACGCATGTTCTTGTAAAGCACTTCGCCCCTCTCTCTCCCTTGGGCCTCATGCTTTAGGGGGCATCTGTTACATATCAATTTGTCACCATTTGTCACCGTCCCTGTTACCCCTCACCTGCACACTGGAGGACTCATTCCGGGACCTGTGAGAAGTGACATGACCTGAAACCACTTGCATCATATTCCTCTAAGTATGAGCTTCATTTGCCCTGAAGACATCTCCTGCACAATACTCATGAAAACAACTCTTTTTTCATTAGCGCGAGTCCACAGTTCACTGCCCATGCCAATGAGGGAAATCCTCCATAAAGGGCGCGCCATTGGCACTCTGTCCCAGAGTCGCACTCGCGCCAACCGAATTGAGTAAAGTTTTCAACGACCAAACTCCCGAAGGTTCTCTTCCACCCATTCACCAACTGAATCTATGTTGAGCTAGGATGGTTTGGCTTCGAATCTCCATAGAAGGGAAAGTGGTTTTCCACCTTTCATGGAAGTTTCCAAGTGATAAAACCAATCCCATGAATAATGTGGTTGACCCTATCTCTTTCCCTCTCTATCTATAAAAGCTTGCCTCTATGCCTTGAGCAAGCTAGTTGGAGTGATAGTTACAGTCATAATACTCATAATTCCAGGAGTTCAAGAGTTTGAAGCTGCAAGAGTCTTCTTTGCACCTATAAGGCCAAATCTAAGTAAGGAGATTCTTGTCACCCAAAGAGAGAGAGGCTTGTTCCTCATCCCAACAAGCTTTGCAAGACTTGTGTAGCTGACTACCCAGCCAAAGGAGGATTTGACGTCAGAACAATGGTTGTATTCTTCTTTGTTATTTATTAATAATAGATGACTATCATTATGGTTCCACTCTCATTGTCTCATGTTTGATGTTGAGTTATATCTTTTCTGACTGATATATAATTGCATCTACTAGATTTTACGCCTGTTTTCGCGTTGTTCTTTGCGTGTGCAGGTATCCTGTCACGGAGATCGTGCGGAGCGTGACCAGCCAAGGCAAAGGAACGAAGGCGACATCTCTTCGACGAACACTAGCATTGGAATCCAAGTAGGTTCTCACCATCCACTTTGTATTTGCAATTAGGAACTTGCGTGATAGCATTGTGTGATTGTTGCTAGACCCAGTCTGGGCTAGTAGGGATCGTCTCTGTCCGTAGAGAGGATTTACCTCCACAACAAGGGCCTACCTGGATTCCAACACTAGTACTTGTAGAAGAGTTGACGCTCCCATTCCTTTGCTCCGGCTGGTCACGATCCTCACGATCTCCGTGAATGGACACCTGCACATGCAAAGAACGACACAAACACAAGCATAAAATCCAATAGATGCAACTATATATCAGTCAGAAAGGATATAACTCATCATCATCACAAAAGACAATAAGAGTGGAACCATAATGATAGTCATCTATTATTGATAAACAAATAAGAATACAACCATAGTTTTGACGTCAAATCCTCCTTTGGCTAGGTGATCAGCAGCACATGCCTTGCAAATCTTGTTGGGAATGGGGAACAAGCCTCTCTCTCCTTGGTTACTTGGACAAGAATCTCCTCACTTTAGATTTAGCTTCATGGGAATGAAGAAGGCTTCTTGTAGCATGAGCTTAGCAATTCTCAGACTTTGGGACTTAGAATTTGGAACTAGCTTGTCAAAGGCAAAAGGACAAGCTTTTATAGATAGAGGGGAAGGAGTTAGGATTTCCCACAATATTCATGGGGTTGGCTTTATCACTAAGAAGCTTCCATGAGAGGTGGAGAACTACTTCCCTCCTATGGAGATTCGAAGCCAAACTGACCCAACTCAATATAGATTCAGTTCATGAGCGGGTTAGGAAGAACCTTCGTAAGTTTGTTTGTTAAAAACTTTACCCAACTGGGCTAGCGCAAGTGCGACTCTAAGACAGAGCGCCAGCTGGCATGCCCTCTTTGGAGGATTTCCCCTATTGGCGTGAGTGATACACAGTGAACCAGCGCCAATGGAAAAAGGGCTATTTTTATGGGTATTTTGCAAAAGGTGTCTTCAGGGCATATGAAGTACATACTTAGGGGAATACAATGCTAGTGTTTCCAGGCTATGTCACTTCTCACAGGTCCTGGGATAATTCCTCCAAGGTGCGGGAGAAGGGGTAACAGGGACGGTGACAAATTACTGTGTAACACTTCGTCATGGAGAATTGTAGTGTGTGTCACCTTTCCTACTACTGTGGTTTGTTCCGATTCTCTATTCTAGGGGTGGTGTGCACTTGTGTAGGCTTTACAACATATGTCTGTACCCATCAGGAAAGGTGGGCGCGCAAGTTATTCCACCCTTGCTGACTGGCTTTCGTTCGGAGCTGGGGTTTTTGAAAACGTAGGTGCATTATCCTTCTGCATCTATACCAGTCCTAAAAATTTCCTCGATGCGTACCCCACCATCGTGCAGGTGTTGCACTCTTTGCCCACTTCAGCACATCGAACCGTTGTTGTTTTGGTACTATTCTTTCAAATTGGCTCAGGAATTCATCCACCGCTGACAATCCATCATAATTTGGTAGCTTCCTTGCCTCTGTTGTCACGCAATGCAGTGATCTAATCATCATGCTGCAATTAAGCGTTGTTACTTCGTGCAGCCGATTCTACCATCATTCTACTTCTTCTTTTGAATCTGAAGTGCAGGAGATTTCGCACTCCCATGAAATTCTTCCATCTGTAGTCGAATTCACCCAATCTTGTTCTTGCGTAGTTATCTTGTAAATACAATCGAGATCATTATCACTATCATCGTCATGCACCGGTTCAGTGTATCACACTTCTTCGGCTAGATCTAGCAGTACTACTACACGTAATGACTTTTCTCAAAGATCATTTTGTGCTTGTTCAGATTTATGACTCCATTCATATTGATGGCTCAGTCTATTCCTAGTAGTGCGAGATAAGGATTACTGTCATTAACAATCTCTATCACTTCAAAATCCACCTGCGCACTCGCACCTTCAATATCGACTGTTACCCCTTGCAATCTTCCCATGGGAAAAATATTATGTTGGTTTGCCATTCATAACTAAATAGGGGACCATTGTAATGTGGGTATGCCCATGAGTTCCCATGTTTGCTTTGTTAGTACATTCGTGTTCGAACCCAGTTCCAGGATTACCTAATCCATTTCATACTCGTTAATTTGCACAATCAACCTCATTTCCCTTCTTGTGCGCAATGCATGCTTTCCAAGTTTCCGGACCACATGCAGTTCTCCTGACCCCACGCACCTAGTAATAAGTTCATGTAGTCCTTTGACTACCTTGCTGTCACGTAGTAGTTTCATGCATGTCTCTAGAAAGATAGTGAGCACTGAAGGGTCCATCCCTGGTTCTAGTTGATCCTTACTACATGAAGTGGATGCCTCCGTGAAGCTCTTCTTAGCTTCCATGAATGTCTCCTTCACGTGTTCTAAATAAAATTCAGGTTCCTTTGTAGGAGCCTTGTGAACCCATGCACTTTCTTCTGGTTGCTTCCCTTTATCATCTCCCGTGGTCATACCAGTGTTGAGCATCATGTTTACATTTGGGTCTTCTTCGCATGGCTCAGACCTCATCATCTGCAAATTCTGAGTCGGAGGCGGCTAGAGTACCCCCTTTTCGCACATCCTCTCTATTAGCAAAGGGTAGTCTTCTGCCTCATGATCAAACTGAGTACAATACAAACATGATGTCCTTGTCAGGTTTATTTAATCACAGGCATAGTTCCCTGGCCCTCCGCAATTGTAACAAATTAGTTTTCCACAACCCCTTCATGGTCCCATTCCGCCTCGACCTCGATTGCGCCCCTGAAATCCAACGCACACCATCCTTGCATTTCGGTCGAGGACTTGAGTTTTGGTCTGCACCCTATAGGTAGGAGTCTGGTCCATCATTAGTTCATAGCTTTGACAGGTGCATTCATCATGGCCTACCGACCTATAGAAATTACAAAACAATTGCTAGGATGTCTGCATATAATTCTACAACAGATGACAATTATCTGTAGTGTGTTTTCCTCCTATATGACAGATCGTGAACCATAATGCAGATGCTGCTCTCGGCCCTGCCTGTGCCTTAGGTCTTAATGGCACTGGCCCTCCTCCTGCCAAGTAGTTCGTGAACACTAGACAGTGGTCCTTGTCGTGCCCTTGGACTTTGCATTTTATGCACCATACCTCCTCGCACGTCTCCGGCCGAGGTGTCTTGTCTTGTTTCAAACTTTGCATTTCTAGACACAGATTCTATAATTGCACGTGGATTTGTTGGACTCCCAACCTAAGGTCTTGTATAGGGGTCTCATGTAATCTCATTGCCATCTCCAACATTTTAGCCTGGGTGGAAAGTTTTTGCTGTGACAACGTCGTCCTTAAGTGTGGTGTAAGTGATGCCAAAAACCATGCGCGATGTTGTCCATCTGTCAACGTCATATTGGCTTCACGAATCGTACTCTTCAGCCTTTGGTCCAGATCCCAAGGGGTCTCACCCAGGAGCATTTCGATCTCCTTAAACCTGATGATTAATTGTGTTTCTGATCTTGGCTTTCTAAATTCCCTATTTAGCACGGCCTGGATCTCTACAATTCTTGCATTTGGGTGGTCATTAGAATGCTTGATATACCATGTCAATGCGCAATCCTGTAGCATGCTCACTAGTGTAGCCTTCTTAATATTGTCATCCATGATGCCTTGTGCTTCCCATACTACTCTTACCATGAACCAGAATTGGTTTGGATCTTCATTCCCCACTCCTTTGAATACCGATAGTTTGATCACAGTCACCATACTGAACTATGGTGGTGGTGGAGGTGGGGTGGGTGGAGATGGGTGGCGGTGTGGGTGGAGGTCGTAAATGCGGAATACGATGCCTTATTAGACTAGACTGACCCTACACGCTATGTGTGCTACTTCGCCGCGCACTTAGCTATTCCTTTTGCAATGTTGTCTTCCACGCTAGCCCATACTCAGGGCGCACACCCGTATCAATACTATCCAAGTTCCTGTGCTATTCAACCATCTGATTTATCCTACACCACGAACTCATCTTATTGCTTATGTGTGGCATATCAGTGCAGCTCTGTACTATTCAGCAACAATTACGATGACCCTACACGCATGTTGCTACGCGCACTTGCTATTCCTTTGCAACCTGCGATGTTGCTTCCACGCAGCCCTACTCAGGGTGCAACCCGTATAATACCCAAGTTCCTTGCTATTCAATCTGTTATTACCCAATTACTTAGCTTATGTGTGTACGACTAATGATTATTACAGCATATTTAGCAATCATATCATTGAGCACGATAAATAAAACAATATAAATGTAAAGAAGGAAATGCACAAGCAAATACATTGAAATAGGATCAACTTCTCTTTATTATTCTTTGATCAAGATTACAGAGACGACACCACCCTGCGCACTCAGCTGCAAGGGTTAACGCACTCAGCTGCAGAGCCTCTTCCTACTACTATGACCCAATACACTTAGACTCTTCCTCTATGCTCGAACCATTTGTATTCTTCTCTCTTTCTTCTTTTTCTCCCTTTACAACTTAGAGCCTCGCTCTATTTATATAATCTCATGGTCCGCAAACCATGGGTAGGCCAACATGACTTTACATTACATCACAATACTTTAGGGTGGACAACCCTATGACTTAACCTACACTTCGCGATCCACGCCTGCAATTTGTGTAGTCTTACAAAACCTTTGACCAAAACTTGGGCTTTAAGCCCCAAAACATGATGTGGGGGGATTCCATGCCCAACACCCAGAGACTACTCCATTTCAGGTTAAGCACACCAGGGAATAGGAGAATGTAGGGCCATGGAAGAAGTCCAAGGCCAGAAAGACTTCCCTCAACCCAATCACCTTGAATGAAGGTGATTTGAATGACATTGGTGATGTGATAAGGGATGCGACCACAAAACTACTACAATAGTTCGAGCAGAAGTAGAAACAGGCCTTGGGTGCCATTTAGATGGGTCTACGCAAACTACAGATCTAAGCATCACAGTTATAGACTAGTGTGGGATGGAGCAACACGATGTCAACTAGTTTGACACATGGCACCTTAGAAGCAGCAGGGATGGTGTGCACACTGGATCCTCAGGCAAATAGCATTGCCGGATGGAGCACTGACTACAGAAGCAGAACCTGACAAGGCCACTATCAGCACCCACAAGGGGGTTGGACTCAATTTGGCCGCACTTCCTAGTGAAGCCTTGCATACTTTGCAGGATGGTGTGATCGCGAAACTTCGGGCCCGCGGACAGCATGTGCTACACATTATCAGTGACCAAAGGGTGAAAAATGAGCAAATGGTTACATAGAAGAACTCCACTATTCATCTCTTTAAGGCCATCATGTACAAGAATGAGTGCATGGCCAAGGTCTTGGCTGAGGCTGTTACACAGTAATTTGTCACTGTCCTCATCTCAGTCCCTCTACTATGTCATGTTTTAAAGAAACATGTTCATATCTTCCCACTTATGTAAGAAGATTAAGCAAATGCTCTCTAATGCTAAAGATTGACCCTTTTTTACTAAGTTTCTGCATCGTTGCTAGTAAACCCTTAAAATCTGTGACGATTCTCTGTCATGCACTGTATCGTTGCGACGTCGTCGCTAGTCCCCAGTTCATGACCTGCGACGATCCAGATTTGGTGAATTAGTTCAAACAGTCGGCCTTCTGGATGTTTCTAGAGCTGGTTTTTGGGTCAATTTGGGTCACCTTTCTGCCTCTGGGATGGTGGTTCCACCTCTTGTGTAACCTCCCTTGAGGATAAGCTCCCTCTCCCTCATTTCATGGAGGCTCCTCCTCCTATAAAAGCACTCACCATTTCTATGATCTGCTAGTTCCTTAGCTTTTTTAACTGGTTGCTAGTTCTTTAGTTTTTAGTTCTTTTGGTTGGGCAGTGCTGCTAATGCTTTTGAGTTGTTGATAGCTTGTGGAAGGTTGTGGAGTGCCCTTAACTATGTGTTAAAGCTTATGAGTGAGAGAGAGAGATATTGTATGTTGGGAGATTCATCCGTGAAGAGTGAATGCTTGAGAAACATACTGGCAGGACCCTCTGAGAAGGCTTGTGACGTCAGGACTTGGTTGTAAGCTTTCTCTTGATTCATTATTAATACAATCAATGATGTTTTCCTATATCTCGTATGTAATTTACTTGATAGCTCATGACTTCTTGACTTTATCAGTAAATAGATCATCGTTGTTTCCAAATTACACTCTTTGTTGTTTTTCCTTTGTGTTGTTTCAGGTTAATCACTCATTGAGGAGAAGGAAGCGAAAGCTGGAGCAGTGCAACGGAACTTCATCGACCATCAGTTTGAGGTAGGCCTCCAACGATGACTGTTTAAGGAAATCAATTGTTGATTTGTCTTTATTGTGGCTAGACCCACTCTAGGGATAGAGGGTTTGCCCCTATCCATAGAAGGAACACTTTCCTACATCACAAGTTGGCGACTCCACTGGGGAAATTCGTCCTATGTTTTTCTCTTACTTGCTTTTGCTTGATTTTGAGTTGATGTCTTTTGGATTTTTGGATTGAACCATCAATCTTTTGGGTTACCTGGGTCAATCTAGGAAATCCATTTATTACCTGTAAAGATAGACTGGTCTTTGTTTGGGAGTTTTCATTTACCTTTCATTGTTTTTAAGTTCGTCACTGGAAAAAGCTAAACAATCACGCCGACGTCACGTTGTATCTGTCTTGGAAGTCTGTGTGTCATTGAATCCTATCACACAGTCGCGACGATTCTTGAAATCAACCCATTTCATGAAAGACATGTACTTTCACGACGACGTCGCTTTGTTGCTATGGCTAGTGTCTGATCAGCACTAGTTACTTGTGTTCATGGGTCATACGAAAACATGACTCCCAAGAGATCTCCACTGAATGGAAGAACCACATTTTGGGAGGAATACATGTCATGAGACACCAATGACAAATCAAATTCCAATGCCCCTAGTACATGATGTACGAGACCATATACATGATCATCAGTAGATGCAGAGACAGAGTGGGTAGCCACATAATTGACATGCAGCTAGGAAGGTACTGCTTGTGAGCAAGAACCGATAGGGGATGACGACTGCACAGGAGACACCGGGGGACTAAAGAACGATAATTGATCGATGGTCACCATTCTTCCATCATGTACAAAACAAACCACACAGCAAAGTGAAGAGATAAGGGCCCCCATGGCATAAACATAGTCATAGCCAAGGAGAAGAATGAAATCTACAACACCTTGGACAACCATTATGTCTATATACATGGTTTTTCCTCCCAAAGTAATAGGAAAATTCGGAAGGATCCCTAAAGGTTGACTGGTTCCTCTGTCAAAAGCCAATAGATTCTGCGTGACTGGCACAAGCTGCGGGGAGCCCAAAGCTCGCCAAGTAGTGAAAGGCATGAGGCTAACCGATGCACCCTCATCCAAGACAGTGTCAAGTACTGCCTTATCATAAGCATGTATGGTAATCTGGAAAGGCACGTAGGATGGAAGGAGAAATGCAATCGAATGACTCCAATCAAAGGAAACGACTAAACTACTTGGTGGGGGTATCATATGATTGCCCCCATGCTCTACAAGAACTGAAGAAGGACTCTCTGAAGGGATAGGAGGGTCGTTCTTAGACTCAGGAGAATATGACGAGACGAGAAGAACATGAGGAGTATAATCATGATGATCCTCTGGAACGGAGTGATCAACAGGTGGTGAACCCAAGTCGACACTCTATCCGACCAATGGTTGGTATGGAATGGGCTTAGCATAGCCAGTTTCGGAAAGAGGAGGACGAACAAGAGAAGAATCTAAGTCAATCTCTTTGTCAATGGGGAGAGGGTTTGAAGAGAGCCTTTGATAACCAACTGGAAGTGGAGGCGAAGAAGCTACAAGACTTTCCAAAATAGTTGAAGCTTTATCCATGAGCGGACAAAGGTGAAGGGGTTGGTCGCCTTCACACAGTCTACAGGGGAATCAAATCTTCCCTTTCTGTTATCAGGAAATCTAGTGTCTATGTAGAGCTTCTAGTCCCACTAAGGCTGGTAGCTACCTTAGAAACAAACAAACTAAAAACCACTTTTGTTTTCCTTTATAAAAAGTAGATAAGAGGGGAACAAAGGAGACCAACCTCTATCTTGCGCTTGGTTCCTTGCTTGATTCCTCTCCCTTCTGATAGATCTTTGTCACTCGCTTCCTCGTCTACCTAGCTTCAAAGAGCACCTGTAGAATCAAAGCAGCATAACACTATCCAAGAACAGAGATCTACTATCATAAACAATATAGGACTAGATATATATTGACCACACAAATGCATATATCATCAATCATACAAGAATGTGGAGGAAAACATGAATAGCGTTATTAATAATCAAGAATAGCAAAGAGGATTACAACCAATTGTTCTGACCCAGCGTCATCCTCTCAGCAAAAAATCCCTTCTTCACCTCATGGAAAGCTTAGATCACCCAACACTACGATTTTACACCAAGAAACCAGTAGCACTTCCTTACAAGATACAAAATTCCAGCCTCCAACCCTCGGATCTCTGGGATGAGAGATCTATATATAGATATTTGCATAGGTGTGAGTTAGCTCTAGGTTTTTTATTAGTGTCTTCTCTTTGATAGTTCTTGGTTCCACTTGGAGATCTCATTGATCTCTTACTCATCCTTGGGCGATTCTGAGAGGCAAGTGTCACAGGAGAAGTTTCTGGAAGATTCCATGATCATCCACCTGGCAAATTGTCTCTGCCACTTGTCTATTCTCACCCATCGCACCCCATAGAAGGGATTTTCAGTATGCATCGCACCTCTCGTGTGCATTAGGTGGGATGCATCGCACTTTGACCATGGAGCAGGTGAGATGGTCTAGTTTTGACCAGTTCTGAGTAGTTTTTCATGGAGAACTTCTGGGAGATGATGTAATTAGTTGACCTTGTTCTTTTAGGGGTTGGAACAACACTTTTAGGGACTTAGGAGCCCTTGGTTTATGGACATGTTTGATTGGGGTTGTAGTGCCTAAAAAATTCTATAACAGTTGCCCCCTAAAGCATGAGGTCATTAATATTTTGATGTCGGGTGAAATTCTTTATCATGAGGATCCGAAGTTTTTTCGAGCTAGAAGGCGACCTGTAATAAGATACAATACAATACATTATCTTCATAATATTTCGATGATCTAGCTGAGGCAGGCATTCCCATGCTCAGCTTTATAAATTCATTTTCATGTACATAGGAAAAACAATCTTCTGTGTGCAGACTGATGATTCTGGTAGAGGCATCATCCCCTAGTTTGGATGATTATCTGTGCAACAATGATGTACATTTGATGTCTTTATTTTCCTTAATATATCGCAACCCAGATGGATGAAACTAGATCCGGGGTCTTCAAACTCGTCCAATCCTTACTCGGAGTACAAGTCGATCCATGTGAAAATGTTCTGGAGTCGAACATGGAAAGACATCGCTTGATTACTAGCCAATGATGTAAGCTGTTAACAAGCATGAGAGGAATCACTGATAATGATGATGACCCTCAAGGTACAATAGTACAATTCACGTGGTGTGAAAAAGGGATTTGGTGTCGAACACCACGCAAAATATTTCGGTCGAAGGCCATTGATGTAAACCTGTTGCCGGAAGTGGGAAACTTGCCATTGAGGCATGCAAACTTCAAAGTACTGAAAGGGTTGTTCCTAGATCGACTTCCTGGATAATGAGATGATGTCGACAAGAAGAAATCCGTCGTAGGAGGGTCTTAATGAATCCCACATCTACGACACGGAATGGAGCAAATGATTTTAATGGAGGTGAAAACGATCTGATGATATAAGGTTCAGGGTGGTGGTCATGAAAGAATGGAGCGTAAATGTATTGTAGTGGATGAGACACAGGTGAATTCTCTGAGCGACTTCTCTTGAACATATCGGTGACACTGACATGATGGATTGGTAGCATTAATCCCAAATGTGGATGGTGTGATGGACCAATGGTGATATGACCAGTGAACGGAACAACCCAACCCGACTCGGATGCGGAGTGACAGTGTCATGTTCAAGAGCGACTTGCTACCAACAAATTTTCTTCAAGTTTTCTTCCCAATTTTTCCCCAGTCATTGCTGACGAGTACCTCTTTATTTTTGTCAAGCCTGAGGAGGATAACATATGCTTTTTCTATAATTTTCCCTTCGCGCAAACCTACCGCTATGTTTTAACGAGGCTAGCAATAGTGAAACTCGTTCTTGTCTGTATGGACAAGTTTGTCGCTATTCGGTTTTAACGAGTTTAACGACAAAGATAACTCGGTCCTTTTCAATTTTAGAGAGTCTGAAAGGGATGTAAAGAAAACTCCAATAATCCTTTTTCATCATATAATCCCTTAAGTCGAGTATAAAATAATACAAAAGGGATGAATTTTTGGTAATTTTAACGAGCCGAACAAAACAAGCGCTCGATCTTTTTGTGTAATAATCCCTCAAGTCCAAAAAGATTAAAATCTAAAGGAGGGATAGCACTTCTGGTCACTTTAACGAGCTAGAGAGGCCAATTACTCGGCCATCTTTTCATATTTTACGAGTCAGATGAAAAGAGCTTAAAGGAGACTCGTTTTTTGAGGAACGAGTGATAAATTCGGGTAGTAGCTAATTCCAGGTAAGATTTGGAATTTTCCAATCACGGCAGTGTCACAAGGATGGCTAACAGGATCACTCTTCGCAGCTGTTCCTCAAAAAAGGTAAACAATCAAGTGGAGGTGAATATTGGCCAAAATAGAGTGGAGGTGATGATGAGAACACGACCAAGGCTTCAAAGGCTGATGATAATGCATTCATGATGGTTATTTACTGGAAATTGGTTCATTTTTTTAATGAATGAGCTTAAATTCTAGGGGAAACATTTGCTCACTGCTTATGTTTAATTTTTAACGAGCTTGAACTCCACATAAAAACTGCTCGAGGTAGGTTTATTTTTTAACGAGCTTTAACCCTGCGGTAACACTGCTCGTGATAAGTTTGCATGCCCCCAGCATAATAACGCAAATCGAGGTGCATGCCCCCCAAGCTTCATTGCATTCATCTCGGTGGTTGGAATGAAGGTTTTCCTTCGAGATATTCGAAAGACTCGACTTTGATTTTACGAGATCGTAATCAAATACTCGATTTGGAAAGGGAGTCGTTTCATTTTTTAATGAGGTTGACACAGTAAAAGAACTATCCTCGTGACTCCTTGTTTCATTTTTTAACGAGGTCAACACGAGATAAGAACCATCCTCAAAATCCACCGTATTTACAGTATTTGATAGAAAATCAAAAACTGAAGGATGATTAAGGTTGCTGGAATAATCTTCGTGGTAATCCGGAAAATGGGAGCGATGGTGGTAATCTTCCCACGGTGCCTCTCCTATCATCATTGATTGAATGATTCCTTTGTCTGTATAATGTACATGCGACCAAGGATCTGAAGAAGTGCCATATTCCTTAGACTTATCTATCCAAACACTCGATGAGTGTTGATTTGGGTTTGCCCCCCAGGCCAAGAAAATTCATTGCTACAATATTTCTAAAATGGTGATGATCCATGCTGACAAAATGTTTAGAAATCTTCTGAATCCATTAGATATAGAAGATTTCATATTGCAGGTTTCCACTATGGCCACTTCCACCAGGTTACTCGGAGGCGGTGTTGAGTCTTGAAAATGTCATTCATTTCCATTACACTTTCACTATTATGTCCATTATATAACCTCCATTTCACCTCCATTTCACTACTATGTCACCACATTCATCCCACTTTCATTATCATTGGGCCACATTTATGTTTTTCCAATATTTATTAATTCTAAGCCTTTTAAGTGAATTTGTGGTTAAAAATTAGAAAATAATGTGCATATGCTTATACCTAACAAATGGGTTGAGATTGTTGACATGTGTAGGTTGAAAGGAGGCTTCTAGAAGACCCTTATGTGGCATCCCAAGGCCAAATTCGAATTTGAGTGGAAAGAATCATGGGATCATGAGGATATGTGTCACATCTCCTAATTGTATTGTAACTCTAAGAAGACATGTGTCTTATCAGTTCCTATTTTGATTAGGACTCTAAAGGTAGAGGGAGAGATTCATGGACTCTCATTAATGAGATGGCTTATCATCTTTTAGTATAAATAAGAGATCTATCTCCTTCATTTGTTAGCTTGTTAGTCTTTTAGCTTGTTTATGATTACTCCCCATAGGCAGATTGAGTTGAAGGGTAAAGGATCAGAACAGGGGTTGAAGTAGTGTGATTAGTTAAATCTTAGTTTCCTTTTATGCAATTTAATTTCCTGCAATTTAGATATCATATTACTCAGCTTGTTTATGATTACTCCCCATAGGCAGATTGAGTTGAAGGGTAAAAGATCATAACAGGGGTTGAAGTAGTGTGATTAGTTAAATCTTAGTTTCCTTTTATGCAATTTAATTTCCTACAATTTAGATATCATATTACTCAGCTTGTTTATGGTTACTCCCCATAGGTAGATTGAGTTGAAGGGTAAAGGATCAGAACAGGGGTTGAAGTAGTGTGATTTAGTTGCTTTTCTTTCAGTCTTTGAGTTGCTTTAAGTTCAGTTTTTACTTTCTTTTTCATACAGCAGCAAGGATACTGGGCTTCATAGTCACTAGCTCATTGATTGGTTGTTGCATTCCATTTTGATTGAAGTAGTTGCATATTTACACTTTTGTTCAAGTATTAATTCCATCAATAACATCTTTTGAGATCTTTTGAAGTGCTAAAGTTTTGGAAGTTACCATTAGGGACATAGGCCTTAGGCCTTGTCTTGAAATCTCTATCCATACTTGTCCTTTAAAAGTATTCTTAAGACCTTCGAATAGGATTTCCATTTGCATTAGACACTTTAGGAAACCAACAAAAACAAAACCCCAAAACAAAATAAAATCTATAAAACAACGAAGTAATAAAAAGGTTAACTAAGCACATATGGTGCACCACACTTCATCAGTTTACGGTACCCGGATTGATAATTTATGTAGAGCAATTTAAGACGTTCAATTGAATAGACATTTTGGGGCCGTTGTCGGGGAAGTGTAATTAGGAGACCTTATTTCTTACATCTAAAAAAAAATTAATAATTCTTGAGTATGCTCTCCTCTTGCACTTAGTGTGATCTGGAGGATCAGAAAAAGGATTGTTATGTAAAAAAAAATTAATAATTCTTGAGTATGCTCTCCTCCTGCACTTTGTGTGATCTGGAGGATTAGAAAAAGAATTGTTATAAAAAAATAAAAAAAATAAAAATAAAGAGGAGACAAAATAAACTTCATCATTTCAATTGATTCAAATAAAATATAAAAAATAAAAAATAAAAAAATGAAACTCAACTGCTTTGATAGGTTCAAATTGTCCAAAATTGACTGGTTATGGTTTGTAGTGGTCCTCAAAAAAACTGTATCCTGTTTTAATAAGGTTTTGCAACTTAGCTGCGGAAAGTGCCTTGATTCTTCAGCCAGTTGAGAATTCCGCAACTGTTTCAAGGTTTAGCAGGTTACAAGCGTCCAATGAAAAAACCGACCACATGGGCATCTCCAGAATTTTCCCGACATGGATCCTATCCTAGTCACCCAGCTCAGATCGATGAAAACCCAGCCTAGGACCTCAGTTAAAGTCTTGTTTTTAGCATGTTTTTCTTGAAGTATTTGCTGCCTGAAATTGAAAATCATGAATCCTTTTTATAAAATTTTATAATTTCAGAGAAGAAAAAAAAAAAGAAAAACAATCTATGGCTATCTTGAATCCTAGCTTTCACTGTGGCTTCAACAAAAAAATCTGTCTCCCTGATCAAGCTTTGGCCTGAAACAAACCTGCAACATAAAAAAAATGCACTGTATATATGAAAGAAAAAAAAACCAAGGGATCGAATGTTAAACGATTAGGCAACAATGAGGAGGTGAATGCAAATTTGTAGAATCCATGTTAACTCCATCAAGGGGCCTCGACATTTCTTTTTAGAGGCTGAAATTTATTTCAGGTGTTGAGCTCCTTGTTTGAAGACTGAATCATGCATTTTTGGAGATAACACTCCAGGTGTGTCACTTCCTCTAAAGCTAAGTTCCATGCCCTGTCTCTCTTCAGCGTGCACCTCAAAGCACCCTTTCTAATCCATAATCAAATCTGCAGGCGAGGTACATCAACATCCAAAGTAATCCATCTGAGAGAGAAATAGAGAAAGAAAAAGCTCTTCGAGGGAGGGGTAGCTTGTTAGATGGGAGACTATCGTGTCTGCTTCCGCTGGCCCTGTAATCCTATCAATTAAGCCAATCAATCCTGTTTTTCCTTCCTACCCATGCCATGCCATTTATCAATACGCAACAAGATGTGTGTACTGTTCTGTGCATTCTTTTTTTTTTGGACTGTCAGCATAATCAACTTGTGGACTGTTCACTCCCGCTCCGTGAAGGTGGACCACCATTAGTGACAAGCACAACTAAGGCAATTACGCAGCAAATCAAACCAGAAGGCCGAATGCAACAATTTGTAATAATGCAGAACAGTAAAAAATGTTAACTCAGGAAAAACGCAAAACACTGAAAAAATTCAAACTTTGAGAGCACGATTTGGCAAAGTGGTGACGAATTTTAAAAAACTAAAACATGGGTTTTTTTGCCAGCTAGGTCAATTAAATAACCCAGAAACCGTTTGAAGATATTCACGGCGGTTTGGGAGAAATTTGTGGTTCTTTGGAGCGCATTTTTGATTGCCGCGTGAAAAAAAACGGAATTTGAGTTAATTAACTGATAGTTTGATGTGTGATTCAATTCGGCGTGCCTGAGGAAGGTAATTGTAATTGGAAATCAACTGTATGTTGGCACCTACTCTACCACATCTTCCACTCTTTGCCACCACGTCTCCTGCCTTTTTATTGCCACCTGTTGACAACAATCCTAATTGAAGACGACTCTCCATTACGTGAACCAATGCAAATTGATCTGGCAATTTCAATCGAACTTCACTACTCCGCTCCATTCCTACCACTTGTTCTCTGTTTCTCCATTTACCATCACTGGATTTTTCTCCATAAAACCATGTCAATTCCCCGCTAACACATAATGAATTTTCTTCATCCATCATTCACGCAGACGAATTGTTAGAACAAGAAGGAAAGAATGAGTCTGTTGTTGAGGGTAGAACCGAAAGGGCCCAAGTTTATGGAAGGGCTGGATGGTTATGGTTATAGGTTGTTTATCAAACTATAGTTGAAGTTTTGTTGCTCAGAAGTCTGATATAACTGCTACAACAGTGTAATTTTCGAAGCTTGGTTCTGAAAATAAATCCTCATACACTCAAAGGCTCAATAAGTATTATCTTGTTTATTTCTCAAGTGAGATTCTGGGATTGTTTGCATGCTAATGGTGGGCTGATCTGAATCATATCAAAGTCTGGTGCATTATAATGGTATTCTTGAAATCATTGGTTTTCGTTTGACTTTGAAAATAATCTATCATTTCTGCATACTAGCTCTTGCATATTTGCACTCTTGCATAAGCATCTTTTTTATATTCGAAGTGCTCTAAAATTGTTCCCATGCCTAATTGCTAAATAACCAAAAGATTAAATTCATCTTCAAGGTTTATGATTCAGAAGGCAGTAGGAAAATGACACTTCGGGTATATTAAAAATAAAAAAAAATTAAAAAAATGAGCAGCATAATAGTAGTTACCCTCGTATTCCATTTTCATCACTAAAACTATTTTGCTCCATATTCCATTACCATTCACAGAGTTCCTACATGCAGACAATGAAAAAAATTCAAAATTGATGATTGACTGTTTCAGCCACTTTCTGCAGCTGGTTCAACTTTCCGCAGCTGTTTTGTTAAACTCTAGGTTGCAGGTGTCATCAAGCAAAACAAGCCACATGGGTAGCTGGGGGAATGTCAGTACATGGATGATGTCCTATTCATTTGATCAAATTTGATGAAAAAGACCCCGGTCAAAGGGAATTCAAATTGTGTGTTATCAATAAGTCGCCACACTGAATCGCTGCATGTCAAGGAAAAAAAAAAAAAATTGAATCAATGAAATGAATAAGTTATTTGCTCACTTTTTTGAAGGTATTGATTAATTTTGGACTGATGATAAAATATGAATGGCTAACTTTTTATTCAAGATTTTTAGCTACAGAAACTGTGCACATTCCGCAGCTAAAGTCCAATTCCGCAACTGTTCTCCAATTCCGCAGCCAGAAAAACCTCATTGTTCAAATCAGCCTAACTTTTTCATACAAAATCAGATTTTGATGATTTAAGTACCATTGGAAAGATCTCAATAAGATCTACACAATGAGAAATCCATCATTTGAGTTTGAAATGGAAAATAATGAAATAAATTGCTGAAAAGAAGCAACATCAACTTGAGGCACTAATTCCAAATCAGGTATAAATTCTTTTGATTTTTCCTTTGAAGAACTTGTTTCACTAATACAAATTCTTAGTTTTGTGTGTAAATATCATAACTAGAGAGATTGGCCTTCTCTCTCCTTTGATAATCTTATATTCCATTGCAGAAGAATTATTAGTTTTTTTTGCAGGTTCCAGGAGGAAGGACAAATGACTACAAGAGAATGGTGTCTCTCTAAGAGACCAATTTATTTCATAAGAGGATGATCAGCAACAAAGAGGAAATATGTTGATGCAAAATCAGATCCAAACACTTGAAAAACTTTCAGATACTATTGTCTCCATCACATCCATACTTCATAATAAACCATTCACCCCATTCCACTCCATACTTTCCACTTACATTCACATACACTTTCCATCTCTTTTTGTCCATTCATAACCCACAAATAAAAGCAAGAGGCTCATTCATATGCTTATTGCCCATTGCCATTTCTACTCTCCATTGCCATCTTCCATTTTCATCTTCTATTTCCTATCATTTTCATTCCGCAAATAAGCCCTGCTTCAATGCAAATTATTGAGTTATAGTCCTTTGAGTCTAAGTTCTTTGTAAAAACACCTTGAGGCTTGCATGCCTTAATGGCAAGTCCTCATGCTGACAACCAATGGGAATACATTAATGTCCCTTGTTCATTAGATCTTCTAGGTGACTCGACATCAACAAATTCATTCGTACCTAGCAAGATGTGTTTGGGCATCTTGACTCTCATTGTCATCAATGGTGAGAGTTCTCGTGCTGACTAATGGCATCCATTAATGGCCACTAAGCCAACAATTTCCTACTATGTTCGACATCAGAACATCTTTTCACATAGTAGGAATTGTGCCAATGAGTTTTGAAGACATGAAGACTATTATTTTCAGCATTTTGGAGCAGATTCAGCAAGTTTTAGTAGAAACAATAAAAAGTCATCTTATCTCTCTATACATGACTCCTCTTGTTCAACCACTTGAAGAAGAATATGATCAAAATTTTTTAGCCACCACACATACAACTCATCCATTCCAAAGGGTAAGTGAAGGTACGTCATTTTCTAACTTTTGACCATAGAATTCCATAAAAAGCTAGAATGATAATTGTTGGAAAAACATTTCTCTTCCTCATTTCATAAAATTGCAAATACCATCAGTTGGGGGGGGATTACATTCATATTCATATCTTGCCATGTCCATATCATATTCAGGAGCCCACATACTTCCAACATATACTTATTATTACATTGCTATTATGAGCATACAATGACTTTTGAAAAAGTGCTTAAATGATAAATTGGATACAAACAAAATCATGGTTGTCACACAAGAACCAACCATCATGCAATCCAATAAAGATATACTTTGCAAAAATAATCAAAATATCATTATGCAAAGTTTAAAGATCAAAATAGAAGGCAACAACAAAAAATGGTTATAACACAAGAACCAACCATGTTGCAATTCAAGTGAAACACTTTGCAGGAATGTGAAGTTATCAAATGATATCATGCAAAGTTAAGCCAAATCTCAAGGATCAAAAGAGTTAATGTAATATATATTGCATGAGGACATGCAATAGCTTCAGTTGGGGGGTATGTTGAGTCTTGAAAATGTCATTCATTTCCATTACACTTTCACTATTATGTCCATTATATCACCTCCATTTCACCTCCATTTCACTACTATGTCACCACATTCATCCCACTTTCATTATCATTGGGCCACATTTATGTTTTCCAATCTTTATTAATTCTAAGCCTTTTAAGTGAATTTGTGGTTAAAAATTAGAAAATAATGTGCATATGCTTATACCTAACAAATGGGTTGAGATTGTTGACATGTGTAGGTTGAAAGGAGGCTTCTAGAAGACCCTTATGTGGCACCCCAAGGCCAAATTCGAATTTGAGTGGAAAGAATCATGGGATCATGAGGATATGTGTCACATCACCTAATTGTATTGTAACTCTAAGAAGACATGTGTCTTATCAGTTCCTATTTTGATTAGGACTCTAGAGGTAGAGGGAGAGATTCATGGACTCTCATTAATGAGATGGCTTCTCATCTTTTTGTATAAATAGGAGATCTCTCTCCTTCATTTATTAGCTTGTTAGTCTTTTAGCTTATTTATGATTACTCCCCATAGGCAGATTGAGTTGAAGGGTAAAGGATTAGAACAGGGGTTGAAGTAGTGTGATTAGTTAAATCTTAGTTTCCTTTTATGCAATTTAATTTCCTGCAATTTAGATATCATATTACTCAGCTTGTTTATGATTACTCCCCATAGGCAGATTGAGTTGAAGGGTAAAGGATCAGAACAGGGGTTGAAGTAGTGTGATTTAGTTGATTTGCTTTCAGTCTTTGAGTTGCTTTAGGTTCAGTTTTTACTTTCTTTTTCATACAGCAGCAAGGATACTGGGTTTCATAGTCACTAGCTCATTGATTGGTTGTTGCATTCCATTTTGATTGAAGTAGCTACATATTTACACTTTTGTTCAAGTATTAATTCCATTAATAACATGTTTTGAGATCTTTTGAAGTGCTAAAGTTTTGGAAGTTACCATTAGGGACATAGGCCTTAAGCCTTGTCTTGAAATCTCTATCCATACTTGTCCTTTAAAAGTATTCTTAAGACCTTAGAATAGGATTTCCATTTGCATTAGACACTTTAGGAAACCAACAAAAACAAAACCCCAAAACAAAATAAAATCTATAAAACAACGAAGTAAGAAAAAGGTTAACTAAGCACATATGGTGCACCACACTTCATCAGTTTACGATACCCGGATTGATAATTTATGTAGAGAAATTTAAGATGTTAAATTGACTAAACATGCGGTAGGGAAAAAGTACCCATTAAAGCAGGGTCTTTTAGGAGGCCTACTCCAATATTTTGAAGCGAATGATTGATTCCATGGATCATTGGAATGCTTCCCGTAACTTGTGAACTATTGGGGAGAAATGTTTGTTGGTCGACGATTGTAATTCCTCCTTGAAAGGGAAATGTAATCTTTCTGAAGTATGTCGACACAACTGCAGTCATAGCATAAATCCAGGGCCTTCCTAGTAGGATGTTGTAATCGAGGTTTCCATCGATAACCTCAACATCAATTTCTACTGTTTTGACCCCCAGTTCAACTCGCAAGTTACTTAAAATCCCGTATGGAGTGTATGATCGTCCATCAAATGCTTTAACTTCATTGACAATCTCGACAAGGGTGGTGAGCCCAAATTTTTCCAGCAACTCATCGACATAATACATGTAGATGCCCCCTCATCAATAATTGTTCGATGAACAGTTTTGTTGAGGGCTTTCACCTGAATAAGGAAAGCTAGTTGAGCTGGTAACTGAGGGTCATATCCTTTATGATCAAAGGCCACAAGATTGAAATCCATTGGGTCAATCCCACCTATTGCTGATAATAAAGCTTGCTTTTGGGAGGGGCAATTTTGCGATACCTCAAGTGTCGACATAGCGGACGACGATTGGGCCATGTCCCCTACTATATTATAATGCTATGCTTCTCTAGCACGAGGATTAAATGTCGATTTGTGTACTACTCCCTTTGGCGGCTTTATCGTTAGCTCAGGAATGATGGGTGGCACAACTTCAATTGAAGTTTTTGTTGAACTACTAGGTTGATCATTAGCCTTGTTGTTTGACAGCTGTGGATTCCCGTAATCTTTATTCCTTGTCGATATCAAAACATCATTTTTCTGTTTTGAAATGGACAACATAAGCACTTGGGATCAGGAAGCATTTTGATTAGAAACCAGTTTGGTTCCCGGGTTTGGAAATAGATCAATCAATACCGCTGAGGTTTTTGAACTCTTGAAGAGTTTCTTAACTTCAGCTTTATGTGGACAATCTCTCGTCCGATGATCCTCATCGCATATCTGACACCCCGCAGGGGGTTTCCTTTGCCCAGAAGGGTTTGCAGAAAGTTTTTCAGGAGATGACTCATCCTGCTTCTTCTTTCTCCCTTTCCTTTTCTTCTTGCCTCCTGGTTTCTTGGTTTCTTTGCCTTTGTCAGTTGACACGACATTAACCTCCGAGGCTAGAAGTTCCTTATTTGCATTTTGACCTGAAATCTTACGGGCTTTTTAAGATGTAGCCTTTGTCGATTTTGTGCTTGTCGTACCAATCACGCCATCGTCGGAATGAGAGTCTTTGTTTGATTTAGGAGAAGGAGGAATGGAAAATTCTGGTCTAGGAGCATCAGGGATTTTATCGTAGAGCATGCTAGACTGAGTATAGATCAAGTCTAAATATTGTGCGCGAGCAATGACTTGCTCTTCAGTGACGATTCCTCCTTTTGCCACATATTCCGTAATAGAAGGTAATAAAGACTTAATAAAACATTCAACAAACAGCTGATCAGGAATGTATGTTTTTACCATTATATGATGACGTCACCACTCATGAATATGATCGGATATGTGAGTGGCTGTCGTTTGTTTGAAATTGGTAAGAAGTTTTGTTCTCGTTTCGTACCTTATGGGTAACTGAAAATGGGTTAAAAAGGTTGTGGCTAGGGTACTGAAGTTATCAAATGAAGCTCTAGGTAATTCGATATACCATTTTGCTGTCGGACCAGTTAACATTCTCTGAAAAAGGTGAAGCCTAATCGAATTATCATTTAGGGTGTTTGATGAACACCACAGATGAAACGTTATCACATGATTCGACGGGTCTTCACCCCGATTTCCATTAAATTTAGGAATATCTGACAGAATTTTATGTGGAATCGCTGGCCACCAAGGGGTGTAAGCAATTGGATCATTCGTCAGCCAGTTTAGATCTGGTAATTCTAGAGTTGCTACAAAGGGAAATTGTTGATTCAGGTTAGGTGAAGCATACCCAGGATAAGATGGAATCGCCTGAGCAGTGGGTCTTTGCATACCAGGATAACGTATTTGATGCTGGTAACTTTGATAAGGTTGATGGGCATAACCATTATAGTATGGTTGTTGATAACCGCTTTGGAAATGCGGTTGCCCATTACTTACAAAGACTTGTTGCTCAGGTCCTTAATATGATTGTTGTAATTGCAGTTGTTGAGATTGAACCAACCATGGTTGTTGGACCATTTTCTGTTGTCCAATACTAGATGATTGACCAAGATGTGGAGTCATAGTACTTGTTTGAGCCTAAGTCGCTCCAGATAAGGAGGCACTAACCTGAGGTTGTGATTGAGTCATTGAGACAAGAGGTTGTTGTATTGCAACCTGAGAAACTTGGGGTTGACATACAACAGGTAGGGCTTGTACTTGCGATGCAGTGACCAGGTATAGTGGGAATATTCGACATAGGGTGGACTGGTTGATTTGAACATACAACCCTTGGTTTCTGAGGCAGTATTGGTACCCAACCACTGGATGTAATTCTAGTTTGACCTGAAATTTGTTGTAAACTCCCATATGGTTGTTCTATGGGAGGGAACAATTTAAAGGCATACTGCCCTCCATATGGTGCCAATCTAGTACTTAAAGGGTAGATTGGCCTTTGAAGACATATTGGATCAATTTTTTGAGTTTCAACATAAGAAATACCAGATGATAATACGGATGAAGAAATAGGAACTGACCATGTCGTCGAAACAGTCCCTGATTGGACTCCGGCTTGTTGTTGATAACTTGCTGGGACAAATGGTATACCGGTGAACATCGTTGGAGTAGCAGCAAGAAGCTCTGTCGCTGCTGTGTCGGATGACACAGTCCTGGATGTCGACGGTTGTTCAGACATATCTAGTCTATCCAAAAGATTTTCTAGTGATTTTGATTGACTTTCTTCCACGATTGTGGATTACTCAATCAACTCAAAATAAAGGGGAAATGTGTTTCCAAATTAAATGAATTTAGACGCTTTGACACAACTTGTTTTTTCAATTTTTAAGAGTCGAGAAAAAACAAAATATGACTCTAGTCGCCTTCGATTTTTAATGAGCTTGAAGTGACAAGTGCTCAGATGGACCTTTTCCTTTAAGGAGTCTGAAAAGGAATGAAAGAGACTACTCTGGAAATCTAGACAGAGGGATTACCAAACCAATCGCAAAACTGCAGAATACTTTTTTACGGTACGGCAGTCAATCTTCCTGAATGTTGTGTTTAGTGAATTACGATCGATAGGGCAGCAGACACAGCTTCCTATGGATAAAGGATATAGCCTATTGTGGTTTCCAAATATATACTCGACAGTACGTGGGAGCACAAGTCCGTACTGGCACTTGTCATCTCAAAGTGGAGGAATCACCCAACCAGCAATGAGAACAATAGTTACCAGGCTTTACGACGCTGGAATACGTCTCTAGCCTAGACTTCTAAATGTTGTGCGTTAGGTTCCAAAGCGTTTTTAGATTCATTAAATTTATTTTACAGTTGATCTCGTTTAAGAAATTTTCCTTTCAGGTTTACCGCGTGATGTAGATATACAATTCCTAAAATGCAATTTAAGATGATAAACAATTGTTTAATCTTCTTTTTGCAATGAAAATCCTAGCTACTAAGGAAAGAGAGATGGTATTCTTTCAACATAGAGCAGAGAGCACACACTATATGCAGTATCCTGAATCCAACCAACAAACAATCTAAATGCAAATGCACATTCATGTATTTGTTTTCAGCCTTCTTAATGTGAGAATGATAAAAATAAAGCTAAGCACAAATCTGAATTATTTTTTAAAGTGACATTACTAACAAGTTTCTTTTCAAGAAAAAATGAAGACAATGACGACACTTTGTGATTCGGAATGGAAAACTTGCTTTCGACACTTGAAAAACTACTAATTCAAATCAAATACAAGAGTAACAGTGTAATTGACTATCAAGAACAATCAGATTCTCTTCTATGACTGAAAACGACACTTGCGACACTTCCAAATCAAGAAACGACAGTTCAATTACGCTACTTCTTTGTAAAAGAGAACTGAAAATGGCTCACAATACATAAAAACATTTGCAGTTCTTTGCACAATGGAGGTGGAATAATGGCAAGGAAGGGGGTTTCCAACAGAGGTATACTGACTACAGATAGCAAAACTCCCGAATAGAGCTGAAAAGAGTGAAAAATCCAAAGTCTGGAGGCAAAATTAGCCCTTTCTGATCAGCGCACCTATTACACAGGGATTCCAGTATGCATCCCACCTACAGCACATGGGAAGTGCAATGCATACTGATATCCTTGAAGAGAGGGTGCGATGGTACAGTGCGAGACTTTTAATCTAGTTCTTGATCACAGTTCAGGGCTTTAGGCCGAGCAAGTGATAATCAGTAAATAAATCACAGGGGTGGATCTAAGGAGGTTACTAGAGCCACCACAAGGGCAATTAGAGAGCTTGTAAATCGATTGTTCAGTTCATGAACAAAACCCAGAGACAGACTGAAGCAGCATTGATCTACTTTTCACTTGCATAGCAAATGCAGTTCGAAGGCTAGTTGGCTTGACTTCAGGCTCCGTCTATAAGTTTATAAAGCAAACAAATATAGACAAACAAACAATCTATTCGCTCCCCAGCGGAGTCGCCATTTTGTTATCGGGAAATCTAGTGTCTATGTAGAGCTGCTAGTCCCACTAAGGCTGGTAGCTACCTTAGAAACAAACAAACTAAAAACCATTTTCGTTTTCCTTTATAAAAATTAGATAAGAGGGGAACAAAGGAGACCAACCTCTGTCTTGCGCTTGGTTCCTTGCTTGATTCCTCTCCCTTCTGATATATCTTTGCCACTCGCTTCCTCGTCTACCTAGCTTCAAAGAGCACCTGTAGAATCAAAGCAGAATAACACTATCCAGGAAGAGAGATCTATTATCATAAACAATATAGGACTAGATATATATTGACCACACAAATTCATATATCATCACATACAAGAATGTGGAGGAAAACTTGAATAGCTTTATTAATAATCAAGAATAGCAAAGAGGATTACAACTAATTGTTCTGACCCAGCGTCATCCTCTCGGCAAGAAAGCCCTTCTTCACGTCATGAAAAGCTTAGATCACCCAACACTATGATGTTACACCAAGAAACCAGCAGCACTTCCTTACAAGATACAAAATTCCAGCCTCCAACCCCTGGATCTCTAGGATGAGAGATCTATATATAGATATTTGCAGAGGTGTGAGTTAGCTCTGGGTTTTTGATTAGTGTCTTCTCTTTGATAGTTCTTGATTCCACTTGGAGATCTCATTGATCTCTTACTCATCCTTGGGCAATTCTGAGAGGCAAGTGTCACAGGAGAAGTTTCTGGAAGATTCCATGATCATCCACCTCGCAAACTGTCTTCGCCACTTGTCTATTCTCGCCCATCGCACCCCATAGAAGGGCTTTTCAGTATGCATCGCACCTCCCGTGTGCATTAGGTGGGATGCATCGCACTTTGACCATGGAGCAGGTGAGATGGTCTAGTTTTGACTAGTTCCGAATAGTTTTTCATGGAGAACTTCTGGGAGATGATGTAATCATCTGACCTTGTTCTTTTAGGGGTTGGAACAACACTTTTAGGGACTTAGGAGCCCTTGGTTTATGGACATGTTTGATTGGGGTTGCAGTGCCCAAAAATGTCTATAACACTTTCTTCTTACCGCTTCCCGTCGATAGGGTAGCATCGTCATGAGCTACAGAGGATGATGAGGGATGAGCCAGATCATGAGACCATACTTCTAAGATCTGAGGAATGCCAAGGCAATCACGAAGAAGATGGTTTCCCTTGCATAATTTACAAGGAAACTTAACCTTCTGCGAAGGAGCAGAAAGTGTCACAATTGGTGACGTACTTGGAACATGAGCGGCACAGGTGACCTCGCGCTTATTGGACTTCTTCTTCTTCTTCTTATTCTCCTGGTTACTAGATGTGAAACTTTCACCAAGCAAAGGAGGAGATGAAGGTGAAGAAACAGGGGAAGAAGGCGCAAGCTCAACCTTGGAATCAATGTGTCTTGGTTCGGACGAAGGAGATGGTGGAATAGGAGTCATGACACTCAGGACCACCGGAGTTGAAAACAACCAAACGAGCAAACCAATGGTTAACCCAGGCAAAGACAATTTTACCATATACGGAGCATCGACATTTCCTTGATCGTAATGGTCAAGAGGATCTCTCGAGTATTATTTTATACTTTTTCAGGCTTGAGGGACCCAAATCTACGAAAAAGGACCCCCCTAGAGTTTTTTTCTCTGTGTTTTTTTCAAACTCTCTAAGCATGAAAAAGACTCCGAGTTTTACCTATGTCGGACTCGTTAAACCCTGACGACATTGGACTTGTCACCATGACGAGACTCGAGCTTCTTCTCCCTAGGGCTCATTAAACTATTACTAGGTTGGATTCGACCGAAGGTCGAACTTATATTACAAGCATATGCTATCCCCTTTAAGTGTGTCTTCAAAAAATAATGAGGGTACTCACCAGTAATGGTGGGGGAAATTTGGAAGTCATCATTGGTTATCGACGGCAGCTAGTCACTCTTGAACATCAACACCTTTTTGCTTCTTGTTAGTTTGGAATATCCACACATTGTCATTTGACCTTCTGTGGTTCTGGGTTGCCATTTTGCCTCATCCCATTTGATCCGTGTTACCTCCATTAAGTCTCTGATCCCTTGGTACCAAAATGTTGCCACCTTCTAGAGTCGTGTCGCCGATATGTTCAAGAGTATAATCCTTCTGCAAGTTACACCCTTACCTTCTCCTCTGATACTCTGTTTCACCATCTACCACTTGTTCCTTGTCTCGTGTCATTGATGGGAGAAACATTATGGCCCTCCTGCGATAGATCATCTACTGTCGACACTAGCTCATTATCCAGGAGATGGATCTAGAGATCCCTTTTGGTACCATGGAACTTGCATGCCTCAATGACAAGTTCTTCACGCCTAATGACAGACTTTCCTCATTGGTCTTCGATTGGGTGATTCCACGGGTGTTCAACTTTCAGCTCATTTTTCACACTTAGCGGATTGTACTAGACAGTACCTTGAGATCCATTGGCATTATTGGTGGTTTCTCTCACACTTGTTAATGGTTTACATCATTCTGGATTTAAGACTTCTGTGGTTAATATCTTCTTTAGTAACTGGAGAACCCACAGTAAAAACCATTTTTCTGTCAATGTTTCAAATCCCAATAGGGATCCATCATCAGGACTATTATTGAGAGTTGATAGAAGAAGAGCTTGATAGCAAGATATAAATAGTTATGAGGTAAGTTGTTTTGATTTAAGGAAAAAGTTGAAGGTCGACTGTTTAATAATTAATATAATCGAAATATTTAAGTTTTTTAATTTAATTAGGTTTATTTAAATTTTTTTCATATAATATTAATTTCTGATGATAAATTAACATTAATAATAAATAGTAAAGGTGAAATATCTTAGTAAAATATTTTATCTCTTAATAATTAATAATATTTTTAATAAATAATAATTTTGTATATAATAATTTGAAATAATTTATAATAATAATTTCTTGTAGTTAAATTTATTAATAATCTAAAAAATATAATTGATAATAATAATTTAATAATTTATGATAATTAATAAAAATAAGAATAATAATAATAAATAGTAAGTATTATAATTGTTATAAATAATTATTGTTAATAGTTATTTATAAGTAATAAATAATAGTAATAATTAATAAGTGTTATGTTATACTAAATATTAATAATAATGAGTTAATTTATTAAAATTAATGAGATTATTTATTAATTTGAATATTAATTAGATTATTCTAGGGGTTAATTGGATTTATTCTTAATTTTATGAATTAATGATAATACTAATAGTTTATAATCTATAATAATAATCAGTGATAATTAATGATAATGCCTTGAGTTTGGCTAAAAAAAAAGGAAAATACCTATTGAGGGCAAATCCAGGAAGCATTGGAGGTCATAATTTCTTTGATTAGGGGAAACCAGCTGCTACTGATCTCGATGCCATTGTCCCTATTGAGATTATGCAGATGTTTCATAATCTCAAGAGCCTCTCTAATTTTTCGCCTATGATGATGTTCTTCTCTTGCGACAATTGAGGCATTTTCCATGCAAAGATGGTGCCTAGTTTTAGAGGAGTGCTCTGCCAGGGCCGAGGTACAAGATCTATCATTCCTGATATCTGCTACATGTTCTTTTAGTCTTGTTTGCAAGGAATGACCTGTTTCACCAATGTAACTTTTCCCACAGGAACGATCTATTTTATAAACTCCTTTAAGTTGGTGTCTATCAATATTATCCTTGACAGACCTCATACTATGTCTAATGGTTTTGGGAGCCGAGACCTGAGTGATTATGTCCTTCTTTTTTAGGATTCTTGCAATCTTGTCTGTTACACCTTGAATATAAGGTAGAAACACTTTCCCACCCTGAGGTTGGTCTTGAGCTTCCAGCTCTTGAGATAGCACCCTTCTTTCAGCCCTTTCTATGGCCATCCTAATTTCTTTTTCTTTGTAGCCTATATTTTTAAAAATTGATACTAAATGCTTCTTTTCTTCATCTAAATGATCAGAATCAGAGATTCTAAGAGCTCTAATAGCCAGAGTGTTCAAAACACCAAACTTTTGGGATGGGTGATGGTGGGAGTCTGCATGAAGGTAGCTCTCTGTGTGGGTTGACTTCCTAAAAACCTTATGCCCTAAGGAACCATCCTCTTTTCTAATGATAAGAATGTCTAAAAAAAGGATCATCATGTTTTCTTCCACCTCCATGGTGAATTTTATTTCAGGGGAGATAGAGTTAAGGTGAATCAAAAAAATTTCAAGCTCTATTTTTCCATGAGTCCATTTTATATTTGTGTCATCTACGAATCGTTTCCACCAAGCTGGTTTCAAGGGGTATGAATCAAGTGCCTTCTCTTCGAAATATTCAATGTAAATGTTGTCCACAATTGGCGAGAGGGGTGATCCCATTACCACTCCAGATGTTTGCTCATAGTATTCACCTTGGAAGGTGAAAAAAGTTGATTGTAAATAAAACTTGGCTAGTCTCGCAGTTTGGGGATCAGTAACATCTTTTATAACCTGAATGGCTTCATCAAGAGGAATCTTGGTGAATAGGGATACTACGTCAAAGCTCACCAGTATGTCATCCTGGTTCATCCTTTCATCTCTAATAAGTTTCACAAAGTCATGAGAGTCTTTAATGAAAGAATTAGTGTTCCCGACAAGAGGCCTAAGGATCTTGGAAACATATTTAGCGAGTTCATAGGTTGGGGAGCCAATGGTATTAACTATTGGTCTAAGATGAATGCCTTCTTTATGGATTTTAGGTAAACCATAAATTCTTGGGATAGTTTCACAAATAGGGGTTAGCTTTTTCTTTAATATTTCCTCGAGGTTGGATTCTGAAATGGTCTTTTTTACCTCTCTCATGATTTTGGGAATGGGATTTTTGCTAAGTTTTTTATAACTACCACAGGCTAGGTGTTCATTCATTTTAGAGACATAGTCTTCTTTGTCTAAGATTACTGCTGCCCCACCCTTATCAGCCTTAAGAACTACAATTTTATCATTATTTCGAAGGGCCTTAAGAGCAAGAAGTTCTTCTTTCCTTAAATTACTTTTGGGAGTTTTTGATTTTCTCATAATGAGGGAAATTTCTTGCCTTAATGTTTCCTTGTCTTCAAGAGATAGGTTATTGATCCCATCCTCTATACTACAGATGATATTCTCAACAGGTATGTTTTTAGGGGCAACTGCAAACCCTAATCCTTTGTTGAGAACACTCATGACATCTGGACCTAATTCTTGAGAAGATAAATTAACCACTTTTCTTCTGGGTTTTATATCCTTTGAAGAATTTTGGTTTTTACCCAAATGACTTCTTTCATCAGGTTTAGTTTCAAAAGTGTTGGCTCTACTGATGTCACTAGTATTCTTGAGTCCTGTAGACTGGAAGCCTGGATCTTGATGACTGCCTGCCATTTGTTGTTCATTATTGATGCTTCAGCTATTCATGTTTCCCAGTTCAATACAATCTTCCTTCTCCCTATCCCATATTTCAGACTCATTGGTCTTGTTGAGTGAAGAAATAATTCTGTTATTGACCTATTGTAGGTTGCTTATGCTGTTCATCATTTCGCTGCCTGCGTTTATTAAATTATCAATGATGCTGCTAACACTCGGCACTTCAATTCTAACCGATTTCGTTTCATAGGTTTCATCGTTTGATGTTTTCGATTGATTATTTGTTTTTCTGTCCGCTATTACATATACGGTGTTGATTATTTCCCTGGCCTACAAACTGTTGCCCATGCTTCTTATGCTACTGTTCAAAATTTCAATGCTTACTGTTTCTATTTCATTGGCTACATCATTTAATGCATGATACATGCCGAAGGTACCAGATCACGCTCAATATGAAGAAAAGTTTGTTTTGTGTCCCTTTTATGGTCATGCTAGGCCATGTGGTATGTAGATAGGGCTTGATGGTAGACCCAGCAAAGATCGTGGTCATAATCAATTTGGAGGCACCAAGGAGTGTGAAACAGTTGCACGCAACATTGCGGCATACAAGATACTATAGGAAATTCATCAAGAGCTAAGATCACCGCACAAATGGAAGAACTGCTAAATAAGGATTTTACGTTCTGTTGGAATGAATAATTCCAGAAGAGCTTGGATGTGCTAAAAGAGAAAATGGTCACCGCACCAATCCTAGACTTCCTAGATTGGAAGAAGGAATTTCCTATGCATGTGGATGCGTCATGTATTGCACTAAGAGCGGTACTGACACAGGCCAGTGAAGGGGACTTGGATCACCCTATAGCGTTCGCAAGTAGGAAGTTGTCCAAAGCTGAGAAAAATTATTCCACAACAAAGCGTGAAGGATTAGCTATGGTGTACACACTCCAGAAGTTTAGGCATTACCTGTTAGGTGGACATTTTAAGATGTATACTGACCATTTCGCATTGAAATACCTGGTCAACAAGCCTGTGTTGGGGGAAAAGATATGCAGGTGGTTGTTGTTGTTCCAGGAATATGATTTTGAAGTCATTGTGAAACCAGGACGATTGAATGCAGGACCTAATCATCTGTCACGCATTGAAACTGGTGAAGAGCCTACTAATTTGGAGGAAGGACTGCCTGACGCACAGCTCTTTGCAGTGCGTGTCGTGGACAACCACTTTGAAGATATTATACACTTCGTGACAATAGGTACGACGTTGGAAGGATATACAAGCCAAAAAAATAAGGAAGTGGTGGTGCACGTGGCAGAATTTTCTGTCATTGCCAAGCACTTGTACAAATGGGATCAGATGAAATATTTTGATGTTATGTGTGAGAGTTTGAACAAAACAACATCCTCGATGAGGCTCATGGTAGAGCCATGGCAGGTCATTATGTGGGAAAAGCAACAATGCAGAAGATTCTACACGTTGGGTTGTGGTGGTTGACCTTGCATAAGGATTCAAAAGCGTATTGTAGGGCATGCGATGCGTGCCAAAGGACTGACAGGTGCTCGCACATGGATGAGCTACCATTGAATGCACAGATATCGCTACAACCCTTAGATAAGTGGGTGATTGACTTTGTAGGACCAATTCAACCTCCAGGGAAGAATACGGGTGCGCGGTACATCATCACCCCAACTGAGTACTTAATAAGATGGGTGGAGGCACAACCTGTGAAGCACTGTACAAGTGTGATAGCAAAATTTTTTATCTTTTAGTACGTATTTACAAGGTTTTCTTGTCCAAAAATTTTAATGAGCGATCATGGTACACACTTTCTTAATGAGACAATGAGCACGATGAAGGAGGAATTTCAAGTTTACCATCAGAAGAGCACGCCATATCATCCGCAGGCTAATGGGATGATGGAAGCATTTCATAAAATATTAGAGAGCACGCTAACAAAGGTTTGCAATGCTCAAAGAAATGACTAGGATGTTCGCGTGCCCGTAGTGCTATGGGCTTATGGAACGAATTGCAAGAAGTTGATTGGACAAACACCATTCATACTGGTTTATGGTGTGGAAGTTGTGATGCCGATGGAGTACATTGTACCTAGTCTATGCATAATAACATTCACAAGAATGGTAAATCACAGAGCCCTGGAGGAGAGGCTCACGCAGCTAATGGAGCTTGAATAATATAGATTTCTAGATGGATTCCATCAACAAGTTCAAAAGGAGCGCGAAAATGCATGGATGATCGGCACATCAAACTGGGCACCTTCAAGGTAAATGATTTAGTTCTATTATATGACAACAAGTTTGATAAATTTCTGGGAAAATTTTGGATGCATTAGTTGGGGCCATATGTCATCAAGGAGATTATTGATGGTGTAGCAGTTTAGTTTGTAAAGTTGAATGGAGAACCATTCCCAGGGCGAGTGAATGGAAGTCGATTGAAGCCATACACTGATGATCCAGCTAGATGAGTACATGATGGAAGCATAGTCTTATCGCTCTAGGCAGCTAAATGGGAGGCATGGGACTATAAACTACACTGCCTGGGTTGGGGAGCTGCGCAATTGGGGAACTACGCGGAATGAAGGCATGTCAGAGCGTTAGCAAAAACGCGTGGGGATCTGCACTATCCAAGAAGGGACCATGCAGGGAAGCTGCAAAGTGATGAGCCCCAAAAATGGGTAACTTATTGGGCTCATTTTGCCTATTATTCTCCATTAATCCACCATTCTTCATAGTTTATGCATGCTTTTGAGTATATTTATGTTAATTGAATGAATGAGAATAGTCACTTAACCATGAAGTCTAATACGTGCTTATTGCAAATTTTTGGACATCTTTTGGACCAAGGTCAAGCATTTATGAGCCAGTTGATAGCCAAGTATGAGGGAACAAGGCTGAGGATTTGTAGGAAGGGTGCCTCCACTAAATGGCCCCTTCCTCGAGTTCTCCACTATCAGCTCGAAGTTCAGTAGCCCACCGAAGATGATTCCCAAGGGCAGCCAAGCAGCTTTTGTGAAGTGACTGATTACTTGTAGTTTTGAGCAGCCAAGCCCCTTGAGTTAAGGAGGGTTGTTGGAGGTCCTTGTGATGATAAGTAGGAAGGCTTCCAACCTTCGTGGTTTAGCTCTTGAACAATTGTATTTTCGCACTTTAGTGCTGCTCTGCCTTTCAGCTCATTTTCAAGCTTTTGCTGTAAACCTTTTTATGACATGGTTACTTTTTTGAGTAATGGAGATCAGTTTCACTTTGCATCAACTTTGAGCTTCTTTTAGGAGGTTGTAGCTCTTGGGGTTGGGCCCAACCCAAGTGCTAGTACCTCCTTTTGTGTACTTTTATATGTTTTTGCTGCATTCCTAGAATAATTTCTACTACTTAGATTAACATATTGCTTTGTTATTTAGGTTTCTTTTTGATGATTGAAATAGCTTTTCATGATTCAAGTTGTTTTGATAGTTTGGTGAACGAAAATACCTGCAAAAGGGCCACCAAGCAATCCTTGATCTCGTCTCTCCCTCCTTGGGACCATGAGCTGAGACCAAGGCATACTTGCTGCCACAAAAGCACTGTTTTTCCTTTCCATGCAATCGCAAGTGTTAGATTTTTAGTTAGGGAAGTTGATACCAGTTGTGATGACATGCTTAGATGTATTCTTGCTCAATTTTCATAGTTGTCTTACATGATTTTCTGCCAATAAACTTCTGTCCACCATGATTTCTGGTTTTTAGTTCAGAATAGGTCAAAGTAGATCGATCTCTGATGTTTTTAGTCTTTCTTTGATTAGTTTGGAGAAATAGTGTGTAGATCACCTGTAATCCACCCCTGCCTATCCTTCCTTCCTCACACCACCTACTCAAAGCCCCAATTTTGGATTCCTTCCCTTCATTCACCACACTTTGCCAGTTTGACCTAATTTCTTCATTTTTGTGCAACATTGGTCCCTCCATTCTTGAACAAATCCAACCGTATTCATCACTCTCTAGCCTCATTTACCAAGTCCTAGTCCTATTCACAGCCTCATCCAACCTCCATTTCCACTTTCCCACCATTTTTCCTCCATCAACCCTCAAAATCCTCTCCCGGCTCTTCCTGTAGAACCCCTGTAGACTTCCTGTAGAAGATCACGTGGGCAGTTTCTCGAGATCTGCTCACTGTGAAACTCTTTGGAAGGGTGCTAGGGACCCCTTAGGCCCTCTTCTCACCTTCCCATCCTCCTGCAAGTGCCCACTCCATTTCCTTTCACCAATCAACCTTTGCACAGTCAAAAATAGTTAAAGCACATGCATAATAATTCTGCAAAATTACTCAAAAATACAAAAAGATGTTTTTTCCAGATTTTACTTCAGAAGTAGCTTAGACACATACATTTTACCTTTCCAAGAGTCAATGGCATCCATTTCAACAGCTTTCATCTCTTTTCTTGCACTAGTAGGGTTAGTAAGTAAAACTAGGGTTTGCTAGGGTTTGCATTTCCTTTCAGCTTTTAGTTTCCTTCTGCAAATAGATTAGCCTCCTTAGAGTTAGATTTCATCCATCACAGTTAAAAGCTTCTTCTGAGAGCTCATAGAAGTTGCCTTAAGCTCCTAGTGGACTTGTGCCAGCTGATCAAGTGATAGCCTGCGGCAAGAGCTAGTACTTGTGCATATAGTATCGTCGCTTCCAAGTTTGTTACGAACTACCATGTTGATAAAAGTAAAGAAAGGATTCCAGGAGTTGCAGCATTATTACTGCAATACTAGAGCCCACCACAAAGTGACCATTATGGTCACATTTCATGACTTGACAATGGGAAAATGACTAAAGGGAGCGAGGGTGGGGGGCGACATTTAAGTCAGAACTTAAGGGCAATATCTGTGAAAATATATTGCCAATCTAGAATTTATGAACAAAGTTTGGGGGGAACAGTCGGATTTGAATTAGAAAATGCCTATAAATTACAGGTGTCTACCTAGCGAAAAACACTTGGCATTTTGAGAATTAAGGTGTTGAGCTCTCAGGCGCGTATGAACCGTGAGTACTTTGAAGCTTTGATAGTGAGTTCAATGTTTGAGAAGTTTCCAAAGGAAATGCAGGAGTTATTGTCTAAGATCATGTTGGCACTCGTAGAAACCACTATCGTTGGAGAAGCAATGGAAGCTAAGGGAACTACCCTAGAAGTAGCAATGGCAGCTGAGGAAGTGCCCCGAAGGTTGCAAACATTGAAGTACCAGAAGAAGTGCCTAAATCACCGAGGTCACCCAGGCAAAGGCCTACTGTTATCGGGAAATCTAGTGTCCACTCGGAGCTGCTAGTCCCACTAAGACTGGTAGCTATCTTAGAAACAAACAAACTAAAACTACTTTCGCTTTCCTTTATGAGAAGTAGATAAAAGGGGAACAAAGGACACCAACCTCAGTCTTGCGCTTGGTTCCTTGCTTGGTTCCTCTCCCTTCTAACAGATCCTTGTTGCTTTTCCTTCGTCTACCCAGCTTCAAAGAGCACCTGTGGAATCAAAGCAGCATAATACTATCAAAGAATAGAGATCTACAATCATAAACAATATAGGACGAGATATATATTGACCACACAAATGCATATATCATCAAACATACAAGAATGTGGAGGAAAACTTGAATAGCTTTATTAATATCAAGAATAGCAAAGAGGATTACAACCAATTGTTCTGACCCAGCATCATCCTCCCAGCATGAAAGCCCTTCTTCACCTCATGAAAAGCTTAGATCACCCAACACTATGATATTCCACCAACAAACCAACAACACTTCCTTACAAGATACAAAATTCCAGCCTCCATATCTCTCTGATGAGGGATTCATATATAGATTATTGCAGGGGGGTGAGTCAGCTTCTGGGATTTTGATTAGTGTCCTCTCTCTGATAGTTCTTGATTCCACTTGGAGATTGATGATCTCTTACTCGTCCCTGAGCGAATTCAGAGAGGCAAGTGTCACAGGAGAAGTTTCTGGAATATTCCATGACGATCCACCTTGCAAACTGTCTCTGCCATTTGTCTACTCTAGCCCATCACACCCTACAGAAGGGATTTCTAGTATGCATCGCACCATTTACATTGAGTAGGTGAGATGCATCACACCCTCTGCACTGGGCAGTCTGTATGGTCCAGCTTTGACCAGTTCTGAGCAGTTTTCTGTGGAGAACTTCTGGGAGATGATGTAATCAGCTGACCTTGTTCCTTTAGGGTGTGAAGCAACACTTTTAGGGACTTAGGAGCCCTTGGTTTACGGACATGTATGATTGGGGTTGCAGTGCCCAAAAATTTCTATAAAACCTACCCCAACAAAATAGGGTCCAAAAGAAAAGAAATATAAGCAGAAAGTGCCACAGCTGGTGCGCGCATCACCCAGAAAGCACCCACAGAAGGAAAAGCCCACTGTGCAAGAGAAGGGCAAGCTAATTGACCTCGAGCTTGAAGAGGATGTTGAAGAAATCCATATGTATGAGGAAGACATCGACATGGGGGTGGAGGACATTGATGTTGAAGGGTTTGACCTTTTATATAGAAAAGTGAACCCCTCATCAGCTCAGAGGGGAAAGACATGATAGCTGAAGCAAAGACCAAGATCACATGCCTTGTTTCCACACTAACGCTGGCTATGCACTAACAACCTTCTTTATAAAGCTTCTCTGCAAGCCTAAGGGTGCGTTAATGACCCAACTAACGCCAGTTGCTAGTTTAGAAATAGCATTAGTGGACCCTAATGAAGTTCTAAGGGTCAAAGGAGAGAATTGACTCATAAATATCTAGATATTTTCTCCTAGACTTACTCAAGAAAAGAAAGGAAACATCTCAAATTCGACCTATTTAGGGGATTTCTAATCCTAATGAAGGAGGAAAATGGGAAAGAGCTGAAAAGCACAGCAAATTCATTGCTTTTACCCTAAGGAACTCATGGAGGAACTTGTCAACCCTAACTCAATTGCTACATAAGCAAAGCTATGGCTATGGTGATAGGGGTCAGATCATTTGAAAGGACAGCATACTTGATTGTCAAGCATTGTCTCAAATCATAAAAAGTTGGTAAGAAGGGAGAGAGAGAAGGGTAAGGGAAGGTTGATGCAACAGATGGTTGTAATCACTCTTCCGACATTAATATAGAACTACAATTGTACTGTCTACTCCGCGGTGTTGGTACTATCATTCATTTAGTTTTTTGTCCAATACCTTTTAGCATGAGTAGCTTAGTTATGTGTAACTAGATTTTCTTTAATGTATTCATGTATTAGTTATTAGATTGTATGTTGTGATTATGCTTGTCTCTTCTATGTGCAGGACTTGATCTGGAGCCGGCTCAGGGGACTTCCACCTAGCTGCATTGTGATCTCCAACAAATCTACACGGAGGCTTGAGGTAATCTATTTGTCCTACTTTGATAGTCAGTTATTGTTTATGAACATGCATGTAACTTTGTGACGGTTGCAAATATTCCAAAGGTCCCAGGAAGACCTTTGAGGGTATCTCCATTCTCCATACACTGTGCATTTTATCCTATAGCAAAATTGGTGACCCTACTAGGGACTATACATCTAGTTCCCAGTTTACCCGAATAGTTCTCAGTTTCCTCCTTCTTCTAAGACCTCCTTATACTTCTGCATTCCCTTTCTGACCCACCAAAACCTTACTACATCTTGCTTATACATATTCATCATTGAATCTGATCCAAGAAGCCGTGTTTTGAACTGTTTTCCCACACTAACGCAGGTTAGTAGACTACGTAGTGCTTTATAAATCACTGTGTCTGCACACACAGAGTGTTAATGGACCCAGTAACTCTGTGTGGCCACTGCTACAAAGCATTAGTCTCCCAAAATCTTGATTTCCAGTTGTGTTTTCAAACCCAAGGGGATAGGAACCTATTCATGGACTGAAAGAGGATCTTCTACTGCATTTTTCTAGCAAGATAGGTGTCCTAAAAGTTTTTTTTAGGAAAGAAGTTGTTTTTTCTTTCTTGAAAAAGTTTTATCAAAGAAAAAAATCATCAATTCTTTTATTCATTCTTCTATTTAGCTGGTTAAAAGTTACTTTATTTTGGTTTCAATTAGTTGTTATGAAAGCATTGGAAAGATTTATGTTGGTTATGCATGTTATAATGACTAAGATGCATGGAACAAATATGAATATGTGAAAGACTCTTAATTGTAGAATACAACTTGTTTTCATCAAATTGAATATTTTTAAAGCATTGTCTTGTGCATGATTTTTTGAGTCAAAGTCCCATCACATTTCATACGTCAACTCCCCTACTGAAGACAATAAAGAAGTACACATAAAATTTAACTAAAATCAATCAATAACTCTTTATTGATCAAACAAACATTAGTTCAGGCTAGGATCTTGGGATAGGTAGTGTGAGTAAACTACCCAAGATCGAAAACCAAAACTAGTGTCATTAAAAGAGAGAAAATTCCTTCTACACTCATACTACCGGGACCAATCTAGTGAAAGCGGAGCTAAATACGAGACAACATTAGACTATAAGTGAAGGTAGCCTAGCTTCACTTGCAAATCCTTTGGGTATTCTGTGTATTGGGGATCCCTTCGGGGATTTCAGAGCCGAGTTGGGGACTCAGGTATCCTACCCACACAACATATTGTCTGCAACTATGTCCCCTGTAGTAGAGTCTATGATCTGAGGTATCCTTAGTGGCCAAGCTTTTAGGGACTTACACAAGGTGACTGGGGCAGGCTGCCCTGGTACCTGACATAGATGGACCTACTCTTTCTTCAGTTTTTGGGAGGGTTCTCGTCTTCACGAGAATACTTGGCCCCTCAATCTGAGGTTTGGGCGAAGCTCTAGATTAATTGTAACTATACATTTGGCCAACCCTCTCTGTTATTCATTGATATACTAGGTTTCATCTCTAGTGATCAGTGCTTATCAGATAGGGTCATTTCCCTCTGTTTGTTGATTGATCAACTTAGTGTATTTTTTATATTTTTGAGGTAGCCATGTGCTATCATTGAGACTTTAACAAATATCACGATAAAATTTATTGACAAAAATTAACAGTCACCATGGCTACATCCGGCCCTCATCATCAATCTAAATGATTGTTAGGACTTCCTCCACTCATTGTGGAAGATCCATCGAGCTCCAGTGAATTGGATTGCCCATCTTCGAGGAATCAATCTCCTAGATGTCACATGGAATCTATTTGGACAATCGATGATTCAAGTTTGTTAGAGGATTTCTTTACCAAAGGATTTCTCGCTCCCTTTAACCCTCCACTCACGAATCCATTGGACCCACTCTTGGTTCCAATGGCACCTGTACTCCTTGTTTCTGTAGGTGGAGCATTTCCATCCATCTTGTCAATGACTAATGGGTCGTGGAACTTTGTGGACACTTTTGGTCCTCCACCACTTCCCCTATCGACAGTCACCACCACACCGTTGATGGCGAACACCGTTATCCCATTTGTCCTAGGGACAACTACTCACATGACACCCTCCACGAGTGGAACCCAGCTGATGCCAGGTTCCACCCTTTTAGTGTTAAACTGTATACCTTTGACAAGTGCTACATATAGCACTCCATATAACGCCCAATATAGCACTATTAGCACGGTTCCCATCCACCAACAATATGGTCAGCAGCCATTGTACAGTTCAATCCCTGAAATTCAAGTATCTGGGGGCATTCCAAATATGCACATACCGGTCGGGAACGTAATAGTTCTCCCTCCATTCTCAAGCATGCATGGTCAGTCATTGGTTGACATGAGTGTTCCTTATGTCAATCAAGGACATATGGTTAGTTCTGTGGCAGGCGGGAATCCTCAAGGAGGTCCCAACCAATCCATGGGGGCACCCTACTCATAAATTCAAATGAGTCAAGGGGGCACTACTTATCCTGGGGTCAATTCTATACCCCAACATCAGATTCCCCATGGAAACCCACACTACAACGCCATACCCCAAGGCTACTACTATACCACGTAGCCTATGTATAATATTGGGACTCAAACGATGGGAGGACCGCAAGGTTTTTAAAGTCATATCTCATTGCCTTGGTCTGAGTCAGGGGCACCACACACTTTACCTTTCTTGGCAACGTTGGATATCCCTGACTTGTACAAACTTACAAATGACCCCATCTACCACAACTTACTTTGGACATTGATTCTGCATAAGATACCAACATACATCCCCAAGTTCGAAGGGAAACAAAGGGAGTGATCCAGGTGGATGTTGGTGGCCACCCACCTATCCCATCCGGACCCCCACAACTGTCCCTTTCAATTTTTCAGTTTCCTTAATTATAGCGCAGTTTACTATTTTTAGCAGTTTTTCGGGTCCTAAACTTCCGGAGCCGTTTTGAGGCCCTAAACAATATTTTTTGGGAAATCTACCACTAGTGATTTTTCTAACAAAAAATCATCTTTTCCGTTGTATTCCTCGGAGAGATATTTCCAACGGGCTATCATGCACGTTGAACGGATATAATACGATCAATTCGCGACCACGAGAAGTTGATGTACCAACTTATCCAAAAACAGGGCCCACAATTTGGCGTTTCATCTTCTAGGGTTAGGTTTTGGAATGTGAAGGGTTTTCCATTGTTTCTCAACAATAAATAGGCCTTCGAGCCTCATTGCAGCACAGTTCAGAACAGTTGAGAGGCATGTAGCCACACATCTCTTCTCAGAGATAAGCTACCATCGCCCTAGCTAGTTTATTTCCATTTCTGGTTGTAAGCATATTTCAGTATTTTCCATTAATGAAATGAAGTATTATTTCCGCTGCATCTTTATGTATATGGTTATCTCTATAATTTGTTGTGTTCCTGTTTAAATCCGGATCAGTGGTATCAGAGCGGTCTTCTTTTTCTTTGTTTTTCTTTGCATGTCCCCAACGAGGTCGGGATATAAGGAGTTAGGGCTTGAACTAGTTGAAGCTTTGCAAGACTAGCCTCGCAAATATCGACGACCTCCCATGGCGGATGAGAAGAAAGATGAGAGGGCAAGAGATCCTATCAAAATCTTGCTTGAAGAAGCACTCGAGCGGCAAAGGAATGCGATGATGGATAGTTTTGCACAGATCCTTCAGCGGCTACCTAGAGGTGACGCATCTGCTTCCAATAGCTACTCTGGAAATGCCACACCCTTTAAGGTACAAGTTAATTTTGAAATCCCCATCTTCGAGGGTCAAATAGACGTAGATGTCGTAGATAAATGGTTAAATCTACTAGATGGGTATTTTTCTATTCATGAATTTTCAAATTGGGAAAAGATTGTTTTCGCTCTTCTCAAAGCAACCCCCCACGTCAAGGACTGGTGGGAAACCTACTGCGAGCAGAAGGACGAAAGTACAGGCTCACTATTTTCATCCGCACCCACTTGGAATGACTTCCGGGATGCCATCAAGGAGCAGTACTACCCTATCAAAATCTATGAGGACAAATACATCAAATGGACCACACTGCGCCAGGGACGAGACCAAGATGTGCCGGAGTTCACAAACATTTTTCATACCCTTCGCACACAGTTGGGTATCAAAGATTCTTAGCTGCATCTGGTACTCAAATACCGCAGCTGCCTGCACAAATACATCTAGGAAGAGATGGAGTTCTTGAACATCTCCTCACTCAGTACAGCATACCGATACGCTGTCAAAATCGAGCAAAAGTTCAAATAGAAGAAGCGAGACTTTGGATCTACAAATCCGAAGCCCAAAGGACAAAGCCAAGGCGGGGTGACCCAAGACAACTCGTCGAAGCCGCAAGAAAAGAACACCACCACGAAGCCGAAGAAGGATACAAGAAAGTGGTGTGAGTTCCACAAGAGTCCCACTCATAACACAAGTGAGTGTCGGACCAAGCAGTCACTGGTGGCCGAGTTGAAGGCTTCCGAATCAGATGCATGTTCCAACCCTGAGCTAGAACCTGACAAGGGGAATGGAAAAGGGAAGCAGATCATTAATGTGGAGCCCAGCGCCATTGTTGCCACCGCCAAGATCGAGAAAAATGAGCCCGAAGATCCAGAGGAGGCGGAACGTCTTTTCCACTCACAGATGTGGGTGAAGGGTTCACCGCTGCAATTCATTGTCGACAGTGGTGGCCAAAAGAACCTCATTTCAGCAGAGGTCGTGAAGCGGTTGGGCCTACCAACTACACCACACCCACAGTCGTACAGTATCGGGTGGCTTCACGAAGGAAGAGATCTCAAAGTTCGCCAGTAATGCCACCTTTCCTACAGCATCAAGCCCTTCCCAGACGAGGTATTGTGTGATGTTACACCTCTGGATGTTTGTGATGTACTATTAGGCCAGCCATACTTGTGGAGGTGACATGCTGTGTATGAGTCAAGGCCTCGCTCTGTCATTAATTCTTTGGATAATTCATTATACAGGATACTGGAGGTAGCCCCACCTACCGCCACCTCTTTGATCACTGCTAAGAAAGGCAGCAAGATCATCTCACAGACTAGGAAATTTATTTTATGTCTGGTTCGCTCCCAAAGTAAGGGGAAGATCGTTGCTACATCCATGCTCCCCGCGAAGGGTTCCTCCACGTAGCAGCAACAACAGAGGGATACAGTCCTGACAGAACACAGGAACAACTTCTCCTTACCCAGAGGGGTACCACACAAGTTTCAAGTGGGCAACAAAGTTTGGTTACATCTACAAAAAGAACGCCTTACCAGAACCCATCTAAAACTCAGACCACTCTGACATGGTTCTTACACTAGTACCAAGGCTACGGGAAACAATGCTTGGAAGCATAGCATTCCTCCATTCCTTCACTTGCACCGAGTGTTCAATGTGGACCGTCGTCGACCATGCTTCCCACCATTTCTGGCCACATCAGAGATTGCAGAACAGCTCACCAGAGACCCATCTCAGCAGAAGCTTCCTCATCTCAGGGAGGAGCTCAATGCAATGGGGACCATTGCTTCCTAAGGGGGAGGAATGATCCAGGTGGATGTTGGTGGCCACCCACCTATCCCATCTGGACCCCCACAACTGTCCCTTTCAGTTTTTTAGTTTCCTTAATTATAGCGTAGTTTACTATTTTTAGCAGTTTTTCGGGTCCTAAACTTCCGGAGCCGTTTTGAGGCCCTAAACGAAGTTTTTTGGGAAATCTACTGCTAGCGATTTTTTTGTCAAAAATTGTCTTTTCTGTCATATTCCTCGGAGAGATCTTTCCAACGGGCTATCATGTGAGTCAAACGGAGATAATACGACCAATTCGCGACCCCGGGAAGTTGATGTACCAACTTACCCAAAAACGGGGCCCACAATTTGGCGTTTCATCTTCTAGGGTTAGGTTTTGGAACGTGAAGGGTTTTCCATTGTTTCTCAACAATAAATAGGCCCTCGAGCCTCATTGTAACACAGTTCAAAGGCATGTAGCCACACATCTCTTCTCAGAGATAAGCTACCATCGCCCTAGCTGGTTTATTTCCATTTCTGGTTGTAAGCATATTTCAGTATTTTCCATTAATGAAATGAAGTATTATTTCTGCTGCATCTTTGTGTATATGGTTATCTCTATAATTTGTTGCGTTCCTATTTAAATCCGGATCAGGAAGGATCCAGGCTTTCACATCACCACCTACCATCTTTGGTGTGTCTCCAACTCCATGGTGGACGATAGTGTCCGGTTACATCTTTTTCTCTACACCCTCACTAGCAACACAGCTAAGTGGTACATTGAGTTACCACGCACGTCAGTAAATACCTTTGACGCTCTAGCGATGGAATTCCTAAAGCACTTCTAGCTACCCATCCGCTATGAGACTAGGACAGAGCTCCTCACTTCACTAGGTCATGATACCGCCACCGACATCTCTGATCATATACATGAATGGAGACATAGGTAGAGGTTAGTTAAAGCTCCCCTACCAGACTATCTCTTAGCGAACTCGTTCTGCAAGTCCCTACTCCCGAAAATTGCTAAAGATGTTGCTTTAGGTGCTACGTTCACAGGAGACCAATCCATATGTCATGCCCAACAGTTAGATATGATATATTCACAGTCTGGCACTCTTTACGACATAATCCCCAATGCCCCTCGTAACTCCAATGTCTCTGCTACTCAGCACCCTAGAGCACACACCAATAGGATTATTGATGCAACCTCTAGGGCTGCTGTAAAACAACTCAGCGGTCACATGGCCTAGATGTCAGTGGACCCCTCTACCAAATTGACTGCTCTTCCTACCACCACGATAAACTCTGTATATTCTACACAAAAATTGGGTGGTAAAAACAAGAAGAATAAGAAAAGGACCGCTCCTTCATTAAGAGCAGTCAACAAAGCAACAAAACCCAAAACAGAAGGCCATTGTGCCTCCTGATGATGGAAAGGATAAACCCGCTAGATTCCCTTGCGAAATCTATGCTGAAGACCGCATGACCTATCGCTACCCGCATCTTCAAGAATGCACATAATACATTACTAAAAAGGACACTGGTAGGATCCCCACTTTCCTTAATAATCCTTTCCCCTCTCAGCAGCAACAAAACCTTATCGCAAACCAACGCCAACCCCTACAAGGGAGAAATGGTGGTTTGCAACATCCTTCAGTTGGTGAAGGATCTTCTACTGTTTACACCTTTGAAATGATACATCTACAAACAAGAGCCAAATCCTATGGAAATCATGTCACTCATGCAGAGGAACCTTCCTCATGTCAAAACCCACCGCCGCCCAATGATTTTCATATCGAAAGGCGGGTTGCTGACCTTGTAATTCGACCCCCCAAAGGCGCACTTCGACACACAACACACAATACATTTGCACATTCCATCCAAAACTATAGCATTGTAGAAGACTTGGCACAAGTGCTATCGGCGATATCGGCGCTCAAAGTATTACCAACATGCCCAGCACAAAGGAAAGATTTGCTTTCGGCTATTGGTGGTGTCAACCCACAGGATCCCACGCTTGTAGTTTTCGACATGGAAAATTGTAAACCTCCCCTTTCCCACCAGCTTGCATTTCAAGTGAAATTTTTTTCGAAAGGTAAAGGTATACATAGAACTGTCATTGATGAAGGTGCTTCTACCTGTGTCATGTCAACTTCATATTGGCTCGCTTTGGGTTCTCCAACCCTATCCCCACCATTGAATTCCCTTAAAGCTTTCAATGGCCACACTTTCATCCCAAAAGGTTACCGAGCTATCTACCCCATCACTTTGTATGGGAAAACGGTAATAGTGGACATAGAAGTCGTAGATAAAAAACTCGACTATAATCTCTTGCTGGATTGCAGTTGGACATATGCCATGACAGCCATCGTATCTACTGTCTTTCGCATCATCCTATTTCCATTGGATGGAAAGGTAGTTATAGTAGATTAGTTTTCTTTCTGCACCCATAAATACTCCCCATTACAAAGTGGCTCCGTACCCCTAGTAGGTGGTGTACCTAACTCTTACGTCAATATCAGTACTGGTCTACTAAAGGCTTCTTCCCTCATGGGTTGTTTCCCTCTTCAGCTGCCCAAGGTTTCACAGATGGTCAACATGCTTTCACCTATTCCTAAAAAATAGACCAATCCATGGATCCTACCGACTCCTTCAAACATTGACACGTACGGAGAACAAATGTCGTTGTCACCAGCTAAATTGGCCTACCAAGCCATTCAATATGCATCTACATCTCTGGTCACTTTGGTTACCATCAACGATACCATTGCCCCTCGCATAAATGCTCCTTCTTTCAATCCACTCAATCAAGTCCTACCTATAGATGAAGCTATTCGAGAAATTATGAGTTTAGAAGAGCGACCTTCGGAGGATTGGCACCATCATGTTTCGATATTTTATTCGGACACGATGCCTCTTCAAATCATGTCCCCTGACATACTAGAAATTGTTTCCTCACCCTATATGACCATCCAAACTTTGGAGGCGGAAGGAAACATGGCCTATATTTCAAAGACATTGCTCATCGATATTTCTATCAAGACAAGCATCGTGGAAAACATCCAGATTGGAGCAGATTGCAATCCTGAGGAAATTGCAAGCTTCACTTGCCTTTTTAAGTAATTCCATTATGTATTCACCTAGTCTTATCAGGAAATGCCCGGCACAAATCTGTCTATTGTTGAGCATGAGATCAAGATTTACGACAATGCAAAACCTGTTCGTCAAAGACTTCGACCGGTCCATCCCCAAAAAATGGCAGCCATAAAAAACGAAGTAGAAAAATTGTTACATGTTGGTTTCTTCTATCCTATTCCTTTAACAGAATGGGTTTCCAATATGGTTCCTATCGATAAAAAACAAGGAACCATCCGCGTATGTGTCAACTATCAAGACTTGAACGCCGCGTGTCCAAAGGATAATTATCCGACACTGTTCATCGATCAAATCATTGATGACTACACCGGTTGTGAATCATTTTAATTCATGTATGGATTCTCAGGTTTCAACTAGATTGCTATAAAACCCAAAGACCAGCATAAAACCACCTTCATCTACCCATGGGGCATCTTTGCCTATCAAAAACTCCCATTTGGTTTGAAGAATGTTGGAGCAACTTCTCAAAGAGCCATGGACTATGCATTTCACGATATCAGACATATCATTCAAGCTTACTTGGATGACCTTCTAGCCCATTCCAAGCAACGAATGTAGCACCTCAACCATTTAGGAGCAATCTTTTGAAGGTGCCAGTTTTACAACATCCGCCTGAATCCACATAAATGCGTTTTCTTCATCGAGTCTAGATGCTTACTTAGATTCATTGTCCCCAAGTATGGGATTAGGGTTTATCCCGATAAGGTAAAGGCAATTACTCAATTGCCTAAAACACAATCCATTCTAAAACTCCAACATTTGCAAGGGAAAGAAAACCTTTTACAATGGTTCATCGTAAATTATGTTGAATTGACGAAAGGCTTCATGTGCCTACTTAATAAGGGAGTGTTGTATCTGTGGGATGATCAAGCTCAACAATCATTTGATGCCTGGAAAAATGTGCTTATATCAGCCCCACTCCTTAGTGCTCCCGACTATAGCCGCGACTTTCCTCTATACCTGGCAGCATCGTCATCCTCTCTCGGAATGGTCTTGGTTCAAACTCATGATGACCAGAGTGAACATGTGATCTATTATCTGTCCAAAGGCTTGGCTGGGCCCGAACTCAGATATTCACATGTGGAAAAGCTGTCATTGGTAGTCGTCTTTGCTATCAACCGATTCCAACACTACATACTATTGCGACAGACTACTTCCATTGCCTTGGAGAATCCCATGAGACATATTTTGTCTCATCAAGTAATTGGAGGAAAATATTCAAAATGGATCGTGATCCTCCAACAATTTGATCTGGTTTTCACAGCTGCCAAGGCGAAGAACTCCTTAGTCTTCGCCAAACTTTTGTCGGAACTTCCCATCATCGATCCGAATGAGATAGCCCATGATCCTCTCCTGGATGAGGCTATCTATCTTATCGACACCACTGACCCTTGGTACGGAGACATTCTTGTCTACCTCCAAGCACAACAGTTCCACCTCGAACTATCAACAAGCAACCGTCATCACATCTACCACCAAGCATGACACTATCTAGTGATTAACGATACATTATATCGTCGTGGTGTGGATATAGTTCTTTGACATTGCCTCACTCATGAAGAGGTGGAACACATTTTAAATGACTGCCATGTTGGGGCATGTGGCGATCATCTTTCTGGAATATCTACTGCACAGAAAATCTTACGCACAGGCTATTACTAGCCAACCTTGTTCAAAGATTGTGTCAAGGCCATCTTGCAATTCCATCCTTGTCAAGTATTCTTGAAGAAAATGCATGATTCTCCAGCCCTAATACACCCAATAATCTCCATTGGCCCCTTTTCCAAATGGGGGATAGACTTTGTAACTTGCAATCCTATTTCCTCTGTTGGAAACAACTATATCATAGTAGTTGTGGAATATTTCTTGAAATGGGCTGAATCCCTTCCCACTTACAGAGCCAATGGAGAAACACGGTGCTATTCCTATTCAATCGAGTTATCTATCATTTCAGTGTCCCCCGCATGATCGTTACATACCATGGATCTCATTTCCATAACCATATGATGTCTAATATAAATTCACTGCTTGGCTTTCGTCAGGATCAATCATCCTCCTAATACCCCCAAGCTAATGGTCAATTAGAAGCTGTTAATGGCATCTTAAAAACCATGATCCATAGGTTGGTAGGAAATCATAAAACCAATTGGCACCGAATGTTATATTCGGTGCTATGGGCATACCAAACTTCAGTAAAAACTGCCATGGGCTTTACACTGTTTCAACTCCCTTACGGCCTGGAAGCCCTTTTACCCATCGAGTGTCAGATCCCTCCCCTGTAAATAGCCATTGAACTCCTTCCCAGCACTATTGCTGAAGAAGAACGCTTACTATACCTTAATCAACTAGAAGAAACCAGTCGAGATGTTGAATTAGCACTTGAGGCCCACAAGCACTGGGTCAAAAGCCAATACGAAAAAAAGTCCCTATGTCCCTATGTCGTCATGAGAGTCCTCTCAAAAGGGGCATATGAACTACAAGATTGGGAAGGAGTCCTGCTCGCGGAGCCTAGAAATGGGCTCTATCTGAAAAAGTATTATGCCTAGTATTGTACTAGGCATGTGCTTTGTAATTTTATGTATTCATAAGTTTTTCTTCCCTTTTTCGTGTGATTGGATTGTTTTGATATTTATTGGAGTACTTGTCTCATACATTCTTCTCACAATGCAGATGTCTTCTTCACCCTTAGCATATGTAGGATACGCGGATGGTGCCAGTCATCACACACGGCACATTGCATCAACTGCTTGGGTCATCTACACACCTGAGTCAGAACTATTTTGTTCCTGGGGAGTCTTTCTTGGTACCGCCACCAACAATATTGCTGAGTATATGTCTGTCATTTCACTTCTCACAGAAGCATCATCAAGGGACATCTCCAATCTGGTGGTCAGGTTAGAATCCCAACTAGTTGTTATGCAATTGAAAAATTGTTATCACATTCGTAATCCAACCTTGTTACGTCATTATTTAAGGGTACAACTGGAATGTCAATTTGAAATAATCACATATGAACACATTCCTAGAGAATTTAATGCAGTTGCTGATTCATTAGCTAACTATGTATTAGATTAGCATCTGTCTCATTCACTATAGAAGCATGCATGAAAAGTAAAAATTTACTGAGTTAAAAATTTTTACAAAAACATTTAAAAAACATTTACACCATCAAAATACCAAAATGTCTGTATATATATAGATCAAAATCCAGTCTTTTACATTGAAATATTCCAAAACTTGGATGTTTTAAGTACAAAATGTCTATTAAGCCCAGCTACAAACACCCATTGGCTATGCCAAAACACCTGCTAAAAAGAGCATATTGCTCCTGAAATGCTAAAACGCTCTAGCTATCCTCCGAAGAGGAACCAGAAACCGCTCAGGTACACCGATTATGTGCCGCTGCATATGAGCGGGAATCTCCCTCATAGGAAGGGGGGGGGACACCCATGCTCAAGCCCTCCAAGTTCCTTAAAAGCTCGCGAAGACTATCAACATCACCCCCCCCCCCAGCAGGTAGTTGGCCTCCTCATCGCATATGGCGGGGTTCGCCTATAGGTCATAATGGTGCCACATCTATCTTAAGCATAAAGTTTCATGTCAGTACTTATTTCACCTATAAAAACATTACATAAACATTCAAATTCTAAAAAATACTTGAAGTACTTTTAGAAATCATTCTCACCTTGAGACCCCAATTGGTCCCGGGTGGTAGCATCAAGTCAGGGTCGCCGATAAATTCCATGCCCTCATAAGAATAGTCATCAATCATCACAATTTGGCCATGAAGCCACTAGAAGAAATCTTCCTCGAACAAATACCAGATCAGTCCTCCTCCTGTGTGAGGATTGAGTGATGACCATTGCCTCTACCTTGGCTCCCTTGGATCAAAGGGACCTAAGCTCATCCTTGGGTGCATAACATGTACCCTCTCAAGAATGAATGAAACTATGAGAGTACCATACCCAAAAGTGTGTTGGGTATAAGTCTTGCATGTCGTTAACTCTGCCTTCAACTAGCAAAGCACTGCTTCACACCAGTTGAACATTTGTGGTTGGACACGGTCAACTACAAGTAACAGTTGGGCCTTTGTCACAACGTGGGGACTCTTTGACCCTGCCAATCGCACAATCAACCATAAAATTTCCCTCATAGACCTGGACCTTATCCTCTTTATGGGGACTCTATTGCTGACTAGTCTGATCTTAGGGATACAGTAGGATTGCACCAGCTCTAGGGTAGATCGTGGATCTGACCTACCTCCGGTGTTGTTTGCCTATGCCCGATGACATGACAGACTAGTTAAAAAGTATATTTCATCACGATCAATAACCAGCACCTGATCTACAATCCTGAGCATTTGCTCGTGTTCATCCTAGTGCTGGATAATCCATCTCAACAAATCCTCATGCCCTTTCATCAGCTCCAACTTTGCATAATTTAGTAAACCGCAGTGGCGCAATGCCAGTATGCATGCTGGATCATTTCGCATCAGCAATTCCTGGCTGTCATGGGCCCGTTCTCTCCATAGACTAGTCATTATGGCCTAAAACCTACGCAAAATAACCCTAAAAATAGTTAAAATGGGGCAAATAGCTTCAGGAATCCTTGCATGAGGTTTTAAACTTCTCCCTTCAGCTCTAATGCTACCCCCTGTGGTACACAGGGAGGATTAACACCCTTCAGTAGGTCATACAGAGAATTTAACGCTCCCTACAGGCCATCTGGATGGCGTTAGTGCAAAAACACTGCTTTAGGGCACCTCATATCTGCAAAAATCTACCCCTAAAACTGTCAAGAAAGGTTAAGAAATGCATAGAGCAAGGTTTTAGCCTCTACCTATGTTTCTAGGAAAACTAGTGTCTATTCAGATCTACTAGTCCCACTAAGACGAGTAGCTATCTTAGAAACAAACAATTCAAAGTAACTTGTGTTTTCCTTTATGGGAGATAGATAAGAGAGAAGCAGAGAGCACCAACCTTAGTCTTTTGCTTGGCTCCTTTCTTGTTTCCTCTCTCCTTTGATAGAGCTTGCCACTACTTTCTCACTTATCCCGCTTCAAAGAACACCTATAGAGGAAAAGCAACAAGATAACATCAAAGCATAGAGATCTATAATTCCATAAACAATGTAGAATCAGATGTGCATTAACCATACAAATGCATACACAAATACAAGATTCAGAAATAAGAAAGTATATGGAGGAAAACTCAAATAACTTTATTGATAGAAGTAGAAGAGAGGATTACAACCCAGCTGTCTGATCCAACGCCATCCTCCCTGCATGAAATCCCTCTTCACCTCATGAAAAGCTAGATCACCCAACAATACAATGTCTCAAAGAGAAACCAACAACACTTTCTTATAGATTATAAAATTCCAGCCTCCTAGATCCTAGGATGAGGGATCCATATATAGATATTTGTAGGGGGGTGAGTTAGCTTCTAGGTTTTTTTATTAGTTTCATTTCACTGATAGTTCTTGGTTCCACTTGGAGATTTCATGAGCTCTTACTCATCCCTGGGCAAATTCAAAGAGGCAAGTGTCATATGAGCAGTTTCTAGAAGATTATCTGAGTTTCAACTAGCAAACCGCCTCTGCGATTTGTCTGCTCTTGCTCATCGCACCCTACAGAAGGGCTTTTCAGTATGCATTGCACCTCTTGTGTGTAACAGGTGAGATGCATTGCACCCTCAGCATGGAGCAGTCTGTATGGTCCAGTTTTGACCAGTTCTTAGTAGTTTTTCAGGGAGAACTTCTAGGAAATGATGTAATCAGTTGACCTTGATCTTTTAGGGTGTGAAACAACACTTTTAGGGGTTTGAGAGCCCTTGGTTTATTGACATATGTGATTAGGGTTGCAGTGCCCAAATATGTCTATAACAACCTGGGATTGACGAGATGTCGAATCATCGCCCGGATATTCTACAATGGTCCGTGGAAAATCTACTCCTCTTTAGCTCCAAAATGCTCTCACAATTCTCAAATAGTGAAAATGGTGAATGTGAAAGCTCAAAACACTTCCTTATTTTTATTTTTGGAGACATTATTTTTGAAATCATTAAAGAGAGAGTAGTCCATTCCCCATGATTTTTTATCATGCATGAACCCATATGATAGAAATTGCTACTTTTTATACTTTTTTCGCTTTTGATGAAAGTTCCTTTAGGAATGAAAAGTAGTAAAAGCTACATGCAATTCTCAAAGAGCACCTTTATTTTATGGGATATTTTCTCGCTCTCCAAAAATTGAAAAAAAAAAAAAAATCCTCGAGTTTGTCATTGTTGGGCTCGTTAAACATATACGACGACGGTCTAAGCAACTCTTTTTCGCTCTTTTTCTAGCTCATTAAACTGAAAAAGACCATTAGAGCATTCTTTTTAGGTGCTTTTTTCTCGCTCATAAAACTGATAAAATCCCAAGTTTTGTCTTTAGACTCGTTAAAGATTTATAAAAATGACCCGAGAATTATTTTAGGTACTTTTCTCTATTGTTAAACTAAAAAATTTCAAGTTTTTGTCACCAGACTCATTAAAAATCTACCGCAACAACAAGAGCACTTGCTTTTTTGGTACCATTCCTCACTTTTAAATCGAAAAGTCCCCGAGTTTTTCCGCTTCTTCAGGCTCGTTAAATCTACGAAGAAGGAATGAGCAGTTATTTTCCCTCTTTTTCCTTTCTCACTAAATTGAAAAAGATACCTTGAATTTTTTTCATTTGACTCGTTAAAATTTGATGAAGGTATTGAGTTTTTCGTCGTGTGACTCATTAAAAATTCACGACAAAAAATGAGTTTAGTCTGTCTCCTCTTACTCGTAACAAAATGAGGTCGACATCTATTGAACATAGGTTTCTCTTTATCCAGATTCAATAGATTAACTCACGGAAAAGTAATCGATCCAGGTATACTATTAACCTTTTGTCGCACTCGGTTAACAACTATGACAAAGGGACCACCATAGAGTCGTTCTTTACGATCTTTTCAAACTCTCTAAATATGAAAAGACCACCAAGTTGTCTATTCTGGACTCATTAAATTAAACAAACAATATATAGAGTCACTCTTTTTTGATCCTTTTCAGACTCTCAAAAACATGAAAATATCGACGAGTTTACCTGTCTAGACTCATTAAACTAATCAGATAGGGCATAGAGTCTCTCTTTTCGCAATCCTTTTCAGACCCTTAAAATATGAAAATATCGATGAGTTTACTCATCTGGACTCATTAAACTAATCAGATGGGGAAAGTAGACAATACAACTGCATTCAGTATTAGAAAGCATGGTTTGGCATCAGTCATTCCCTTGAACATGGCACTCCCTCAAATAAACCTTCTTTATGACGGCCTCTCAATATGAATCCTATCATCCTATGAGTTTAGCCTAAATATCCTGATGTTCTTGCATCTCTATATCCTAACACTCTTTGGTGTTCATGAGTCTAGTGCTACATGGTTAAAACCGTTGTTGTGCCTTCCATTTTTCAAGGGTTAACCTTTTGTTTCCTCCATCAACCCATCAAGCATATCCTTTCATCATGTCCTCTGTTGTTTTGACCCAATGTTCAAAGATTCCTCAAAAAAAAAAATCATTCTTGTCCTATTTTGTGTCGATTGATGTAGGACACATTATTGCCTACCTTTCAACAGGTATCTTCCTATCGACTTCAACACTCTATCTAGGAAGACAACCCAAAAACACATTCAGTGCCTTGGTACTTGCAGACATTAGTGGCAGGTTTCCTTGTGTTTGATCAGGGGTTCTCATTATTGGCTCCTGGTTAAGCGATTCTACGGGTGTTCGATGACAAAAACATCTTTCACACTCGTTAGATTGTATTGTGCATCTTGGAGACCATCACCATTATTGGTGGCCTTCCTCGCATCTGTTAATAGTCTCCATTGTTGACTGGTAATCAAATGATTTCGTGCATGTTTGACATTAGCGCATATATTCACATGTACCGATCTATGTTGTTCGGTGAAGCGGAAATCAAGACCTTGGGTAGAGGCTTGCATCACTTAGCCTTGTTTCCTCTCCCAAGTTGCGTATATTGTTTTTTGGAGACAGCTTATCAGGATGATTCTATTATGACACCAGATCCACATTGTGCTTATCGGCGACCAACATCATCATATCTCTTTGGAGAAAATCACTTTGACATAGCTACTGAGCATGGGAATGCTCGACTCAAGACATGATTTTAGTAGTTTTATATATATGTGTTGTATCAGGTTTCCCGTACCACCCGAAGCTCTGATCCTCTCTCTCTTTTTGTCGAAGAAGGAAAATTACAGTTAAGTAAAGTATTTCAGCCATCATCACAGCCTCTGATCTCACACTTTAGGGGGCATCTATTATACAGCAAATTTACCCCCTCATCATCTCAGAGGGGAAAGACATGATAGCTGAAGCAAAGACCAAGATCACATGCCTTGTTTCCACACTAACGCTAGCTATGCATTGACAACCTTCTTTATAAAGCTTCTCTGCAAGCCTAGGGGTACGTTAGTGACCCAACTAACTCCAGTTGCTAGTTTAAGAACAACATTAGTGGACCCTAATGAAGTTCTAAGGGTCAAAGGAGCTAATTGACTCATAAATATCTAGATATTTTCTCCTAGACCTACTCAAGAAAAGCAAGGAAACATATCAAGTTTGACTTATTTGGGGGATTTCTAATCCTAATGAAGGAGGCAAATGGGAAAGAGCTAAAAAGCATGGAAACTTCATTGCTTTTACCCTAAGGAACTCATGGAGGAACTTGGCAACACTAACTCAATTTCTACATAAGAAAAGCTAGGGATATGGTGATAGGGGTCAGATCATTTGAAAGGATAACATACTTGATTGTTGAGCATTGTCTCAAATCATAAGAAGTTGGTAAGAAGGGAGAGAGAGAGAGAAACTAAAGGGGTAAGGGAAGGCTGATGCAACAGATGGTTGTAATCACTCTTTCGACATTAATATAGAATTGCAGTTGTACTGTCTACTCCGTGGTGTTGGTACTATAATTCATTTAGTTGTTTGTCTAATACATTTTAGCTTGAGTAACTTAGTTATGTGTAACTAGATGTTTTTTTATATATTCATGTATTAGTTATCAGAGTCGTATGTTGTGATTATGCTTGTCTCTTCTATGTGCAGGACTTGATTAGGTGCCGCTCAGGGGACTTCCACCTAGCTGCATTGTGCTCTCTAGCAAATCTACACTGAGGCTTGAGGTAATCTAGTTTTTCTACTTTGATAATTAGTTATTGTTTATGAACATGCATGTAACTTTGTGACGGTTGCAGATAATCTTACAGTCTGCCAAAGGTCCCGGGAAGACCTTTGAGGGTATCTCCATTCTCCATACACCATGCATTTTATCCTACAACTTGACCCTATCTCTAAACTACTCGAGTACATTCCCCCGCATAGAGGCAAGATAAAGGTTCTGAAGGACATTGATGAAAGCAAGGTCACACTGCATACACCCTTGTTGCCACACAAAATAGTCTTTGAGGGATCGCACCTGGGGTGCATCCCCCATTTAAAATTGAAGGATTTGGATTTGGTTGATACAGAGTGCTTTCCCCACTTAGCAACATATCAACTCATGCATTGCGTCTTCTATAAAGACTCTGTTGTGACCACACTGGAGCCAAGAAAGTGGGAAAAAGGGGTGGATAAGGTCAGTCTGTTAAACATGTTGTGAGTACTGCATTACAACTGCATGCCCATAACCATGATAGTAATCAAGCAACTACTGTGCTTGGTGCACGATGGGTGCCTGTGGCTAAAGGAGCTGATACTGATCACTGACATGCTGATCCATAGAATCATTTGGCTGCCACATGCAAGATAAAATCCAGCCATGGCATTTGGCAGAAAGACAGGTGAGTGCAACCTCGCTAAAGCAATGAAGGATAAATTTAAGCTCGCTAAGAAGCCATGTGGCTACTCCATCACTAGCATAACCAACCCCGTAGTCAAGGTAGCCACTCAGATCCTGGCAGGAAATATTATGAGGAAGTGTCACGCAGATGAAGTCCTGGCACCAGCAGTGTCATTAGCATCCCAATGCGCGGAGGGCGTATAGTTCAACTAGGTGCACCACCTCTACAGCGAGTTCCTCGCAAACTGTAGATAGGCATAGGATCAAAGAAAAATGTTTCACTATGCATGGTTGTTGTTGTCCATAGTGTTGGTCATATGGCAGTTAGCAGAGGATAGTCAGTTCCCTTTGGTCATGTAGGAGCTACCAAAAGTAGCGAAGTTCACTTCGCTCTGGGCTACGAAGGACCCTCAAAGGGTCAAGGACAATAACGTATTTTTGATCTTGATGGAGATGATTATCCACATGGCCATCAACCGCAAGCCGCGGTTGTTGACGACAGGTTTTGATCAGCTGAAAAGGTATGTGCAGTTAAAGGCGGACTTCCACCATGTCTCCATGTGTGCGTGGAAGGATCCTGAACAAAAGTGGTATGACCTTCCATACCTGGCCACAGACAATGTGATCGTAGCAGTCCTCGACCGTTGGCCAGCAGATTTTCACAACGCTTCAGACTTGACAGCTGGGTCTAGCAAGTCTGCAGTGAAGCAAAAAAAGGAAGAGGCTAGGCTAAAGATGTAAAAATTAGCCGAGAAAAAGAAGAAGGAGGCTGAGAACCAAGGCAAAGTGCATTGTCGCGAAGAAAATAAGAGGATAGGAAGAAGAGGAGGAGTACGGATCTGACAGGAGTCAAAATTCACCTTCCCCAGAGACAGAGGAAGAAGAACAACAATCAGAGCAGGGAGGAGCAGACCCAGTGTTAAATTGTATAGGCCTGACCCAAGTTCAGAGGTGATTTAGCCAAGCAAATCCTGGTACTACTAGCCCTTTCGGCAATAGTCTGCGGAGCGCGAACTGAGGTCTCACCCGAAGTAGTATGGGAGGGTGCTAGAACCAGGTTTCCACACCCTGGGGATGTCTGGTGAGATTTTGGAGGTCTGTGGTTTGACCTTGCGCACACATCGCTATGCACACTTGCTATTCCTTAGCAACCTGCGATGCTGCTTCTGCGCATCCCTACTCAGGGTGAAACCTGTATAATACCCAAGTTCCTTGATATTCAATCTGTTATTACCCAATTACTTAGATTATGTGTGTATGACTAATGATTATTACAGCATATTCAACAATCATATCATTGCACGCAATAAAAAAAATAGTATAAATGTAAAGAAGGTAATGCACAAGAAGATACATAGAAATAGGAATCAACTTCTCTTTATTATTCTTCAATCAATATTATAGAATTGACACCGCCCTGCGCACTCAGCTGCAGGGGTCCATGCACTCAGCTGCAGACTCTACTAGGCCTCTACGCACTCAGCTGCAGAGCATCTTCCTACTACTATGACCCAATACACTTAGACTCTTCCTCTATGCTCGAACCATTTGTATTATTATCTATTTCTTCGTTTTCTCCCTTTACAACTTAGAGCCTCACTCTATTTATAGAATCCCATGATCCACGGACCATGGGTAGGCCGACATGACTTTACATTACATTACAATACTTTAAGGCGGATAGCCCTATGACTTAACCTACACTTCGTGCTCCGCGCCCGCAATTTACGGAGTCTTACAAAACCTTTGACCAAAACTTGCACTTTGAGCCCCAAAACATGTTATGGGGGGAATTCCATGCCCAAAACCTAGAGACTACTCCATTCCAAATTAAGCACACCAGGGAATAGGAGAAAGTAGGGGCATGGAAGAATTCCAAGGCCAGCAAGACTTCCCACGACCCAATCACCTTGACTGAAGGTGATTTGAACGACATTGGTGATGTGATAAGGGATGCGATCTCATAACTGCTACAATAGTTCAAGCAGAAGTAGAAACAGGCCTTGGGTGCCATTTAGATGGGTTTTCACAAGCTTCAAATCTAAGCATCATAGTTATATACCAGTGTGGGATGGAGCAGCGCAACGTCAACTAGTTTGGCACATGGCACCTTAGAAGCAGCAAGGATGGTGCGCACACTAGATCCTTGGGCAAATATTGTTGTCGAATGGAGCACTGACTACAGAAGCAAAAGATGACAAGGCCACTGTCAACACCCACAAAGGGGTTGGACTCAATTTGGTCGTGCTTCCGAGTGAAGCGCTGTATACTTTGCAGGATGGTGTGATCACGGAACTTCAGGCCCGCGAACAACATGCGCTACATGTTATTAGTGACCAGAGGGTGAACAACGTGCAAATGGTTGCATAGAAGAACTCCACTATTGATTTCTTTAAGGCCATCATGGACAAGAATGAGTGCATGGCCAAGGTCATGGCTGAGGCATGCAGGTCTGTCATAGAACTGGAAATTCCCGAAGATGAGCTAGTGGATGTGAGAATTCGGAAGCTCGTTACCAGAGTGCATGATGTGAGAACAGAGTTGGCAAAGGTTCAGTTTGAACTGAACCTTAGAACTTGAGTTGAAGGCCCAATTTTTGACTCTGCTAGAAGTCAGAGAGTAGTTCGAGGCAACTGTTATGGACGTCGTTGCAACCATAGCTAACGCAGTAAAGGATTGCACTGTGCTCTTCGAGCAGTCGCTCAAAATATTCACTAGGTTACAAGAGGATCCCAATGTGAAGAGGTTGGAAACAAAGGCATGGGGGCTGCAACAACAATATGACAAGGTTAAAGCGATGGCATGCACCATCGCCATTACCCAAAGGCTAGCGAAGTTGCGGGAAACAATGGTGCTGAAAGAGTAGTTAGATGCAACACAGCACAGGGAAGCATTATTGAAGGCTCGGTTGAAGCCTTGGCTAGACGAAGCATATGTACTCACGTCCACCATTGAAGGCAAACTGGCTAGTTTGTAGGACATGCAGCAGAAGGTACAGGTAGATGGCACAGGGCCAACGATGAAGCCACTGGTTGAGTAGATGAAGCATGCAGCAATACAAAGCATCGTCGATGTCACGGTGGTACAAGTGGAGATGGGAGATCTTCACGACAATATTTTCATGCCAACATAGTGACTTGAGGGCGAGTCACCAGATTTGTGTTGGGGGCCTATTGGGAATGGGTCCCTTGGGGTCAATTTTGGGGTTAAAAGCCCAATTTTTGGGAAATAAAGCCCAAATTTTGTAGGAAAGAATGTAAAGTCTCCACATTTTGTGACCATGGAGCGCAAATATGTAAGAAATTAAAAAGGGTTTTCCGCCCTTAGTTTAGATAGTTGTTTCGACTTGATGAGATCCTCCCTTGGTCCGCAGACCAAGGGATTGTATAAAAAGGGAGTCTTAAAATAGTCTAAGGCATCTAAGTAATAAGTTTCGGAAGAATTCTAAGTTCATGGGTTTATGAGAGCTAAGAGAAAAGAGTCTTAGCATAGGAAGAGGCTTTGCAGTTGAGTGCACAAAGGCCTAGGGTAGAATTTTGCAGCTAAGTGCGCAGACCCCTGCAAATGTGTGCACAGGATAGTCAGAGTCTGTACTAGAAATCTATATTATCAATAAAGAGAGATATTCTACAATTATATGTGTATATGTTATTTTACTTCTATTATGAATGTCGTGATTATGATTATGTTGAATACTAGAGTATGAATTAATGCTATATTGATGTGTGAATCTATGTATTTTACTTTTTCATATGGATGCGAGTAGGAATATCTGTTTACGTGAAGATAATCGTAATGAATGTTAAAGTAGCCAATACTTAAGCAAATCTGAGTAGATACAGAAGTAAGAGTAATTACAGAGGTGCGCAAGTGCCTGATCTATCTATTTAGGGTCTGCGAAGGATGATCAGAGACTTTCTCGGAGGCTTCAAGGATGAATAAGAGAAGTACTTCAATAAGCCCTAAAGGGCTTATAGATTTAAACGAAGGAAGGTTAGGGCATATAAATGACATCACAACCATCTCAAGGTGCGGAAACTTGGTTCTTGCATCCCCCCATACTGCTTCGAGTGAGACTTCAATCTGCGCTCCGCAGATTGATGCTGAAAGAGCTAGTAGTGTAGGGATTTGCTTAGCTTCTTAATGTTGAACCTCGGTCAGGGCCCATTAAGCCAACAATGAGGTACAGTTTCAAGGTTAATATTTTTGACCAAGTCTTGTGAAATTAAGTTTGATTGTGACCCACTACCAAATAATGCATCAACCTTTGTATGATTTGAAATTACCCTTACATGGAACAATTATTTTCTTGATTTTTCATTTGGAGTTTTGTTCTGACTATGTGAGGAACTATTGCATGCAACAACTTCTTTTCCTTTTGTAATCATGGCTGAAATCTTGGTCTCATCACCAGAATTTGATCCAAGATCATGTTGAGTGGTAGCGGTCGTCTTTTGTTTTCCCTTATTGTTTTGTTTCTTAGGCCTTAGTTTGGGATGTAATTTCTAAAAATGGGCTTCATCATGCCCAGCTTTGGAACAATGTTGGCATATTGTTTTCTCCCCGTATTTATTCAAACTTGCATTCTTCTTTCCCTTCCATTTTCCTCCCTTCTCTTTCTCCTTACCCTTGAAAGGATTCTTCTTACTACCCTCTTCCTAAATGTTCTTTCCCCTTGCTTCAAGGTGTGTGGCTTGCACACATACCTCATCCAAATTGCTTGGATTGAACATAACGACAATATGTTTTAAATAGTAATTTAAACCCCCAATATATTTCAATAGTGTATCTTGGGAATTAAAATTTACTCCTAACAATAGATCCCTCTTTCTAAACTCCTGTGTATAGTCTTGGACTGTTTGGCCCTTGAGCTTCCTAAAAGTTTTCCAACTCATAATGGATTTTTGCATATAGGATAAAGGGTAAAACTATCTTTCAATTGCAGAAACAAATTCAAACCAAGAAATTGATATCTTACCATGAATTCGCATTTTCTATTGAGTCTTTCCTTCCCACCAAACTAATGTTGCTCCTTCTAGCCTCAATGAAGCCAAGTGGATCTTTATGTCATCTTCTTGAAGGTTCTGAATTCTGTAGTAAGCCTCCAATTGTCTAACTTTTCTGCATTCACCTCACCATTGTACATGGGAAGTTCAAACTTAATGTCCAATTTGAGTCAAGGAGTTTACCCTTTGGGGTTTGGGAATGATTATGAACAGTTTCTGTGGTGGAAGTGGAAGATGTTGTTGTTTGAGATGTTGAGGATGCTGAAGATGATAGGGAAGATGAAGATGGTGGAGATGGAGGTGGCTTTCCTCCATTACCTTTTGAGTCCCTCCTATCATTTTTTTTTATCTCCTGAGCTTCCCTCTCCATGTGGAGGCTTAGAACTCTCTCCAACCATTCTAGTGTTCCTCCCTTGATAGAGGACTCTAACCATGTCATTCAAGTCATAGTAAGCTTTCTTGAATGCTTCCTATTCTGAAAAACCTTCAATCTCTCTTTCTCTAAACATGATAGCGTTGGATTCAAGCTCAACTTTTACCTCTTCAATCTCAATTGAAGATAAAAATTGAGGTGTTTCATGTGCAGCTGGAATTGGAACTTTGGGTGGAGATTGTGGCCTTGTGGCTCTCCTTCTTCTGGGAATTACCTCAGGAGTTGCAACCAACAATTTCCCTTCTCCTCTCTATAACTTTAACCTTGTAAGCATCACAATTTTGCAACCATTAAAACCCTACTTGCAAAAAACTCAAGAAATCAAGTAGATAAACCTTTTCTCTCATACCAACTTGATCTCTTATTGAATGTTAGTTTTTATATGCTAATTTCAATTAAATAATTATAAACAAATGCTTTTCTATTGCTTCCTGTTCATAGGTTTCCTTAGGTTGTTCATGAATGTAAAAAGGTAATTTGATCAAGTTTAATGTGACATTCATGAGAAAAATAGCATGAAAAAAAAGTGTTGAACAACAACAATGAAAAGTACAAAAAACCATCAACATGAACACTTAACACAGTGTTTTGATGAAGGAGTTCACCCCTCCTAGGCTACATCTCCTTGGCCCAGCTTTCATGGCTTGGGCCCATGTATTAGCTCAATATGGCAAAAATGTTGTTTATGAAGCTCTACTACTCCTGAAACCTATTTCAATGTGTTAAGAATGTCCAAATTAGCTAGGAACACCTTTTCCTGAGCTCCATTTGGCCAAATTTTTCTCCAGTTATGACCAAAATTGTTTTTCCCTAGAAAGCCTCCTCTAAAACTCGATGAACTCCAGTTAACTCCACTAAAACTATAGTTAGTGCAAATTTGGAGGGTCCGCCGGAATTCCCGCCAAGTTAAACTGAAGTTTAATTAGTGTTAACCATGGAATAATTAGAGGTTAATGGTGGATTAACACAATAAGCGCAATTACGTTAACCATTACCCTCGGCGGTCTTGGAGGAGGCGAACACATGTAATGTCATAACACTAACGGTTATGGTTTATGTGGCATGGTTCATGGTAACCGTTGAATACAAATAACTGTAACTACTGACGGAGCATTCACATACATGCATTGAGTGTTACACTGGTTGTTTGAGCTAATGCTTTTCAGAGAGTTGTTTGTTGTAACAGTTGGAGCGTTCACATGGGAGGGCTGGCTTGTAGGCTAGCCCTCCTAACCCCCAACCGCCCAAACATTAAACTTTAAATATATCTGAAGAACGTTATGGTTAAGAACCAAATGATAGCGGATATGGTTAAGCACTTTAGTCTATGTAGAGGAGGTCATGATGTCGAATCCCGACACCTCCATAAAAATTTTACACTGCACCATAACCCGATCTTTGGGGAGGGACACATGGCGGCCTTTGGGCATGCCACTTGTCCCCTCCTCATTGGTAAATTCTTCCTCCAATAAAAATGAGCCACGTCACCACACTTACCAACCAACCACCACTTGAAACTTGGCAAATTGTGATTGATCCAATGACCACCGTTGACCTTGCAAAGTCACCTGCCATGTCAGCAGTACGAACTATTGACTGTGCATTTTTTTTTCAAAAAATTCTCATGTTTGGCAAAGCAGACAAAACTCAATATCGACCTCATACGAACTCAGTTTTTACTGAAAGAAGTTGCATTGGGATTGTTTCACTGAGATGGATGTGGTTGTTTAGATTTTGATCCATTCAAAGAATTTGATTTTTGAGCTAAATACTGAGCGCCTGATCATGACCATTTGACAAGCTTTCATACATTTATTGTGCATTTCCCCCCAACGATACCATGAACATCTTCATAAGGAAATCCTCATGAAATTAAACCTTAAGTCTATGTACATGTATGTGAAATTTGACCAAATGAAGAGAAACATCATCTCCTACTCGATCTTTGAATATTGGCAAATACGGTTTCCAATCTACACAAGGCATGCAGTATGGAAAGCTTGAAATGTGATCTAAATCCATGGGAGTATATCTTATGGATTGAGAATTCATCTTGAAAACATGGAGACACCAATGGAACTTGAAAATTTGGGTTCTTCTTGATTGGAATCACCAGGTGAATGGTTCATCATTCTAATGTCCAACTATTGTTCACCATTATCAATTAGATTTGATCCTTGTCATTCACACTCGGGGAAAATGTGACCTTTCACTCCCTCGAAATGACACCACTATGTTAGCACTATGTAAATCCCTTTAGGTTGAGGAAAGGGACACAAAGGTAACCACAAGACCAGTTTGGACAAGAAACTGGTCCTTTCTAGTCAGAGGAGGCTCCCTAACTATAAAACTCTGATGATAAACACACTAAATATCACAAAGACCACGTTATGAAACCAGCTCACAAAAAGATAGAAAAGATAGTTGAATGCCTTAGCATTCAGCCTCTTCGAGGGGGAAACCTCCTTTACATTACACAAATGAACAATTCTTGGATTATTCAAATGACAAAACCTCCTTTCTTTATATAGGAGTCTAAGGGGTCACAATATAACCAAGCCGACCTAACAATAATAATATAAAGGCACAAAAATAACAATAGAGGGATTCTATGGGGCACAGTAATAACGATATGGGGACAATAGGGGCACAACAATATTAGTAAGGGATACAACTACAATAGTAATGGGGGCATCACTAGTATTATAGGGACCTAACATGCCCCTCTCCTTCAAAAAATTGTTGTCCTCAATGCTTGAGTAGTTCTAGATGCTTCTGTATAAAATTCTCATCCTCCCATGTGGAATATTCAGTGGATAAGTTCTTCCACTTGATGAGATACTCTGAAATGGATCTATTTTGTAGCTGTCGAGCTCTTGTTTCTATGACTTCTTCAGGTTGCAATATAATTTTTCCTTCCACGTCAAGTTCTAGAAATATTGTTTGAACTGGGAGCTTCTCACCTATAACCTTCTTTAAACATGAAACATGGAAAACTGGGTGCAATCGAGAAGCTGCAGGAAGCTCCAATTTGTATGCCATATTACCAATCTTTTGCAACACCTTATACGGACCATAATACTTTGGTGACAATTTATTATCCTTCTTAGCTTGCTTGAGGGACATTTGTTTATATGGTTGTATCTGTAGGAATACCTAGTCACCTACATCAAAACTTCTTTTGCTGTGATGTTGATTTTCCTGTTGTTTCATTCTATTCTGTGCCAACATAAGGTTATCCTTTAAGAGTTGGAGAACTTGTTGTTGATGCTCGATGTGATGTTCCACTACTTGAACCATAGAATTTTCTCTTAAATATGATGTGATGGATGGTAGTTGATATCCATAAAGTGCCATAAATGGGGTCATTTTTGTTGCAGTATGGAAGGAAGTGTTATACCGCCATTCAGCCAGAGGAAACCATTTGACCCATTGTGTCTATTTATTAGATACAAAGAAATGAAGATATCCTTCCAAACATTTGTTTACTATCTCAGTTTTCCCATCAGATTGAGGATGATAAGATGAGCTATGAGCTATCTAAGTACCAAGAAAATAAAATAATTTTGTCCAAAAAGTTCCTGTAAAAATGGGATCTCTATCACTTACAATAATCTTTAGGTTTCCATGTAGATTTTGAATTGTTTCCATAAATGCCGTAGAAACTGTACTAACTTTAAATGGATGTGATAATGCACAAAAGTGTGCATACTCAGTAAGTCATTCAACTACCACCATGATGACACTTTTTCCCTCAGACTTGGGTAAACTTGTGATAAAATCCTCTGAAACCTCCTCCCAACGTTGGCTTGGAATGGATAAAGGTTGTAATAGACTTGGTGTCTTAATTGTTTCAGCTTTATTTCGTTGGCATACCAAACATTCCACCACAAACTTTTGAATATCCGATTTAAGGCCATCCCAAAAAAATTCCTTCTTAACCCTGTGGTAAGTTTTTAAAAATCCTGAGTGCCCTCCTAAGGGAGAAGCATGCAATTCCAGAAGAATCTTTTGTTTGATTTGGGAATTCTTACAGAGGTATAAGTGATCTTTGTACCATAACGAATCAATTTTCCAGCTAAATGTATCAGATGTACTGGAATCTTGTTGTAACTTTCAAATAAGTTCCCACACTTCTTCATCATTCTTCCATTCCTCCCTTGCTTCATTTATCCAATCTGGTTAGATAATAGAAATGGCGCACAACAATGCTTCCACATCCTCATCCTTTCTTGAGAGTGCATCTGCCACAACATTTTGCTTCCCCTTTTTGTATATGATTTCAAAGTCATAACCCAACATCTTTGTGACCCATTTTTTTTGTTCTTTAGAGGATAATATTTGTTCTAAAAAGTATTTAAGGCTATCATGATCCGTTTTTACCTTGAAGTGTCTTCCCATTAGGTAGGGTCACCATTTCTTAAGTGCATGTAGTATTGCCAACATTTCCTTCTCATAAATAGCTTTTTGTAAATACTTTCCCTTGATTGGATGACTTTCGAAAGCAATGGGTCTTTCATCTTGCATTAAAATAGCACCAATTCCATTTCCGGAAGCATCACATTCCACAATAAAGGTTTTTGTGAAGTCTGGTGTAGCTAAGACTGATGCTTGGCACATTGCCTCTTTAAGATGTTCAAAGGTCTTTGTTGCTTTTGGAGTCCATGAAAATGCATCTTTCTTCAACAATTTTGTTATAGTTGCTGCTATTTTCCCATAATTCTTAACAAACTTGCGATAATACCTTGTCAACCCAAGAAATCCTCGCAAATGCTTTATGGATGTGGGGATTTCCCATTCCTTAATGGCTTTAATTTTGCTAGGGTCTACCTTAACTCCTTCATGAGATACAATATGACCCAGATATTCCACCTCTTGTACTCCAAAGAAACATTTGGATCATTTTGCATATAATTGTTTCTCCTCCAATATTTGTAGCACCCTGTCAACGTTTTCAACATGATCCTTCCAAGAGTTGTTGTAGATTCGTATATCATCAAAAAATACTAACACAAATTTTCTAAGGAAGGGTTTGAAAATGGAATTCATCAAACCTTGAAATGTAGAAGGTGCATTGGTAAGGCCAAAAAGCATGACCAAAAACTCATAGTGACCCTCATGAGTTCTAAATGTCATTTTTTGGAATGTCTTGAGTCTTCATTCTGATTTGATGCTATCCTGAATGAAGATCTAACTTGGTGAAGTAAAGTGATCCATGCAATTCATCCAATAATTCATCAATGACAGGAATGGGAAACTTATCTTTAATAGTGAGCTTATTGAGCTCCCTATAATCCTGACACATGCGCCATGATCCATCCTTCTTGTGCACCAATACTATTGGAATAGAGAAAGAACTTTCGCTAGGTTGAATTATACCGGCCTCAAGCATTTCTACAACCATACATTCAATTTAACTCTTTTGGGCATAGGGATATCTGTACGGCCTGATGTTTGGAAGAACACTTCCTAGAATCAAATGAATAACATGATCATGATCATGAATAGGTGGGAGACCTTTGGGAGTCTCAAATACCTTGGAATGATTGTCCAAGACTTTTTGGAGATATGGAGAAATAGATGATTTCGATGTGGAAACATCTAGAGAACATAATTGTGCAATTACACCTCGTTGTTCCTTTTTTAGAAGATTTGTCATACTGTTAGAGCTTATTATCTTTCTCGGTTTCCCTGCAATACCCCTTAATTCAACTTCCTTTCCTTTAGCATAAAATTTCATGAAAATTTCTTGAAAGTTAAAAGCTATTGTACCCAAGGATTGTATCCATTGGACTCCTAGTACAACATCAGCACCTCCCATTGGAATGGAAAGGATTGGGCTATTCAATGCATATTCTCCCATGGATAACTTGATATTATGGCACTTTCAAGAGAAATTTATCGTTCCTCCATTTGCAACCATCACTTGACACTCTGGTGCTAGATATATGAAGCAATTCAATTCTTTTGCTATCTTACAATGAATAAAATTGTGGGTACTTCCTGAATCAATCAACACTATTACCTTTTTCTTGTTGATATGTCCTTCTATCTTGATGGTTTAAGGAGTGGTAATTCCAGCCAATGCATTACAAGATATGGTCGGATTCATTTCTTCTTTATCTAGGCTTTTTTCCTAGAGTATATCCTCTTCTTTTTACCTTTTTGTTCCTTTTCTTCTTCCTCTTCACAATCTATGTAGAATAATTTCTTCTCAGCACACTTATGACCTTTAGTGTATTTTCTATCACAACTGTAACAAAGCGCTTTTGCTCTTTTTTCTTCCAATTGTTGTGGTGTCAACCTTATAGGTTGTGGAAGGCTAGGGGAAACAACACTTCCATATTTATAGTTGTGAGTGGTAGGCTTCCTAGTTGCCATAATTTTGCTTTCCATTTTTCTTGCTAACCTGGATGTCTTCTCTAATGAATCAGGTTCCCAAAGGTGAACATCATGTTGGATATTATCCTTTAAAGTCCCTATGAACACATCAATCCTAAGCTCCTCTGGAATATTTTTTACCCTTATGTTCAATTTTTGGAACTTTTCAATGTGCTCCATCATTGAACCCTTTTGTTATAGACTTATCAATTGGCTAAAAAAAAGTGTTTCTTTTTTTATCCTCATAATGTGCTATCATTTCTTCTATAAAAATTGCCCAAGTGATAATTTGTTTACGAGAGAAAAGCCATTGATACCATACAAACTGATTTGGTTCCAAACATAAAGTTGCAACACATACCTTTTGTGTGTTTTTCACATTATTGAGATCGAAAAATTGCTCCATCTGTAGTATCCATGTTGCGGGATCCTTGCAATCAAACTTCCTCATATCAATTTTTGGAATATCATTAGAGTCTATGAAATCATGATTAACATTTATTTTGTTCTCATCATGAGTTTCCTTTACTACCCTTTCACCATTAGTGACCATTTCTTGTAGCAACTTATTCAAATTTATCTTCAATTCTTCCATCTTATCATCCATGCCATCCATTTTAGCGTCCATGCCATTCATCTTAGCTTCCATGCCATCCATCTTAGCTTCTATGTATTTCTTTAAACAATCCATCTTAGTTTCTATGCCTTTCTTTAAACCATCCATCTTAGCTTTTACATCTTTCTTTAAACCATATATCTTAGATTTTGTTACTTTTTGTGCAAGCACTAGGTGTTTGCATTTTCTTTCCTCGGGGCATCAATTACCGATAATAATGCTTTACTATACCCTTTGAATTCCTTCAAACTAATTTTTCAAACCAAGCTTATGCAAAAATTAAAAAAATTAAAAAAAACTACACACCTTTTTTCACTTTGTAGGAGCTCAATATTGAATCTGATGTATCTCTATAATTTCAGATCATCCAGTTTTGAAATTGCAGCCTATAGTAGCCTTCTATGTCCTCTTTCCAATTCCACCAATCTGATCAAATTTAGATTCTCTAAGGCAAAGTAATGCACAATATTCGAAGATGACCTAATTATAGACCTTTCCAGAAGAGCGAACTTGTATGAAGTGCCACGTGTCACTGTTTTGACCTTAGCATCTTAAAAATATACATAGGGAACTATAGTCCATCCTCTTTCTATAACTTCTTACGAAATTTCAATCTGATGCTCGAAACAAAAGTTATGACGATTTTCCCAAGGTCACCTGTTTGGAATGTAATTCAAGAGTCTGCAAAAAGGCCAACTTCCTCAGATAATATCTCCGCAAATATAGTGTGAAAAGATCTGAAATTCAGATCTGAGGTTTAGCGCGATTTCATATGAAATAAATTTTTTGTTTCACTTCTAAAATGTCGCAGAAAAAAAAAGTTATAGCGAAAGTGCCATGATGACCTATTTGGAGCAGCGAAACCCTAGAATCCAAAGCTCTGATACCAAATGTTATGAAACCAGCTCACAAAAACATAGAAAAGATAGATGAACGCCTTAGAATTCAGCCTCTTCAAAGGGGGAACCTCCTTTACATTACAAAAATGAACAATTCTTGTATTATTCAAATGACAAAACCTCCTTTCTATATATAGGAGTCTAAGGGGTCACAATATAACCAAGCCGACCTAACAATAATAATATAAAGGCACCAAGATAACAATAGAGGGATTCTATGGGGCACAGTAATAACAATATGGGGACAATAGGGGCACAAAAATATTAATAAGGGATACAAATACAATAGTAATGGGGGCATCACTAGTATTATAGGGACCTAACAGACCAGATCTAGAAAAGATGATATAAAAAATAATGAAATAGTTGAGAGTTTCGGGAAAATACTACTGAGGTATGAAGCCAGTAACATAATTTTAATATTAGGGCATGCATAATTCTTTAGAAAAACAAAGGAAAGGTACACATATGTTCCAATCTGACAGGAGTTGATATATAGTGAGGAGTGGAAAGAGACAACCATATATGATCATAAGCAGCCAAGCATATTATAATGAATTATGAAGCATAAACTAATGACCAAACACTAGAAGAACCATGACAAATAAATGAAGAATTCCACCATGTACGATTCCACAATTACCCTAATGTTTCCAGGAAAACTACTGTCTTTTTGATCTGCTAATCCCACTAAGATAGGTAGCTATCTTAGAAACAAACAATTCAAAGTGCTTCAAGATTTCCTTTATGTATGATAGATAAGAGAGAAGCAAAGAGGAGCAACCTGTATCTTCCGCTTGGCTCCTTGCTTGTTTCCTATCTCCCTTGATAGAGCTCACCACTCTTCTCCTACTTGTCCCACTTTAGAGAATACCTGTAGAGGCAAAGCAACAAAATACCATCAAAGTATCTTGATCTATGATATCATAAACAATGCAGAATCAGAAATACATTAGCCATACAATTGCATCTACAAATAACAAGATTCACAAATACATGATTGTATGGAGGAAAACTCAACGAACTTTATTGATAGTAAAAATAAAAGAGAGGATTACAACCCAATTGTCAGATCCAACATCATCCTCCCAACATAAAAGCCCTCTTCACCTCATGAAAAGCAATATCACCCAACAGTACAATGTTTCTTCTCAAAGAGAAACCAACAGCACTTCCTTACAAATTACAAAATTCCAGCCTCTAGATCTCTCAAATGAGGGATCCATTTATAGATATTTGTAGAGGGGTGAGTCAGCTTTTGGGTTTTTGATTAGTGTCATTTCACTGATAGTTCTTGATTCCACTTGGAGATTTCATTGATCTCTTACTCATCCTTGGGCGAATTCAGAGACGCAAGTGTCATATGAGCAGTTTCTAGAAGATTCTCTGGGTTTCCACTTAGCAAACTATCTCTGCCATTTGTTTACTCTCACCCATCGCACCCCATAGAAGGCTCTTCCAGTATGCATCGCACCTGGCTAGTGTAGCAGCCAGTATGCATCACACCCTAAGCATGGAGCAGTCTATATGGTCTAGTTTTGGCCAGTTCTGAGTGGTTTTTCAGGTGGAAGTTCTGGGAAATGATGTAATTAGTTGACCATGATCCTTTAGGGTATGAAACAACACTTTTAGGGGTTTAATATCCCTTGTTTTATCGACATATGTGATTGGGGTTGCAATGCCAAAATATGTCTATAACAGTTGCCCCCTAAAGCATGAGGTTGTAAATCTTCTGATGTCAGGTGAAATTCTTTATCATGAGGATCTGAGGTATTCGAATCGGAAGGTGACCTATATGAAATACAATACAATACATCATCTTCATATTATTTTCATGATCTAGCTGAGGCGGGCATTCCCATGCTCAGCTTTATAAATTCATTTTCATGTACATAGGACAGATAATCGTTCATTGTTGCAACTGGTGATTCTTGTAGAGCCATCATCCCTTAGCTTGGATGATCATATGTGCAGCTACTGTGTACATTTGATATCTTTATCTTCCTGAATATATCGCAGCCCAGATGGATGAAACTAGATCCGGGGTCTTCAAAACTTGTTCAATCTTCACCCGATGTACAAGTCGATCCATGTGAAAAGATGTTATGAACTCAAACATGGAAAGACATCGCCTGATTACCAACCAATGATGTAAGTTGTTAACAGGCGCAAGAGGAATCAATGATAATGATAATGACCCTCAAGGTACTGCAGTACAATTCACGTGGTGTGAATATAGGATCTGATGTCGAACACCATACAAAATCTTTCGGTCGAAATCCATTGATGTAAACCTGTCGCCGGAAGTGAGAAACTTGCCATTGAGGCATGCAAGCTTCAAAGTACTGAAGGGTTGTTCCTAAGTTAACTTCTTTGATAATGAGCTAATTTCAACAAGAAGTGACTCATCGTAGGAGGGCCTTAATGAATCCCACATCTATGACAAGAAACGAAGCAAATGATTTTCTGGAGGTGAAAACGATCTGATGATACAAGGTTCAGGAATGGCGGTCTAGAAAAATGGAGGGTGAAGGTATTGCAGTGGATGAGGCATTAGTTGAGTGATGAATTCTCTAAATGACTTCTCTTGAACATATCTGCGACATTGAGAAGGATTGGTAGTGTTAAACCCAAAAATGGATGGTACGGAGGACCAATGGTGATGTGACCGATGAATGGTATAACCCAACCTGACTCAATCATGGTGATGGAGTGAAAGTGTCATGTTCAAGAGCGACCTGCTACCAATGAATTTCTTCAAGTTTTCTTCCCTTTTTCCCTAGTCATTGCTGACAAGTACCTCTTTATTTTTGTCAAGCTTGAGGAGGATAACATATGCTTGTTCTATAATTTGCCCTTCGGTCAAACCTGTCGCTATGTTATAGCGAGCCTAGCGACAGTGAAACTCGTTCACTTCTGGATGGACAAGTTTGTCGTTATTGTTTTAATGAGTTTAACGACAAGGATAACTCAGTCCTTTTCATATTTAGAGAGTTTGAAAAGGGATGAAAAGGAAACTCCAGCAGTCCTTTTTCATGGCATAATCCCTTAAGTCCGAAAAAGTATAAAATATTATGAAAGGGATGACTTTTAAAATGCTTTATCGAGCCGAAAGAGACAAGCGCTCGATATTTTTGTAGAATGATCCCTCAGGTCCAAAAATATTAAAATGTAGAGGAGGGATGGTGCTTCCCCTTACTTTAACGAGCTGGAAAGGCCAGTAGCTCACAATCTTTTCATATTTTACGAGTCTAAAAAGAGCTTAAAAGAGACTCGTTTTTTAGGAACGAGTGATGTTTTCGGGTAGCAACTGGTTCCAGGTAAGTTTGGAACTTCTCAAACATGGCAGTGTAAAGAGGGTGGCTAATAGAATCACTTGTTGCAGTTGTTCCTCAAAAGGGTAAACAATCAAGTGGAAGCGTATGATTGGCCAAAAGAATGGAGGTGACAGTAAGAACACAACCAAGGCTCAAAAGGCTGATAGCAAGGCAATCACAAAGGTTATTTACCGAGGGTGGATTCATTTTTTAATGAGCTTGAATTGGAAGAAACTATGCTCAGTGGCGGGTTTATTTTTTAACGAGCTTGAACCTTGTGGAAACATTGCTCATGCCAGTCGTTTTAAAGATGTCTCTCATTAGTAGGTTCATTTTTTAGTGAGCTTGCACCATGCGAAACTTTGCTCATTGCCTTTTTATGTAGGCTAGAAATGACCAAACTACAGAGCTAACTACACTAAGAGCTAAAGAACTACTGAGGTTAGGTAGGATAGTTTTGTCTTTCGCCTAGATAAAACATTTCCTTTGCTTTGCCTACGCGCCGTTGACAAAGGTGAATGGTGGATCAAACCAATCACCTAACCTAAGAAGTTGTTACTAAGAAGCTAAACTACAACACTACAAGGCTAGAATGAAACTGGTCGTTTTTCACTTGCATAAAAAGGTTTGCATGCCCCCAGGTTTTGAGAAAATGAGAATTTCCAGGTTACCTTATGGAAGTCCCTGCATTTAAGCAAGATTGTTTCGTCTACGGAGCAGATGAGACACTTGCTTGGCTCTGTCCATCGAAATAGACAAAGGTGAATGGTGTGAACCTCCAATCACATAACGTGCAAGGAGATAACTGTTTCAGACTGATCCCATATCCTACACGGAAATGGTGTTTCAGACGAGTCATATAACCTACAAGGAAATCTATTTTTCAGTTGGGTTCGCCTGCCGAAGCAGACCAGGGTGCATGCCCCCAAGCTTCGTTACATTCACCAGACTACTCGCGGTAATTAGGTGGATGAACTAAAGGTTGAAGAGACATTCTTGGCGCAAAGAGACCATTTAGGGATGATGTTTGACTTGTAGCTGTGTTTGAACCAGGAAATGAAAGTTGGTCGATAAGTTGCACCATTCTGCCTTCATGTGGGAAACACATCACTCGAAAGAGTGTGGAAACAATAGCTCCCATGCTGTAAACATAGTCACGCCCAAGGAGTAGATTGTAATCTAGTGGCCCTTGGACTACCATCACGTTCAAGTGAATGGTTTTCCTTCCCAAAGTTATAGGAAACTTTAGAAGGATCCCTAACGGTCGACTGGTTCCTTTGTTGAAGCCTAACAAATTTTGATTCTCAGGCAAAAACGATGGTGAACCAAGCGCTTTCCAAGTAGTTGAGGAAAGGATACTCACAGAAGCCCCTTCATCTATGATAGTTCTAGACATGATCATTTTGTAAACTTGTACTATGATTCAGAATGGTACATTAGATGGAAGGTGGGGTCCTGCTAGTTGATTCCAATTGAAGGAAATGACTAGAATGCTTGGAGGGGGGACTGAATAAATAGTTGGATGAATCTCTCAAAATGGGGAAATTTCCTCCCATTGTAAAGGAACAGGTAGATTTCCCCCATGTTCATCAAACTCTGTGTTAACAAAAATAATTTGAACGGTATCATTCTCATTCTCTTTGGAAATTGTATCATCTAAAAGTGGACCTTCTAAAGGCAAGACTGGGTCGACTACCATCTCGACCTGTTGAATCTGGTCTGGTATGGACTCAAAAGGTTTACCTTCTATGATAGGCCTTTCGACTGACAATTGATTAATGTCAATCAAATTTTCAACTAGCGATGGACTTGGCAAGAGTTTCTTGTATCCAGGAAGAAGTCGTTGCGGTGAAGCAGGATGGATATCCAAGACACTTTTGGCTTCATCTAGAAAAAGACAATGGTGAAGGGCATGATCGCCTTCACACAACCTACATGGAAATCTGAACTTTCTTTTTTTTCCATTGACTTCATTTTCACTAGTCGATGGTGTGCTCTCAACATGATCGACAGAGGTTGATGACACCGGACGGTGCAAACGGGGAGACCATTCTCTCAAGATCCGCGGAATGCAAGGACAATATTGATGAAAGTGGTTCCGTCTGCAAATTATGCATGGAGATTTGGGTTTGGAAGGTTCGGTGTGCGGATTTTCACCGGATGATGCATGGTTGCCCCCTTGCTTGACTGACTTCTTCTTCTTCTTCTCCTTCCCTTTCTTCTTCTTCTCAGTTACTTGGTTTTTAGTATCACTAGTTTCACCAAGCGAAGAGGAAGAAGGAGAGGGAGAAACAAATGAAGTAGAAGGTGAGGGAACAACTCCAATATCATCTGGTTGCTGATTCGATTGCTGAGGAATCACGGTGTTTTGAACGACAGAGGTTGAGAATAGCCATACCGACAGGCCAATTGTGATTCCTGGAAGGGACAATGTAGTCGTGTATGGAGCACCAATATCTCCCCAGGAAGAGAAAGGACTAGGATTCTCCTCAAGGGGAAATCCTTGATTGGTGGATTCCATTACCTCAACCTAAGATCAATGAAGGAACAAGGATGTTATTCCGAATTAAATAAATTTTATGACGCTTTGATACAACTTCTCTTTTTCAATTTTTAAGATTCGAGAAAAAGCTAAAGATGACTCTAGTCGACTTAGATTTTTAATGACCCTGAAGTGACAAGTGCTTAGATGGACCTTTTCTTTTAAGGAGTCGAAAAGGAATGAAAGTGACTACTCTGGAAATCTATATAGAGGGATTACCAAACCAATCGCAAAACTGCAATATACACCTTGGTGGTAAATTAAAGAGAAATTACCAAGGATTTTACGTACGGCAGTCAATCTTCCCAAATGTTGTGTTCAATGCATTGTGATCGATAGGGTGGCAAAAATGGCTTCCTAAGGATAAAGGATATCAGCCTATTGTGGTCTCCCAATATATACTCGACGGTATGGGGAGCACAAGTCCATCTTGGCACTTGTCGTATCATAGAGGAGGAATCGCCCAACCTTCAATGAAAATGATAGTTACCAGGTTTTGTGACGCCGAAATACGTCTATAGCCTAGACCTCTAGATGTTTTGTGTTAGGTTCCAAAACGTTCTTATGTTCATTGAGGTTTATTTTAGAGTTGATCCTTTTAGAAGTTTGCCTTTCAAGTTTCACCGCGTGATGTAGATGTAAAATTCCTAAATATGCAATCTAAAATGATAAACAGTCGTTTGTTTTCTTTTAGCAATGAAAATCCTAGCTACTAAGGAAAGAAGAGTACGATTCTTTCAACAGAGAGCAGAGAACACACACTAAATGCACCTTTCCTAAATCATTTTCTGCATGCAGTCTAAATGAAAATGCACATGCATGCACTTGTTTCTTTGTTTCCTTAATGTGAGAATGCCAAAAAAGCAAAACTAAGTACAGATCTGAACTATTTTATTCAAAGTGATGCTTCAATGATTTCTTTTCAAAACAAAAGGAAGACTAAGACGACACTTTCAATTTCGAATGGAAATCTGCTTTCGACACTTCAAATATTAACAATTCAAATCAAATACAATGGAAAATGTACAATCGACTATCTAGAAGAGGAAGACTTTACGACACTCTTCTTTTGACTCAAAATGAAAGTTACGACACTTCTTTGGATCAAAAAATGACAGTTCAATTAAGCTACTTTTGACAAAGGAGGAATGTAAATGATGAAAAATACATAAAAAAGCATTCATAAATCCTGATCAATGGAGGCTGAATAATGTAAAGGAAGATGGCTTCAGCAATGACATATTGATCATAAGCAAAAAACCCACTGAATAGAGCTGAAAACAAGGAGGAAAAAACCAAATTCCAGAGAGAGAAATAGTATAATTTAGTCATCGCACCTGTCCTTAAGGGAAACAGGGATGCATCTCACCTACAACACATGGGGGGTGCGATGCATATAGGCTGCCAATTACAAACAATGTGATGGACCAAGGAATGAAACTGAGTTTGGTCTTCACTCAAAATTTTCAACTAAGTTCAGTGATTTAGGCTGAGCTATGATAGACAGTAAAAACAAAGTACAAGGGTATGATCTTATGAGGTTATTGAGCTACCACAAGCGCACTTAGGATGTTTGCAAGTCAGATGTTTAGTTCATAAACCAACCCGGAGATTGACTGAAGCAATGTTGATCTACTTTGCACTTGCATAGCAAGGGCAGTTCGAAGGCTAGATGGCTTAACTTCAGGCTCCGTCTGTAATTTATAAAGAAAAAAACCATAACAAACAAATGAACTATTCGCTCCCCAGTGGAGTCACCATTTTGTTTTCGGGAAAACTAGTGTCTTTTCGATCTGCTAGTCCCACTATGACGGGTAGCTATCTTAGAAACAAACAATTCAAACTTTATGTATGATAGATAAGAGAGAAGCAAAAAGGAGCAACCTGTATCTTCCGCTTGGCTCCTTGCTTGTTTCCTCTCTCCCTTGATAGAGCTCGCCGCTCTTCTCCTACTTGTCCCATTTTAGAGAATACTTGTAGAGGCAAAGCAAAAAAACACCATCAAAGCATCTCGATATATGATAACATAAACAGTGCAGAATTAGAAATACATTAACCATACAATTGCATCTACAAATAACAAGATTCACAAATACACGATTGTATGGAGGAAAACTCAAAGAAATTTATTGATAGTAGAAATAGAAGAGAGGATTACAACCCAGCTGTCTGATCCAGCATCATCCTCCCAGCATGAAAGCCCTCTTCACCTCATGAAAAGCAAGATCACCCAACAATACAATGTTCCTTCTCAAAGAGAAACCAACAGCTGTTCCTTACAAATTACAAAATTCTAGCCTCTAGATCTCTTAGATGAGGGATCCATTTATAGATATTTGCAGAGGGATGAGTTAGCTTCTGGGTTTTTGATTAGTGTCATTTCACTGATATTTCTTGGTTCCACTTGGAGATTTCATTGATCTCTTACTCATCCTTGGGCGAATTCAGAGAGGCAAGTGTCATATGAGCAGTTTCTAGAAGATTCTATGGGTTTCCACTTAGCAAACTATCTCTGCCATTTGTCTACTCTCGCCCATTGCACCCCATAGAAGGCTCTTCCAGTATGCATCACATCTGGCTAGTGTAGCAGCCAGCATGCATCGCACCCTAAGCATGGAGCAGTCTGTATGGTCCATTTTTGGCCAGTTCTGAGTGGTTTTTCAGGTGGAACTTCTAGGAAATGATGTAATCAGTTGACCATGATCCTTTAGGGTATGAAACAACACTTTTAGGGATTTAATAGCCCTTGGTTTATCGACATATGTGATTGGGGTTGCAGTGCCCAAATATGTCTATAATACCTGAGCATCTCAAAATGAATTCAAGATAAAATCTTTAGAAATGGATATTTCGATAACACAAGGGAAACAAACTTGAAAGAAATATACCACAAGAATCTCTAAGATCAAAGATACCAACTTGCACAACACATATGCACATTCCTATTTTCCCAAAATTCGAACCCTTTTCTCTTATATTCTTTAAGATTAAATATAATTTTTCAAAAGAAATCCATCTAACTAGATACAGTGGATCTTTATCCAACAAGTGGATCGAATCCACCTAGTTTAGAAACATCATGTTTTTGGGATAAACACTTAAAACCAAAGTCTATGTAAAGCTGACAAAATAATCCTCAAGAAAAACTCTATCTTTATCTCTGAATTATATATTCATCTATTCCTATCTTATCCATCAATAATTATCATAATGTCATTTTTAGACTAATTACAAAATAAAGAAAAACACAAATATGTATGACAACAACTAAAACGATGGTGTAGCCAATCCAGCTAGGCATTCTCATGCGTACTCCATCTAGCAGTAGGATGATGAGGATGTTGACTTTGTGTCTGAGGCGGAGTAGGACTGTTGGGCATGGAATCCCCCCAAGGCATGTTTTGGGACTCAAAGCCCAAGTTTTGACCCAATATTGTTGTAAAGACTTCGCGAATTATGGGCGCGGAGCGCAAAATGTATGATAGAGTCACAGGTTTGTCCGCCCTAGTCTTGTAATGTAATGTTGGACTACCCATGGTCTGCCAACCATGGGATTGTATAAATAGAGTGAGGCTCTAAGTGTAAAATATAACTAACTAAGGAATTGTTACATTAAAATTTGTCACCATGACTATTTGTAGTCAGTATCGCTCCATCAACTGTCATACTGTCCTCCTTGGCAAGTCTTATACCTCTGCTCCTCATGTCAAACTCCAAGAAAGAGAGAAAGTCCTTAAAAAGTCAATTAACTCTGGTTACGCAGTTTCTCTTAACCTTACCTGCGTGTACGCACCTCAAGTTCACAATACCTGCGTACTTGTACACTCTGTCTGTAAAGGGGTGGGTGCGTACTCCTGTAAAGGTCAAAAGGCATGAGTTTTACTTCAAAAAAGTTACGTGTGGTCGAATCTAGAGCATTCTAGAAGATGGTTTGACGTGTATTGAGCGCCTCCAGATGGTTCATGCATCCCTATGAAAGAGGAACTTATCCCATCAAGAGGGGAGCTATCCCATTGAAAGAGGGGCTTATCCCATTGATGGTGGACCTGATTAACTTCCTCCAAAGCATTATAAATACAGGCATTGGGCCAGAGGGAGGGGAGGTTGAAATCTAAACATTCCTAAGGGTAGATGCTGCTGAAATTAGGACTCCCTTATAGAGCTTGAGAGGAGAGATTCCCATCCTTTCTTAGCTTCATTTGGAAGTGGGTGAGCTGATCAAAGTAAAGGAGAACTCTTGATGGACCCTGGGATGGACCTGCACAACACCAAGGCACTGGTTGTAATGGTTTCTTTTGTTTCCAATTAATACAATTAAGTTCATTTTTCTCAACAAGTTGTTATATATAATTTGTTTCATATACTCCTTGGTCTTTATGATGAATATGTTTTATTATATGAGTTATTCAGGTGCTATGTAATCGTTTGCTTGTTAGTGAATGCAGGTTTCAAAGAGAAGGAGGAGCTCATCTGGATCGGAGAGGTTGGACTGCTACAAACAGCGTTGGACTAAAGGTATGCTTTAAACACCTGGATGCTTGTATTTTAAATGCATATTTAGGGAAAGATAGTGCTTGATTGTCTTGTTTGTCACTAGAAAGCCTTAGCTTCTAGGGAGGTCGGTTTTGTCCGCAAAATTGACTCTTTCCGCATGACAAAATGGCGACTCCACTGGGGAATCCATGGATTTGATTGATTTCTCTTTTGATTGATACTTTGATTTGAGAAAAGTCGATTTCTTTCTGGTTTTTGACTGATTGATTGTGAATTTGGGTGGAATAGCTTAGGGTTAAGTTAGATTTTAATTTTCTTGGTTTTGTTAGCAGTACGCACCCTCTGCGTTAAGCATAGTGCGTACCTGTATGCACTGCAGCTTTGTACACAGAGCGTGGCCGCACCTGTGCAAACAGGCTGCCTGCGTACCTTGTCAAAAGTTGAGAAAATTCCCTTTTTTCCTTTTTGCCTCTTAGATTTTGTCTCTAATTTGTTTTTTGCTGCCCAGATCCACTGGTTACCTATCAAAAGTTTTCATCTAAGCTTGTTTCATTAGTATCAAGGGTTTTAGTGAAGTTCATAGAAGTTCTAGCCCTAGGTTTGATTTTTGTATCGGTCTTGTAGTGACTTTGGCTTTAGAAGTTGTAAAAACCTTGGATATCCCTGGTCTTTTCAGTCTTCTTAGGAGTCGGACCTTTCATAAAATCCACCTTTGCGAGAAACCTACCTTTGTGTTGTCTCTTTTCGGAATTTCGAGAAAGCTTGTTGGTTAAGCTGTGAATTTCATTCTTAAGAAAAAGAACAAAAGATTTTGATTTTTGTTTTTGACTGGTTTATGATTCTGCATGAACTAGTCCTTGGTTGAATTGTAACTGAGTAAAACATCCTGGAATTATACTTTGTAGGCTTTTACCTCATTAGGTTTGCTTTTAGGTGAATTTCTCTTAGATTTGCTTTTAGGTAAAATTGATTTGATTGTCATAGATTTTTTAAAATTTATTTTTGTTAAGTAGTTTTACATGCTTTCTTAATATAGGAAAAAATACAAAAATCTCTTTTGAAGAAAAGTTTGTTTTAGTAGCATTTGAAGTCTTTGAAAAGAGAAAGGCATTTTCGTGAAATAATTAGTGGTCATGTGTTGTATGCTTTGGAAAAGATAAAGAGATTGTTTCTTTGATTTTCATTGCCAAGAAAGTTGTCTTTATAAATTTTGCATTCTCCAACTCTCTTAGCTAGGGAATTCATTGAAAAGGAAAGATAGTATAAATCATCTTAGGTGCATCTTTTTAGTGGATTTGAGTCGAGTCTACACAACATCAGTTTCATCTTCACTACCTTTTTTCCTAAAGAAAAGCCATAAAAATTAACGCTTAAAGTAAAATTTACTTAGTAACTTTTTATTTACTAGGGCTCTGAAACACCAATATAGATCAGGCTAGTGTCTTGGAGTAGGAGAGTAATTAACTCTCCAAGAAAGCAAAACCAAACAAGTACCTCATCTTGTGGTAGGATAAATCCAATAGTTACATTTATGCTCTGGGAAAGCTCCTCTTAAAGGAGAAGCACGAGATCGTGTCCGAACTAGTGAGGGGATCAATCCTCTTTCATTGGGAACGATGCCAGATATGCACGTACTACAAACGGTAAACCTCAGATTGACCATTGTCGAGGAGCCTGGGGTCACTTGTCGGTAAACCTTGGATTATTGTCAAGGAGCCGGCAAGGGGATTGAGCTTGATACTCTGCCCTTGCGTGCTATCGGATCGTAGACTGTTCCCCCAGGTATATTTGTTGCTGTTGGTGATCTTAGTGACCATTATCTTTAGGGTTCTACCCAAGGTGACGGTGGAGGGAAGATCCCACTGTACCTGGAGCAGACGTCGACTAGACTCACTTGGATTTTCCGGGGGGTTCACTTCACTCGAGACGGTTAAAGTGGAGGAACTTGTGCCGGTCTATTCATTAAGCAGGTTTTCGAGGTAACTGTTCTACCCGCCACTTCTGTACTGAATTCGGCGATGTTGGATTTCATCACCAACTAGTGTTTTCGGTCCGGAAGGTTACTGTTTGTGTATGGTTTGATGCCCTAGATTCTTTAGGCGTGTGATTCGAATTTGTTTGGTTCTTTAGAGACTTTAGGCGGTTTTCTTTGAGATTTTACTTTGTTTGCGTGTGTAGTAGTTAAAAGTTTTAACTGTGGCTGAATTACCAAGACAGTCCCGTAGACTTCGGGGCCAGTCTCCTGAGATTGTAACCGTGGCCAATTTGTTGAGGAAGTCCTGTAGACTTCGGGGCCAACCTCCTGAAGACATCCCGGGTCATTACGAAGGTTTGAAAGTCCTTGTAACTCCTAGTGGCAGTAAAGTAGGTTCACCTGAAGAAGGAGAGTCTTCGTTGGTAGTTCATCCTGATTACCAAAGTCTAGAAACAGGTTATAATCCTGAAGCTATTGCAGTTTCCAAGCTTGTTGGTAGTTTTTCATCTACTAGTGATATAGGCGAAGAACCTGAGATATCTGAACATGTTACTCCAACTTCTAGTGCTCCTGATTCACCTAGGGTAGAAAGAGTCATCACCGAAAATCTTCCTTCTGGTTTAATAGCTATTGAAGAACTTGCTCCAGAAGAAGAAATAGGCGTCCCTATCCCTGAAAATCAACCTACTATTGATCTAAGGGAGCGTGAATCCATTTTTTACAGTCCACCTAGAAGTACTACTTGGTATCTTTCTTTAACTAATTATTTGGACAACTCAGGGTTAAGTTTTTCTCCACCTCGTGCTCCTTATCCACCCGGAGGTATTTATACTCCTGTAAATATGTCAGGTCAGTCGTCCATGTTTACTCAATCGCCTGAATCTTTTTTGTACGGCGGTCCTTCTGTTCCCTCTGTGTATCAGTCACTTTCTGGTACTTTTGCGGGAGCATCTCCTCAACCCATTGAACATGGGTTATTAACTGGAAACAATGGTAATAAACCGTTGAGCGTAGGAGACATTTACATGATGTCAGGTTCAATTCCCAGTTCTCAACCTCAAGGTGGCCAGTTACTGCCTGGGGGGCAACCTCAAGGACAGTATGTACCCGTGGTGCAATACATTCCTCAAGGTCAACCCCAGCCTCAATATGTACCCCAAGGTCAACCTCAGTATCAATTTATACCTCAAGGTCAACCCCAGTATCAGTACCTACCTCAAGGGTATCTACCCCAAGGTCAGTACTCGAGTCAAGGTTTCCAACCACCCCAAGGTCAATCTTATGTTCAAGGTACGGGAAATGTACCTTTCAGTTATCAATCCTACCCTCAATCCGGTTATGGATCTCAATATCCTCAACCTGTTATGGGTCAATACCCTGGAATGAACATAGTGTGGGATCCATCGCAAATTCAACAGGTATTGCAGCCGAGTGTACAGTTGTCATCTCAAACTGGACAACCCTTAGTTTCTGGTTCACCCCAGCAACCAGTCCAGTCTAATGTTCAAACTTCTGTACCTTCGGTAGTTTCTCAGTCTGGGCCTATTGCACCTAGTACTCCATCTCAAACGACTGCTTCAACTACCGCAACATCTGTTCAATCTACCCCACTTACTTCTGGAGTATCGACAGCTCCGGTTTCTACTGTCTCTGTATCTACTCCTCAGACATCTTTACCATCGTCTGGATCTACGATTCAAACTACGGTTCAGATGCCTGTAGGACAACCTGGTTTAAGTACGGTTGTCACAAGTCAACCACAATTCACTTATCAACCATACCAGGGACAGTACCAATATGGGCCTGCTGTCCAGCAGCCAGTTTACCAGTATCAACCGTATCTTGGGTACACTTATCAACAATCACAACAACCCCAGTATGGTCCGGTTAATCCTGGTTTTCCGGGAGGATACAATATCCCGAATGCGATTCCTATTCTTAGTTATCCTGGATATCCTCCTCCTGGGACTGGTCTCGTGACCCAGAGTTTTAGGGATCCTAATCGGCAATTACCGTTTATTGCAACTTTGGATTTACCAGACTTGTCGCGCCTAACGAACGATCTAATAAATTATCTTCCGTTTTGGCCGCCAATGCCAAATAAGTTGCCCAATGACATACCCAAGTTCGAAGGTAAGTCTGGAGAGGACCCATTGAATCATGTGATGACTTACCACCTCTGGTGTGCCTCTAATTCCATCTCGGATGATTCGATCCACTTACGTCTTTTCCAGCGTACTCTCATTGGTCTCGCGGCCAAGTGGTACATTGAGTTACCACGGGCCTCTTTTTATAATTTTAGCCAGTTAGCTACCTCGTTCTTAACTCATTTTCAGTTGCCGGTCAGATATGATTATGGTACGGAGTTACTAACTTCATTAAAGCAATCGACCTCCACTTATATTTCCGATCATATTCATGAATGGAGACGTCGAAGGCGGTTAGTGAAAGTTTTTATCCCGGACCAAATCTTAGCTGAATGGTTTGTTAAATCATTGTTACCGAAGATTACTGAAGACGTAGCTAAGGCCGGAGTAGTTACTGAGGAGCAAGTGATTGCTCAAGCGCAGTACCTTGACTTAGTTTACACTTAGTCAGGTACGTTACATGAAAAGATCGCAGATCTTCCTAAGTCAAATCAAATCGCTACTGCTCCTTCGGGTCTCATGCCGCTGATGGCATGATTGGTACGGTGAATACTAAAAGAAAGAAGAAATCCTCAAAGAATTCTTCTCCTATTATAACCTTACCAGACTCCCCGACAGGAGATTCTTCTGCTGAAGTTTCCGCCGATATTCACGCTGTAGAGTCATCTACGGCTAAATCAAAATCCGGTGGGAAAAAGAAAGGAAAGAAGAAGAATAAAGCAGACAAAACTCCAAAGGAGAAAACTGAAAAGTCGGAAACCAATGACGAAAAACGCAAACCTCGATATCCTTGTCTTATTTGTGAAGAGGATCATTTTACAAGAGATTGCCCTCATCAGGCTGAGGTTGTGAAAATCGTCAAGGGTTCCCCAACTCCTGCTGTTTTGAAAGACCCATTTCCAAAGCAGGAGAGTAAGATGATAGGTTCTTCCTCGAGTGCCAGTGAAGAACCCATATTGATGATGTCTCATGTAAGGATTGCGACTCGATCGCAAGATTATGGTAGTAAAAGTCCTGTTGATGGCAAAGAAGCAGAATCTTCTCATTCTAATCCATCAACCTCAACTCTCGGTTCCGATCCACTACAGATCGAGAAACCTAACCCGAACTTAGTAATCAAACCGCCCGCCAAGGGTATACTTCGAAAGTCTGCTTTCAATCCACATGCGAGAGCGGCCCAGAATTACAACATTGTTGAGGATTTAGCTGTTTCACCCTCAGTAATTTCGGCTTTGGAAGTGTTGCAATCATGCCCAGCACAGCGCAAATTACTTTTGTCGGCTTTAGGAGCTGTTGATGTTCAGGACCCGAACCTAATAATCTTTGATCTAGAAAATAGTACACCGCGTTTACCTCATCAAATGGCTTTCCAGATCCCAGTGATAGTCAAAAACAGGCCTATTCATCGGACTGTAATTGATGAGGGAGCTTCCACGTGTATTATGTCGATACAGTGTTGGAGATCGCTTGGTTCTCCTTCACTAAATCAATCCCCGACAATTCTTAAGGCCTTTGATGGCCGTGGGTTCCATCCTTTTGGCATTCTATAGGATTTGCCTATAGGGGTCGAAGGAAAAACCGTTAGTCTAGATGTGGAGGTGGTTGATGCCCCTCTAGACTACAACCTTCTCTTGGGTCGAAGTTGGTCTTACGCTATGACAGCGGTCGTTTCATCGGTCTTCCGAGTAATAAAGTTTCCATATAATGGCAAGATCGTAACAATAGACCAGCTGGCTTACTTTTCATCCGACCCAGCCTCTTCAAAGAGTATCTAGCATGTCGGTAAAATGACTATCCCTTATAAGGATGTTGGAGTAGGATTAGTTAAAGATGCCGGTTTACTGGGAACTTTTCCTTTTCCTCCAATCAACGCCTTGTCTTCATTTGCATCCATTCATATGATTACATCAGATACCATTGTTTATGACAATCCTTGGATCGTTCCTTCTGAATCTGAGATAGACTCATTTGGTGATGCTATGCCTTTGAGTCCATATGAAATTGCCTATGAAGTCGTGTAGTCTTTTACCGACTCGCGTTCAACCAAAATCAACCAAATGAATGTGGTCCGTGAGGAATCACTTTTCACATCAACCTCGGAGTTAATAGCGTTTCCCAAAGTTGTGTCATCTGACGAGCAACTTCGTGAAGTCCTGTGTGTAGACGATTTACCATGGGAAGATCTCCATCACAGATCTTCGTTTTTACCTGAGGATGATCGTTTTGAAAATGATTTCTCATCAATCTTTACAGCTGAATATGTTAAAGAAGCTCAGAATCCAATGAAACATCCTGATTCAGAGATGAATTTGGGAAACATCTCTCGCACTATTCCCATTGACATTTCAGTCAAGCCCGGAATTGTTGAGCACATTCATATAGGTGCCTCGTGTTCAGATGACGAAATTTAGACATACAAGGCCCTATTTCAAGAATTTCGTGACGTGTTTGCCTGGTCCTATGAGGAAATGCCAGGAATTGATCCCGCGATTGTTGTTCATGAGATCAAGACTTACCCGGACGCTAAACCCGTCCGGCAACGTTTGCGTCAGATTCACCCACGAAAAGCGGCTGCAATCAAAGCAGAAGTTGAGAAGCTGTTGAAAGCAGGTTCATTTATCCGATCCCGTTAACGGATTGGGTATCGAATATTGTTCTGGTTAACAAAAAACAAGGAACAATAAGAATATGCATCGACTATAGGGACATTAATCGAGCTTGTCCAAAGGACAACTACCCAACACCCTATATCGATCAAATAATTGATGATTGTGCCGGCAGTGAAATATTTTCCTTTATGGACGGTTTTTCCGGTTACAACCAAATCAATATTCTACCTGCCGACCAACCAAAAACGGCTTTCATTTGTCCATGGGGGACATTTGCTTATTGCAAATTACCTTTTGGGATTAAGAATGCTGGAGAAACTTTTCAAAGGGCGATGTCTTATGCGTTTCATGACATCAAACACATTGTGCAACCGTATCTCGATGATTTGCCCGCTCATTCATTACATCGAGCTGATCACCTTGTCCATTTACGAGCAATCTTCATGAGGTGTAGGCATTATCGTATTCGGTTGAACCCACACAAATGTGTCTTCTGTATAGAAGTGGGACGATTGCTGGGATTTGTAGTTTCGAAAGCTGGCATTCGCGTCGATCCCTCGAAGGTAGAAGCTATCATCAAATTGCCTCCTCCTTCGAGTCTTCACCAACTCCAAAGTTTGCAGGGGAAAGCAAACTTTCTACGACGATTCATTCCTAACTACGCCGAGGTTACAAAGGGTTTTACCCAGTTGTTGAAACAGAACGCTCAATTCTCTTGGGATGAGATAGCTCAGAAATCTTTTGATGCACTCAAGCACGCGTTGACCCATGCACCGTTGCTGCATCCTCCCAACTACAACCAGGATTACTTTTTGTACCTCGTAGCCGCTCATTCCACCATTGGAATGGTCTTAGTACAGGAAGATGAATTTGGAACGGAACATGTGATATATTACCTTAATCGGACGTTAAATCCAATTGAACTCAAATATTCACATGTGGAGAAATTGGCATTGGCAGTCGTTCAAGCTGTCCAACGTTTTCGTCACTACATTCTACTCCGTAAAACTACAGTCATTTCGGATTGCAACCCTATGATCTACATTTTGACTAAACAATTGCTAGGGGGCAAGTACTCTAAATGGATCGTTATCCTGCAAGAGTTCGACTTGGAGTTTGAGAAATCTAAGTCTAAGAAATATTTAGTTTTTGCAGAGTTAATGTGTGACTTCCCGCGTGCTGACACAGAAACTGTGGCAGAGGAGCCCATTGCGGACGAATCTTTGTTTCTCATCAGCACTTTAGATCCGTGGTATGGAGATATCATCATCTATCTCCAAACCCAATCCTTTCGGCCCGAAGTTTCAAAGTCGGAACGTCGGAAAATTCGATTCCAGTCCCAACAATACAAAATTATTGGAGATACTCTTTATCGCCATGGGGCAGACTTGGTTTTTCGATGTTGCTTAACTCACGAGGAAGCTGAAAGGGTTATGAATGACTGTCACTCTGGAGCGTGTGGCGGTCATATGTCTGGGTATGGCACAGCCCAAAAGATATTGCGCGCTGGCTACTTCTAGCCGTCCTTGTTTAAAGATTGTATTACTGCGGTCTAGAAATGCCACAACTGTCAAGTGTTTGATCGCAAGATGCGCACTCCACCTGCTCCTCTCCACCCTATAATTGCCGTTGGTCCTTTTGCCAAATGGGGTATCGATTTTATTACATGTAACCCTCACTCGGCCGGGGGGCATGCGTATATCATCCTTGCAGTAGATTATTTTACTAAGTGGGCCGAGGCGATGCCTACATTCAAGGCAGACGGCAAGACAGCTACAATTTTCGTATTCAATCACATTATTGCTAGGTTTAGTGTCCCACAAGCGATAATCACTGACCATGGGCGCCATTTTCGAAATGTTATGATGACAGAACTTACAGGCCAGCTTGGTTTGCGTCACGATAGCTCAACTCCTTATTATCCACAAGCGAATGGTCTGGTTGAGTCCATCAACAAAGTTTTAGTTATCATGATCCGACGAATCATTGGTATTCATCGGTCGAATTGGCACAACATGTTATTTTCCGCGCTTTGGGCGTACCGAACCTCAGTGAAAACATCAACAGGGTTCACTCCTTTCCAACTAGTTTATGGTTTGGAAGTTGTGCTACCCATTGAATGCGAAATCCCGTCACTGCAAATGGCCATCGAATTACTTCCAGCTACTTCCTAAGAGGAGAAGCGTTTATTATACTTAGCTCAACTAGATGAGACTCGACGTGATGCCGCATTGGCAATCGAGACTCACACGAAACGTATGAAAGCTCAGTATGATCGAAACGTGACCCCTTGGAATTTTTCGGAAGGAGACCTAGTGCTATTATATGATCAAGCTAACGATAAATTAGGTGCTGGAAAATTCGTTCCTATGTGGCATTGGCCCTACATTTTCAAGCGAAAGCTAGCAAAAGGGGCCTATGAGCTGGTAGACTTTGACGGGGACTCTTTGGGTAAACCCAGAAATGGACTTTACCTAAAGAGGTATTATGCTTAAATGATGGGTATGGAGATTTTAGTTAGGATAGATTTTTCTTTCTAGCTAGTGTGTTTGTTAGTTTAGACAGTGTGCTTAGCTTAGAGAGTGTGTTTTTCGTCGTTATTCTGCTTATCTTGGTTTTACGCTTGATGTTTGCAGATGTCTATGCCTCTCCAAACATACATTGGATTTGCTGATGGTGCTTGTCGTAGTACACGGAATATCTCTTCCGCAGCTTGGGTTATCTATTCGCCCTCTGACGAGTTAGTTTCTATGCATGGGGTGAGCCTCGGTCAAACAACAAACAACATTGCCGAGTACAGTGCAGTGATTGAGTTATTGTCTGAATCTATTTCATTTGGGATTCGGAGTTTGATAGTGAGGTTAGATTCTGAATTCGTTGTATTACAGCTTAATAGAGTGTATGCCATTAGAAATCCAGTGTTATTAAGGTTATTTTTGAGAGTGCGTCTCTTGGAACGTGAATTTGATTACATTGAATATCAGCATATTCCAAGGTCTTTAAATACATTAGCAGATGCAATTGCTTCTCGAATGCTAAATAGACATTTGCAATAATCATACATGTAAATTTAAAAACATTTCAGCACACATGTTTAACAAGATAAGCCGGTAATAATGATATATATAGATAGGAGTGTGTCAAAAAATACATCGTCTTCGATCATAAGTTGAAAAACACCTTATGATCGGCAAAAATGATAAGTACAAAAAACCAAAATGTCACATGTGTCTACAAAAACGACCATCCAATCACTGGTGATGCTCTCTATACGACACCACTGCACGAGCCACCCTACACAAGAACCTTCTAAAAGGTCCTGGGATTGCGACTACATAGCGTTGAAGCCTGATAGGAATATCATCTATGGTAGTCTCTGGTATATCTGCTGTAAGACGCTCTAGGTCTTGTTCCAACTCAGCTAAGGTCTCTGTGGCCTCGTCCCGTGGGGCCGGTGCCACTGCAACTAGTAGTCTCCTCTCGAAAGGCCGGAGATTGGCTGGACGACATGGGCCTACATCTGCATTTTGAAAATTATTACTGTCAGTTTTGAGACGATATAAAAACAAAAAAATAGATAATTTAAAAACTTGTGAAAAATGAATTACCTGTGTCATCCCATTGTTCTCCCGGTGGAATAACCATGTCCAGATCTCCACGAAAATCAACTCCGGCATAAGGAAAATCCTGTATAGAAAAGACCTGGTCCTCCAACCAGTGAAAGTACTCCGGAGTAAATCGGACAACCTCCGTGCCCTCATCAGGATGACGGGCCATAACCGCAACCCATCGCATCAATTTAGGCTCTCGGGGAGGCCCAGCCTCAACAGTGAGCTGTTGTGGGATCAGCATCGGAACCCTCTCTAAGGCAAAACTCACAACTAAAGGCCCTCTGTTTTTGGTTCTAGTCAGTTGGCCCTTTAAATTGGCCAACACAGCATCACACCAGTTGAAAATGGTGCCTCGATAGCAATCAATCGCCATCCGCATCTGGGATCCAGTGGCAATGTGTAAAGCGGCAGCCCCGCAAAGTCTGGTAACTGTAAAAGCAATCACCATAAGTTCAGGTCGGGATATAGTTTTGATCTCTATCCCCTTCTCCTGAGACTGAGTGTTACACCACTCTAGTCGGAGACTAGCGATGGACTGGCCACCCGGCCTAGTCCCGAACAGAGTCAAGTGTTCGCCTCTCTTAGGCAAACCAGTGAGGAAGTAAATATCTGAGGGCTCTATCTCAAGTTGGTGCCCTCCAATGTAAAAGCATTGGTCCTGAACGTTCCATCTTTCTACCAGCCACTCTAGAAAGCGCACCTGGGCCCTCATGCCAGGTATGGCCCAGTATTTGTAAAGGCCGCATGCCTTCAAAGCATCAATGGACGGTTGATGATTAATGGCGGCCAAATCAACATCTTCGTGCTCTCTCTCGCGCCAATCAAGCATGGTGGGCAATCTACACACCAGAAAACATCCATTAGAATCCATAAAATCAAAATTTGTTGGTCCAATTTGGAGAATTTGGGGTTTGTAAACCCTTTGCACGGAGTACACACCCCGCCTTTAGGAACAGAGCATGGGTACGCGGGTTCCTTTAAGGCAAGGTGCGTACGCCCACCATTTTCCCAACTGAGAAAATGTCGGGGTACGCAGGTCCCTAGTGTGGCACCTGCGTACCCCGAAAGGCGGATCTTGAAACCCCAAAGCCTCCAAAAATGACATCTAGGGCCTAAAAACAAATTCTAAATGGATGAAAATGAAGAGGAGGATGTTGTAGAATACCTGAAAGAGACGGCGTTCGGTTTCGACGGTCGGATTCTCCGCAATGTCCACGGGAAGTTTCTTGCCAAAAGCCCTTTTTCTCTCTTCAACAGTAAAATGGTAAAAATGAATTGGTAAAAGCCCTTTTTATAGGTTTTTTGGGTAAATAAATGGTAAATTTGTTTATTTTTCACCATGAAAAGGTATTTTTCAAAGTATTTTTATCTATCTTTAAACAGGTATGAGTAATGTGTTGGTTTTTGTGCAGGATAAAGGATTTTCAGGGAAAATTGTCATTTTTTACAAACAAAAACATCAGAGTCATCTTTAAGCCCTTTTCTGACTCCTAAAACATGAAAAGATTGTCGAGCATTTCTTTTACACTCGTTAAAACGAAATTAAAAGACGGTCCTCTTATAGCCCTTTTCTGACCGTAAAAACATGAAAAGATTGCCGGATTTTTGTCGTTTCAAATTCAATATTGGAAATAAAACGACGTGTCCTTGATCGCTTTTTACTTTTCAGGTCAAAGACACTAATCATGAAAGTACTCCTTGGTCGCAAAGATCAAGCAGTTCTCTCAAGTATTATTTTATACTTTTTCAGGCTTGGGAGACACAAATTTACGAAAAAGGTCAACCCTGGAGTCTTCTTAAGTTTTTCAGACTCTCTAAAATTGAAAAACGCTGAGTTTCTCCTATACTGGACTCGTTAAAATTTCACAGTAAAGGACCTGTTCGATTACAAACAGGAACGGACCACTCCTTCTTAGGGTTCAAATCTAAACTAAGTTGGACTCATTCGAAGGATGAGCTTAATCAAGCATATGTTATCCTCCTCAAGCTTGTAAAAAATAAAGAGGTACTCGCCAGAAATGGTGGGGGAAAAGAGAGGAAAATGAGCCTATTTGTTATCCTTTGTCTCAGAAGAAACCTTATCACCACTCTTGAACACAACACTTTTCATTCACCTGGGTTGGGAAATCCTTTGCCTAACAGTTGATCAAACCACATTGAAAATCTTCAGCCGGTTCCGGGTATTAACTTTGGGTCAATTGTCACCAAGCCCATCTGTCGTGTTGTTATGTGTTCAAGAGGTCTGCAAATAAACCATTCATCTGCAAAATACCTGTCATCCATTTTGACCATCCCTGAGTCAGTCCTTACAGCTACATTTCTTCAACTTGATCTATGATTTCGTGTTGTGGGCTTGCCTACAACGGGTCGCTTTCTATCGACATCAGCACATTATCTAGAAAGATGACCTATAAATCGTCAGTACCTTGAAGTCTGCATGCATCAATGGCAGGTTTCTCGCCTTTGACGACGGTTTACATCATTGACTATCGATCAAAGGATTCCGTGATATGTTCGACATCAACACATTGATTCACATCTCATGGATTGTACTGGGTACTTTGAGAACCATTGACATCACTGGTGGTCTCTCTCACACTTGTTAACAGTTTACATCATCGACTGGTAATCAAGTGGTTTCTACCATGTTCGACATCAACTCATTTATTCGCATGGATAGAATCGTATTATTTCGGGAAGTAGAAATGAAGACCCTGGATCTAGTTTCCACCATCCAGGTTGCGAGGAGTTTTGTATTCATTATATAGTAGACTAATCATAAACAGATGGCTACGTCCATACTGTGTCTACATGAGTCTATGATTATGATGTACTGTGAAATCATTCCTATATCAGAGTAGTAGTTAGTTTGTTAGTTAAAGTTTTCAATCTGAGTATGGGAATGCCTACCTCAGCGATGATATGATCTTATATATGTCTTTGGTGTTGAATATTTGCAGGTTCCGACTGGGCTCTCCACAAGATAATCCTTGAAATGATAAAGTACTTCACCCTTCCTAGATGATATGAAACCCTAATCTACTATAGGCTTCACACTTTAGGGGGAAATCTGTTACACTAAAATTTGTCACCATGACTATTTGTAGTCAGTATGGCTCCATCAACTGTCATATTGTCCTCCTTGGCAAGTCTTATACCTCTGCTCCTCATGTCAAACTCCAAGAAAGAGAGAAAGTCCTTAAAAAGTCAATTAACTCTGGTTACGCAGTTTCTCTTAACCTTACCTGCGTGTACGCACCTCAAGTTCACAATACCTGCGTACTTGTACGCTCTGTCTGTAAACTGGTGGGTGCGTACTCCTGTAAAGGTCAAAAGGCGCGAGTTTTACTTCAAAAAAGTTACTTGTGGTCGAATCTAGAGCATTCTAGAAGATGGTTTGACGTGTATTGAGCGCCTCCAGATGGTTCATGCATCCCTATGAAAGAGGAACTTATCCCATCAAGAGGGGAGCTATCCCATTGAAAGAGGGGCTTATCCCATTGATGGTGGACCTAATTAACTTCCTCCAAAGCATTATAAATATAGGCATTGGGCCAGAGGGAGGGGAGGTTGAAAGCTGAACATTCCTAAGGGTAGATGATGCTGAAATTAGGACTCCCTTATAGAGCTTGAGAGGAGAGATTCCCATCCTTTCTTAGCTTCATTTGGAAGTGGGTGAGCTGATCAAAGTAAAGGAGAACTCTTGCTGGACCCTGGGAGGGACCTGCACAACACCAAGGCACTGGTTGTAATGGTTTCTTTTGTTTCCAATTAATACAATTAAGTTCATTTTTCTCAACAAGTTTTTATATATAATTTGTTTCATATACTCCTTGGTCTTTATGATGAATATGTTTTATTATATGAGTTATTCAGGTGCTATGTAATCGTTTGCGTGTTAGTGAATGCAGGTTTCAAAGAGAAGGAGGAGTTCATCTGGATCAGAGAGGCTGGACTGCTACAAACAGAGTTGGACTAAAGGTATGCTTTAAACACCTGGATGCTTGTATTTTAAATGCATATTTAGGGAAAGATAGTGCTTGATTGTCTTGTTTGTCACTAGAAAGCCTTAGCTTCTAGGGAGGTCGGTTTCGTCCGCAAAATTGACTCTTTCCGCATGAAAGAAATAGATAGTGGTAGAATAAAAGAGCAAGAGTCTAAGTGTGTCTTAGATCGTAGAGTAGGAGAAAGCTCTACAGCTGAGTGCACAGAGGCCTAGTAGTCCGCAGCTGAGTGCGTAGACCCTTGCTGGTGAGTGCGTAGGGTGGAGTCGAGTCTGTAACCAAGGAGGAAAATAATAAAGAGAAGTTTTATCTTAATTTTGTGTATCTATTCTTGGGTTATTACATGTTTGATATAAATTGCAAATATATTGTTTATTTACTACGCGCACCTATATGAATGATTTATATTGCTACGTATAACTTAAAGCATGCAAGTGAGCTAAGTTAATAAACTAACAGTGAAATATTAGTAAAGGCTTGGGTAATAATAGCGTTCGGCCCCCGAGTAGGGCTGCGCGAAGGCAGCATCTCAGGTTGCGAGGTATGGGTACGAGTGCATAGCGACGTGTGCATAGGGTCGAACCGTGGACCACTTGAACTCATAAGACATCCCCAGGGTACAAAAACTTGGTTTTAGCACCCTCCCATACTACTTCGGGTGAGACCTCAGTCTGTGCTCCACAGACTGTTGCCGAAAGGGCCACTAGTACTGGGATTTGTTTGGCTAGATCACCTCTGAACCTACGCCAGGCCCCAAAAACCCAAAAAATGGTTCTGTTGTCGGGACTGGGATCTACATAAGAGATGTCTGATGTCGTGTCACTGGAATCTAACAAATAAAGAAATTGAAGAGTGGCTAGATAGAAAGATTCACAAGTTTGCAACGTAGGACAACAGGAATCCACGAGTATCAAAGGAACTATGGTTAGAGAAATCCAAGAAATTTTCTTTGCATCCTTCGCCTCTGAGTTGTACGAGTCGATCGCGAAGCTAATAGATAGTCAAGGAAGGTGTAGGCTCAACAAACATATTGTGTGGACTCCAGAGTTAGTGTGTAGACTAGAAGCATCGGAAGATAAGATCGCACGCGTTGTGGACCATTGGCTTGATCGAATTATAGGAGGGTTTATCACAGAGTTCACGATAGATACTTCAGTCAGCTACAGTGAGGCGGAATGATGCTTCCTCAAAGGACCGTGAGGTAAGTACGTTAAATCTTTGAACACTTGGATTAAAATTCTACTATGTGAAAAGCAGGTTATGCAAATAAATTAATGTTTAGGGCTATGCGAAGTGGGAGGATCTATAGAAATGAAGGTAGCACAGAGATAGAAACTATCCCCTTGATTTCACCTCGGTGAGAAAGAGAGGAAGAGCTCACGAAAGTTTCACCAAGAAGTGTGATCAGTCTGATAAGGAAGCGAATCCCGCGCATACCACCCCCACCTACACCACCACCAGTTTCACCATCTTCACCCCCATCTCCGCCCACACCACCTCCGCCACCACCAAAGTTCAATATGGAAAGCGCAATAAAGTATTCGGTGTTCAAAGGAGTAGGGAATGAAGATCTGGACCAATTTTGGTTTGTGGTAAAGGTTGTATGGGAAGGAAAAGGAGTCACAGATGACAACATAAAGAAGGCAACGCTGGTAAGCACGTTGTAGGATCGTGCACTGATGTGGTACATTAAGCATTTCAATGACAATCCAAACACAGGGATCGTGGATATCCAAGCTGTGCTAAACAAGGAATTTAGCAGGCCAAAATCAGAGACACAGTCGATTATCAGGTTTAACTAAATTGCAATGGTTCTAGGTGAGACCCCTTGGGAGCTGGATCAGAGACTGAAGGGTATGATTCATAAAGCCAACATGACTTTGACGGATGGGCAACACCGCACATGTTTGCTAGCATCACTAACACCGCACCTAAGGACTGTGTTGTCACAGCAGAAGCTATCCACTCAAGCCGAAGCTTTGGAGATGACAATGAAACTACACGAGACCCTGATACAAGATCCTAACCTAGGAGTGTAACAGATCCACGTGCAGTTGAAAAATCTATGTCTGGAGATGCAGAGTTTGAAGAAAGATAGGACAACTCGCCTAGAGGAGCACGAGGAGGTATGGTGCATAAAGTGCAAAGGCCAGGGACATCACAAAGACCATTTTCCAATCTTCGCGAACTACCTGGCGGGAGGAGGACCAATGCCATTGAGACCAGAGGTACAAGCAGGACCGAGCGCGGCACCTGCATTATGGTTCACGATTTGTTAAATAGTAGGGAAGCATGCTACATACAATTGTCACCTATTATAAAAGTATGCACAAACATCCCAACAGTTGTTATGTAACTTCTACATATCAGTAGGCCATGATGAGCGCACTTGTAGAAGTTATGAACTGATGATGGATTGGACTCCTACCTACAGAGTTCATACCAAAACGCGAGCGCTCGATCAAAATGCAGGGATGGCATGCACTGGATTTCAAGGGCACGGACGAGGTCAAGGTGGAATGGGACTAGGAAGGGGTCACGGATAGCTGATTTGTTACAATTGCGGAGGGCCAAGGCACTATGCCCGCGATTGTACTAATTTAACGAGAGCATCATGTTTATATTGTACCCAGTTTGATCATGAGATGGAGGACTACCCCACACTGATAGCGAGGTTGTGCGATAAAGGAAAACTCCAACCTCCACCGACTTAGAACCTGCAAATGATGAGGTCTAAGCTGCATGAAGAGGACCCGAATGTAAATATCATGCTCTGAAGTGGTATTACGATAGGAGACGACAAAGGTAAGCAGCCAAAAGAGAGTGCTTGGGTTCGCAAGGCTCCAACAAAGGAACCAGAGTTCGATTTGGAGCACGTGAAGGAGACATTCATGGAAGCTAAGAAGAGCTTCACGGAGGCCTCCACTTCAGGTAGTAAAGACAAAATAGAACCGGAGATGGACCCATCAATGCTCACTACCTTTCTGGAGACATGCATGAAGCTACTATGTGACAGCAAGGTTGTGAAGGGACTACAATAACTCATCACTAGGTGCACTGGGTCAAGAGAACTGCACATAGTCCGGAAGCTTGAGAAGCACACAACGCAAACAAGAAGGAAGATGAGATTGACTGTGCAAATCAGGGAATATGAAATGGATCAAGTGATTTTGGATTTAGGATCAGACATGAATTTCCTGCCAAAGCAGACATGGGAGCACATGGGCAGGCCCGCGTTGCAATGGTCTCCTATTCAATTGCGAATGGCAACCAGCAAAAGATCCTACTGATGGGAAGATTGCAGGGAATAACGGTAGATATCGAAGGTGCGAGTGCGCTTGTAGATTTCGATGTGATAGAGATTGTCAATGACAGCAATCCTTATCCCGCGCTACTAGGAATAGATTGGGACATTAATATGAATTGAGTGATAAATATAAAGAAACGTAAGGTGTTTTTTTTGAAAAAATCACTACGCGTAGTGGTACCTTTAGACCCTGCAGAAGGATCACGCTACACAGAGCCAGTGCGCGACAATGAGAGTGACGACAATCTAGACTGTATCTACAAGCTAACCATGTGGGAGCAGGACTGGGTGAATCCACCAGTGGATGGCAGGATTTCGTGGGAGCGTGAAAGCTCTTGCACCTCAGATTTAGATGAGGAAATAGAAATATGGCAAAAACGGTTACATGAGGTAACCACACTCAATTGCAACATGATGGTAAGATCACTACGCTACATGACAACAAAGGTAAGAGATCTGCCTATGTATGATGGGTTGACAGCGGTGGATGATTTCTTGACCAAATTTTAAAGAGAGGTGTCGGAACAACAATGTTTTGATGCTTTGAAATGGGCACTGTGCGCTACACCCGCAAGATGGTGGGGTACACATCAAAGAAGTTTTGAGGGCTAGCGCGAATGTAGAAGGATGATGCTCATACGATTTGGAAAGCCTCAGATGAGGATGAAAGCTAGGTATGATGGATGAAACAGCCTATGCACCCACCTCTCCAGATGGATGCAGGCGTATGGTACGGAACCTGCATGAACACACACCATCCTCATGATAGGAAACAAGACCAACAAGCAGGAGCGGGAATGAAGATGGTGTGAACAACGAAGTAGGATAAGACCAAGCACGCTGTAGATTATCCGCATGAAGCCTTTGATAAAGTATGCGAAGTATTGGACATGGTCCACCAGGTGAGATGCACTGACTGGGATTTGCACGTACCAATGGTTCTATGGGCTTATAGGACCATGTGCAAAACCTTGGCTGCGCGGACACTTCCAATGCTAGAATATGACGCAAATTTTGTAATCCCTATGGAACATTCAAAGCCTAGTCTGCGCATGACAACACCCATAGATACAATAGTTCTCAAAGCCTAGAAAGAAGGAATCACACAACCGCAAGAGACAGAACACATGAGACTTGAGGAAGAAATCCAACAAGGAATACTTAGACTTCACAAACTTGAAAAAGAAAGGGTACGGTTAAGAGAGAAAAGCACTTTGATGGACACAAATGTCAAGAAGCTGGAAGACGAGATAAAGGAAGAGTTTCTCACCGAGAAAACTAGGATGATAAGGCAAGGTGTGTACGATCAAACTGATAAGTTTGAGAACTATGGTCATGAATTGGTTAGTCTGATTCCTTGGCTTGGACCGCATATGATCAAGCATAGTGACCAGGGTAGTGCATTGCAAATGAGGAAGTGCGCAACCATAGAAGGTGGGGATTCTCCAAAAACCGTGATAGAGGATAGGATGGTGCTCCACACGGGCGGTGTGACCACCTGACTAGCCAAGGGAAGGACAGTCTTAGCACTCCAGGTAGTTGGAAGGGAGCACAAGACTATAAACTATTCTGCCCTGGCGCTGCGTGATGTTGGAGATGCGTGCAAAAGCAGAGAGTCACAGGGTCCATAACCATGCACAGGGGACTATGCTTCCACGCGGATTGGCCAAAAAGTGACCATTGAAGTCACTGTTCACAATGGGATGACCGACTTGAGGCCAAATGGAGCAGGCAGAAGACATTTAAGACATGATTTATGGGAAAGATTTGGGAAAATTTTCCACCAAGAAAGCATTAATGACCTGGAATTGGGGGGAGCGATCGAATTTGAATTAAAAAGGTGCTATAAAATGCAAAGGGCTTCCCAGCAAACAAAACTTGGTCATTTGAGAATTGAGCGATTAAGCAGAGCCCTGAGCATTGTGAGTCGAGTGTTGATTGAGCCCCTGAATTCTCGAGTAACAGATTACAGCCCAGATACAATGATAGCAACTAAGGATAGTCTGGGAATAGAAGAGGTAACTGCCAGCAAGGCCGTGTAGACCCCAATTGTGGAAGATGTTCCTGAAGGTGCCGAGGTTGTGGCAAAGATCCCCAAATCATAGCATACGCCAAGACCCAAGAAGGATAAACAAGCAATGGCTCCAGGTTGCGTGTCCCTGAGGAACCCACTACGCAGCAAACTATCAATGGAAGAAAAGGGGAAAGTTTTCACAATAGAAATAGATGAGGAGGATGAAGATTTGCAAGCCCTTATCATCACAGAGGAAGAAGATGAAGGCATGGAGGAGGATATTCAACCTACACGCTCTGCAAAAAAACTACCCGCATACCCCTCTCCTCCCAGATGGCATTGTGTTTGAAGGCATGCACCTGGGCTGCATGCTAACCATGAAGTTTGAATATTGGGACCTCGCTGACTATGAGAAGTTCCCTCACCTGGAGATCAGGAATCTCATGAAGCAGAACAATGCGAGGATGGTGATAATGATAGAGCCACAGAAGTGGTTGTGCGGAGTGGAAAAGGCCGGGCTACTGAACCTGCTATGGGTGTCCCATTTCCATCGCGCCCCAATAGCCATTTTCGTCATCAAGCAGCTGCTCTGCCTGGTGCATGATGGGTATCTATGGCTGGAGGAGCCTATCCCCATCACGGAAAACCTAATCCATCACATTTCCCAGCTACCATATAAAGGAAAGGACCCTGTGACCATATCAAAAGGGAAGGGTAGTGATTTGGCCCTCGTGGAGGCTATGAAGATGAACTACAAGCTGGAGAAGAAGAAGAGGGGATACACCATCTCCAGCATCAAGGACAAAGTGGTAAGCATAGCAACCCAAATCCTGGCTGGCAAAGTTATGCAGAAGTGTCGTGGTGACGCAGTACCAGCGTCAGTGGTCAAACTGGCTGAGTAGTGCGTGGAGGGGGTCCAATTTAACTGGTCCGAATTCCTCTATGCAGAATTCTTGAGGAATTGTCGCGAAGCCCAAGAGCAGGGTAAAACCTTCCACTATGCGTGGTTGTTACTCTCCATAGTGCTCATAGCAGGGGAACTGCCAAAGGGCAGTCAATTCCCCAGCATTGACAGAGAATTACCAGAGGTTGTGAAGTATGCTTCACTCTGGGACACGAAGGATGCAAAAAGGATACGCGACAGCAAGATCTTCTAGGTGCTCATGGAGATGAACATTCAGATGTGGATCAACTGGAAGCTACACTTGTCACCCACGGTGTATAACAGTCTGCAGAGTTTTGCAGACTTTAAGGCTGATATGCACAACATCTTTATCAGGGCGTGCAAGGATCCGATGAAGCAGTGGATGAAGCTACCTTTTGTAGCCACTGATGACGCCATTTTCACTATCTTAGAGGCATGGCCCCTGAAATGGTGTGCCCCAGATCTTACATAACTCGAGAGGGCGGCAACGTAGAAGAAGAAGGATGATGCCAAGTTGCGCATCACACAGTTGGCTGAGAAAAGACAGAAGGAAACAACAGCAGCTGAAGAACGGGCAGTGTGGTAAGCTGCATAGAAAGCCGCCAAGCAGAAAAAGGCCGCAGAAGTAGAAGCAGCAGCATAGGAGGTAGAGGAAGCAACCAAGAAGGTGGAGGAGGACCAAGCAATGCCCTCATAGGGGCAAGATTTAGAGGAAGCAGAAACAGCAGAACGGAGCGTGGACCCTGGGACCGTACCCACACATGGCAAAACGAGTAGGGTCAAGGGAGAAGGTCAAGGCCTCGAAATTGGCCATTGACCCGATCACACTAACCGAGGGTGATCTACATGACATTGGAAAAATGATGCGCGATGTCACAAATGAGGCCCTTCAAGATTTCATGCAGGAGCACTAGACTATGTTGGGGGCCCTCAGTGCCCAGTTGCAGGAGTTACAGGTGCACCCTCAGGCAAGGACCCTTTCAACCCACCTCGCAATAAGATCCTCGACAGCAGAGAAGATGCTACGTGCACAGATGGAAAACACAATAGTGTTGCCGGAAGGGGCCCTAGTAGCAGTGAATGAGGCCGATAGATTTTCTTTGAGCATGATGAAAGGCCTTGGCCTTAATCTGGTTGCCCTTCCACATGAGACACTGTATCTACTATAGGATGGGATAACAGCAGAGTTGTGCACTAGGGAGAGGTGTGTGATCCAAGTCCTCAGTGAGAAAAAGATAAACATGGAACAACTCAACTTGCAACGCGACAAATTGGTGTTGAAAAATGAACAGTTGGTGCAGGTGATAGACAATACTTGCCGAAACGTCCCGAAGCTGGCCATCCCAACATACCTACCAGTAGAGGTGTGGATCCATAGGTTAGCTACATGAGTCCACGAGGCCAAGGAAGAAATGACAAAGGTTTAGCTAGAATTGAATCTTCAGATCACTGAGCTACGATTAAAGGAGTAGCCATCCAATCCCCCGGAAGTCAGAGAATAGTACGCTAGTGATATCACAACATGACTGGAGGAAATTGGAGATGTAGTGCGAGACTATACCAGCATGTTGGAACAAGCACTTGAGGTCCTCACAACTTTGCAGGAGGACCCCAACATCTAGCGCTTGGAGACAAAAGCACGAGAACTCAAGCAGCAATACAATAGTGTCCAAGGAACTACACAGACAGTGGTCAACACCTAGAGGCTTATGAGGATGCAACAAGCTAAATCACTAAAGGAATAGGTGGATGCGGCGCACCACAAGGAGGCAGTTCTCAAAGCACACATCCAGTCATGGATCAACGAAGCCTTCACTATCATGGTGAACATTGAAGGAAAGCTCGCGCACATACAAGGGATGCACACATTAATGTAGAGAAGCACCCTAGAAGCAGAGGTCTCAGAACAGTGGATGCAGAAGATTTAGCAAGTAGTGACTCAATGCGTTGCTGACCTCAGCACAGTTTGAGAAGAGTTGGAGGGACTCTACGCCAAGATCGCCGCACCGATAGAGTGACTCAAGGGTGAGTCATGATGTTTTTTTTAGGGCCCTGTTGGGCATGGAATCCCCCCAAGGCATGTTTTGGGGCTCAAATCGCAAGTTTTGACCCAATATTGTTGTAAATACTCTGCAAATTGTAGGCGCAGAGCTCGAAATATATGACAGAGTCATAGGGTTGTCCGCCCTAGTCTTGTAATGTAATGTCGGCCTACCCATGGTCCGCGAACCATGGGATTGTATAAATAGAGTGAGTCTCTAAGTGTAAGAGATAACTAACTAAGGAATAGACAGTGAAGTAGAAGAAAAGAGCAAGAGTCTAAGTGTGTCTTGGGTCATAGAGTAGGAGAAGGCTCTACAACTGAGTGTGCAAACCCCTGCAGCTGAGTGCGCAAGGTGGAGTCGAGTATGTAACCAAGGAAGAAAATAATAAAGAGAAGTTTTATCTTAATTATGTGTATCTATTCTTGGGTTATTACATGTTTGATATAAATTTCAAATATACTATTTATTTACTGCGCGCACATGTATGAATGATTTATATTGCTACGTATAACTTAAAGCATGCAAGTAAGCTAAGTTAATCAACTAACAATGGAATACTAGTAAAGGCTTGGGTAATAACAGTGTTCGGCCCCCGAGTAGGGCTACGCTAAGGCAGCATATCAGGTTGCAAGGTACGGGTAAGTGCACGTAGCGACATGCGTGCAAGGTCGAATTGCGAACCACTTGAATGTTGAAAATTGGCAACAAGAAATTACTAAAAATAGAAGTGCTAAAAATAGCACTACTAAAAATAGTAGTTTGGGCATCAGTACTGGATTGGGCAATAGGGAATGAAAAATGGAAGTGCTAAAAATAGAAGTTCTATTTTTAGCCGTTCAAGTTGGTTCCTATTTTTAGACAGTCCCTGATCTAAAATAGGAAGTAAAATTCGAATTTGGTCTTACGAGCAGTTTGAATATTAACTAATTAATTCTCCATGAATTAATTAGTTAAGGAAAATCAAACTTGAAGTCTTTGTGAGAACATGCAATAATTTCTCCACTGATTGGGGAAAGTGTCCTTGATTTGCTCCACTAATTGAGGAATTAGGGATGAGTTCTATATTGAGAGGATCAGTTGACTTAGTTCAACTTAGTCAAGTTTAGTTAGATTAATTTAAAATGTTGTTAAATTAATGAGATATAGTTTGTTGATGCTTGCATGCATAAGACAACTATTATTTTCAGATAACTGATTATTCTCTCATGGATAACTGATGCATTGGCAGTTCAAACAAAGACCGAGTTGAGATCAGATGGTGGGACAGTGTTCTGTTATTTGCTAGCATATTTCTAGTAAGTATTCCTTGCATGCAGGAGGAACTTGAGTCCTCAAGTATTGCGTAGTTGGATCTGAGGTTGACAACAGGTATGATCAGGCCAATTTACATGTGTTTTGTAATTGGACCCCAATAAAAAAATGCACAAGGAAATAGGATCTTGGACCTAAGGTGCAACCTTTATATACAGGGCTAGGTAGTCCATGAGTTACATCATCAAAGTATAGAGAGAGCAGTATAGCTTTTGAGTTGATTCTTTTTGTATGTTTTTGATGATTTCCACTTGATTGATAATACAGTGTTGGGGTTTTATGCTGGTGCTTTCCCTGGTGAAATATTCTGTGTTATGTGTGATTGATTCCTTCTTATCAATTATATGTGTTCACGCTTGATGTTGCTCATGTTCAATTAAGCTTCCGCTAAGTTTATGGTAGATGTAGATCTAATATTAGGCTTTAGTACACTGCATATATCAGTTGAATCTGCAGGTGAAATTTCTACATGATATCAGTGAGCTAGATGATTTGTAGAGAAAATTCTACATGGTATCAAAGCACAGGTGATTAAGGAAGAATTATATACAAGAAGGAATTTGAAGTTTATTATTCTGGATATAGATCTCAAGTTCTTATCACATCTATTTCACCGATGGAATTCTATGGTTTGAGGCTTGAGTATGCCCTTGATGGAAAATCAAACTATATAGCTTAGAAGGATCGCATGGAGGCAGTATTGGAAGATAACGGCCTTAAGGAATTCATTGATCAAGAAGTCCCTAAGCCTACTAATGCTACTCAACTGGCAGAATGGAAGAAGTGTGTGGCTAGAGCTAGGAGAATTCTCTTGGAGGGAGTGCGAGGTCACATTGTCTCAAGCCTCCATGGGAAGGAGACTCCGTTTGCAACATGGAAAACATTGAAAGATTTATATCAGAATAGCAGTGATCAGAGGAAGCTGGCACTGAATGACAAACTTCGAAATATCAAGTGTGAAAAGGATGAGACGATCTCTATGTATTTGACCAAGCTCATCACATGCAGGGATGAGCTTGAAAGTGTAGGGGTCATGATAGTTGATGATGATATGGTGAGTCTAGCACTCCTTGGCCTTCCTAAGAGCTGGCATAGCTACCAAGACTCGGTTAATGGAAGGGAGAAACTACCAGATTGGGAACGACTATGGTCGGATTTGATGCAGGAGGAGATCAGACGGAGCACCAGAGACGGTTCTTCATCCATGGAGGATGAGGAGAATTGTGCCTTAGCAAGTAAGGCAAAGAAGCGGAAGGAGAATTTTTCTCTTTCTAAATCCAGTTCTTCCAATGGTGGGAAGAAGGTTGACAAATCAAAAGTGCGATGCTTTCGTTGTCATGAGGTGGGCCACTATACTGCAAATTGTCCACAAAGGAAATCCAAGAAGGAATCCGAGGAAGGATGTGAAGGTGAGGCACTTGCTTCACAATTTGAGTTGGATTTCACACTCTTCACATGCATGGTTGCATCCATGGTAGGAAGTGGTTAGTTTCTTGACAGTGGAGCTTCTTTCCACATAACCGACGGCAAGAGTTTGTTCAATACCTTGGAGGAGAAAGATCTCTAGATACTCATAGCGATGGGTAATGATGGAAAGTATAGTGTCTCAGGTGTAGGCATGGTTATTTTTCAGAGGGAGCATGGGGCTCACCTTACCTTGACCGATGTCAAGTATGTACCAGGACTGAAGAGAAACTTGGTGTCGATCATGATGCTGGAAGACAGAGGCTATGATGTAGTCTTTAGTAAGGGAAAGGTTTTCCCTAGACACATCATCACCAGACAGGTGAAGCAGATTGGTTCACGGGTCAAGAACTTGTATGCTCTTGAGGTTCAAGATGCATGCAAAGCCTTGAGTAGCAAGGAAACTGATGGAGACTTGGTGGTTGAGAGGGAGGGTATATTACCTCTCAACATGCAGTGCCAGAAGAAGTCTCATAAGATTGTGGAGGAGCCAGGATTGGTGCAGCAACTTTAGGAGGTTGTGGAGCAGCCACAACAGGAGAAGCTGAGAGGAGATCGAGTAGAGACATCTACTCATGCAGAGACCTCCAGTAGGGGGAAACTTTGAGCCAGGTGGGCAGAGGGATCACATGCAGCCATACCTCCAGGTAGGAGGTGGGGCGATGTGGAGTGATCATCCCAAGGAGGAGGGGAAAGATCCTTGAGGTACCCAACCTCTTGGATGAGACCTTGCTACAGGAACCCCGATGTGGAGTAGCAGGAACTGACTGATTGGGTAGAGACAGGTGCAGATGGAGCGGCAGAGAGAGTTACACTATAGGGAATCCCAGGACAGTGCAGAGCATGCAAGCTGCAGCAATGTGAGAGGCACAAGTGTGTGGCACAGTGCATGATAGCATAGATAAGGGTGCAACGGTGCGAGATTCATGGAGATGTTGCAGTAGCGCAGAGGTCAGAGAGGGAGCACTTGTCAGTAGCAAGTAGAGCTTCAGCATCAGAGTATGTTTCTAGCCCAATAGAGAGGTCAGTTGGGAGTTTTTTTAGTTTTGAGAGTTGCTGGAGCAACCACACTTGGTAGATGTGTTGCATGCACAACATTCCAGAGGTACAGTATCGGGTTCAAGAGGAATCCTTTCTTGTTGAGAGGGAGTGTTGAAAATTGGCAACAATAAATTGCTAAAAATAGCATTTTGGGAATCATTGCTGGATTAGGCAACAGGGAATGAAAAATGGAAGTGTTAAAAATAGAAGTTCTATTTTTAGCAGTTCAAGTTGGATTCCTATTTTTAGATAGTCCTTGGTCTAAAATAGGAAGTAAAATTCGAATTTGGTCTTACCAACAGTTTGAATATTAATTAATTAAGTCTCCATGAGTTAATTAGTTAAGGAAAATCAAACTTGAAGTCTTTGTGAGAACATGCAATAATTTCTCCACTGATTAGGGAATGTGTCCTTGATCTGCTCCACTGATTGAGGAATTAAGGATGAGTTCTATATTGAGAGGATCAGTTGACTTAGTTTAACTTAGTCAAGTTTAGTTAGATTAATTTAACAAGTTGTTAAAGTAATGAGATATAGTCTGTTGGTGCTTGCATGCATGTGACAACTATTATTTTCAGATAACTGAGTATTCTCTCATGGATAACTTATGCATGGCAATTCAGACAGAGACCCAGTTGAGATCAGATGGTGGGACAGTGTTCTGTCAGTTGCTAGGATATTTCTAGTAAGTATTCCTTGCATTGAGGTTGAAAACAGGTATGATTAGGCCAATTTACATGTGTTTTTTAATTGGACCCCAATCAAAACTGTGCAAGGAAATAGGAGCTTGGACCTGAGGTGTAGCCTTTATATACAGGGCTAGGCAGTCCATGAGCTACATCATTAGAGTACAGAGAGAGCAGGATAGCTTTTGAGCTGATTCTTTTTGTATGTTGTTGAGTATTTCCACTTGATTGATAATACAATGTTGGGGTTTTATGCTGGTGCTTTCCCCAGTGATATATTCTGTGTTATGTGTGATTGATTCCTTCTTATCAGTTATATGTGTTCATGCTTGATGTTGCTAATGTTCAATTAAGCTTCCGCTAAGTTTATGGTAGATTTAGATCTAGTATTATACCTTAGTACATTGTATATATCATTTGGATCTGCAAGTGAAATTTCTACATGATATCAGTGAGCTAGCTGATTTGTAGAGAAAATTCTACATGGTATCGGAGCACAAGTGATCAAGGAAGAATAGTATACAAGAAGGAATTCGAAGTTTATTATTCGGGATATATATCTCAAGTTCTTATCACATCTATTTCATTGATAGTGTTCTATGGTTTGAGGCTTGAGTATGCCCTTGATGGCAGCTCAAACTATATAGCTTGGAAGGATCGCATGGAGGCAGTATTGGAAGATAATGGCCTTACAGACTTCATTGATCAAGAAGTCCCTAAGCCTACTAATGCTACTCAACTGGCAGAACGGAAGAAGTGTGTGGCTAGAGCTAGGAGAATTCTCTTGGAGGGAGTGAGAGATCACATTGTCTCGAGCCTCCATGGGAAGGAGACTCCATTTGCAATGTGGAAAACATTGAAAGATTTATATCAAAATAGCAGTGATCAGAGGAAGCTGGCACTGAAGGACAAACTTCGAAAGATCAAGTGTGAAAAGGATGAGACGATCTCTATGTATCTAACCAAGCTCATCACATGCAGGGATGAGCTTGCAAGTGTAGGGGTCGTGACAGCTGATGATGATATGGTAAGTCTAGCACTCCTTGGCCTTCCTAAGAGTTGGCATAGCTACTAGGACTTGGTTAATGGAAGGGAGAAATTTCCAGATTGGGAATGACTATGGTTGGATTTGATGCAGGAGGAGATCATACGGAGAACCAGAGATGGTTCTTCATCCATTAAGGATGAGGAGAATTGTGCCTTAGCGAGTAAGGAAAAGAAGGGGAAGGAGAAGGTTTCTCTTTCCGAATCCAGTTCTTCCAATGGTGGGAAGAAGGTTGAAAAATCAAAAATGCGATGCTTTCGTTGTCATGAGGTGGGCCATTATGCTGCAAATTGTCCACAGAGGAAATCCAAGAAGGGATCTGGGGAAGGATATGAAGGTGAGGCACTTGCTTCACAGTTTGAGTTGGATTTCACACTCTTTGCATGCATGGTTTCATCCATGGTGGGATGTGGTTGGTTTCTTGATAGTGGAGCTTCTTTCCACATGACCGAAATCAAGAGTTTTTTCAGTACTTTGGAGGAGAAAGATCTCCAGATACTCATAGCAATGGGTAATGTTGAAAAGTATATTGTCTCAGGTGTAGGCATGGTTATTTTTCAGAGGGAGCATGGAGCTCATCTTACCTTGACCGATGTCAAGTATGTACTAGGACTGAAGAGAATCTTGGTGTCGATCGCGATGCTGGAAGACAGAGGCTATGATGTAGTCTTCAGTAAGGGAAAGGTTTTCCTTAGGCACATAAGCACTAGATAGGTGAAGCAGATTGGTTCACGGGTGAAGAACCTATATGCTCTTGAGGTTCAAGATGCATGCAAAGCCTTGAGCAGCAAGGCAACTGATGGAGACTTGGTGGTTGAGAGGGAGGGTATATTACCTCTCAACATGCAGCGCCAGAAGAAGTCTCATATGATTGTGGAGGAGCCACGATTGGTGTAGTAGCTTCAAGAGGTTGTGGAGCAGCCACAACAGGAGAAGCTAAGAGGAGATCAAGTAGAGACATCTACTCATGTAGAGACCTCCAGTAGGGGGAAACTTTGAGCCAGGTGGGCAGAGCGATCACATGCAGCCATACCTCTAGGTAGGAGGTGGGTCGATGTGGAGTGATCGTCCCAAGGAGGTGGGGCAGGATCCTTTAGGTACCCAACCTCTTGGGTGAGACCTTGCTACGGGAACCCCGATGTGGAGTAGCATAAACTGACTGATTGGGTAGAGACGGATGTGGATGGAGTGGCAGAGAGAGCTACAGTGCAGGGAATCCTAGGATAGCGCAGAGCATGCAGGCTGCAGCAATGTGAGAGGCACAAGTGTGTTGCACAGTGTAGGGTAGCATAGAGAAGGGTGCAATGGTGCGAGATGCATAAAGATGTTGCAGTAGCACAGAGGTCAAAGAGGGAGAACTTGTCAATAGTAAGTAGAGATTCAGCATCAAAGTATGTTTATAGCCCAATAGAGAGGTCAGTTGGGAGTTTTTTTTGTTCTGAGACTTACTGGAGAAACCACACTTGGTAGATGTGTTGTATGCAGAACATTCCAGAGGTACAGGATCGCGTTCAAGAGGAAGCCTTTCTTGTTGAGAGGGAGTGTTGAGAATTGGCAACAGGAAATTGCTAAAAATAAAAGCGCTAAAAATAGCACTACTAAAAATAGCAGTTTGAGGATCATTGCTGGATTGGGAAACAGGGAATGAAAAATAGGAAGTAAAATTCGAATTTGGTCTTACCAACAGTTTGAATATTAATTAATTAATTCTCCATGAGTTAATTAGTTAAGGAAAATCAAACTTTAAGTCTTTATGAGAACATGCAATAATTTCTCCACTGTTTGGGGAATGTGTCCTTGATTTGCTACACCGATTAAGGAATTAAGGATGAGTTCTATATTGAGAGGATCAGTTGACTGAGTTTAACTTAGTCAATTTTAGTTAGATTAATTTAACAAGTTGTTAAATTAATGAGATATAGTTTGTGTATGCTTGCATGCATGTGACAACTATTATTTTCAGATAACTGAGTATTCTCTCATGGATAACTGATGCATGGCAATTCAGACAGAGACCCAGTTGAGATCAAATGGTGAGACAGTGTTCTGTCAGTTGCTAGGATATTTCTAGTAAGTATTCCTTGCATGCAAGAGTTTCGAGTGATAAAAAGGTGTCTTTTTAACTCCTAATTACCTTCACATTAATTGTCAACCCAGGGACGACTTTTTATTTCAAGAGTGTACTGAGTCTGAGGTGACTATTTACTCAAGAGTAATTTTTTGCAGTATAGTTCTTAAAATCCAAAAGTAAATGAATGCTTGGGAAGAAATCTAACTACAAAAACATAAACTCAAATGCTCGGAAATCCAACTATTCACTCAGCAATCATCAATCGAGGATACAGTAGCAATAACTCATTCCTCTAGAGATTGATACAATTGAAATCAAACTAGGACAAGACAATCAATCTAAGAACGAGGAAGCAGTAACCCATGTTCTCTACAGTCGATAGCCCTGTATTAAAGCAATTAAAAAGGAAATAGAATTTAAACTAAATCTGCTATTGAAAGTAAATTAGGAAAACTCTTTTAAAAGCAAACACTTGCAATTAATCAACAGAAATGAACAACAAATTAAATGGGCAGCAAGCTATAATTAAAGGAATCTGAACAGCAAACTCTAATTAATGGAAACAACAACAGCAAAGCCAAATTAATAGCAATCTTTACTCTAAGAATAAGTCGGACAGCAAATGGAAATAGAATGGCAGCTAATTAGAAATGAAATATAGAACAGCGCTTAGAGCCTATGGTGCTAAAATAAATAATACACACAGCATATAGAGATATTAAGAAAAGCAGTAATCTGAGACTGATACCGCAAGTATTAATCCTGGTTAGAAAGGGTAACGATTACAATTCATAATGGAACCACAATGTCAATTGAACAATAAACGTATGAAGTATAAACCATAGACAAATACAGTAATACCAGCTTAAGAAGGTTATATATTGATTACTCTGCAATTAAACAGCAATAACATTCTGTAGAGAACAACAATGTTACATTAACGACTTTAAAGGGATAGCAATACGTTATAAGATCAGAATGCACATTATGATTTTCTTGTTGCACAGAACGATATATGAAATATAACAGAGCTGCAATAAAAGATAACAAAACACACCAGATTACTGATTCAAGCATATAAGAAAAACCACGCATGAACTACAAATATAATATACAGTAGCAGCAGTAGCATACTCCACCAGAGGCTGGGCACTTAGCCACCAGCGGACGCTGCTGGGTTACTTCAGATGAAAAGAATGAACAGCAACTCCCAAATCAGGTATTAATCATTAAATGGTGAAATTATTACAACAACTGAAGCTTTGAGACTTACAGCATGAAACAATCCTTTCTTCCTCCTATTCTATCATGAATTCTTAATTCTAAATCCTCAATTCCATCATTTTTCCATCTCTATCTCTGAGCTCTGTTTTCATTTAAATAGAGAGAGATCAGAGAGAAGTTACAATAGAGATAACTACAACATGATTTCTATTACAAAATTGGATTGTTTCCAACCAATTGATCAACAAGAAAATATATTGCCATCTATCTTTCAACAAGAACAAGGTGAATTTGGTTTTGCAGCTGAGATTTGGAGGACAGCCGCAACAACAAATCTGAGAAAATCGTGCTCAAAGAACCCTGCGTTTCTCTCAGTACAAGTCAAATTTGGGCAAACCATTTTTGGTTAAAGTTAATTTTGTCCGTACTAGACAAAACCCATGTTCCAAATTTTCTAAATTCTTCTTCATTTGCTTAGAATCTCAACCGCAAAACTGTCACTTCTTATTCCAGCGAATTTCTGAGTTGGCACATTTAATGATAAAATCTTCAATCTAGAAATTATCTTGGAGGTTTAAAAATGGTGAATGATGTTACAACCAATTTATTGAAACTATCATTGATAAAATCATTCATAATCATCAATTTATTAGAAATAAAGGAGAAGAAATAATATTCATCCATAAGAGCATAAATCATTGTAAAATAGAATTATATGATAAACCGTGATTAATAACATGATAAAGAAAAGTAAAAATGGATGAAATAAGTGTTAAAAAGGTGGTCGTATTCATGGCCCAACATACCCCCACATCGAATATATTACATGTCCTCATACAACAAAAACTGAATATATTGCATGTCTTCATGCAACCCAAAGACAAAACCCATGTGTTAACCAAGCAATAAAAAATTTGTTCATCTCAGCTCATGAAATGGATAGAACAAATGAATTCTTCCTTAATTAATGAATATTCAAACTTAGCGATTTTGATGAAGGCATAACAATGAAGTTGCAGCAAAATATGACATAAGTGACAGCAACCTTCATTAACCATTTTCTCAAAACTACAAACCAACTTTTGTTGAAATGTTGCAAGTAAATTTGTAATATATGAATGCCTCTATGATCCAAAAATCAGATCGTTTTGATGCACGGATCATGAGATATCAACAAAATGGTTGTAGGTGATAGCGCATGATTTCCAAAATTTTATGAACCAATTTAATTTGAAATTATATGGGTAGGTGTATTTTAATGATACATCTGTGTTATCCAAAAATCACAAGAATTGAGTTCATAGTTTTAAAAGTATTATGGAAATCAATTTCTACATTGTGTAAAAATGAAATTGTATGCCTTAAATGAGGAAGAAAGTAGAAAACATCCATCATGCATAGAAATTCCTCCCCATCTCTAAAGGATTAGCATGCCCTCTTGCGATACTAAAAAAAATTGAGGTGGTTGCTACCATCTATTGAATTCTATGCTTGGTGTAAAACAACATGGAAGAAGGGAGGTGTTGAGAATGAATAAGAATATCAAGGGATGATAAAGAATATGAATGACATGGTCATAAGAAAGAAATGAATGAAAGTGACACTCCCCCAATTCGAAATATGATATGCCGCTGAAAAAGGGGAAGTGGTAAATATGTGGAATGAAGGATGATAAATAATGCTCAAAATGGATTTCATTAAATTCTCCTAAATTCGTAATAAATTAGAAAATTATGTTATTTTACCTCAAGTTTTACCTCCAAAAAGAAAAATGTGGAATGACATATATGTACTGGCAGTTGTTGAAGCTGATGTAGGCAAAATTGATGTTGAAAATGATGCAAAAGGTGGAATCTAGGTAAGCACATCATGTTTGAAGCATTGTTCATATTCGCGAGTTGCTCGAGCCTCTTCTGTTAGTTGCAATAGTGTGGTCATGCTGTGAATAGAATTTCCCCCGCATACTTGTTGTTCTCCTGTAAACAAATCACACTTGTGCATACAATGTTCTTGAATCCATAGTGTTAGGTTTGAATAACAACAGATAAGATGCATGCAAAAATTTCAATTAGAAAAACTTTTGTATACATGCAATACTGATATTTTGTCAAATCAACAAGTTATGGCAGAGTGCAGTAATCATATCGCATGCTATCCCATAATGCATACATTCCCCCCTCCAATTGGAAAAGGAATTCCATGACCATAAAGTGTATGAGAGGGGTTATGCTGATGGCAAGGCAAGGGAATGAACAATACAACAATAAATGAAGCAGAGTACACATATCAATGATAGGACGGCGAGAGTTATGGTTATAATGAGAGCAGAGTATGTAAAAATAGTTATGAATAAGAGATAGGACGCTTTGGATTGATGATAAGTTATGTGAAAAAGAAAAAGAACAACAATATGCCAAAAAGATGCTTTACTGACGGTATTCTAACTGAAAATGATGCGTTTGATCAAAAAATAATTTTTCATGCGTAAAGGTTCAAAACAGGGAAAAAAATTAAGGAAATAACTTCTCTGATAAAAAGAAAGAATAAGAAAAGGGTATTATAGTGATAATTGACGATAAAATATAACTTCAATACCATAAGCACAGCCTCTGCTGCCAGCAGGCATCCATAGTCTTGGCAGGGTTGCTTTTTAACCCATATGAGCCAGAATCCTCAATTTATAACTAGAGAGTTTCAATGTTGTTCTACAGAAGAGATTAGTGTGCTGGCGTGGTAACCAGATAACCACACTGCCATTCACTGGGACGTAGCAAAAGTGATCAGGCCGGCTCGTGATGAGACCTCCTGTTCCAAGGATAATTGGGCTATCCAATGGATCATAACCCTCGTGTGGTGGCCATAATGGGAATGTCACTTTGTTACAGCCTTATGAACATGGTAGGTTGGCTCGTAATGAGACCCCCTATCCTCCATCTACGAACAAAATTTTGTTGTTTTTACACAGTTTTATGATAAAAAGAGGGAGGCTCAGTACTCCTTAAGAGTAGGGATGGTGGAAGAAGTTGAACATGTCAATAGAAAAAAATATATATACCCATGATCTCATTTATTATAGACAGAGAATATTATAACCAGGAAGGGTGGTACCAACATGATATTAATATGATCAATCATGTACAGCAGAAAACAATGCAATAAAGTAGTATATAAATAATTGTGTCCCTTTTAAAAAGAATCTATCATCAAGGAGCTGTCCTGTTAAAGATCATAACGTGAATGATATTAACTCACTTCAATAGAATCCATAATTCTTGTCCTCATAAAAGTAGTGTACTTCATGCCATGAAGGGGAATCAGTAAAATGTGGTTGAGATGAACTAGGAATAATCCCACAAGAGGAAGAAAGGTTTGCTCTCGAAAATACTCCCAAAGTGTTGCTCCTTTAAAGGAACAGCAAAAAAACTCAAAAAGTGGTGTTCCGTGTAGGGAACAACAAAGGAAATGCACACCAAAAAGCAAAAATACAAATTAAAAAGTGTGAAAACACAAATGTCGTTCCTTTGGAAAAAGGAACAGCAAAAATGAAAAGTGTCGTTCCTTTGGAAAAGGAACAGCAAAAACGCAAGTGTCGTTCCTTTGGAAAGGAACAACAAAAATGAAAAGTGTCGTTCTTTTAGAAAAGGAACAGCAAAAAAACAAGTGTCGTTCATTTGGAAAAGGAACAGAAAAAATGAAAATTGTCGTTCCTTTGGAAAAGGAACATCAAAAATGCAAGTGTCGTTCCTTTGGAAAAGGAACAGCAAAATGAAAAGTGTCGTATCTTTGGAAAAGGAACAGCAAAAACGCAAGTGCCGTTCCTTTGGAAAAGGAAAAGCAAAAATGAAAAGTGTTGTTCCTTTGGAAAAGGAACAGCAAAAACGCAAGTGTCATTCCTTTGGAAAAGGAACAGCAAAATGAACCGTGGAAAAGGAATGGAAAAATGAACCGTGGAAAAGGAACAGCAAAATAAACCGTGAAAAAGGAACAGCAAAATGGAAAATCATAAAATGAAAGCATGCAAAAAACAAATTAGTTGTTCACGACATTGATGCTAAGGATGAGTTACACTTTGAATGAAGCAACACCTGAAACACAAAATATAAGAGAAATTAGAAAAGAAACAACAAAAAACAGTGTGTAAATAAATAAATTAAGTTACAACAGCTATGATATTATGTAAAAAAATGATCTCTTTGAAAAATGTTTTGGCAGTAGTGATAAGACATTAATATTCAAATTGAAATAAATTCTTCATTTGTTCTATTATGAATCCATTGGGTAACTAGTTGGATGAAATTCCTTTGTTTCATAAAAAAAATTTCAAGAATCACTCGTCCATAAATTGACCTTCTTTATTTTCCCAGGACCTGCAAAAAAAACGAGTGTCTACCTGCAATAAAACATTAAATCATGGAGAAAGAGAGGTGATCGGGCTCCCCTAATCCAAAAATGATGCAAAAAAACAACAAATAGTTACTCTGTATAAAAAATCCATTGAGAAAATAACAAAGTAAAATTTATCTGTCACTTGCGGAAGAGCAGTGGCCAATAAGGCTAACCTGCAGTGTTTTAATCACAACTTCTTTGTTTTTCGTCCAAATTAAGTGATTGTTACACTAAAAAATGTCACCTTGACTACTTACAGTTAGTATGGCTCAAATCAACAAGTCATGCTACCCTCTTAGGCAAGTCTCATGCCTCTGTTATCCATCTCAAACTCAAAGAAGAGAGAAAGTCTTGTAAAAATCATGTTTATCTCTGGGGTCGCAGGTTCTCTCTAGCCTTACCTGCGGGGACGCTGACCATGTTCACAAAATCCGCGTCCATAGACGCTCTGTATGTTAAGGGACAGGTGCGTCCCTCTGTAAAAGGCAAAATGCGCGAGTTTTATCTTGAAAAAGTTACTTGTGGTTACTTCTAGAACATTCTAGAGGTCGGTTTGATGAAATGGATGCGCCTCCAGTTGGTTCATGTATCTCTATTAAGGGGGAACTTATCCCATCAATAAGGGAGCTATCCCACCCATAGAGGGGGATGATCCCATTGATAGTGGACCTGAATAACCTCTTTACAGCACTATAAATGAAGGCATTGAGCCAGAAGGAGAAGAGGTTGGAGCTATACATTTTCTTTGGGTAAATGCTGCAGGATTTAGGTCTTCCATTAGAGCCTTTGTGAGGAGAGATTGTCTTCACTTGATTCTACTTGGGAGAGGGTGAGCTTTGTCAAAGTAGAGGAAAACCCTTGATGGACCCTGGGAGGAACTTGCACAACACCAAGGCCAGGTTGTAAGAGTTTCTTTGTTTCGTTATTAATACAAACTGGTTTATTTTTCTCAATAGCTTGTGTTAATGAGTTATTTCATGTGTTCCTTGGTCTGCATGTTGAATATATGTTTTATTATATGAAATGCAAGTGCTTGGTAATTGTTTGATTGTTTGTGGTTGCAGGAATTGACTTGAAGGAGGAGCTCATCCGGATCGTCAAGAACGGACTTCAACAACAGCGTTTTGGAATAAGGTAAGCCTAAACACTTGTAGTTTTCATGTTGTAAAAGGTGTATTTAGAGAAAGATCACTCCATTTTGTCTTGTTTGTCATTAGAATGTCTTAGACTTCTAGGAAGGTCAGTCGTGTCCGCACCCTTGACAGATTCCGTGTGACAAATTGGCGACTCCGCTGGGGAATCCATTAATGAGAGAGTCTTTTCCTTTATATGAACTTTGCTTTGAGAAAATCATTTTTATTTTCTGGTTTTTGACTGTGAGAATTAGTATTTGGGTGGCTTAGCTGTAGCTTTAGTTGGCTTTAGTTTTTCTTCTTTTTCCAGAAAGACGCAGTCTCTGTGTGCTGCACAGTGCGTCCTTGGACGCGCTGTTGTCGACTGCACAGTGCGGGGCCGCACCTGTGACAACGGCTGGCCTGCGTCTTCCTGTAAAAGTTAAGAAAATTCCATTTTTGCCTTAAATTACTTTTAGATTTTGTTTTTTCTTAGTGTTTTCTGCCCAGATCCTTTAGTACCCTGTCAAGAATTCTCACCTGAACTCGTTTTGTGAGCTTTGAGTGTTTTAGTGGTTTTCAACGAAGTTTAGACCTAGGGTTTGATTTTTGGAAAGGCTTTGTAGTGACTTTGAGCTTAGAAAGTTGTCCAGCCTTAGATATCTCTGGTTAGTCAACCTTCTTAGAAGTTGAGCCTGCCGTAAAGTCTCCTTGTTTGAGCAACTTGTCATTTGAGTTGTTTTGGGTCAAATTTCGAATTGCTTGTTTTTAAAGTATTGATTTCCATTTTCAAAAAGGACAAAAAGATTAGAATTTTGTTTTGACTAGTTTTTGGTTCTGCAATAAGCTAGTCCTTGATTTGATTGTGATCAAGTAAAACACCTTAGAAATAATCATTGTTAGTTTTGGCCTCGTTAAGATTGCTTAGAGTAAATTTGCCTTTAGTTTGCTTATGAGTGCATTTTCATAGATTTTAAGAGTTGTTAAGATTGATTTTTGGTTATATTAGATTTATTTGCTTTATTAAAAGAAAAATACAAAAACATCTTCTTAAAAGTCTTGTTTCAAGTAGCTTTTTGTTTTCAAAAGAAGAAAAGAGTTTTTTCGTGCATGTAAAGAGAAGTTATGTTTTTATGCTTGGAAAAGAAAAACGAATTGTTTCTTTGATTGTCTTCAATTAAGAAGTTGCTTTTATAAAGATTGCATTCTCTCAACTTTTTAGTTAAGCAATTCATCGAAAAAGTAAAGTAGTGGATAAATCATTTTAGGTGCATTTTGTAGTGGTTTCGAGTCGAGTCAACACACCACTAGTTTCACTTCCATCACCTTTTGACTTAAGAAACAACCTTAAAAGTAACGCTTAAATTAAAATCAATCTAGTAATCTTTATTTTTCTAGGGCTCTGAAGCACCAACATAGCTTAGGCTAGGGTCTTGGAGTAGGTGAGTACTTAACTCTCCAAGACTACAAAACCAAACAGATAGTCTATCTTGAGTAGAACAAATCCAATTGTTTCAGTTACATTCTGGGAAAGCTCCTCTTAAAGGAGAAACACGAGCTCGTGTCCGAACCAGTGAGGGGATCATTCCTCCCTCGTTGGGAACGACGCCAGGCAGTACGTATTACAAACGGTAAACCTCGGATTAACCATTGTCGAGGAGCCAGGGGTCACTTATCGGTAAACCTTGGATTGTTGTCAAGGAGCCGGTAAGGGGATTGGAGCTTGCTACTCTGCCCTTGCGTGCTGTCGGAGTTTAGACTGTTCCCCCAGGTGTAATTGTTGTGATTGGTAACCTTAGTGGCCATAATATCTAGGATTCTACCCAAGGTGACGGTGGAGGGAAGGTCCCACTGTACCTGGAGCAGACGTCGGTTATACTCACTTGGATTTTCTGGGGGGTTCGCTTCACTTCGAGACGGTTAAAGTGGAGGAACTTGGTCCAGTCTATTCATTAAGCAGGTTGCCGGGGTAACTGTTCCACCCACTATTTCTGTACTGAATCCTGCGAGGTTGGGCCTAATCACCAACTAGCGCTTTTGGTCCGGAAGACTACTGTTTGTGTGTGGTTTGACGCTCTAGATTATTTAGGCGTGTGCTTCAAATTTGATTGGTTCTTTAGAAGACTTTAGGTGGTTTGATTTGAAATTTTTTACTTTGATTTCGTGTGTTGTAGTTAAAATCTTTAATTGTGGCGGAATTACCGAGACAGTCCCGTAGACTTCGGGGCAAGTCTCCTGAGATTGTTACCGGGATAGATTTGTTAAGAAAACTCCGTAAATCGCGGGGTGAATCTCCTGAAGACATTCCGGGTCATTTAGAAGGGTTAAAGGTCCTTGTAACTCCTCCTAGTGGCAGTAGAGTAGGTTCACCTGAAGAAGGAGAATCTTCTTTGGTAGTCCATCCAGATTACCAAAGATTAGAAACAGGTTACAATCCCGAAGCTGTTACAGTTTCCGAGCTTGCTGGTAGTTTTTCATCTGCCAGTGAAACAGGCGAAGAACCTGAAATTTCAGAACCTGTTACTCCAACTCCTAGTGTTCCTGATTCACCAAGAATAGAAAGAATTATCACCGAAAATCTTCCTGTTGGATTAATTGCTATAGAAGAACTTGTTCCAGAGGAAGAAATAGGCGTTTCTGATTCTGAAGATCTAATTACCCTTGATCTAAGGGAGCGTGAATCCATCTTTTACAGTCCTCCTAGAAGTGAATCTTGGTACCTTGCATTAACCAATTTTTTAGACAACTCAGTAGGTTTTTCTACACCTCGTACTCCGGTTCCACCTAGAGGAATTCATTCTCCTGTAAATATGTCTGGTCAGTCGTCTGTGTTTTCACAAAGTCCTGAATCATTTTTACATGGCGGTCCTTCTGTTCCTACTGGGTATCAGTCACTTTCTGGTACCTTTGCGGGAGCATCTCCTCAACCTGTTGATCATGGGTTATTAGTTGGAAACAGTGGTAATGTACCATTGAGTATAGGTGAAGTTTATATGATGTCAGGTTCAACTCCCATTAACCAACCTCAAGGTGGCCAATTACCGCCTGGGGGGCAACCTTCGTTAATGCCTGGGGGGCAACCTCAAGGTACTTCATTTGTGACTGGGGGGCAACCTCAAGGGTATCAACCCCAAGGGTATCAACCCCAGCCTCAATACGTACCCCAAAGTCAACCTCAGTATCAGTATCAACCTCAAGGATGGCAACCTCAAGGATGGCAACCCCAAGGGTATCAACCCCAAGGGTATCAACCTCAAGGATACCAACCTCAAGGTCAAGGTCAACCCCAGTATTCGTATTTACCTCAAGGTTATCAACCTACGGGTCAATACCCTGGTCAAGGTTATCAACCACCTCAAGGGCAATCATATGGGACTACACCTTACAGTTATCAACCCTATCCTCAATACGGCTATGGATCTCAGTATCCTCAACCTGTTACGAGTCAATACCCTGGAATGTTAACATGGGATCCGTCACAGGGTCAACAGATGTCGCAACCAAGTATACAGTCGGTACCTCAAGCAGGACAACCTGCAGTTCCTGGTCCACCCCAGCAACCGCAACCTGTCCAGTCAAGTGTTCAGACCCCTGTAACTTCTGTAGTTACTCAGCCGCCAATTGCACCGAGTACTCCACCTCACACGGCTGCAGCAACTACCGCTTCATCTACCATGCTTACATCTGGAGTATCGGCAGCTCCGGTTTCTACTGTCCCTGTAACCGCTCCTCAGACATCTGTACCGTTGTCTGGACCCACGGTTCAAACCACAGTCCAGATGCCTGCAGGTCAACCTGGTACAAGTACGGTTGTTACTACTCAACCTCAATTTGTTCAACCTCCGTACCAGGGACAGTATCAACCTGGTCAAGCTGCCCAACAACCGGTTTACCAGTATCAACCGTATCCTGGGTACAATTATCAACCACCTCAACAACCCCAGTACGGTCCGGTTAATCCTGGTTTTCCAGGAGGATATAATATCCCCAATGCGAATCCTGTTCCTAGTTATCCTGGATATCCTCCTCCTGGGGCTGGTATTGTGACTCAGAGTTTCAGAGATCCTAACCGGCAGTTACCATTTATTGCGACTTTAGATTTACCCGACTTGACGCGCCTAACGAACGATCCAATTCAATATCTTCCGTTCTGGCCGCCAATGCCAAATAAGTTGCCCAGCGATATACCCAAGTTCGAAGGTAAGTCTGGAGAGGATCCGTCTAATCACGTGATGACTTACCACCTCTGGTGTGCATCAAATTCCATCTCAGATGATTCTATCCGCTTACGTCTTTTCCAGCGTACACTCATTGGTCTCGCAGCCAAGTGGTACATTGAGTTGCCACGGGCTTCTTTTTACAACTTTAGCCAGTTAGCTACTTCATTCTTAACTCATTTTCAGTTACCAGTCAGATACGATAATGGTACGGAATTATTAACTTCGCTAAAACAATCGACATCCACGTACATTTCTGATCACATCCATGAGTGGAGACGTCGAAGGAGATTAGTGAAAGTTTTTATCCCGGACCAAATTTTAGCTGAATGGTTTGTAAAATCATTATTACCAAGAATTACTGAAGATGTAGCTAAGGCCGGCGTAGTTACTGAGGAGCAAGTCATTGCTCAGGCACAATACCTTGACTTAGTTTACACTCAGTCGGGTACGTTACACGAGAAAATTCCGGATCTTCCAAAGTCAAACCAAATCGCTGCTGCTCCTTCGGGATCTCATGCCGCTGATGGTATGATCGGTATCGTGACTACGAAGAGTAAGAAGAAGTCTTCCAAGACCTCCAATACTCCAATTATCACTTTGCCTGATTCTCCGACAGGAGAGTCTTCTCCTCCTGAACTTACCGCCGACATTCACGCTGTAGAGTCATCTACGGCCAAATCCAAAAACGGTGGAAAGAAGAAAGGAAAGAAGAAGGCTAAAGCAGACAAGGCTCCAAAGGAGAAAACGGAAAAGTCGGAAACTAATGACGAAAAGCGCAAACCTCGTTATCCTTGTCTCATTTGTGAAGAAGATCATTTTACGAGAGACTGCCCTCATCGGGCCGAGGTAGTGAAAATAGTTAAAGGTTCTCCGACTCCTGCTGTGTTAAAGAATCCATTCCCCGAGCAGGAAAATAAGATGATAGGTTCTTCTTCGAATGCCAGTGAAGAACCCATTTTGATGATGTCTCATGTCAGGATTGCGACTCGATCGCAAGATTATGGTAGTAAGGCTCCTGTTGATGGTAAAGAAGCAGAATCTTCTCACTCTAACCCATCAACCTCAGCTCCTGGTTCCGATCCACTACAGATCGAAAAACCTAACCCAGACTTAGTGATTAAGCCGCCCGCCAAGGGTGTACTTCGAAGGTCTGCTTTCAATCCACATGCGAGAGCAGCCCAGAATTACAACATTGTTGAAGACTTAGCTGTTTCACCTTCAGCAATGTCGGCACTCGAAGTGCTGCAATCATGTCCAGCGCAACGAAAATTGCTTTTGTCGGCTATTGGAGCTGTCGATGTTCAGGACCCGAACCTAATGATCTTTGATCTAGAAAGTAGTACACCGCGTCTCCCCCATCAAATGGCTTTCCAAATTCCAGTGATAGTCAAAAACAGGCCTATTCATCGGACTGTGATTGATGAGGGAGCTTCTACGTGTATTATGTCGATTCAATGTTGGAGATCGCTTGGTTCTCCTTCGTTGAACCAATCCCCCACCATCCTTAAGGCCTTTGATGGCCGTGGGTTCCGTCCGTTTGGTATTCTACAAGAATTGCCTATAGGGGTCGAAGGTAAAACCGTTAGTCTGGATGTGGAAGTGGTTGATGCCCCTCTAGACTACAACCTTCTTTTGGGTCGAAGTTGGTCATATGCTATGACAGCGGTCGTTTCATCGGTCTTCAGAGTCATTAAGTTTCCACATAACGGTAAGATCGTGACTATTGATCAGCTGACATACTTTTCATCCGACCCAACCTCTTTAGAAACTATCCAGCATGTTGGTAAAACGACAATCCCTTATAGGGACATTGGTGTAGGTTTAGTTAAGGATTCCGGTTTACTGGGAACTTTTCCTCTCCCTCCACTCAATGCAGACCCTTCGTTCGCAACAATTCATATGATCACGTCAGAAAACATTATTTATGATGATCCTTGGTATGTTCCCTCTGACTCTGAGCTAGACTCACTCGGTGATGTTATGCCGTTGAGTCCGTATGAGATTGCTTATGAAGCTCTTATGTCTTTTACCGACTTTCATTCAACCGACCAAATGAATGTGGTCAGTGAAGAGTCACTTTTCACCTCACCCTTAGAACGGATAACGTTTCCCGAAGAAGTGTCATCTGACGAACAACTTCGCGAAATCCTAAGTGTAGATGATCTACCATGGGAAGATCTCCATCACAGATCTTCGTTTTTACCTAAGGATGATGCATTTGAAAATGATTTTTCATCTATCTTTACCGCTGAATATGTCAAAGACGCTCAGGATCCAACGAAACATTCTGATTCAGAGCTGAATTTAGGGAATATTTCTCGTACTATTCCCATTGATATTTCAGTGAAGCCCGGAATCAAGGAGAACATTCATATAGGTGCCGCATGTACTGACGAAGAAATTGAAACTTACAAGGCCCTATTCCAAGAATTCCGCGACGTGTTTGCCTGGTCCTACGAAGAAATGCCAGGAATCGATCCTGCCATTGTTGTTCATGAAATCAAAACCTACCCGGATGCTAAACCCATTCGGCAACGGTTGCGTCAGATTCACCCTCGAAAAGCAGCTGCAATCAAAGCCGAAGTCGAAAAGCTGTTGAAAGCAGGTTTCATTTATCCGATCCCGTTAACGGATTGGGTATCGAATATTGTTCCCGTCAATAAAAAACAAGGAACAATAAGAATCTGTATCGATTATAGGGATATCAATCGAGCTTGTCCAAAAGACAACTATCCTACGCCTTATATCGATCAAATTATTGATGATTGTGCCGGAAGTGAGATGTTTTCCTTCATGGATGGTTTCTCAGGGTATAATCAAATCAATATTCTACCTGCCGATCAACCAAAAACGGCATTCATTTGTCCATGGGGGACATTTGCTTATTGCAAATTACCTTTTGGCCTTAAGAATGCCGGTGCTACTTTTCAACGGGCCATGTCTTATGCATTTCATGACATCAAGCACATTGTGCAACCCTATCTCGATGATTTGCCTGCTCATTCTTTACACCGAGCTGATCACCTTGTCCATTTACGAGCAATCTTTATGAGGTGTAGGCATTATCGAATTCGGTTGAATCCCCACAAGTGTGTTTTCTGTATAGAAACAGGTCGATTGCTGGGATTTGTTGTTTCCAAAACCGGCATTCGCGTCGATCCCTCGAAAGTCGAGGCTATCATCCAATTGCCTCCTCCTTCGAGTTTGCGCCAACTCCAAAGTTTGCAAGGGAAAGCAAACTTTTTACGCCGATTCATCCCTAACTACGCCGAGGTCACTAAAGGTTTTACACGGTTGTTGAAACAGAACGTACAATTCTTTTGGGACGAGATTGCTCAACAATCTTTTGATGCACTGAAACACGCGTTGACCCATGCACCGTTATTGCATCCTCCCAACTACAACCAGGACTACTTCTTATACCTCGCAGCTTCGCATTCCACCATTGGAATGGTGTTAGTTCAAGAAGATGAATTCAAGGCAGAGCATGTGATATATTACCTTAGCAGAACCTTAAATCCAACTGAGTTAAAATATTCGCATGTGGAGAAATTGGCCCTGGCAGCCGTTCAAGCTGTCCAGCGTTTTCGTCACTACATTCTTCTCCGCAAAACTACTGTTATTTCGGATTGCAACCCTATGATTTATATCTTGACAAAACAACTGCTAGGGGGCAAGTACTCTAAATGGATCGTCATCCTGCAAGAGTTCGACTTGGAGTTTGAGAAGTCCAAGTCTAAGAAATCTTTAGTCTTCGCGGAATTGATGTGTGATTTCCCGAGTGCTGACACAGAGACTGTGGCAGAGGAGTCCATTGCGGACGAATCTTTGTTTCTTATTAGCACTGTAGATCCGTGGTATGGGGATATAATCATCTATCTCCAAACCCAAACCTTTCGGCCTGAAGCTTCCAAGGAAAACCGTCGAAAAATTCGGTTTCAATCCCAGCAATACAGAATTATTGGAGATACACTTTATCGCCTGGGGGCAGACTTAGTTTTTCGACGTTGTTTAACTCACGATGAGGCTGAGAGAGTTTTGAATGATTGTCACTCTGGAGCATGTGGCGGTCATATGTCTGGGTATGCCACAGCTCAGAAGGTGTTGCGCGCTGGCTATTTCTGGCCGTCTATGTTTAAAGATTGTATCCTTGCCGTCAGAAAATGCCACAACTGTCAAGTGTTTGATCGCAAGATGCGCGCTCCACCTGCTCCTCTCCACCCTATAATTGCCGCTGGTCCATTCGCCAAATGGGGCATTGACTTTATTACTTGTAACCCTCACTCGGCCGGGGGGCATGCGTATATCATCCTTGCGGTTGATTATTTTACTAAGTGGGCCGAGGCGATGCCTACATTCGACGCAAGCGGCAAGACAGCTGCACTTTTCGTATTCAATCATATCATAACTAGGTTTGGTGTCCCACAAGCAATCATTACGGACCATGGAAGCCATTTTCGAAATGTCATGATGACTGAACTTACAAGCCAGCTTGGTTTGCGCCACGATAGCTCTACACCTTATTATCCGCAAGCCAACGGTTTGGTTGAGTCAATCAACAAAGTTCTAGTCGTCATGATTCGACGGATCATTGGTATCCATCGAACGAATTGGCATAACATGTTATTTTCGGCGCTATGGGCATATCGAACTTCAGTGAAAAATTCAACAGGTTTCACCCCTTTTCAGCTAGTTTATGGCTTAGAAGCTGTGTTACCTATTGAGTGCGAAATCCCATCACTTCAAATGGCTGTCGAATTACTTCCAGCTACTTCCGAAGAGGAGAAACGGTTGTTATACTTAGCTAAATTAGATGAGACTCGACGTGACGCTACTTTAGCTATCGAGACTCACGCGAAACGAATGAAAGCTCAGTACGATAAAAATGTAACCCCTCGAAGTTTTTCGGAAGGAGACCTAGTACTATTATATGATCAAGCTAACGATAAGCTAGGTGCTGGAAAATTCGTTCCCATGTGGCATGGGCCCTACATTGTAAAGCGAAAGCTAGCAAAAGGGGCTTATGAGTTAGTTGATTTTGATGGGGACTCTTTGGGCAAACCCAGAAATGGACTTTACCTAAAGAGGTATTATGCTTAAAATGATGGATGGAGAAATTTTTAGATAGGTTAGATTTCCTTTCTAGCTAGCAAGTGTGTTAGTTTAGTCAGTGTGCTTAGCTTAGCAAGTGTGGTTTTTCGTCATTATTTTGGCTCATCTTGGTTTTACTCTTGATATTGTAGATGTCGACGCCTCTCCAAACATACATTGGATTTGCTGATGGTGCTTGTCGTAGTACACGGAATATCTCTTCCGCAGCTTGGGTTATCTATTCGCCCTCTGACGAGTTAGTTTCTATGCATGGGGTAAGCCTCGGTCAAACAACGAATAACATTGCAGAATACAGTGCAGTGGTTGAATTATTATCCGAATCTATTTCATTTGGAATTCGACGTTTGATAGTGAGGTTAGATTCTGAACTTGTTGTATTACAGCTTAATAGAGTTTATGCCATTAGAAATCCTGTGTTATTAAGGTTGTTTTTGAGAGTGCGTCTCTTGGAACGTGAATTTGATTACATTGAATATCAACATATTCCAAGGTCTTTGAATACATTAGCAGATGCAATTGCTTCTCAAGTGTTGGACAGACATTTATAATAATCATGCAAGTAAATTTAAAGACATTTCATCATACATGTTAAACAAGATAAGCCGATAATAGTGATATATAGATATAGATAGAAGTGTGTCCAAAAATATATACATCGTCTTCGATCATAGGTTTAACACACCTTATGATCGGCAAAATGATAGTGCAAAAAGTCAAAAATGTCACATGTGACTACAAAAGTGACTAGTCAATCACTGGTGGTGCTCTCTGTACGACACCACTGCGCGGGCTATCTTGCGCAGAAATCTCCTAAACGGTCCAGGGACTGCGACCACGAAGCGCTGAAGCCTCATTGGAATGTCATCCATAGTAGTCTCAGGTATATCTGCCGTGAGACGCTCTAGATCATGCTCCAAATCGGCTAGTACTTCTGCTGTCGCATCCTGTAAGGCCGGTGCCGGTGCAGCTGGATGTCGTCTGTCGTAAGGCCGGAGATTGGCTGGACGCTGTGGTCCAACATCTGCATTTTTAAAATTTTACTGTTACTTTGAGACGATATATATGAAAAATAAAAAATACATAATTAGAAAACTTGTGAAAATGAAAGTACCTCTGTCATCCCATTGTTCTCCCTGTGGAAGAACCATGTCCGGATCACCTCTGAAATCCATTCCGGCATATGGAAAGTCTTGTATCACAAAAAGCTGGCCCTCTAGCCAGTCGAAGTAACTGTCTGAGAATCGAACCACTGCAGCACCCTCGTCAGGATGCCGGGCCATCACCGCAACCCATCGAACAAGCTTTGGCTCCCGAGGACCCAAGTCATCAACAGTGAGTTGCTGAGGGATCAGCATAGGAACTCTCTCCAAGGCAAAGCTCACGACTAGAGGCCCATATCCAAAAGTCTTTAGTCGTCCGTTCTTTGCCTTGGTTAGTTGGCTCTTCATATGAGCCGACACAGCTTCGCACCAGTTGAAGATGGTGCCTTGGTAACAGTCAACTGCCATCCGCATTTGGGATCCGGAAGCAATGTGCAAGGCGGCCGCGCCACAAATCCTAGTGACCGTAAATGCAATAACTCTAAGTTCCGCCAGAGCGATGTGCTTTATCTCCACGCCTTTTTTATGGCGAGTCCCTGGTCTGCACCACTCCTCGCGGAGATCATCAAGGGATTGGCCACCCGGCCTGGTCCCCGCAAGGTTGAGTTGCTCACCTCTGTTTGGCAAGCCAGTGAGAAAGTATACATCCGAGGGCTCTATCTCGAGCTGGTGCCCTCCAATGTAAAAGCATTGATCTTGAACGTTCCATCGCTCAACTAGCCATTCCAAAAATCTTACCTGGCCCCTCATGCCCGGTATGGTCCAATATTTGTACAATCCACATGTTCTTAAGGCATCCAGAGAGGGTTGGTGGTTAATCGCAGCTTCATCGTCTTCTACGTGCTCTCTCTCTCTCCAGTCTAACATGTTTTGGGCCCTGCACATCAAAAGAGTCAATTAGAAATTAATTTGAGAAAATTTGGTGGTTTTTTGAGAGAGTTAGGGTTTTGAAATGCGCCCTTTGCGGAAGACGCACCCCGGCTTTTTAGCACAGGGCGTCCGGACGCAGCTCGCCTGAAGGCGGACTGCGTCCCCAGACCTTTTTCCCGTGTGAGAAAAAGTCGGGGGACGCGGTCACCCGAAGGGCACCTGCGTCCGCCGAGGGGCGCATTTTGAACCCAAAACCCCCCCAAAAAATGAAACAGAGACCAAAAACAAAAAACTAAACGGATAAAAATGAAGAGTGGGATGTGTAAAATACCTCGGTGAAGCGGCGTTCGATTCCGACGGTCAGATTTTCCGCAGCAACCACGGGAAGTTTCTTGTCAAAAGCTCCTTTTTCAACCTCAACAGTGAAACGGTAAAAATGACATGGTAAAAGGTCTTTTTATAGGTTTTTTGGATGAATTAGTTCATTTTTTACCATGAAAAGATGTTTTCAAATGTATTTTTGCCTATTTTAAACAGGTATGAGTAATGTGTCGCTTTTGTGCAGGACGAAGGGATTTCAAGGGAAATTGTAATTTTTCACAAACAAAATTTCAGAGTCATCTTTTAAGCCCTTTTCTGACTCCTAAAACATGAAAAGATCGCCGAGTGTTTCTTTTTCACTCGTTAAAACGGAATTAAAAGACGGTCCCCTTTTAGCTCTTTTCTGACCGCAAAATCAGGAAAAGATTGCCGGGTTTTTGTCGTTTCAAACTCGATAAGGAAATAAAACGACGTGTCTTTGATCGCTTTTTACTTTTCAGGTCAACGATACTATTATGAAAGTACTCCTTGGTCGCAAGATCAAGCGGTTCCCCCAGGTATTATTTTATACTTTTTCGGGCTTGAGGGACACAAATATACGAAAAAGTTCAACGTGGAGTTTCCTTAAGTTTTTCAGACTCTCTAAAATTGAAAAACGCCGAGTTTCTCCTATACTGGGCTCGTTAAACTTTTACAGTAAAGGACCTGTTCAATTACAAACAGGAACGAACCACTCCTTCCTAGGGTTCGCATTTAAACTAGGTTGGACTCGTCCGAAGGATGAGCTTATAATCAAGCATATGTTATCCTCCTCAAGCTTGTTAAAAATAAAGAGGTACTTGCCAGAAATGGTGGGGGAAAAAAGAGAAGAATGAACCTATTTGTCACCTTTTGCCTCAGAAGAAACTTTATTACCGCTCTTGAACACGACACTTTTCATTCACCTGGGTTGGGAAATCTTTTACCTCACAGTTGACTAAATCACTTTGAAAATCTTTAACCGGGTTCAGGGATCAACTTTGAGTTATTCGTCACCAAACCATCTGTTGTGTCGTTATGTGTTCAAGAGGTCTGCAAGCAAAACTTTCATCTGCAAAATACTTGTCATCCATTGACCATCCCTGAGTCAGTCCTTACAGCAACATTTCTTCAACTTGAACAATGATTTCGTGTTGCGGGCTTGCCTGCAACGGGTCGCTTTCTATCGACATCGACACATTATCTAGAAAGATGACTTAGGAATCGACAGTACCTTGAAGTCTGCATGCATCAATGGCAGGTTTCTCGCCTTTGACGTCAGTTTACATCATTGACTTTCGATCAGAGGATTCCGTGAAGTGTTCGACATCAAAACATCTATTCACATTTCACGGGTTGTGCTTGGTACTTTGAGAACCATTGACATTACTGGTGGTTTCTCTCACGCTTGTTAACAGTTTACATCATTGACTGGTAATCAAGTGGTTTCTACCATGTTCGACATCGAATCATTTAATCACATGGCTAGAATCGTACCAATTCGGGAAGTAGAAGTGAAGACCCTGGATCTAGTTTCTACCATCCAGGCTGCGAGGAGTTTTGTATTCATTGTCTATGTAGACTAATCATAAACAGATGGCTGCGTCCATACTGTGTCTACAAAAGTCTATAAAAATGATGTACTGCAAGATCATTCCTGTATCAGAATAGTTAGTCCATTAGTTAAAGTTTTGAATCTGAGTATGGGAATGCCTACCTCAGTGATGATATAATCTTATCCATGTATTTTGTGTTGAAAATTGCAGGTTCCAACCAGGCCATCCACAAGGCAATCCTTGAAATGATAAAGCGCTTCACCCTTCCTAGAATTACAAAACCCTATTCTATTCCAGGCTTCGCACTTTAGGGGGCAATCTGTTACACTAAAAAATGTCACCTTGACTACTTACAGTTAGTATGGCTCAAATCAACAGTCATGCTACCCTCTTAGGCAAGTCTCATGCCTCTGTTATCCATCTCAAACTCAAAGAAGAGAGAAAGTCTTGTAAAAATCATGTTTATCTCTGGGGTCGCAGGTTCTCTCTAGCCTTACCTGCGGGGACGCTGACCATGTTCACAAAATCTGCGTCCATGGACGCTCTGTATGTTAAGGGACAGGTGCGTCCCTCTGTAAAAGGCAAAATGCGCGAGTTTTATCTTGAAAAAGTTACTTGTGGTTACTTCTAGAACATTCTAGAGGTCGGTTTGATGAAATGGATGCGCCTCCAGTTGGTTCATGTATCTCTATTAAGGGGGAACTTATCCCATCAATAAGGGAGCTATCCCACCCATAGAGGGGGATGATCCCATTGATAGTGGACCTGAATAACCTCTTTACAGCACTATAAATGAAGGCATTGAGCCAGAAGGAGAAGAGGTTGGAGCTATACATTTTCTTTGGGTAAATGCTGCAGGATTTAGGTCTTCCATTAGAGCCTTTGTGAGGAGAGATTGTCTTCACTTGATTCTACTTGGGAGAGGGTGAGCTTTGTCAAAGTAGAGGAAAACCCTTGATGGACCCTGGGAGGAACTTGCACAACACCAAGGCCAGGTTGTAAGAGTTTCTTTGTTTCGTTATTAATACAAACTGGTTTATTTTTCTCAATAGCTTGTGTTAATGAGTTATTTCATGTGTTCCTTGGTCTGCATGTTGAATATATGTTTTATTATATGAAATGCAAGTGCTTGGTAATTGTTTGATTGTTTGTGGTTGCAGGAATTGACTTGAAGGAGGAGCTCATCCGGATCGTCAAGAACGGACTTCAACAACAGCGTTTTGGAATAAGGTAAGCCTAAACACTTGTAGTTTTCATGTTGTAAAAGGTGTATTTAGAGAAAGATCACTCCATTTTGTCTTGTTTGTCATTAGAATGTCTTAGACTTCTAGGAAGGTCAGTCGTGTCCGCACCCTTGACAGATTCCGTGTGACAAATTGGCGACTCCGCTGGGGAATCCATTAATGAGAGAGTCTTTTCCTTTATATGAACTTTGCTTTGAGAAAATCATTTTTATTTTCTGGTTTTTGACTGTGAGAATTAGTATTTGGGTGGCTTAGCTGTAGCTTTAGTTGGCTTTAGTTTTTCTTCTTTTTTCCAGAAAGACGCAGTCTCTGTGTGCTGCACAGTGCGTCCTTGGACGCGCTGTTGTCGACTGCACAGTGCGGGGCCGCACCTGTGACAACGGCTGGCCTGCGTCTTCCTGTAAAAGTTAAGAAAATTCCATTTTTGCCTTAAATTACTTTTAGATTTTGTTTTTTCTTAGTGTTTTCTGCCCAGATCCTTTAGTACCCTGTCAAGAATTCTCACCTGAACTCGTTTTGTGAGCTTTGAGTGTTTTAGTGGTTTTCAACGAAGTTTAGACCTAGGGTTTGATTTTTGGAAAGGCTTTGTAGTGACTTTGAGCTTAGAAAGTTGTCCAGCCTTAGATATCTCTGGTTAGTCAACCTTCTTAGAAGTTGAGCCTGCCGTAAAGTCTCCTTGTTTGAGCAACTTGTCATTTGAGTTGTTTTGGGTCAAATTTCGAATTGCTTGTTTTTAAAGTATTGATTTCCATTTTCAAAAAGGACAAAAAGATTAGAATTTTGTTTTGACTAGTTTTTGGTTCTGCAATAAGCTAGTCCTTGATTTGATTGTGATCAAGTAAAACACCTTAGAAATAATCATTGTTAGTTTTGGCCTCGTTAAGATTGCTTAGAGTAAATTTGCCTTTAGTTTGCTTATGAGTGCATTTTCATAGATTTTAAGAGTTTTAAGATTGTTTTTTTGGTTATATTAGATTTATTTGCTTTATTAAAAGAAAAATACAAAAACATCTTCTTAAAAGTCTTGTTTCAAGTAGCTTTTTGTTTTCAAAAGAAGAAAAGAGTTTTTTTCGTGCATGTAAAGAGAAGTTATGTTTTTATGCTTGGAAAAGAAAAACGAATTGTTTCTTTGATTGTCTTCAATTAAGAAGTTGCTTTTATAAGGATTGCATTCTCTCAACTTTTTAGTTAAGCAATTCATCGAAAAAGTAAAGTAGTGGATAAATCATTTTAGGTGCATTTTGTAGTGGTTTCGAGTCGAGTCAACATACCACTAGTTTCACTTCCATCACCTTTTGACTTAAGAAACAACCTTAAAAGTAACGCTTAAATTAAAATCAATCTAGTAATCTTTATTTTTCTAGGGCTCTGAAGCACCAACATAGCTTAGGCTAGGGTCTTGGAGTAGGTGAGTACTTAACTCTCCAAGACTACAAAACCAAACAGATAGTCTATCTTGAGTAGAACAAATCCAATTGTTTCAGTTACATTCTGGGAAAGCTCCTCTTAAAGGAGAAACACGAGCTCGTGTCCGAACCAGTGAGGGGATCATTCCTCCCTCGTTGGGAACGACGCCAGGCAGTACGTATTACAAACGGTAAACCTCGGATTAACCATTGTCGAGGAGCCAGGGGTCACTTATCGGTAAACCTTGGATTGTTGTCAAGGAGCCGGTAAGGGGATTGGAGCTTGCTACTCTGCCCTTGCGTGCTGTCGGAGTTTAGACTGTTCCCCCAGGTGTAATTGTTGTGATTGGTAACCTTAGTGGCCATAATATCTAGGATTCTACCCAAGGTGACGGTGGAGGGAAGGTCCCACTGTACCTGGAGCAGACGTCGGTTATACTCACTTGGATTTTCTGGGGGGTTCGCTTCACTTCGAGACGGTTAAAGTGGAGGAACTTGGTCCAGTCTATTCATTAAGCAGGTTGCCGGGGTAACTGTTCCACCCACTATTTCTGTACTGAATCCTGCGAGGTTGGGCCTAATCACCAACTAGCGCTTTTGGTCCGGAAGACTATTGTTTGTGTGTGGTTTGACGCTCTAGATTATTTAGGCGTGTGCTTCAAATTTGATTGGTTCTTTAGAAGACTTTAGGTGGTTTGATTTGAAATTTTTTACTTTGATTTCGTGTGTTGTAGTTAAAATCTTTAATTGTGGCGGAATTACCGAGACAGTCCCGTAGACTTCGGGGCAAGTCTCCTGAGATTGTTACCGGGATAGATTTGTTAAGAAAACTCCGTAAATCGCGGGGTGAATCTCCTGAAAACATTCCGGGTCATTTAGAAGGGTTAAAGGTCCTTGTAACTCCTCCTAGTGGCAGTAGAGTAGGTTCACCTGAAGAAGGAGAATCTTCTTTGGTAGTCCATCCAGATTACCAAAGATTAGAAACAGGTTACAATCCCGAAGCTGTTACAGTTTCCAAGCTTGCTGGTAGTTTTTCATCTGCCAGTGAAACAGGCGAAGAACCTGAAATTTCAGAACCTGTTACTCCAACTCCTAGTGTTCCTGATTCACCAAGAATAGAAAGAATTATCACTGAAAATCTTCCTGTTGGATTAATTGCTATAGAAGAACTTGTTCCAGAGGAAGAAATAGGCGTTTCTGATTCTGAAGATCTAATTACCCTTGATCTAAGGGAGCGTGAATCCATCTTTTACAGTCCTCCTAGAAGTGAGTCTTGGTACCTTGCATTAACCAATTTTTTAGACAACTCAGTAGGTTTTTCTACACCTCGTACTCCGGTTCCACCTAGAGGAATTCATTCTCCTGTAAATATGTCTGGTCAGTCGTCTGTGTTTTCACAAAGTCCTGAATCATTTTTACATGGCGGTCCTTCTGTTCCTACTGGGTATCAGTCACTTTCTGGTACCTTTGCGGGAGCATCTCCTCAACCTGTTGATCATGGGTTATTAGTTGGAAACAGTGGTAATGTACCATTGAGTATAGGTGAAGTTTATATGATGTCAGGTTCAACTCCCATTAACCAACCTCAAGGTGGCCAATTACCGCCTGGGGGGCAACCTTCGTTAATGCCTGGGGGGCAACCTCAAGGTACTTCATTTGTGACTGGGGGGCAACCTCAAGGGTATCAACCCCAAGGGTATCAACCCCAGCCTCAATACGTACCCCAAAGTCAACCTCAGTATCAGTATCAACCTCAAGGATGGCAACCTCAAGGATGGCAACCCCAAGGGTATCAACCCCAAGGGTATCAACCTCAAGGATACCAACCTCAAGGTCAAGGTCAACCCCAGTATTCGTATTTACCTCAAGGTTATCAACCTACGGGTCAATACCCTGGTCAAGGTTATCAACCACCTCAAGGGCAATCATATGGGACTACACCTTACAGTTATCAACCCTATCCTCAATACGGCTATGGATCTCAGTATCCTCAACCTGTTACGAGTCAATACCCTGGAATGTTAACATGGGATCCGTCACAGGGTCAACAGATGTCGCAACCAAGTATACAGTCGGTACCTCAAGCAGGACAACCTGCAGTTCCTGGTCCACCCCAGCAACCGCAACCTGTCCAGTCAAGTGTTCAGACCCCTGTAACTTCTGTAGTTACTCAGCCGCCAATTGCACCGAGTACTCCACCTCACACGGCTGCAGCAGCTACCGCTTCATCTACCATGCTTACATCTGGAGTATCGGCAGCTCCGGTTTCTACTGTCCCTGTAACCGCTCCTCAGACATCTGTACCGTTGTCTGGACCCACGGTTCAAACCACCGTCCAGATGCCTGCAGGTCAACCTGGTACAAGTACGGTTGTTACTACTCAACCTCAATTTGTTCAACCTCCGTACCAGGGACAGTATCAACCTGGTCAAGCTGCCCAACAACCGGTTTACCAGTATCAACCGTATCCTGGGTACAATTATCAACCACCTCAACAACCCCAGTACGGTCCGGTTAATCCTGGTTTTCCAGGAGGATATAATATCCCCAATGCGAATCCTGTTCCTAGTTATCCTGGATATCCTCCTCCTGGGGCTGGTATTGTGACTCAGAGTTTCAGAGATCCTAACCGGCAGTTACCATTTATTGCGACTTTAGATTTACCCGACTTGACGCGCCTAACGAACGATCCAATTCAATATCTTCCGTTCTGGCCGCCAATGCCAAATAAGTTGCCCAGCGATATACCCAAGTTCGAAGGTAAGTCTGGAGAGGATCCGTCTAATCACGTGATGACTTACCACCTCTGGTGTGCATCAAATTCCATCTCAGATGATTCTATCCGCTTACGTCTTTTCCAGCGTACACTCATTGGTCTCGCAGCCAAGTGGTACATTGAGTTGCCACGGGCTTCTTTTTACAACTTTAGCCAGTTAGCTACTTCATTCTTAACTCATTTTCAGTTACCAGTAAGATACGATAATGGTACGGAATTATTAACTTCGCTAAAACAATCGACATCCACGTACATTTCTGATCACATCCATGAGTGGAGACGTCGAAGGAGATTAGTGAAAGTTTTTATCCCGGACCAAATTTTAGCTGAATGGTTTGTAAAATCATTATTACCAAGAATTACTGAAGATGTAGCTAAGGCCGGCGTAGTTACTGAGGAGCAAGTCATTTCTCAGGCACAATACCTTGACTTAGTTTACACTCAGTCGGGTACGTTACACAAGAAAATTCCGGATCTTCCAAAGTCAAACCAAATCGCTGCTGCTCCTTCGGGATCTCATGCCGCTGATGGTATGATCGGTATCGTGACTACGAAGAGTAAGAAGAAGTCTTCCAAGACCTCCAATACTCCAATTATCACTTTGCCTGATTCTCCGACAGGAGAGTCTTCTCCTCCTGAACTTACCGCCGACATTCACACTGTAGAGTCATCTACGGCCAAATCCAAAAACGGTGGAAAGAAGAAAGGAAAGAAGAAGGCTAAAGCAGACAAGGCTCCAAAGGAGAAAACGGAAAAGTCGGAAACTAATGACGAAAAGCGCAAACCTCGTTATCCTTGTCTCATTTGTGAAGAAGATCATTTTACGAGAGACTGCCCTCATCGGGCCGAGGTAGTGAAAATAGTTAAAGGTTCTCCGACTCCTGCTGTGTTAAAGAATCCATTCCCCGAGCAGGAAAATAAGATGATAGGTTCTTCTTCGAATGCCAGTGAAGAACCCATTTTGATGATGTCTCATGTCAGGATTGCGACTCGATCGCAAGATTATGGTAGTAAGGCTCCTGTTGATGGTAAAGAAGCAGAATCTTCTAACTCTAACCCATCAACCTCAGCTCCTGGTTCCGATCCACTACAGATCGAAAAACCTAACCCAGACTTAGTGATTAAGCCGCCCGCCAAGGGTGTACTTCGAAGGTCTGCTTTCAATCCACATGCGAGAGCAGCCCAGAATTACAACATTGTTGAAGATTTAGCTGTTTCACCTTCAGCAATGTCGGCACTCGAAGTGCTGCAATCATGTATATATGAGATGCTCCTTTCGGTCATGAGGGCAAAACACTTCATCAAATTCTTCATTTTTATGAACCTGCAAAACTTCCAATTTTGTATTTAGAGAGCTAATAAAATCAACTTTAAACTTTTCAAATAAAGCATTGGTTTCAGCTCTTATGTCTCTTGTTCTTGTAGTAGATTTGGAAAAGAAAGAACAAACATCTCTAGAATTCTTACCAGCCTTGGAGATTCCTCTTGAATACCTTATGCACAACTCACAAACATCATCATATGATAACTAAAAAACATCACCTTTTCCTATCAGATTTAAGAGTTCTAAAAATTCATCTTTGATTCCTTTAAGAAGAAGTGTTTTTAAGATTTCTTTTTCCAAATGCTTATGTTTTGATTTTTGAAGGTTATATTGAAATCGATCTACATAGTCCTCCAAGCTTTCATCTTCCCCTTGTATCATATTGAAAATATCTTCATTGGCCTTGCAATAGTCTTGGTACTTCTTCAAGAATATGTTCTTCATGTCCTCCCATGTTTGGATGCAGTTCCCACCTAAGCTCATGAACCATCGGAGAGCTGCTCTTTTTAGAGTAAGAGGAAACACTTTCAACCTTTGATCATCAGTACAATAATCATATCCTCTACAAAATATTTCGAACTCAAATAAGAATGTATCTGGATCTTGTTATGCTCTTAACCTGCAAAGCAATACCCAAGCGAAGAAAAGATACCGAGAACACAGAATATGCGAAGAAAATATACCCAGAACACAGAATAGCAATGATTTTATTATTCAGAGAGAAATGTTCACAGGCCTCTTCGAGGGGGCAACCTCCAATAGAGCAGAGCTCGATTACAAAACAAGACACAATACTCCTCGCAGGGAGTCTCTATCCTTTATATATGACTCATACATGCAATACCACAGGCCAATATCGTGGGTTTTATTAATACCATCTATCTAATACTACCGCCCATTTACCATCTATCTAATACTACAGCCCATTTGCAACTAACTGTGGTCCCGTCATTAATTGCAAGTTAACCACTTACAAATATTAATATGGGCTTTATTGACTCTTGACTATGACGTGATCCCATGACATAATTAAGGGGGTTAGGGTGGGACCCTAACATGCCCTCCCCCTTAAGACTAGCATTGTCCTCAAGGATGAAGCTGCGGAAACTGCTGAAGAATAGTGGCTGGTTCCCAAGTTGCATCTTCTGGAGAGGTGTCTTTCCATTTCACGAGGACCTCCTTAAGCATGCGGCCGCGCAGGTGCTTGTCTCGTGTGTCTAGAACCTGTTCAGGTTGAATCCAGATTGACCCTTCTTCGTCCAATTCAGGTAGACTGGTTTGAACTCGGAAATTGTTCCCAATCACTTTCTTGAGGCACAATACATGGAAAACTGGGTGGATTTTTGCTGTAGGTGGCAAAGCCAACTTGTAAGCCACTTCTCCAATGCGCTGAAGTACTTGGTATGGTCCATAGAATTTTGGAGAGAGCTTTTGACAACCCTTGTCTTTGAGTGATGTTTGCTTATATGGTTGCATCCTCAAAAAGACCTGATCCCCTTCTTGAAATTGGCGCTCTGAGCGATGTTGGTCAGCCTGTTGCTTCATACGGTTCTGAGCTTGATGAAGATTTTCATGCAGATGGGCAAGCATGGTTGCGCGGTGTTGTAGGAGTTGATCCATGGATTGTACTTTGGAGCACCCCGTGAGATAAGAAGTAGGGGAAGGCGGAAGTTGTCCATAGACTGCTTCATAGGGAGTCATTTTGGTGGTGGCATGATAGTTGGTGTTATACCACCATTCTGCCAGAGGTAACCACTGTACCCAAAGGTGTTGTTTTTCTGAAGTGAAACACCTAAGGTAGGTTTCTAGACATTTGTTGACGGCTTCGGTTTGACCATCTATTTGCGGATGATATGAAGTACTAAGTTTGAGTTGAGTGCCTTGTATTCTGAAGAGCTCCTGCCAAAAATTACTGGTGAAGATTGGGTCGCGGTCGGACACAATAGAAGTGGGCATGCCATGCAATTTGAAGATCTGATCCATGAAAGTTTGAGCAACCAAAGTGGGTGTGAATGGTTGGGGTAGGGCGCAGAAATGAGCATACTTCGACAGTCGGTCCACAACCACCATGATGACTGACTTGTTCCCAGACTTTGGAAGACCTGTAATGAAATCCATGGAGACCTCTGTCCAAATTGATGCCGGAATGGGCAATGGTTGTAATGTGCCTGGTGTGTTGACGGTTTCCCCTTTGTGGCGTTGACAGACGTCACATTCTGCTACGAAAGTAAGGATGTCCTGTTTCATGCCAGCCCAAAAAAATGATCTTCTGGTGCGAGCATATGTCTTCTGAAAGCCCAAATGTCCTGCAATGGGAGATGAGTGCAATTCTGCCAAAATGCGACTTTTGAGGGTGGATGTTGGTGATATTACGACTCTGTCCTTGTAGCGAAGAATATCATTCTGCCACGAGTAGCCCTTGCTGGAATTAGGATCTACCTGCAATTGAGAAATGAGTTGGGAGAGCCCGGGATGTGAAAACCATTCCCTGCGAGCCTCTTCAATCCAGTCTGGAATGGGGAGGGAAATGGCGAGCAGAGTACTTTCCTCCTCAAATTGGCGCGACAATGCATCTACTACCCTGTTGTCTTTCCCTTTCTTGTAAATGATCTCATAATCATATCCCAGCTTTTTGGCTAACCATTTATTTTGTTGTGGGGAAGATAGGCGTTGCTCCAAAAAATATTTAAGACTGTGATGATCTGTGCGGATTTGGAAACGTCGCCCCAACAAGTAAGGTCGCCAGGTCTCGACTGCATGTAAGATGGCCATCATTTCCTTCTCGTAGGTAGATTGGCCCAGATTCCTCCCACTTAGTTGTTGGCTGGTGAAGGCCAATGGTCGCCCTTCCTGCATTAAGACCGCTCCAATACCTGTTCCCGAAGCATCAGATTCAATGACAAATGATTTGGTGAAGTCCGGTAGTGTTAAGACAGGAGTGGAACACATGGCGGTTTTGAGAGCTGTAAATGCCTGTTGTGCTTCTTCGTTCCAGAAGAAGGAATTTTTCTTTAGGAGTTGCGTTAGGGGCTTCGCTATGCGGCCATAGTTGCGGACAAATTTACAATAATAGCCTGTGAGACCCAAAAATCCTCTCAAGCTTTTCAAGGTCTTAGGTTGAGGCCATTCTTGCATTGCCTGGATCTTTTTTGGGTCCACCTTGACACCTTCACGCCCCAGAATGTGGCCCAAATACTCAACTTCTTCCATGCCAAACGAACACTTAGACATCTTGACAAATAATTTATGTGTGCGGAGCAGTTGAAAGAGTAGATCTACATGCTGAAGATGTGCCGCCCAAGTGCCACTATAGATGAGGATGTCATCGAAGAAGACAAGGACAAATTTTCTGAGATATGGTTTGAGGAGGTGATTCATAAGGCTCTGAAAAGTAGAGGGGGCATTACAGAGACCAAATGGCATGACCAGGAACTCATAATGGCCTTCATGAGTTCTGAAAGCTGTCTTGGGAATGTCGACTTCCTTCATGCGAATTTGGTGGTAGCCTGAGCGAAGATCCAACTTAGTGTAGAATTGAGCCCCATTGAGTTCGTCCAGCAAATCGTCAACCACTGGGATGGGAAATTTATCTTTTACTATTAACTTATTGAGGGCCCTGAAGTCTAGACACATTCGCCACTCCCCATCTTTCTTGAGGACCATGACCACTGGAGATGAATAAGGACTAATGCTGGGACGAATGACACCTGCTTCCAACAATTCCTTGATGATTTTTTCTATTTCATTCTTTTGGGTGAACGGATATCTGTATGGCCGCACATTTGGGGGTTGGGCCCCTAGAACCAATGTGATGCTATGATCATGTTCCCCTCGCGAGGGTGGAAGCTCATGAGGCTTATCAAAGACCGTCCGATGTTTATTTAAAATCTGTTGCATCTCAGGATGAATTGGCTGAGACATGGTGTCTACTACCTGGATGGCATTAAATTGAGCTACCACTCCATGATGGCCCTTTTTTAACAATTTTTCCATCCTATGCGAGCTGATGATAGAGGGGGCTCCCGCCTGTAGTCCACGAAGGGTATGTGTGGAGTTGTTCTGCTTAAAACTCATATATAACTCCTGGAAATCCATTGTGATTGGCCCAAGAGTGCGGAGCCATTCCGCGCCGAGGACAATGTCGCAACCCCCCATGTGTATTGCAAACATGTGGATTTTCAATTGATAATCCCCCATTTGAATTTTGACATTTTCACAGCGACCTTCACATTTCATTGTGCCCCCATCTGCAATCTGGACTTGGAAGTTAGAAACTGGCCGGACGAAACAATGTGCTGCTTCAGCAATCTTTTGGTGGATGAAATTATGGGTACTTCCACTATCAATCAAGACTACTACTGGGCGATGTTTAAGAAAACCCCTGATTTTGAGAGTTTGAGGGGAAGAAATTCCTGCCAATGCATTTAGCGAAATAATTGGTTCATCAGATACAATCTCCTGTTGGTTATCTTCTTCGATCGCCTCCGGTTCCTCAAGTGGTGGATCTTCCTCGGTGGAGCTGTAGTCAGTGGCATCTATTTGAAAAAACTTGTGCTCTTTGCATTTATGACCTGGGGAATATTTTTCATCACAGTAGTAACATAGTCCTTGCTTCCTTCTTTCGGCCATTTCCGCAGGTGACACCTTTTGAATCTTAAGTGTCTGAGTCATATTGGGAGCCTGTGAGGGAGGACCTTTAGCGGGGAAGTTGGGGCGGCTGGATTGGGCTGTTAATGCACGTTCCACCTTACGGGCTACCTGGCAAGCCTCTGTCCATGTGGGAGGGTGGTGGAGTAGAACCTGAGCTTTGATGGCTTCTTTAAGACCGCTGATAAAGCATTCCATGTAGAACTCATCTGTGAGACCCTTAGTGCGGAAGGCTAAGGCTTCAAAAGCAGTAATATATTCCTCCATTGTACCCGTCTGTCGGAGCTTAGTGAGACGCCCCAAAAGAGAGTCTTCCTGTTCAAAGCGACTGCGAAGAGTTTTGGCAAATTGGGCCCAATTCTGAAAATGTCCATTGCAACGCTGATGCCATTCCTTCCATTGCCATCGTTCATTGTCCAAGTACATGGTGCCCACCATAAGCTTAGTCCCCTCATCTGTGATATGATTCAATTGGAAATACTGCTCCATTTGTGCTAGCCATGCGGACGTGTGAGAACCGTCAAATTTCTGCATATCCAACTTGGGAGGTCGCTGACTGGGTGGTGGTTGGGAGTGCCAAACGTGAGGAGAGTGGCTAGACTCACCCTCATGGTATTCATGGTCATTATACACCTCCTCGTGGGTTGGCTTCTTGCCCTTTGGGAATGCCTCCTGTAACTGGTTACTTATTCCTTTAAGCTCAAGTTCTATGTGGTTACTCATTCCTTGAAGCTCAAGTTCGATCTTGTGCACCGCAGTTTGGAGGGAGTGCACATGGTTTTCAATTTTGTCGATCCTTTCATTGGCCATTGCTTGAGCGCGAGTTTCTACCATACACCAACCTGATGAAAAATTGGGACCGCCTAAAAATTTTTACTAAGAAATTGAATGGTACCACCTTGCTCAGCTCGTCGTCCTGATACTGATGGGCTAGGTCACCAATAAGCGCCCCGGAAGATCTCAGACCTTTTTTTTTTTTGTTGGAAAACTCCTAACGGAGTTTTACTCCTTCCTGATCAATACTGCAGTCGCCAAATCCTCAAAATGTTAATGCCGCCAAAAGTCCTGTGAAAATTATATCCAGGTACAGGAATCCTTCACAACTACTCCGATCTGGTGGATCTGAGAGATCTAAATGGTGGAACAACTACTGTTGCTGATCTGGAATATCCGATCTGGTGGATCTGAGAGATCTGAATGGTGGAACAACTACTGCTGCTGATCTAGAATAGATGATGTGTGATCCCCCGATAGAAAGGGAACTATGGTCTTGGGGAGTGTCAGGTGCTACAGATCGCAATATACATAAGGGTCTGACAGTAGTACTCGGCCCAATGTTTCAGGGCTCTAACTAAGGAGGATCGACCATACCCTTAGTCGTACAACCCAACTACCCTATCGTACGGGCGAGTAATCTCTCCGAGTGCTGTTCTCGGTGTACTGTAGCCACAAGACGGCCGAAGGTTTATCTATGGCGAGGTTTCAAGGGAGCTAGGGGGCTTCCTATATACCCAGAGGGTACGTGGAAGACAATCCGTGCGCGGTTCTGTCTAATGCGCTACTACTCGAAGGGGTACCCACAGGGGTTACAAGGGAGTCCAACGGACGTGACCACCTCTTGTATTTCCTGCGTGCATGCCTCCCCAAATCCGCAGGTTTATGCGCTTAACGACAGATCCCGTGGTTTAAAGACGCCGGAACACGTCTCTAGCCAAAAAAAAAATTGCTAAAATTTGGAGATCCCACCGAGCCCTGGAAAGTGCTCTGATACCACTTGTTATGCTCTTAACCTGCAAAGCAATACCCAAGCGAAGAAAAGATACCGAGAACACAGAATATGTGAAGAAAATATACCCAGAACACAGAATAGTAATGATTTTAATATTCAGAGAGAAATGTTCACAGGCCTCTTCGAGGGGGCAACCTCCAATAGAGCAGAGCTCGATTACAAAACAAGACACAATACTCCTCGCAGGGAGTCTCTATCCTTTATATATGACTCATACATGCAATACCATGGGCCAATATCGTGGGTTTTATTAATACCATCTATCTAATACTACCGCCCATTTACCATCTATCTAATACTACCGCCCATTTGCAACTAACTGTGGTCTCGTCATTAATTGTGAGTTAACCACTTACAAATATTAATATGGGCTTTATTGACTCTTGACTATGACGTGATCCCATGACATAATTAAGGGGGTTAGGGTGGGACCCTAACAGATCTTCATTTGTCAAGCCACGAAAATTTGGTAGAGAAGATGGGGGAATTATGTGCATTTGTGTCACTCCTCCTAGATCTTTGATAGGAAATTCAAAAGTAGAAATGTGAGCCATTTCTTACCATAATAAAATATGTTCTTCATGTGTTTCTTCAAGGCTCCTTCTTCAAATGTTCCTATCAATTGGTTAGTGAAATGGGTGGTGCTTACATCACCACTTGAGAAAAATCATGAGATTTGTTTTTCAAAATTTCCATTTTTTTTAATAAGTTATTCACACAAAAATTCAAACATTTACCCTAAGTTCTTTAACAATTATGTTGGAAAGTGGGTGGGGGAGCAGGGCTTTTACATGCTCCTGTATGCAGGTTCTTACCTTCCGTTTTTAATACCCAATTATTTCCTAACAAGCACTCATCAAATGCACACTACTATTTAGAAATGACTACACTCTCCTCGACAATGGCGCCAAAATGTCGAGTGATAAAAAGGTGTCTTTTTAACTCCTAATTACCTTCACATTAATTGTCAACCCAGAGACGACTTTTTATTTCAAGAGTGTACTCAGTCTGACGCGGATATTTACTCAAGAGTACTGTTTTGCAGTATAGTGCTTAAAATTCAAAAGTAAATGAATGCTTGGGAAGAAATCTAACTACAAAAATATAAAATCAAATTCTCGGAAATCCAAATATTCACTCAGCAATCATCAATCAAGGATACATTAGCAATAACTCATTCCTCTAAAGATTGATACAATTGAAATCAAACTAGGACAAGACAATCAATCTGAGAACGAGGAAGCAGTAACCCATGTTCTCTACAGTTGACAGCCCTGTATTAAAGCAATTAAAAAGGAAATAGAATTTAAACTAAAGCTGCTATTGAAAGGAAATTAGGAAAACTCTTTTAAAAGAAAACTCTTGCAATTAATCAACAGAAATGAACAACAAAGTAAATGGGCAGCAAACTATAATTAAAGGAATCTGAACAACAAACTCTAATTAATGGAAACAACAACAACAAAGCCAAATTAATAGCAATCTTTACTCTAAGAATAAATCGGACAGCAAATGGAAATAGAATGGCAGCTAATTAGAAATGAAATATAGAACAATGCTTAGAGCCTATGGTGCTGAAATAAATAATACACACAGCATACAGAGATATTAAGAAAAGCAGTAATCTGAGTCTGATACCACAAGTATTAATCCTGGTTAGAAAGGGTAACGATTTCAATTCATAATGGAACCACAATGTCAATTGAACAACAATTGTATGAAGTATAAACCATAGACAAATACAGTAATACCAGCTTAAGAAGGTTATAGCTTGATTACTCTGCAATTAAACAGCAATAACATTCTGTAGAGAACAACAATGTTACATTAACGACTTTAAAGGGATAACAATACGTTATAAGATCAGAATGCACATTATGATTTTCTTGTTGCAGAGAACGATATATGAAATATAACAGAGCTGCAATATAAGATAACAAAACACACCAGATTACCGATTCAAGCTGATAAGAAAAACCACGCATGAACTACAAATATAATATACAGCAGCAGCAGCGTACTCCACCAGAGGTTGGGCCCTTAGCCGCCAGCGGACGCTGCTGGGTTACTTCAGATGAAAAGAATGAACAGCAACTCCCAAATCATGTATTAATCATTAAATGGTGAAATTATTACAACAACTAAAGCTTTGAGACTGACAGCATGAAGCAATCCTTTCTTCCTCCTATCCTATCATGAATTCTTAATTCTAAATCTATAATTCTAAATCCTCAATTCCATCATTTTTCCATCATTTTTCCATCTCTATCTCTGATCTCTGTTTTCATTTAAATAGAGAGAGATCAGAGAGAAGTTACAATAGAGATAACTACAACATGATTTCTATTACAAAATTGGATTGTTTCCAACCAATTGATCAACAAGAAAATATATTGCCATCTATCTTTCAACAAGAGCAAGGCGAATTTGGTTTTGCAGCTGAGATTTGGAGGACGGCCGCAACAACAAATCTGAGAAAATCGTGCTCAAAGAACCTTGTGTTTCTCTCAGTAAAAGCCGAATTTGGGAAAACCATTCTTTGCTAAAGTTAATTTTGTCCGTTCTAGACAAAACCCATGTTCCATATTTTCCAAATTCTTCTTCATTTGCTCAGAATCTCAACCACAAAACTGTCACTTCTTATTCCAGCGAATTTCTGAGTTGGCACATTTAATGATCAAATCTTCAATCTAGAAATAATCTTGGAGGTTTAAAAATGGTGAATGATGTTACAACCAATTTATTGAAACTATCATTGATAAAATCATTCATAATCATCAATTTATTAGAAATAAAAGAGAGAAATAATATTCATCCATAAGAGCATAAATCATTGTAAAATAGAATTATATGATAAACCATGATTAATAACATGATAAAGAAAAGTAAAAATGGATGAAATAAGTGTTAAAAAGGTGGTCGTATTCATGACCCAACAAAGAGGAACTTGAGTCCTCAAGTATTGCGTAGTTGGACCTGAGGTTGATAGCAGGTATGATCAGCCCAATTTACATGTGTTTTGTAATTGGACCCAAATCAAAACTACGCAAGGAAATAGGAGCTTGGACGTGAGGTGAAGCCTTTATAAACAGGGCTAGGTAGTCCATGAACTACATCACCAGAGTACAGAGAGAGCAGGATATCTTTTGAGCTTATTCTTTTTGTATGTTGTTGAGGATTTCCACTTGATTGATAATACAGTGTTGGGGTTTTATGTTGGTGCTTTCCCCAGTGATATATTATATTTTATGTGTGATTGATTCCTTCTTATCAGTTATATGTGTTCATGCTTGATGTTGCTCATGTTCAATTAAGCTTCCGCTAAGTTTATGGTAGATGTAGATCTAGTATTATGCTTTAGTACATTGCATATATTAGTTGGATCTGCAGGTGAAATTTCTACATGATATCAGTGAGCTAGCTGATTTGTAGAGAAAATTCTACATTGAACTCATCAGACATCTCCAGGGTGTGAAACCCTATTTCTAGCACCCTCCCATACTACTTCGGGTGAGACCTCAGTCCACGCTTTGCAGACTGTTGTCAAAAGGTCTAGTAATACTGGGATTTGTTTGTCTAAATCACCTTTGAACCTAGGTTAGACCCCAACAATCCAATAAGGACCCATATGATGCCTCAATCCTTCCACAAATTCGAATTCACAAATAGAAATACAAAAAAAAAAAAAAAAACATAATTTTGTGAGCGAAGTACTGCAAAAATGGGCCTTGAAGAAGAACCTATAGCTCCCAAATGTTAGGAACTGTGTAAAACCTGAAGGACTTTATTGTATATGAACTTGTATTGGAGATAAATGTCTCTCAGTTTCTTCAAATCATGTCCCAACTCCTCAGAAAATCCTCTACAAAATAATGACTAAAATAGGTAATTTGCATAGTCGAAAAATATGCTTTGAAGACGTATTAGAATCTCCCAATCCATGACACTTGTGAAAACAATGAAAGAGGTTATTTTTATTTTTCTTGTGTTTGAGAACAATCTCTTTCATTTTCCCAAAATTCACCTCCATCTGATCAGAAACTGTTCTGCAAAAGGATGACTAAAACAGAGTATTTGTGCAGCACAGGGCAGGAAAAACAAGGGTTGTGCAACACTTTAGAAACAATGGTCTAATAATGACTCTATTAACCTTGATTTCGACTCATTTACAAACATTGGGATCTGAGTATTGAGACCCTACCTCTGGATTGGCAGAAAAGTGAGAATCAAGTTGTGTCAATAAGTCACCTGCAAACACAAGCTCAGTCTACATGTCCATGTTATGGAAAACATTCAACATTTTCCTGTTAATACATATGTGGTCCTGATATATTGCATAATTATATGATAAAAATTTAACACAACAACTTCATAAATTAGTTAAAAGTGGCAGAATATGTCAGGGAAATCATCATTCAGAGTTCAGATAGTTTTAGAAAGCTTTAAAAGATGGTCAACAACAGTCAAACCTCTAGTCACTCTCTTCAAGTTAGCATGGGAGCGATTTTAGCTACCTGGACATTGTCTAGGCCTTAGTGGTTGGACAGGGCCCCCAAGCATAAATTTTGGGGAAAAAGCCCAAGTTTTGTTGTAAAGAATGTAAAGTATCTGCAAGTTGTGGTCACGGAGCACGTAGATAGCCAAGTGTCATATAAGGTGTTACCCTTATTTTATGTAAGTTGTGTCTCCTTTTATAGATCTACCCATGGTTCATAGACCATGGGATTGTATAAGTAGGAGAGCCTTAGAGAGTCTAAGGAAATTAAATGATGATGAAGATGAATGTAATGGGTCAATAGGCAGAAAATTGAAGAAGTCTTAGAGTAAAAGAGAGGCTCTACAACTGTGTGCGTAAAGGCCTAGAGTAGAGTCTGCAGCTGAGTGTGCAGACCCCTGTAGCTTAGTGCACAGTGAAGTCTTGATTCTGTAAGAAGAAGTGAAGTATTAATAAAGAGATTATTCCAGAAACTCCTTTTTTTATCTATTTCCTTTTGTTATGAATGAATGCGCTATTATTTTATGATGAATGATGTGTTTATGAATTAATACTGCATTGATGCACGACTTTACATTATTTATATTTTCATATGAACGATGTTGGAAATACTGAGAGGGGGAGGGTGAATCAGTATTTATTTTTCCACTATTGTTTTACCGGTTAAAACATAAATATTCAGAACACAAGATGAACAGCAAGAATAAATGCTTTTATTATTATAAACCGTGCAGTAAAATAGATACAATATATAGATGGTTACAATCAGTTTCCAAGCTCTAACTTGGACTTTGGTGAGGCTCCAACCTCTAGAGCACCAACTCCATTTCGCCAAGACACCAATCTTGGACTTAGGAGAATAAACTCCCAAGGACTTCAATCCTTCCTATTTTTGAGGCATCAACCCCAAGGACTCCAATCCAATCTTGTCAAGACACTTTTGGTAATAATATTCTGCTCTCAGAACTCTTCTCTACTGAGTTCTGTCTGTTTACAGCTTCACTGTAGTCTCCATGCTACAGCATCAATGACAACTAATCTTCTTATGGAGAAGTCTTTACAACTCTCCATACTATGCACACAAATCTCCAATAGTCTTTGTGCTCTCTGATAATGTCTTCACACAGCTTTAGTCAGTCTACTGTTAGCTGCACTAAACTCTGTATAAAGAACAACTTTATGTTCAAGCTTATGTTCTCATTGTCACAGTGAATGCTTCAGCATGACTGTTTCTCCCCTTCGACTGCCTACTGTCCTGTTGGTCCTTCATCCATCTTTCTATTCTGCTGCACCCTCTTTCTGTGATGTTGGACCCTCACACAGCCTCTATTTCCTCCAACGTATTTCAACAATGTTCAACAGCTGCAGCATCATTCACCAGCGTTCACCAGCAACTTCATACAACACTTAACCACCTCTACTGCATCTGCTACCATACATTCTGGTTCTTCACAACACCAACCGCAACAACAGTTCTCTGTTTTTACTGTTTTATACATTCTCATGCCTTTGTCCATTCATTTCCGCTTACTCAATGGCTCTTTGGCTTCCTCCTCGCTCGCTTGAGCTTCGGCTTCCTCAACACTCGCTCGACCTTATGGCTTCCCTCCTCCATTCACTTTAGCTTCCTCATGTTTACCTTCAATTGATGTGCTGAAAAATATAATGTCATAGCAGAAAAGGTTGGTGTTTTAGCAATGGAGAAATTAGTGTTTCAGCAATGCCGAAATTGGTGTTTCGGCAAATTTTTCACAAGTGTTCAATAACCGCAGAAAAGGTTGGTGTTTCAGAAATGGAGAAATTAGTGTTTCAGCAATGAAGAAATTGGTGTTTCAGCAACTTTTCTCCAAGTGTTTCAATAGTGTTCAACAGCTGGAAAAATGGGGAAAAGTTGGTGTTTCATCAATGGAGAAATTGGTGTTTCACCAATTTTTCTCCAAGTGTTTGTACTATGTGACCACTGATAGTGTTAAAGCACCCTATGTGCTCCAATTGGCTCCTCTTGTGTGCTCCTCTTAGCTCCTCCAGCTCTGTCTACTTCCTCTATGGCTCCGATGGTGGTGCTTCATGCTTTATTAGCTCCTCTCGTCTCCATATGCTCCTCTGGTGGCTCTATCTACTCCTATTTGCTCTGATGGCTCTCTGCATCCTTTGTTTGATGTTAAACACATCCATTGCTCCTCTGATGGCTCCTGATGACTCTAATATGCCTCTTTGCTTTATGGTTCCTCCTACAACTCCTCTTAGTCCAATGTGGCTCCTCTGGCTTGGTAGTGTCTTTCAAATACCTCCTTGCATATATGAATGCCTCTCTTGCTCTGTCTCTTCATGAATCTGTTCTTCTTCCCCTTGGCTCCATAATATTGCCATATTGACATCAATGAAAACCTAGGTCAACAATCTCCCCCTTTGTTATTGATGGAAATATTCTTCTTCTATCCCCCTTTGACATCAATGGCAAAGGAGTGCTCCGGGACTCCCCCTATCAAACTGCTTCTGTTCTTCCTGAATGGTAGATCTTCATGGGTCTATAACTCCCCCTGTCATAGTGCTCTTCTTCTTTTTACTCAAGATAGAAGGATTGATATTTTATCATCAATTTTCACATTATTCCCTCTTCATGTCTCAGAACTGCTTTATCATGGTTTCAACAATGCTTAAGAATGCTCTACTTTAATGCTTTCATTTAGATTGCAAACGACCATACACCAAGTGTCCAAGTCCAGGCTTTCGTGCTTCAATCCATATTGATGTCTCCACAGGTAGTATTGTTGTCCTTTCATAGTCCGAATTAAGAGAAAATGCCCCTAAGATTGTCTTTCTTGCTATCTTTCTTCAGATCTGAGTTCTTTTGTGTCTTTGTGCTTCTTCTTAAGTCACTGCCATCTAATATTCAATTATCATTGCATTTGGACAAAAATGTGAGGGGTTGTGCCTTACTGTTGCTATATTTCTTAAGTGATCTGTATCAGCTTAATTTATGCTTGACTGCACAACATTCTCCTTCCTATGAGACATCTTTTCCTTGTGTTCTTGTACATATCTTTGCAGATTCAGATATCCAATCTATGACTATCTTTTATATACAATTGTTGATCTGCATCTTTTGCAATGCTTCAGTTTGTTATATGTTGCCAGCTGCTCTTACTTTAGACTCCATTCCAGATGTATCTGTTTGTTTGAAGACTACCTCTATCAGTGTCCAGAATTTATCTGTTCTCACATTTAATTCCTGAGTTAATACATAAACTTCTATGATAACAACACCATGGCTGTTTTCCCTATTTCTTTAACAACAGTCCAAAGAATGGTTACAGGATCATATTATTCAATGGAGTACCCCTGAGAAATGATCTTTATCAAAGAATGAATGTTAATATAGTTCAACAAGGATTTCATCAGGACCCTTTTCACTAATAGCTTCTGCAATAGTGATCAAGACTTACAGGCTCCCCCTAACTGTATGCATCATCTCCTTTTGGCAGAGTCTTCTCATAAAATGCTTAGATTGTCAAAATTTAGGCCAATGACATATGCTGTTGGCTAGAGAGCTCAAGGGACTTTCAGATTGTATTTCCTTTCTTCTCCATACTTGTGTAACTTTCTTCTTTTGCATGGTTCTAGCTTGTGTAAGAGCCCATGTTAAGTTACAATCACGTGCCATATGACCAATGTTATGACACTTGAAGCATTCTACATTGTTCATGAATAAGAATTCATGATTTCTTCCTGCAAAATTGTTTCTTGGAGGTTGTCGGAGACTACAACATCTATCTCTATGATATGCTTTACAGTCTTTTTCCATGTGACCAAAGTTTGTACAAGAATAAAAATAACCAAAAAATGAACTTTGGTACCTGGGAGATGGGGATTTCCTTGATGTACTTCTGAAGCCTTTATGCTTTGATATCCTTTGATGATAACCATTGCCTCTCACATCTTTGACATCATATACATTTCTTCTTGGAGCTGTTTTTCTTCTTGGAGGAGGATTTGTTCTATTGCAGCCTTGATTTTTCTCCTTGCCTTTGCTGGAGCTGGGAGCATCACCACTTCTTGCTGGCTTCTTCACATCTCTTTTGTTTAAAGCATTTTAATTCTTGTTTGAGGATTCACTACATATCCAAGACCTGATTTATCAGATGGACATCTATGATAGCTGAGCATGTCATCCAAGGCTTGAGAGCTTTTCAAGGTTTTGTTCATCCTTTCAACCTTTGTTCTGAGGAAGATAATCTCTTCTTCCAATCTTTCACACTCATTATTCTTCTTAGAAAGCTTTTCCTCGGTTTCTTTCTTGACACGAGTAGCTTCATCTGCTTCTATTTTAAGGGCGATGATATCTGACTTGACTTTGAAGATTTATTCATTCTTTGATTGATTGCTCTCCATTTTCTTCTCAGCTCCTTGTGCCTGTTTCCTGGCTTCTTGTACTTGAGACTTAAGGGAAGAGACCTCTACCTTGTACTGACCAATCTCTTCTTCAAGTTTGTTCAAGCTCTTGTGCCTTTGTTCAAGTTGGCTTGACAAGATATATTCTTGCTTCTTTGCTTTATCCAATTGATTTGTCATGGATATGACTTCTTCATGATGCTTTCTTTTGCTTTGATGATATTCCTTCTTAAGCTTGGCAAGCTCTTCATCCCTTTCTTGTACTTGAAGCTTGATAAGGTCAACTTTCTTCCTTGTTTGATCTTGGTTACCAACTAGTGATCTCTTCTTAAGTTCCTCATTTTCCTTTTTCAAATTGTTAATTTCTTCCATGGCAATCATAAGTTTAGCAAGGAGTTCTTCTACAAAATCTTTTTCATTCTCTTCATCTTCTAAGTTTGTTTTAGCCTTGATGTCATCATTCTCATTTTCAGCTTCTATGACGGGTTTAGGATCTCCTTCTTGATTGATGGTCATGGTCAGTGCTCCTTTTGAGTGAAGGTCATGAATTTTGTCCCATATATCCTTTGTTGATGAATATTTTCCTAGATTGTTCTTTACAGAACCAGGTAGCCCATTCAAGATTGCCTTTGCTGCTTTTGCATTGTACTCCTTGGATTCTCTATCCATCCTGCTATCATTAATCATTGATTTCCATATTTCAATCCCTTGAGTCTGTAAGAAATTCCTCATTCTTGCTTCCCATATATTAAAGTTCCCATTGAGCCTTGGAGCCTCATCAAATTGATTGTCTTCTATTTTAGTAGTAGAGGGAGACACATCCTTAGGAGAATTGGAGACTTTCTTCCTTGACCTCGCCATTTGTGTTCTAAATGTCGACCTTCAAGTTGTTAAGCTTTGAATGAAGGAACCTGCTCTGATACCAATTGTTGGAAATACTAAGAGGGGGGGTGAATCAGTATTTCTTTTTCCACTATTGTTTTACCAGTTAAAACATAAATATTCAGAACACAAGGTGAACAGCAAGAATAAATGCTTTTATTAATATAAACTATGCAGTAAAATAGATACAATATATAGATGGTTACAATCAGTTGCCAAGCTCCAACTTGGACTTTGGTGAGGCTCCAACCTCTAGAGCAGCAACTCTATTTCGCCAAGACACCAATCTTGGACTTAGGAGAAAAAACTCCCAAGGACTTCAATCCTTCCTATTTCTGAGGCATCAACCCCAAGGACTCCAATCCAATCTTGTCAGGACACTTTTGGTAATAATATTCTGCTCTCAGAACTCTTCTCTACTGAGTTCTGTTTGTTTACAGCTTCACTGTAGTCTCCATGCTACAGCATCAATGATAACCAATCTTCTTATGGAGAAGTCTTTACAACTCTCCATACTGTCCACACAGAATCTCCACTAGTCTTTGTGCTCTTTGATAATGTCTTCACACAGCTTTAGTCAGTCTACTGTTAGTTGCACTGAACTCTATATAAAGAAAAAAAAAAATGCAGGCTTATGTTCTCATTGTCACAGTGAATGCTTCAGCATGACTGTTTCTCTACTGACTGTTTTTCCCCTTCGACTACCTACTGTCTTGTTGGTCCTTCATCCCTCTTTCTGTTCTGTTGCACCCTCTTTCTATTTTGTTGGACCCTCACATGGCGTCTATTTCCTCCAGTGTATTTCAACAACGTTCAACAGTTGTAGCAGCCTTCACCAACGTTCACCGACAACTTCATACAACACTTAACCACCTCTGCTGCATCTGCTACCATATATTCTGGTTCTTCACAACACCAACCGCAACAAAAGTTCTCTGTTTTTACTATTTTATACATTCTAATGCATTTGTCCATTCGTTTCCGCTTACTCAATGACTCTTTGGCTTCCTCCTCGCTCGCTTGAGCTTCGGCTTCCTCAACACTCGCTCGACCTTCTGGCTTCCCTCCTCCATTCGCTTTAGCTTCCTCATGTTTACCTTCAATTGATGTGCTGAAAAATATAATGTCGTCATGGAAAAGGTTGGTGTTTCAGCAATGGAGAAATTGGTGTTTCAGCAATGCTGAAATTGGTGTTTCAGCAATGAAGAAATTGGTGGTTTAGCAAATTTTCTCCAAGTGTTTCAACAGTGTTCAATAGCCGGAAAAATGGGGAAAAGTTGGTGTTTCAGCAATGGAGAAATTGGTGTTTCAGCAACTTTTCTCCAAGTGTTTGTACTATGTGCCCACCGATAGTGTTAAAGCACCCTGTGTGCTCCACTTGGCTCCTCTTGGCTCCTCTTGTGTGCTCCTCTTGGCTCCTCCAACTCTGTCTACTTCCTCTATGGCTCCGATGGTGGTGCTTCGTGCTTTGTTAGCTCCTCTCGTCTCCATCTGCTCCTCTGGTGGCTCTGTCTGCTCCTGTTTGCTCTGATGGCTCTTTGTGTCCTCTGTTTGCTGTTAAACGCATCCATTTCTCCTCTGGTGGCTCCTGATGACTCTGATATGCCTTCTTGCTTTATGGTTCCTCCTGCAACTCCTCTTGGTCCAATGTGGCTCCTCTGGCTTGGCAGTGTCTTTCAAAGACCTCCTTGCATATATGAATGCCTCTCTTGCTCTGTCTCTTCATGAATCTATTCTGCTTCCCCTTGGCTTCATGTCATCCTTTAGTATCCAGAATATTTCCATATTGACATCAATGAAAACCTAGGTCAACAAATGCAAGTAATAGTAAATTTACGTGAAGAATATCTTGTTGCATGTTAAATTTATCGAACACTTAAACTAATCTAGGAAAATACAGAATTAAGGGAAATCACAGAGGCATGTAAGTGATTGATTCACCTATTTAGGTTCCGTGAAAGAAAGTTGTAAATGTTCACGGAGGTATAGAATCTAATTAAGCAAAGTTATATCAATAAGCCTAAGGGCTTATCAATCTGCGCCAAGATAGGTTTCGAGCATAAAATGACATTACACTAATCTCTGGGTGTGGAAACTTGGTTCCAGCATCCCCCCCATACTGTCTCATGTGAGACTTCATTTTATGCGCTACCGATTGATGTTGAAAGGGCCAGTAGTGTAGGGATTTTTTTCGCAAAACTAAATCTAAACCTAGGTCAGGACCCACTTAGCCAACAAATGGTTCCATTTCCAAGACCAGGATCTGCATAAAGAGATGTGTGATGTCACACCAATGGAATCCAACTAAGAAGGAAATTTAGGAATGGTTGGATAGAAAGATCCATGAATTCGCGACGCAAGAAAACAAAAATCCGCGCCTGACGAAAGAAAAATGGTTGGACGGGTATCTGTACACATTGATACATGAAATTTTCTTTTGTTCCTTCCCGATCGAGCTATACAAGTGGATCGCTAAATTGGCATACGACCAGGGAAGGTGGAGGCTTGATGGTCTAATAGTGTGGACCTCCGAGCTAGTGTGGAGATTGGAAGCCTCTGAAGATAAGATCGTGCACATTGTCGATCACTGGTTTGATTGCGTCATAGGAGGATTTGTTACAGAATTCACAGTCAATAACTCAGTCGGCTACAGCGAAGCAGAGTGACGCTTATTCAAGGGGCTGCGAGGTAAGTATTTAAGATCTTTGAATACTTGGATTAAAATGCTCTTGTGTGAAAAGCGGGTTATGCCATTACCTTGATGTTTGGAGCTATGTGAAGTGTAAATTTATTCAGGGATAGAGGGAGAACAGGCCCTGAATATAGCCCGTTAATTAAGCCTCCTCTGAGTGACGATGAAGGAGTAGCATAAGCTTCACCAAAGAGCGATGTTCAATTAATAAAGAAGGGGTTCCCACAAATACCCCACTGCCCACAACACCTCCACCTTCACGTCCACATCATACACCTTTTCTCACATCGCCACCACCTCTGCCACTGTTCAATATGTTGAATACAATGATGTTGCCCATTTTCAAGGGCTTGGGCAATGAGGACCCAGACTAGTTTTGGTTCGTTGCGAAGGTCGTGTGTACATCCCAAAATATTACAGATGATCATATGAATAAAGCATAGTTGGTTACTACTCTACAGGACTGTGTGGTGACATGGTACATTAATTACTGCATTGATAACCTGGTGGCATCATTGGCAAACACTCAGACTGCACTGAAAAAGGAATTCAGTATGCCCAAGTCTGAATCGTAATCAGTCGTTGGATTCAAGGAAATCATGATGAGGCCTAGAAAAACACCCTGGGATCTGGATCAAAGATCGAAATGCCAGATCCACAAAGCTAACATGAATCTTACGGATGGACAATGCTGTGAATGGTTTGTAGCTTTACTCTTGCCTCACCTAAGGGTTGCTTTATCACAGCAAAAGATTGGGACCCAGGTGGAATCCCTGGAAATTATGATGATGTTGCATGAGACACCGATTCAAGACATCGCTTTGGGAGTTCAACAGATTCTTGTAGAGTTGCAGAATCTTTGCCCAGAGTTTCAAATCCTGAAGAAGGATAGAGTAGCTCAACTAGAGGTGTGTGAAGAAGTTTGGTGTCTGAAATGTAAGAGTCAGGGGCATGATAAAGATCACTGCCCTATCTTCATGAATTATGTTGCAGGAGGAGGGCCAATTCCTCTGAGGCCAGAAGCTCAAACAGAGCCAAGCATAGGGCCCACACTATGGTGTGCTATCTGTCAGGTAGTTGGAAAACATGTAATAGACAATTGTCACTTACTGTAGAAAATTGTGCAGACACCACAACAACTCTTCTACAACTTTTGCAAATAAGTGGGCCATGATGAGCATAACTATCGTAGCTATGAGCTAATGATGGAGAGAATGCCCACGTATCGAATGCAGAAAGAGACTCAGCCTCTGGATCAAGGCACTTGGGGAGCGTGCAAAGGATATCAGGGGCGTGGACGAGGCCGGGGAGGAGGAGGACCTGCAAGAGGTCAGGGACAAGTTATTTTCTACAATTGTGGAGTGCCTGGACACTACGCACAAAAGTGTATGAGCCTGACGCGCCCGTCGTGCCGATATTGTACTCAATTTGACCATGTGATAGAAGACTTCCTTGTATTAATAGATAAGATACAGGAGAAGAGGGCACAGCCTACCCAAAACCTGCAGATGATGAGGGCTAAACCTCGTGAAGAAGATCCTAATGTGAATATTGTGCTACAAAGTGGAATGAAGACTGGTGAAGATAAAGCAAAGAAACCTGAAGGAGGTGAGTGGGTCTGCAAGGCTCCAGAAAAAGAGGTTGGGTTTGATTTGCAACACGCAAAAGAAACGTCCATGGAAATGAAGAAAAGCTTTGCTGAGGCCTCTACCTCAGGAAGTCAGGATAAGTTGTCTGAAGAAATGGACCCCTCCATGATTACCACGTTCTTGGAGACTTGTATGAAGCTACTATGTGATATCAAGGTCGTGAAAGGATTAGAGGAGTTGATAAATAAATGTGTCGGTAAGAAAATTCTCTTGAAGGACCGCGTGTATTCAGGAAAATTGGTAAGCATAAGGCAAGAACAGGGCGTGATATGAGGCTCACTGTGCAAATAGGAGAATATAAAATGGATCAAGTTATGCTGGAGTTGGGGTTGGATGCGAACATATTTCCTAAATAGACATGGGAAAGAATGGGGAGACCTACACTGCAATGGTCTCCGATCCAATTAAGGATGGCAAATCAACAAAATATTATCCCCATGGGAATAATGCAGGGAGTGACAATAGATATTAAAGGCGTGAGTGCGTTGGATGATTTTGAAGCGATAGAGATTTTTGATGACAGAAACCCCTACCCCGCACTCCTAGGAATTGATTGGGCTATTGAAATGAATGGGGTAATCAATTTGAAGAAGAGGACAATGTCATTTGAAAGGAAATCACTCTGCATGGTAGTACCTTTGGACCTTGCAGAAGGACCACACTATACTAAACTGATCCACGATTATGAGGAAAGTGACGATGACCTGGACCAAATCTATAAAATAATAGCGCGAGATAAACGTTGGTTAAATTCAACAGCTGATGGATGCATTGCATGGGACCGCAAAATTTCTTGTACATCATATTCAAATGAAGAGCTCAAGCACTGGTAGATTATGTTGCATGAAGTATCTACGTTGTGTTGTAACATGATGAGTAAATCATTGCACTATGTATCATCAAAGGTAAGGATTTTTCCTTATTATGATGGTCTAACTGATGTAGATAAATTTTTGGATGCATTTGAAAGGGAAGTGCCTGAGAAGCACCGCTTCCAAGCACCAGATTTGGCACTGCGCGCTACACCCGCAAGGTGGTGGGGTATGCATAAAGAGAATTTTGAGGGATGGCGTGAATACAAAAAAATGATGAGGTTTCGGTTTGGTCGCCCAAAAGTATGGCTAATAGATAAATATGATGGGATAAATGATCTGTGTGATCACTGAGAAAAATGGATTGATGCTTATGGAACAGAGCTGCAACCGGAGTGGGTGCATTTATTATGTCACACTTTGGATGTAACACTGATGAATTAGTACCTTGAAGCAGAGCTCCACCATGGCACTAAAGAATGGGACTTTTGAGACATGGATTCTTGACGAAATTCAACTTTGAGATTGGATTCGAATGCATTGACGAGGCGTTGTAGGAGGTCAAGGCAACGATTTTCAGAATACCATAGGACCTGTTGGATCTGATTCAACCATATTGGAGCACCTAGTTGCGCCATGCACTGGAGTGCTACAATGTGACTGTTGAAGAAGAAGACAAGGATCTACGAAACATTAATATCCCAGAGGAAGAAGGTCACCGCGAAGTTGAGGGACCACAAATAGAGAATCCAGATATCACTGCGCCATTGAAAACTAGACAAGTGAACATCAGAACAGAGGCAGAACAAAAGTTTGCGAAGATAGGGGACTATTGGGATGATGTTACGGTGGATAAGGTCACTGAGTTTCTACGAAAATATTAAGATTTGTTGCCCACGAAAGTTTCGGACTTGAAAGACATCGTCGGCGATTTGGGAGTGATGAAAATAACTTTAAAACTGGATGCGAAGCCTGTTAAGTAGAGGCCATATTGCCTTAATCCCAAATACAAGGAAAAGGTTCATTTGGAGCTAGATAATATGCTTGCAACAAGTATTATTGAACCGATGGAGGAATATGATTGGGTGAGTCCGATGGTAGTTCAGGAAAAGAAGCAAAAGGATGAAATCAGGATTTTCATAGATCTCAGGAAGCTCAATGATGCCTGTGTTCATGATCCTTTCCCAACTCCACTTACAGATGAGGTATTGGATAATTTTGGAGGGCATGAAGCATATTCGTTCACTGATGGGTTCTCTGTGTACCATCAGATCAAGATTGCGCCAGAAGACAGGAGTAAGACAACCTTTGCGACTAAGTGGGGATGCTTTCAGTATATGGTAATGCCTTTTGGGCTAAAAAATGCGTCGACAATCTTCTCGTGTGTAATCATCACAACGTTCAAAGAGTTCATTCACAAGTTTTTGGAGGTATACTTTGATGATTAGAAAGTATTTGGACTAGTAAAGCACCATGTAGATAGTTTGTGCTTGATGTTGGATACATGCTAAAGGTATCAGATCACACAGAACTTGAAGAAATGTTTGTTCTGTGTCCCTTTCGAAATCTTGTTGGGTCATGTGGTTTGCAGACAAGGATTAACGGTGGAACCTGCTAAGATTGTGGTTATAATTAATTTGGAGGTGCCAAGAAGTTTTAAACAGCTATGCACAACACTGGGTCACTCTGGATACTATTAGAATTTCATCAAGTGTTATGCCCAAATTATAGCACCGATGGAAAAGCTACTAAAGAAGGACGCTACATTCTGTTGGGACGAAGAATTTCAATGGAGTTTGGATGTATTGAAGGAAAAAATGGTCACCGTTCCGATCTTAGTATTCTTGGATTGGAAGAAGGAATTTCATGTGCATGTGGACACTTCATGTATTGCGTTGGGAGCAGTGCTGACACAGGTCCGTGAAGGAGAATTGGATCACCCTATAGCATTTGCAAGTAGAAATTTGTCTAAGGCTGAAAAGAATTATTCAACGATAGAGCGCGAAGGGTTTTCTATGGTGTATGCACTCCAAAAGTTCAGAAATTACCTGCTAGGCAGACACTTTAAGATGTATAAAGACTATTCTGCATTAAAGTACCTAGTCAACAAGCCTGTGTTAGGGGGGGAATATGTAGATGGCTACTGTTGTTTCATGAGTATGATTTTGAATTAATTGTGAAGCCAGGGTGATTGAATGCAAGGCTAGATCATCTATCATGCATTGAAATGGGAGAGGAACCCACCAATTTGGAGGAGGCGCTGCTTGACGCGCAACTCTTTGCAGTGGGCATAGCAGATAATCACTTTGTAGACATTATCCACTTCTTGACTATGAGAATAACTCCAAAAGGATACATGAGTCAACAAAAGAAGGAATTGGTGGTGCAAGTGGAAGACTTTTTTGTTATTGCAGGCCACTTTTATAAGATGGGATCAGATACTACGACACTATGTGCATGATTTCGAACGAAATAGTGTTCTAGCTTAAGCTCGTGGAGGAGCTATGGGAGGCCATTATGCAGGAAAAGAAATAGCACATAAGATCTTTTGCGCTGGTTTGTGGTGGCCGACATTGTATAAGGATTCCAAAGCATATTGTAGGGCATGTGATGCATGTCAGAGAACTAGCAAGACATCACCGAGGGATGAGCTTCCTTTGAATCTGTAGGTATCATTGCAACCATTTGAGAAATGGGCAATTGATTCTGTAAGACTGATTCAACCTCAAGGTAAGAAGACAGGTGCGTGGTATATCCTCATCGTGACTGAGTATTTAACCAAATGGGTGGAGGCACAGTGCGTGAAGGACTGTACAAGGGAAACAAAAACCAAGTTCTTATTTGAATATGTGTTGACCAGGTTCCGAAGATTTTGATGAGTGATCACGGTACACATTTCCTCAATGAAACAATTAGCGCGCTGATGGACAAATTCCAACTTTATCACTAGAAGAGTACACCACATCATCCTAAGGCCAATGGGACAGTTGAAGCATTTAATAAGATACTAGAGAATCACTGACAAAGGTTTGAAATGCGCAGAGGAATGGTTGGGACGTATGTGTACCAGGAGTATTATGGGCTTATAGAACTACTTGTAAGAAGCTTACTGGTAAAACATCTTCTAGGTTGGTCTATGGCGTAGAGGTTGTGATGCCTATGGAATACATTGTGCCTAGTCTATGCAAAGTGGCGTTCATCAGAATGGCGGATAGCGAAGCCTTAGAATAATGGCTCATGCATATAGCAGAGCTCGAGGAAGATATATTTTTGGTTGGATCACATCAGTAGGTTCAGAAGGAACGCGAAAGGGCATGGCATGATCGACACATCAAATTACACACCTTCAAGGTAAATGATTTAGTCTTATTATATGACAGCAAGTTTGATAAATTCCGAGGAAAATTTCAGATGCATTGGCTAGGGCCATATGTTATCAAAGAGATTACTGATGGTGGAGTAGTTCAACTTGTGAAATTGAATGGAGATCCATTTCCAGAAAAGGTGAATGGAAGCCAATTGAATCCATACATAGGGGATCCAGTCCAATGACTACATGATAGTAGCATAGTATTAGCACTCCAAATAGCTGCAAGGAGGCATGGGACTATAAACTACACTAGTCAAGTTGTAGAGCTGCACGACAAGTGGTCTGCATGAAACAGGAGGGTGTCACAGTACCATAAGAAGCACGAAGGGAGTTGCGCTATAGGAGGGGAGACCACACAACGCAACCAGAAAGTGACGTTACCGTCACTGTTCATGATTTGAATGCCAGGAGATGGTTAAGAGGAGTAGGGGGTCAACATTTAAGGCATTTAAGGCTGAATTTAAGAGTGAAATATTTGTAAATCTGCCGCCAATCTAGCATTTATGGACAGATTTTGGGGGAAATGGTCGAATTTGAATTTGAATTCGCCTATAAATTACGCATGGCTGCCCAACGAGAAACACTTTGCATCTTGAGAATTTCTATGTTGAGCTGTCGAGTGTTTATGAATCCTCAGTTTTACATGGATTTGGTCGTTGCTTCTGTATTTGAGAAGTTACCTGCAGACACCCAATAGTTTATCCACAACATAATGTATACACCAGCAGAGACTGCTAGTACCACGGGAGATGCTCCAGAAGTGATGAGTATGGAGGTCCTAGCTGCAGTACCTATGATGCCAAGGTCACCTAGGTCGAAGCCTACACCAATGAGGGAGGTCCCCAAACAGAATAAATATAAGCAAAAGATGCTGGTATGGTACGCGAGTCACCGAGGAAACATGCAACTACCCAGGCCCAAAGGAAAGAAAAGTCGAGCGTGAAGGAGAAGGGAAAGGTGGTAGATCTAGAGGTTGAGGAGGGCATGAAAGATATCAAAATTGAGGGGGTGGACCCTATTTCTAAGTTACCAGATTATATCCCTACACACAAGGGAAAGGTGAAGGTCCCAAAGGACCCAGATGCAGGACAGTTCCTCCTCAACACACCCCTATTGCTGAAGAACATCACCTTTGAAGGTCCGCACTTGGTGCGGATCTTGCACTTAAAGCTCAAAGACTAGGATTTGGCAGACCATGAGCAGTTCCCTCACCTTGCGACCAACACCTTCATGTAGAGGGTCTTCTACAAAGAGTTTGGTGTCACCGCGTTGGAGCCTATGGAATGGATTCGCAGAGTCAATAAGTCAGGGTTGCTAAACCTATTGTGGGTGCTGAACTATCATCGATAAAATATAAACATGATTTTCATTAAGCAGCTGATGTTCCTGGTGCATGAATAGTGCTTATGGTTAAATGCGACAATCCCCATCACTGATATGTTGATCCATCAAATAACGTTATTGCCCCATTTAGGATTGAATCCAGCGAAGGCGTTTGGCAGAAAGACGAGCGAGCATGACCTCGCTGAGAAGATGAAGGACACATTTAAACTTGTGAAGAAGCCACATGGATACTCGATCGCTTCCATTACTGACCCCACGGTCAAGATTTCCATGCAGATTCTGGCTGGAAAAGTTATGCGAATGTGTCGCACGGATGAGGTGCTGGCACGAGTGGTTTTGTTTGAAGCTCGGTGTGCAGAGGTCATACAGTTCAACGGGGCACATGTTGGGTAGCGAAGCCCTGCATAATGGTTTTGGAACTCAAAGCCCACAATTTTGGGTAAAATTATGGTGAAGACTTAACGAATTGCACGGAGCACGAATTGTAATGAGTCAAGTCAAAGGATTTCCCACCTAAAAATAATGTAAGAAAATAGAAAGTGAGTCGGCCAGCCCATGGTTCATGGACCATGGAAATGTATAAATAGAGAAAGGATCTATGGCTAGAAGGCAGTTCTTGTTTTTGATCCTAATTTTATGGGTTTATGAAGGCAATATTCTCTCTGCATCTGTAAGTCAGAGTCAAGGGTGTTGGTAGATAGATATAGGATCTACAGCTGTGTGCATAGAGGCCTGGTAGAGTCCACAGCTATGTGCGCGGAGCCCTGCAGCTGAGTGCATAAGGCGGATCTAGTTGTACTAAAAAAGGGGATCAATAAACATAATAATTTCTGAATCCTCGTGTGTTTTCTCACAAATCTATCTTTTGCTTATGTTCTGAATTTATGCATATTTATGATTACGCACACTAGCTGTTACTGGTAAATGTTTGCTTAAAGACCTCAAGAGGTAGATCTGATCTCTAATAATTTCATTAGTAAGAAAACGCACCTATGCGGATCTACGCGAAAGCCCGACAGTAGCACAGAATGGCGTGAGGCCGCAAAATGGTTCGCGACCCCTCCAAACCACATCGAGACATCCCAAGGGTGCGGAAACCTGGTTCCAGCACCCTCCCCTGCTACCTCGGGTGAGACCTCAGTCCGTGCTCCGCAGGCTATTGCTGAAAGGGTCAGTAGCTGCGGGATTTTTTTGGCTAATAACTCTTCCGAACCTAGGTCAGGGCCCAATAAGCCAACAAATGGTTCCGTTGTCGGGACCGGGATCTGCCTAAGGGATGTTTGATGTCGGAACACTGGAACCCTACGAAGAAATAACTTGAAGATTGGTTGGATCAAAAGCTTCACAAATTCATGGTAAAAGAAAATAGAAACCCGCGGATATCTGAGGAAAGGTGGCTGGACCGCTACATATACATAGAGATTCACAAGATCTTCTTCACGTCCTTCTCGAAAGAGTTGTATGAGTGGATCACAAGGCTAGCTGACAGTCAGGGAAGGTGCCGACTGGATCAACCCATCGTGTGGACTCCAGAGTTGGTGCATAGGCTAGAAGCATCTAAAGATAAAATAACATGGGCAATAGATCACTGGTTGGATTGAATAATAGACGGGTTTATCACCGAATTCACGATTGACACAACTGTGAGTTACAGCGAAGCAGAAAGGTGCTTTCTCCAAGGACCGCGGGGTAAGTACATCAAATCATTGAATACCTGGATTAAAATGTTGTTATGTGAAAAATGGGTTATGCGCATCCATTGATGTTTGGGGTAACGCAGAGCAGAAGAGGCTACTGAGGGACCGAAGGATTAGAGAACTGTCCTCTGATTTCTATTTCACAAAAAGTGAGGAGGAGCTCGCAGGGTTCTCTCCGAGAAGTGCAGTTCGATTGATAAAGTAACGCATTCCACTGGTACCACCACCATCCACACCAACCCCCACTTCACCTACTTTGAACCATCTTCACCTACCCCACCTCTGCCACTGCCAAGGGTTGGAATGGCGAGTGCGATCAAGTTGCCATTATTTAGAGGCATAGGAAATGAGGAAGCAGATCAGTTCTGGTTTGTGGTAAACGCTGTATGGGAAGCCCAAGGAGTAACGGATGATAATATCAAAAAGGCTACTCTAGTAAACACGTTGCAGGATCGTGCGCTGACGTGGTATATAAATTACTCTAGTGATCACCTGAATGCTGGAATAGCGACGATCCAGGATGGGTTAAACAAAGAATTTAGCTGGCAAAAATCAAAGATGCAGCCAATCATTGGGTTTAAGGAGATCGCAATGCTACATAGTGAATGTTATGAAACCAGCTCACAAAAAGATAGAAAAGAGAGATCAACGCCTTAGAATTCAGCCTCTTCGAGGGGGCAAACTCCTTTACATTACACAAATGAACAATTCTTCGATGATATAAATGAAAAGACCTCCTTTATTTATATAAGAGTCTAAGGGGTCATAACATAATCAGAGCCAACATAACAATAATAATGTAAGGGCACAATAATAACATTAGTGGGCTTCTATGGGGCACAATAGTAACAATATGGGCACTACATGGGTACATCAATATAATAAGTGGGTTGTACTAATAACAATAAGGGGTTACACTAGTAGTATAGGGGCCTAACATGCCCCTCTCCTTCAAAAATCATTGTCCTCAACGCTTGAGTAGTTCTTGATGCTTCTGTATAGAATTCTTGTCCTCCCATGTGGAATCTTCAGCGGGTAAGTTCTTCCACTTAATGAGGTACTCTAAAATTGATCGATTTCATAGCTGATAGGTTCTTGTTTCTATGACTGCTCCAGGTTCTAATATGATTTTTCCTTCCTTTTCAATTTCTAGCAATATTGTTTGAATTGGCATCTTTTGCAACTTTTGAATAAGTGGCCATACTTCTTCTTCCTTCTTCCATTCATCTCTTTCTTCGTTTATCCAATCTGGTTGGATAATAGAAATAGCACAAAACAATGCTTCCACATCGTCATCCTTGAAGAGTCTTCCCATTCGGTAAGGTCGCCATTTTTTAAGTGCATTTAGTATTTCCAACATTTCCTTCTCATTAATAGCTTGCTTGAGATGTAGCAGTAAAAATACCCAATCACCTACATCAAAACATTTTTCACTACGATGTTGATCTACCTGTTGTTTCATTTGATTTTGCACCGAAGTGGCGTTATCCTTTAAAAGTTGGAGAACTTGTTGTTGATGCTCGACGTGATCTTTCACTGCTTGAACCTTTTTCTTCTTGATATGTCCTTCTATCTCTAGAGTTTGAGGAGTGGTAATTTCTTCCAATCCTTTACAAGATATGGTCGGATTCATTTCTTGATGCTCAATGTGATCTTTCACTTCTTGAACATTTTTCTTCTTTATATGTCCTTCTATCTTGATAGTTTGAGGAGTGGTCATTTCGACCAATGAATTACAAGATATGGTTGGATTCATTTCTTCTTTCTCGATGTGATCTTTCACTTCTTGCACCTTTTTCTTCTTGATATGTCCTTCTATCTTGAGAGTTTGAGGAGTGGTAATTCTTGCCAATGCTTTACAAGATATGGTCTGATTCATTTCTTCTTTCTCTGGGGTGGGGTCTTGGCGTATATCTTCTTCTTTTGATGTTTCTTGATCCTTTTCTTCCTCCTCTTCATATTCTATGTAAAATAATTTATTCTCAGCACACTTATGACCTTTAGTGCATTTGCTATCACAATTGTAACAAAGCCCTTTTTCTTTTTTTCTTCCAATTGTTATGGTGTAACCCTTGTAGGTTGTGGAAGGCTAGGAGAAACAACACTTCCATCATTATAGTTGTGAGGGGTATGCTTCCTGGTTTCCATAATTTTGCTTTCCACTATGTCACAAAGCCCGTTTACTCTTTCCAATTGTTGTGGTGTTGCTCTAAAGAAGGTGTTGCTCTTTGTATCCTCATAATGTGCTATCATTTCCTCCGTGAAAATTGACCACGTAACAAGTTGTTTACGAGAACAAAGCCCTTCATACCATAAAAATTGATCCGGTTCTAAATATGAATATGCAATACATACCTTTTGTAATAGTGGTACACCATGTAGATCAAAATATTGCTCCATCTGAAGTATCCAATTTACCAAATCCTTGCCATCAAACTTCCTCATCTTGCTTTTTCTTGATTTTAGGGGCTCGATCTTGAAATGCCTGTAACTTTGTACTTTCAGATCTTTAAGTTCTGAAATTGCAACTTGTTGTAGCCCTCTGTGTCCTCTTTCCAATGCCACCAGTCTGATCTAAATTGGATTCTCCAAGAGAGAGTTATGTACAATCTCCCAAGATGACCTGATTATAGACCTTTCCAGAAGAGCGAACTTGTATGAAGTGCCACGTGTCACTGTTTCGACCTTTGGCACTGAAAAATATATAAAAGAAACTACAGTCCGTCCTATTTCTATAAATTCTTACAAAATTTCAATCCAATGCTCAGAGAGAAAGTTATGACGATTTTCCCCAGGTCACCTGTTTGGAATGTAATTTAGGATTCTGCAAAAAGACCAACTTCCTTAGATCATATCTCCGTAAATATAGCTCGAAAAGCTCTAAAATTCGGACCTGAGATTCATCGCGATTTATTCTCAAATGGGTTTTGTTTTTAGCTTTTGAAACATCGCATAAAAAAATTTATAGCGAAAATTCCACGATGACATGTTTGGAGCAGTGAAACCCTAGAATCCAAAGCTCTGATCCCAAATGTTATGAAACCAGCTCACAAAAAGATAGAGAAGAGAGATCAACGCCTTAGAATTCAGCCTCTTCGAGGGGGAAACCTCCTTTACATTACACAAATGAACAATTCTTCGATGATACAAATGAAAAGACCTCCTTTCTATATATAGGAGTTTAAGGGGTCATAACATAATCAAAGCCAACATAACAATAATAATGTAAGGGCACAATAATAACATTAGTGGGCTTCTATGGGGCATAATAGTAACAATATGGGCACTACATGGGTACATCAATATAATAAGTGGGTTGTGCTAATAACAATAAGGGGTTACACTAGTAGTATAGGGGCCTAACAGTGAAACCCCATGGGATCTAGATCAGGGATTGAAGAGTAAGATCCATGAGGCTAACATGACGCTGACAGATGTGCAGCACTATGCGGGGTTTGTGGCGTCTTTGACACCACATCTGAGGATGGCGCTATCACAGCAAAAGATCTCAACCCAAGCTGAAGCATTAGAGACAGCAATGAGGTTGCATGAAACTCCAATACAGGATCTGGGGTTGGGAGTTCAGAAAATCCATGCGCAACTACAAAACCTATTCTTAGAGATGAAAAGTTTGAAACAAGATAAGGTGCCCCGGTCAGAGGCGCGGGGAGAAGTATGGTGCATAAAATGTAAAGGCCATGGCCATGATAAGGATCATTGTCTGATATTTGCAAACTATCTGGTAGGAGGGGGACTAATGCCATTTCGACCAGAGGCACAAGTAGGGCCAAGCACGGTGGCCACACTCTGGTGTGCAATCTTCCAGGTGGGGGGAAAGCACACCATGGACAATTTTCATCTATTGCAGAAACTTATACAACCCCCTCAACAACTATCTTGTAACTTTTTTAGATCGATGGGCCATGACGCACGCAATTGCCGAAGTTATGAGTTGTTGATGGATCAGACACCTGCTTATAGGATGCAGACTGAGGCGTGAGGTCAGGATCTAGCTGCAGTAATAGCGTGGGCTGGATTCCAGGGACGCGGACGAGGACGAGGAGGAATGGGACCCAGACGAGGGCGGGGATAATTAATCTGCTACAATTATGGAGGACCTAGGCACTATTTGTGGGATTGCAGGAACCTGACCAAAACATGTTGCTCGTACTATTACCAATTTGATCATGAAGCAATAGATTACCCCACACTAGTTTCACACATGCGAGAAAAATGGGTGCTTTAGGCTACTCCCACTAAGAACGTCCAAATGATGAAGGCAAAACCATGCGACGAGGATCCTAACATGAACATGATGCTCAGAAGTGGTGCAACTACAGGAGAAGATAAGGGGAAGAAACCTGAGGAGGATGCATGGGTTCACAAGGCCCCTAAAAAGCAACCTGAATTTGATTTGGAACACGTGAAGGAAACATTTACGGAAGCTAGGAAGAGCTTCGCAGAGGCTTCTACTTCGGGTAGAAAGGATCAAATTGAACCAGAGGTGGATACTTCTATGCTAACTACCTTTTTAGAGACATGCATGAAGCTACTATGGGACACTAAAGCAGTGAAGGGATTACAAGAATTCATAACTAGATGCGTAGTGTCGGGTGAACTACGCATGGTCAGGAAACTAGGCAAGCATGCTTTACGCACCGGGCGGGAAATGCGGTTGACTGCCTAGATTAGTGACTATGAGATGGATCAGGTCATTCTAGACTTGGGGGTCAGACGCGAATTTCCTACCTAAATAGACATGGGAACACATGGGAAGGCCCACATTATAGTGGTTTCCTATTTAACTACGGATGGTGAACCAACGAAAAATCTTTCCCATGGGGAGATTACAAGGAGTCACAGTGGATATCGAAGGCACAAGCACACAAACAGACTTTGAGGTAATAGAAATTGTGGATGACAGTTACCCTTACCCAGCACTATTAGGGATAGACTGGGTCACGGACATGAATGGAGTCATTAATTTTAAAAACCGAAAGATGATATTTGAGAAGAAGTCCCTACGCGTAGTCGTTCCACTAGATCTGGCTGAAGGAGCGTGCTACACTGAACCCGTACGCGATGATGAGATTGATGAGGACTTGGATCATATCTACTAGATCATAATTCAAGATCAGGATCGAGTGAATCCGACAGCAGACGGGAGAATCTCATGGAAACACAATAGTTCCTGTACATCGGACTCTGATGAAGAGATTGAGCGATGGCAGAACCGATTGCATGAGGTAACAATGCTAAATTGTAATATGATGGTTAGATCACTACGTCGTGTAACAATAGAAGCAAGGGAGCAGCTAGTCGATGAGGGTGCAACAAAAGCAAAGGAACCAGTAGACCATTGTGAAACGTCGAGTCTAGAATAAAAGTAGCAGGGTGCGCAAACAGGGCTGCCGTGTGCAACAACTGCACAAGGGTGGAGTACACACCAAAAGACTAGGGGAAAGTGGCACGAATATAGGAGGTAGGCGTGCATACGGGTTGGAGGACAAAATGGGGTGAGCATCCATCGACGGCATAGGGTGTAGGTGTATGGTGTGCCAACACTTAACCGAATACAAATCAAAAATCTAAATTTACCGCAGTGATGCAGTCCACTAGTTGTCCATGACAAAGCTAGCAAGAAATCAAGGGGGAGCACGAATAGCACCTGCCTGATAAGATGACCCACTGGGAATCTGCGGATACCAAGGATTCGATGGGCCTATAAAAAGAGGGAGGCGAAGGTGAGTTTATCAATAGTAAGACAAGAGGGAACCCAGAATGGGTGCGTAGTAGCAGGCTTCATGAAATCAATGAAGAATGGGCACAGTGCGATGTTGGGGGAAAGACTCAGCAAAATGAAAAGTGGTGTCACACCAGCAAGCTGTGTGAATCTGCACATAAGGGAACCAGGTCTGGCCAAGTCTACCTTAGTAATAAAGCGAGCTGCGACCCTGCTATCATGGCTACGACCGCACCAACAGAGGAGTGTACCCTAGACAGCAACACCTAAGGAGACAACGGATACGAAGGAACCCAAAAGGTGCCCGCAGCCTAGGCTAGCAGGAATGCTGAGACCTTGCACCTAGGGCGTAACCACTTGACTAGCTATGGAAGGCACAGTCTCAGTGGCCCGAGCAGTTGGAAGAGTGCACAGGACTATAAACAAGGCTACAGGAGGCCGGCGTAGAAAGAAGGTTTCGTGTAGGGCCATTCGGTCAACAAGACCGCGGCTGCATCGAAGGGGCTCTGCTGCCACATGGGAAGGTTGGGAGGTGACTGTTAACATTACTATTCCGGACAAGAAGTTTGAGTTATGGTAGAAAGGAGCAAGCGACGGGTCATTAAGACAGGAGTCCTGAATCAGATATGCAAAGATCTACCGCCTAGATGATATTAATGAACTAGAAGTGGAGGGAAGGGATACATTCAAATTCACGAACCCGTGGACAACACTGAGATATTTGAGAGTTGAACCAGTAAAGACCGGTAAACACCCAGCTACCAGGTACCCCATGAGTACCATGGTGAGAACCCGAGCACAGTTCGTGGAAGAGTTGTTTCCAAACCAGGAGAACCCTGATGAAGCAGTTGTGGCCCCCAAGGTTCCAAAGTCCCCATGCACACCGCGGCCCTGAAAAGACAAGCAGACGATGGGTCCAGTTAGGGTATCATCGAGATTCAGTAAATTGTCAGTAGCCAAAAAGGGTAAAGTAATCACCAACGAACCTGAGGAGGAAGAAGAACATTTGCAAGCCCTGATCACTCAAATTGAAGCACAGGATGAGGAAGAAGAGGATGCATTCCAAATACCTTCACTACCCCCATATGTCTCTCCATGGAACGGGACAGCCAAGATCCCGAAGGACCTGGATGCTACGAAGAATACGCTCAAGACCACGCTTCTTCTGGATGAGATAAGGTTTGACGGTTTGTTGCTGGGCCAAGTATCAAATATCAAGTTCGAAGATTGGTATCTTGTGGACAGTGAAAATTTCCCCCAATTGGCTATAGACAAATTACTATCGTGGAAGTGGTTATTGAGTGTAGAAAATGTGAGATTACTTAATCTGAGATGGATACCCCACTATCACTGTGCAGCCATCACCATTTTTGTTATCTGGCAGTTACTTTGTCTGGTACATGATGGGTATCTCTGGTTGGAAGAGTCGATTCCTATCACAGACAATTTAGTACACTAGATTACTCACCTGCCTATTAAAGGGAATGACCCCACACACATAGTCGGAACAAGTAGCGATGTGGGCCTCACAGACGAAATGAAGGCTAAATATAAGCTGGAAAAATGAAAGCATGGGTATGTAATCACAAGCGTCAAAGACCGAGGGGTGTGAGTCACCACCCAGCTACTAGCCAGTAAAATCATGAGGAAATGCCATGCAGATGAGGTGCCAGCCCCTGTCATTGCGCTTGCAGAACAGTGTGCAGAAGGAGTTCAATTCAACTGGGCGCAATTCTTATGAGACAATTTTTTGACAAATTGTAAGGAAGCACAGGAAAAAGGTAAGACCTTCCATTATGCATGGTTGCTACTATCAATCCTTCTGGTTGTAGGAGAACTACCGCAGGGTAGCCAGTTCCCCAGCATTGAGCACAACCGACTTGAAGCAGTGCAGTATACCTCGCTTTGGGCTACAAAGGATGCCACGAGGGTTTGGGAGATCAAGGTATTTTGGATATTCATGAAAGTGAGTATCTAGACATGGATCGCTCGGAAACTACGAATGTCCCCAATAGTCTACAACAATTCTCAAAGCACGGTCGAGTTCAAAGCAAACATGCTCAACCTATATATCCGGTCACGGAAGGATCCAAAGTGAACATGGGTCAAGCTTACATTCATTGCAACGGACGATGCAATTTACGAGGTATTGGTAGCATGGCCTCTGGAATGGCACGCCCCGGACATGGCCACATTAGAAAGGATGGCAGCATAGCAACGAAAGAATGAAATCTAGCTGCGACTCACTAAACTGGCGGAAAGGACACGACAGGGACAAAAGGCCACTTTGCAGCAGGAGGCGACCCAGGAAGTAATTGCTGAGGAGATCATGAAAGATCAGGAAATGTCCTCGAAATAGGACATGCAAAAGGAATCAAAGACACAGGAACACACGGACTTCACCACAAAGTTGACCCAAGGCAAAAGGCCACACAGTAAGGAATCGCCACATGCACACAAAAAGTTAAAAATAGAAAAGACTTTGGAGAAAGAATTTCTTGACAGCAGCGAACCAGTGCACAATGTCACTACCGCCACATTGGAGGAGCTGATGACAGAGTAGAAAACTGTGTTGGGGGAGCTCAGAGTGCAACTACAGGCATTATAGGTGCGACCCTCGAGAGGGATGATACCAAACCTAGTAGATGATACAATCGCAGCCGAGCAGATGGTGCATAGTGACACAATGAACAATTTAGTATTTCCAGCAGGTGTTGTCTTAATTGAAGCTGAGGGTGACATGCGATGTTGGGGGTTGAATTTGACAGATCTGCCTTGAGAAACCCTCTACCAACTACAGGATGGGGTAACCGGTGAGCTACGTGCTAGGGAAGGCCGCACCCTCCAAATCTTAATGGAGCATAAGTTAAATCTAGAGCAGGTCAGCCTACAGCGTGATGACTTGGTCACCCACAACCAGGAAGTGGAACAAGCCATGGCAGAGGCTTGCAACAAGGTACCAAAGTTGGCTATCCCAACGGAACTTCCAATAACTGACAAGATTCATCACATGGCCGTAGGATTCTGTACGACCCAAGAGGAGGCCGCGAAAGCTCAGTGGGAACTAAATTTTCAAATTGTGGAGCTAAGACTAAAGGCGCAACCACCCACACCCTCAAAATTTCGAGAGCAGCGCCGTAGCGAAATTCAAGTAGGATTGGAAGTCATAAAGTGCGTGGTCCAAGATTTCTTTGGATTGTTGGATCAGTCCCTCCTTACACTCACATCCCTACAGGACAAACCAATGCTATAGCAGGTAGAAACATAAGTGCAGGAGTTACAGAAGGCGTATGACAAAGTCTAGGGGATTGTGCAAACGGTCGCCATCACACAGTGACTGGCCAAAATGAGTGAGGCCCAGGTTCTCAAGGCACAAGTTGACGTTGCTCGATAGAAGGAAGCAGTGCTTAAAGAACGCATCCAGCCTTGGCTTGATGAGGAATTTGCGGTCTCCACCAACATCGAGGGAAAGTTAGCACACATGCAGGCAGCATCTGAACCTAAGAAAGCAACGAAATCTTATATTGATGCATCGGTGGCTCGCGTAGAACGATTAAAACAAATGGCAGAAGATTTTGTTGTGAGGGCAAGCGAAGCGCGGAAGTTGCTGAATGACCTCCACGCAAATATTGCTACACTATCCGAGTGACTCAGGATGAATCATGTTGATTGTGTTGGGGGTATGTTGGGTAGCAGAGGCCCCGTGTAACGGTTTTCGGGCTCAAAGCCCACAATTTTAGGTAAAAGTATGGTGAAGACTCCGCGAAGTGTGCAGAGCGTGAATTGTAATGAGTCAAGTCAAAGGGTTGTCCGCCCAAAAATAATTTAAGAAAATAAAAAGTGATTCGGCCGGCCCATGGTCCATGGACCATGGAAATGTATAAATAGAGCAAGGCTCTATGGCTAGAAGGTAGTTCTTGTTTTGGATCTTAATGTTATGGGTTTATGAAGGCAATATTCTCTCTGCGTCTATAAGTCAGAGTCAAGGGTGTTGGTAGATAGATAGAGGCTCTGTAGCTGTGTGTACAGAGGCCTGGTAGAGTCCGCAGCTATGTGTGTAGACCCCTGCAACTGAGTGCGTAGGGTGGATCTGGTTGTACTGAAAAAGGGGATCAATAAAGATAAGAATTTCTAAATCCTTGTGTGTTTTCTCATGAATCTATCTTTTGCTTATGTTCTGAATTTATGCATATTTATGATTACGCTCACTAGATGTTACTGGTAAATGTTTTCTTAAAGACCTTAAGAGGTAGATCTGATCTATAATAAATTCATTAATAAGAAAACTCACCTGTGCGAATCTACGCGGAAGCCCGACAGTAGCACAAAGTGGCACGAGGCTGCAGAACTATTCATGACCCCTCTAGACTACATCAAGACATCCCAAGGGTGTAGAAACCTGACTCTAGCACCCTCCCCTGCTACCTCAGGTGAGACCTCAGTCTGCACTCTGCTGGTTGTTGCCGAAAGGGTCGATATCTACGGGATTTGTTTGGCTAATAACTCTTATGAACTTGGGTTAGGGCCCAATAAGCCAACAGCGTGCTACCTATGAAGTGAGTTTCTCGTGAACTACAGAGAGGCACAGAATGATAGTAAGACATTCCACTATTCATGGTTTTTTCTTTTGATAGTTCTCGTCACCTGGGATTTGTAGGAGGAAAGCCAGTTTCCTCCAATGGAGAAGGATTTACTGGAAGCCACCAAGTATGCATCTCTCTCGGCCACTAAAGATGTTGCGCAAGTCATAAAGAGAAAAGTATTTTGGGTGTTGATGGAGGCAAGTATTCACATAGCCATCAACCAGAAGCTGCGATTGTCACCAACCTTGTTTGAGCAACTTTCAGGGTACGTGGAGTTCAAAGCTGACTTCCACCATGTCTACAGCCGGGCGCGAAAAGACCTCGAGTAGAAATGGTTTGACCTATCATACCTTGCTATGGATGACACTATTGAAGAGGCCATCAAGCATTGGCCCACAAAGTGGCATTCTCCTTCTGACCTGGCCGCAGGGACTAGCAAGTCCGCAGAGAAGAAAAAAAGGAAGCGACCAAGTAGAAGGTTCAGCATTTGGATGAGAAGAGGAAGAAAGAGGTCAAGGAAAATGCCGAAGTAGAAGTGGAGCATGCCACAAAGGAACATGCAGAGTAGGAAGAGTGTGGCTCTGAAAGAAGTCAGAAGTATCCTTTGCCCCAAACGGAGGAGGAAGAACAGTCGGAGCAGGGCAGTGGTGATCAACAGGAACGTAGTCCCTTTTGAATAAAGTAGTACAGGGAGCAGGAAAAGGAAGGACTACAAAATAAGACGAAAGCCACCAAGTCGTCACTAGGTCTGATTACTTTGATGAATGGCAACTTGGATGAAATTGGAGATAAGATGCGGGATACAACAACAGAACTTATGCAGCAGTTTGAGCAGCATCAAAATCAAGCACTATGCACCATCCAGATGGGTCTGAGCAAGTTGCAGATCCAAATGACTAGACTCTAGGCCAGTGCAAGATAGAATAGCGTGACATCAACTAGTTTGGCACTGAGACCACTCAAGCAGCAGAGATGGTTTGGTCATTGGATCTCTAGGAATTCGCGCTGCCTAGTGGATATTTGAGCGTGGAGGTGGCCATTAACAAGGCTATTTTTCAGCACTTTGAAGAATATTAGCCTTAACCTGGCCGCGCTACCATGCAAGTTTCTTCATACACTGCAGGAAGGTGTGATAGCAGAGGTTAAGGCCCACGAGTAGTGCGCATTGAGCATGATCAACGAGTACAAAGTCAACAATGAACAAATGTTCATGGAAAACTCAGTAGCACTGGAGGCCCAGAAGAAATTTCAGGTGCAGAATGACCTGCTTGCAACCATGGTAGCCGAGGCATTAAGAACAATCCCTGAACTGCAAATGCCAAAGGAAGCACCATTGGAGGCAAAGATCAAGAAGTTTGCTACAAGTGTGCACGACGCGAAGATGGAAGTGGCCAAGGTTCATTTTGAATTGAACCTAAAAATCACAGAGTTAGAGTTGAAGTCATAGCCTTCAATTCTACCAGAGGTCAAGGAACAACATGAAGCCACTATGAAGGATGGAGTCACATCAGTGGATGTTGTGGTGGTAGATTGCACCGCGCTCTTCAAAAAATCCATGGAGGTAGTCATGGCTCTACAAGAAGATCCTAACCTACAGAGGTTAAACATGGAGGCCTGTGAATTGCAGCAACAGTATGATGAAGTGAGAGCGACGACACGCACTGTCTCTATAGCATAAATATTAGCCAAGTTGCATGAGGAAAAACAGTTGCTTGAACAGGTGGAAGCAGCGCAGAGGAAAGAGGTAGTTCTCAAGGCCAAATTGGGGCCTTGGTTTGATGAAGCCTACGTTATCTCCACCAACATTGAGGAGAAGTTGGCAAGCCTACAGAGAACGCGACAAAAAATCAAGGAAGACAGCGCGAGACTAGCAACAGTGTAGTTGGTGGAGCAGATCAAACAAGTAGCCACGTAGAGCGCGACTAAGGTAGTAGTGGCACAAGTATATTTGGGAGGTCTCAGCAGTAAGATCTCTGCACTAGGAGAGTGAATTGAGGGCGAGCCACATTATTTGTGTTGGGGGCCTATTGAGACAGGGTCCCCTAAGGTCAATTTTGGGGCAAAAGCCTAAGTTTTGGGGAAAAAATCCCAAGGTTTGTTGTAAAGAATGTATAGTCTCCACAAGTTGTGGTTGCGGAGTGCGTAGATAGTAGAGTGTCATAAAGGCTATTACCCTTCTTTTATGTAAGTTGTGTCAGATTTTATAGATCTACCCATGGTCTGCGGACCATGGGATTATATAAGTAAGAGAGTCTTATAGAGTCTAAGGCAAGTCCGTGATGATGGATATGAATGTAATGGGTTAGTAGGAAGAAAATTGAAGAATTCTTAGAGTAGAATAGAGGCTCTGCAACTATGTGCACAAATTCCTAGAGTAGAGTCTGCAGGTGAGTGCACGGACCCCTATAGCTTAGTGCATAGGGAAGTCTTGAGTCTGCAAGCAGAACCGAAGTATTAATAAAGATATTATTCGAGAAATTCCCATGTTTATCTATTTCCTTCTGTTATGAATGAATGCATTATTATGTTATGATGAATGATGGGTTTATGAATTAATATTGTATTGATGCGCGAATTTACATGATTTATATTTTCATATGAATGAAAGTAATAGTAATTGTTTAGCGATGAATATGTTGTTTCATGTTAAAGTTATCGAACACTTAAACCGATCTGGGTAAATACGAGATTAAGGGAAATCACAAAGGCTCGTAAGTGTTTTATTCACCTATTTAGGGTCCGCAAAAGACAGTCGTAAACGTTCGCAGAGGTATAGAATCTGATTAAGGGAAGTTATATCGATAGTACCTAAGGGCTTATTGATCTACGTGAAGGAGGGTTTAGGGCATAAAACAACATTACACTAATCTCTAGGTGTGGAAACATGGTTCCAGCATTCCCCCATACTGCTTCGGGTGAGACTTCAATCCACACACCACATATTGATGCCAAAAGGGACAGTAGTGTAGGGATTTGTTTGGAAAAACTAACTCTAAACTTGGGTCAGGATCCACTAAGCCAACACTTAGCATGTGAGTGACCAGGGACGAAATATCATAGATCTATGACTGCCACCAGAGTGGAAACCCTAATTTCTGAATGAGATTTAGATCTAAGACTTTGTTGCAAATCAATACTCTCAGATGCATATAAATCATACTTCAGCAACGAAGAATACAAATAGTAATAAGGCTAAGAATCTTGAGAATAGATTCTACCTTTGACTAGGGATCTACATCATTCATCTTCATTCATGTAAGTAACCTATCTCGACTTGATTCATGCAACAATAGATCTATTATATCATAAACATATGTCTATATCAATATTTTATCAAAGGTTAGACTCAAAGCAACAGATAGATGCAACATCATATCTCAAATATTATGAAGACAATAACATTTTCTATCAGGTCACTCGATCAAGTTAGTGCATCCAGTTTAACAATATTCCATCAAGACAAGGTAGTAAGAGACCTCGAATATCAATCTTACACTTATACCTCTCACATGCACTTCATGACCAATGAGATTAGATTAGTTCATTCAATAAAGATTTATCAAAACAACAAGAGTGTCAATCGCTCTTTCCATATGCTTTCATCATGCTTTTCATAATCATTACCAATAGACTCACCTATAGGATTCAATGAAATATCCTTCTATATGAAATCCAGAGTATCATTTTCTTGAGCCAATGTGTTAGCCTTCTTTATAGGATCAAGATATCCAACAGATAGATCATAGATGTTAGCCAAACATCAAGTGTATAATTTCATCATAGGAGACATATATCCAAGACACTTGCATATGCATGTATGAGCCATTAAAGAAAGAGGCATTCCAATCATACCTTAGGACTTACCGAGTCAATAGCTGAAAACACAACATACCATGCATACCTTGTTGTACTCAAATACCTGAGCACCTGCTCATTAGACATAGTCCACTTGAATAACTTTTTCATCTTTCCATCAATTACCTCTTTATCTCTTTCCAAATATGCATCTGAAGATGATCCTCGAGAAGGATATACACATCATATCTCATCAAGGAGGTTAGAAACATCTATATCCTCAAATACATATGCAGGAAGTAGAAGCAATAAACATAATCATCAGATCATAAGTCTAACAAGTAAGAAGCATCATAAGTCAAGAAATACTTATCTTCAATGAGACATGATCTTCTCCCTCTTGAACCAATCTTCAAGAGCCATCAATGTCCATGGTACATATACCAATGTTAACTTCAAGTATCTAAATAGATCTGATAGGGATTATCCCATATAGGGCTTCATCAGATCTCCCACAAGTGCTTAAGCATCTTCTGATTAACCATACTATATCTCAAGTCTTTTCCAAAAACTAAAATCAATCAAACCCTAATAATCAAGTTACCTAGGCTTTTCTTTAAATCCTAGAATTCTTTTAGGTCTCCACCATCCTCTTCTTTCTTCCATTGATGGTGTCATCATCGGGGTTATATCCATGGATTTTCTTTAGCCTAGATCTAATAGCATGCTGAAATTTCTTAGGGTGACATTATTTTTTACTGTGATGGTTTCATTGCACTATTAATACTTTAAATTCACCCCATATCATCCTTATATTATTCATATCTACACCATTATGTATCATCATATGCAATTACATAGAAAGAAACAACATCACCATCATCATCAATGCAACGGAATATAAAAGGAATAGTAGAAGAAAGCATGAAGACATATAGATACACTAGGATTGGTCTGATACCAGGGAAAAACCCACTATGGGGAAAACCCTCACAAATATTCTTCTTCTTAGATCGTCATCAAATGATGCAGCAAAAAGAGAGTACAATGATCCATCCCTTTATCTATGCAGGGAAACAATAATGATATCTATGAAACAGATATAATCATGTTAGGAATCAGAACCATCATACTAATGGTAGTAATTTGCTATCACAAACTGATGTCAACTGTTGTATACTAGTGTCACTATGCCAAACATTTTTGAGCAATGTTGTCACTATCAATGAGCCCCAATAATATGTTTGTCGAGGAAACTAATAAATCAGATCTACAGATATGTATAACAGAAGAGAGAAACTCGGATCTACCTAGTCCTTGAAGTTGACTGAAAACAAGATGTCAAAACCCTAGATCTAAACTGGGTCACCTTCATGAACATTGTCTATGGGTAGCTGAAACTTCAAGGTCACTCTCATGAATACAGTATGCAAGTGACTATAACTGCAGAGTCGCTCCCAAGAGGTCTTTGTGCATGCAACCTCGCCATCTGATTTCAAAAACCCACAGTCACTCTCTTCATGAGTTGTGTGAGTGAAAACAGAGTCAAAGTTTCACTCTGTATGATCTGTGCAAGTGATCAAGATGATAGGGTCACTCCCAGGGCTACATCACTCTCATGAATACAGTATGCAAGCGACTATAACTACAAATTTTATCCCAAGAGGTCTTTGTGCATGCGACCTCGACACCTGATTTGAAAAAACCACAGTCATTCTGTTGATGAGTTGTGTGAGAGAAAAGAAGTTCAAAGTCACACTCTGGTTGAGTTGTGCAAGAAATCGAGATGACAAGGTCACTCCTAGGGCTACATGGTGTGAGCAACCGGGGACCAGAACCTTCTGATCTACCTCTAAACCCAGATTCACTCCTGTAAGCCTCTGTGCCAACGTCCAAGGGTCTATAGTCGCTCTCATGGGCTGGTGTTCTAGCAACGAGGTACCAAAATGCCTATTCTATGCCAGCGATTGTGATCCAGAAGACCCTAACCCAGAGCGAACATTTCACATGTAATTTTGGACCCTTGAGTGAACTTCTTCCATTGAACCTATGCGAACCAAGACAAAAGAGAAGAGAATATGTGTCCAAATGATCTTGAGGTCTCTTCTGTTTATAGGATTTCCTGAGGGATCACTTTGGGTTATGACTGACCCAAGTAGTTACCCATGTGGTTAGGGCCGACCCATTCTATAATACATGTGTGAATAAAATAATTCATAACTCAACTTCCGCTTAACCAAATTGGGTGATTTTTATGTCAATTTTGGTTAATGAAATCATTATCTCATTCATTTGAGCTATCCAAGGTGGAAATTTACCACAATTGAACAAATTAACAAAAGATAGCAAGTGCATTCTTTAATCCAAAAGGCATCACCGTGTACTAGTAAGAGCTCCACTCTCTAGAAAAAGTTGTCTTATGTCTATATTTTGGTGAAATTATGATATGATGGTATCCTAAGAACCCATCTATGAAATAATAGGCCTCCTGTCCTCCTACATTGTCTAATACTTCATCTGTAAATAGTGTAGGGAAGGGGTCATGGAGGCATGCATCATTCAATTTCCTTAAGTCAACACAAATCCTAATTTCCCCTTTTGCTTTCTTTTCCTAAATCACCATGGAGCTTACCCTTTTAGACTCTTCAACATGTTCTATTATCTCGACAGCTAGCATTTTTTCTAATTCTTCTTTCACCTTTTCCTTATATTTTAGATTCAGTCTATAAGGTCTCTGCTTGGCAGGCTTCACATTAGGTTTCATAGGAATCCTCATAACTCCTGAATCCCCTAGTATGCCCTTCATATCTGAAATATTTGTTGTAAATAAATCTTGGTATTCATGTAAAAGATCTGTTATCTTGCTAGTTGTGTCTTCATCCCAGTAATCTCCTATTGTTTCATACTTCGGTTCAGCCTTTGACCCTATATTCACCTTCTTCGTTTTCAATGGCTTCGTTATATCCAACATTTCTATCTCAGGTCAATTTACTTCACGATGAACTCCTAATTATTTGATGTCAATATTGTGAGGATATGCAATGACATTATAGCATTCCATTACATTACGTATCTTCGCAGCCCAATCAGGTTGCCAAATAACTGGAACTTCATTCTAAAAAATATTCTTCTTAACTATTGGAAAGGTTGCATCTATATACAGAAAGTCATATTAAAATTTGAATGTCATCATAAATCCATCAACCATATCTTCCCATCTAGTAATACCATGTGGAAGCTTTGTTTCCAAATACCAATTCTGAGGAATTGTCTCCAGGGTATGGATGAAATGATGCACCCATTCTTCTCGCAAAATTTTTTCCCAAGATGCCATACAAAGTTGTATGTGATCCCTAGGATCAGTTTGACCATCATATTTATCTACGAGCTCTATTTCTAATTGACCAAACATTACCAACATCAACCTCCTGCATTGTTTCCAATCTCCTATATTATTCTTATGAGTACCCCACCATTTGGAAGGAGTAGCTCTCAGTGCTTGATCCAGAGCTAACAATCTCTGACATTCTGGTAAGTGTCTTTCATAATCTCTAAAGAAAGTATTTATAATACCAAAAACATCATACAAAGGCAAATCACATACCTCATCTATCATACATTGTAATGCTTTAGTGATCCTTGTACATCACCTTGTAGACACTTCATGCAGCCTGTTTTGCCAGTTTTCCAATTCCTCTTCTAAATCTAAAGTGCAAGAACTATATTGCTCCCAAGTCAGTTTTCCATCTGCAGTTGGGTTAATCCTTTCTTCCTATTTTGTGGTTATCTGATAATTTCTTTTGATATCATCCATGCCATACTCCTCTTTGACATGCTCAGTATACCTTGCTCCCTCCAATGGATCTAATAGAACAATAACTCTCATATTGTTGCTTTCAAATATAATATGCATTTTCTTCAAGTTAATTATAGCCATGTTAGCAAATGTCCAATCTAATCCAAGAAATGCGACGTAGGGGTTACTATTATCCAAATTTCAATCACTTCAAATTGAGTGGTAGTGCACACTCCATTAATGCCTACTATAATACCTGACAACCTTTCTAGAGGGAAAATATTTTATTGTTCACCATCTTCAGTTAGATAGTTGGCCATTGCAGCTTTAGCTTACCCATCAATTCCCAAGTTTGCCTCGACAAAAAATTGGCATAAGATCCTAGATCTAGGATAACTTGATCCGTGTCATATTCTCCAATATGTGCAGGAAGCCTCATTTCCTTTCTAATCCTCTTCTTGTTTCTATGTAGATTATTCACTATGCACATCTCATTCCATGGTACCTCTTTATAAGTGAAAGAGTCTATTAATTCCTGCAATCCAGAGCCTTCTAGTTTCTCAACAACTTCATGCAATTCTTCATAAAAGACTTCAAGATGTTCAGATCCTCATCTTGTGTCATAATTGTTACTATATCACAGTTATTCTTTCGAGTTGGCTACACAGTAGACATTGAGGCACAATCCTACAGGAAACTCCGCCTCACCTCCATGAACACCTCCTTTTCCTTATGAATGTCAAATGCAGGATCCTTTTCAATAGTTTTCCTTATCCATGTATCTTCAACTTCCTTTTTCCCTTCCACTTTATCATCTCCTGTCGCATCTCCACTTCTTGTCACAATAATGATGGGTGGTTCATCCTTTCTTGGCTCAATGATCATCATTTGAATATTTGTTGCATGCTATTGCTTTATTTTCTCTTGCATCTTTGCGATAAGGACAGGGCATTCTTCTATCACATGATCAAAAGAATTATGTAACTGTAGGTTGTTGTAGGGTTCTGGCAATTTCTGGTGAAGTGTCCTTCCTGTCCACAATTATAACAAATAATTTGGCCACATCCTAGACCATCTCCTCCTCCTCATCCTCATCCTCATCCCTTGAAACCTGCTCAACCAGCATGCTGGTTCTATAGGGATTAATGCACGGGTGTTTGGTGATGTAGAAAACCCTCAAGGATCTTCCTAGGATCCTCAACAGACAGTTAGATTAGTTGCAGCTATCACAAAGATACATGCATATCTATGTTTAACAAATGAATATCAAAGCGAGAAGGAATCATTACCTTGAGTCTTAGTGTGGTGTTTCTGGAGAGCACAATGCATCTAGGCAGAAGACCCTTAAGTCAGCTCCAGATCAAAACCTGTACATAATAAAGACAAGCATAATATCACAACATAAAACCTTGATAAACAAATGCATGAACATATAAAAGATATCTAGTTGCATATAACTAAGCCACTCATGCTAGAAGATATTAGATCATCATATAAACAAGTTTATACTACTAACATCACGAAGTGTAGAACACAATTGAAGTTCTATATTGATGTAGAAAGAGTGATTACAACCATTAGTTGCATTAGCCTTCCCTTACCCCTCCAGCTCCTCTCTCTCTCTCCCTTCTTAACCTCTTCTGATGCTTTAGTCTAAGACTCTGCTTGAAAGTCAAATAGGCAATCCTTTCAAATGTTTCGACCTCTTTCACAATGGCCCAAGCCTTGCATATATAGCATGTAGGTTTAGGGTTTCCAAGTCCTTCATGAGTTCCATTAGGCAAAAGCAGTGATATTTCATGCTTTAGTGCTCTTTCCCATTTTCATACTCCATTAGAAATTAGTAATTCCCCCAAACAGGTTGAGTTCTGATGTTTCCCTTCTTTTATGAGCTGACATAGGAGAGAATATAGGGATATTTTCTCAATCAATTCGCTCCTTTGACCCATAGAACTTGATGTAGGTTCACTAACGTTGTTCCCAAGGTAGCAAGTAGAGTTACCCTAGGCACTAACACACCCTTAAGCTTGTTGAGAAGCTTTATAAAGTAGGTTGATAGTGTCTAGACAACGTTAGCTTGACAACTAGGCTTGTGAACTTGGTCAGTCCTTCATTCATCATGTCTTTTTCCTCTGAGTTGATGAGGAGGTCATTTTCCTGTATAACAGCTGGCATGAATCCTCGTGTATGTCCTTCAACTTACAGTCATAACTTCAACAATTTTTCTCATCATGACCTATTGGTCTACAAAATTTGCAAAATAGTTGCTTCAGGGTATGCACGTACTTCTGTAATGGGTAGCAATCTTCAGAGTGATGTTTGCCTCTCATTCTACAAATATCACACCACAAACCTAGGTTTATTGGATTAGGTGCTCCACTTGCCAAATAGTCTCTGAGCATAGGCCATTGATCCTTAGAATGACCATCTGCTTTGCATTTGGTACACCATACTTCCATTCGGTTCTCCTTACCTTTCTTGAGATCTTGTAATTCCAAGGTTAGATTGGCAAGCTAATTTTGTATCTGTTGTACTCCTGCATGAGTATCCCCAATTGGTGAAGCTTCCAACTTCATCATAATCTCTAATGCTTGAGCTTGAGTTATGATATTATGTTGTCTCAAAGGTAACCTAATATGTGGCAGTAGTGCAACTATGAACCATTCCTTATGTTGTTCTAGAGGTATGATAAAGCTTATTTGCCCCATTAACACCTTGAATCATTGATCTGATTCCCACACAAATTTGGTCGTTGCCTGTTTGATTTATTTTAGCTCTATGATGCACTGTGATTATGATTTCAGCTACTTGAATTCCAATACTAGTTCTTTCTTTATTTATGTTGGGTGCGGGATCCCCCAAGGCAAGTTTTGGGGCTTAAAGCCTATATTTTAACCAAATCCAATGTAAATACTCTGTGTTTGTGGGCGCAGAGTGCGAAGATTGTAAATTAGTCATAGCATTGTCTGCCCTCATTTTTGTAATGTAATTTTGGCTTTAGAAATCTACCCATGGTCCGCGAACCATGGGATTGTATAAATAGAATGAGGCTCTAAGTTGTAAATGGAGGAATGATAGTCATGAATGAAGGATGAGAATTGAGTCTTATCTAAGCATAGAGTCGAGTTGTTGGGTCATAGAGTAGGAGAAGGCTCTGCAGCTGAGTGTGCAGAGCAAGTCGAGTCTGTAACCTTTGGAGAAGTAATAAAGAGAAGTTTTACATCATTTATGTGTATCTTTTTCTTGTTTTGTGCATTGAATGTATCGGATATAAATTTCATTTTGATGCAGGAGCATGAGGCTTGAAGACAAAAGACTTCGAATTTTATTCCAAAAATAGAAAAAAAGTTTACAAGCAGAGGAGTGGGATCCTTTATCTATCATTTTACAAAGCTTTCTAGATAGGATTTGAGCTAGAATTCATGGATTTGAATTATCTTGTAATTAATTCAAGTAATTAAGCTTAGTTGAGATTCTTGAGGAGAATATCATGCATATTAATGTTATCTAGGATTAGGCAGATTCGATCCATTGATTTAGGATCTGATTGTTGTATGAGCGGGTATTTATGTAAGTTTTGAATTAGTAATATGGGATTTTGATGGATTTTGGCTGGATTTTGGCTGAGGATTGCAATGTAAAAATTTGGGATTTCTTTGTATCTATGTGAATATTGTACATGAATGAGAAAATCCTGAAGGTTTTAATTTCCTTCGAAATAATTCTGAGTACGAATTTAAATAATTTAGAGACAGACTAAACTTAGCGGAAGTGCTATGTCTAGTGAGGAACCTTGATAAATTCTCGAGAAACCCAGGAAAAGATCTGAATCGTCTGATCAAACATATCCAATAGATATAATGGTCATTGCATGCCAACAAGCACAAACGTTAATCAAAATAGTAGAGCGGTCTTCATAGGTGTAAGCAATATCTCGCGCTGTTAAAAGGTGGTAAGTGTTATTCTACAAATTCACGCGATTACCCTTAGCGGGTGACACGTAGCACAAGAAAACTACTTTCGTGCACCCTCGACTTGATATCGATCATGCAAGAATCCACGCAAGATTACGCGATAATCATTGCATCAAGCAGGATCAATCGACGGTGGGGATCGGCCAAGCTAATTAGCAAGTGGGTGATGCGACAACCGTCAGATTGGAGGAATGACACCGACGGTGGAGATTTAATGTGCTAAAGGTTTGTGGAGTGTGGAAGCGATAAGGTTATGAAGTAGGGTTTTTTTTTAATTCCTTTTGGTTCCGTGGTAAAATTGAAGTTTTGCCATACCATCAGGTAAACTAAACAGTTCTGCTATTTTAGCAGAGGTTGATGACTGATACTCCAAAGAAAACCCGAGAAGAAGTTCCACTCAAACTTGAAGAAATCATTTCTATTTTTGAACGATTATCCTTAACACCTACAACCAGCCCACCATTAGTGGTATCAGAGCAACCTACTGACACTGAGCAGGATCTCAAAGATTAGAAAAATAAATCCAACATGGCTTTTAGAGTTCTAGGAAGACGTGGTGGTGGTCAACGAAGAGGAAGACTAGTTGGAAATGTTGAAGTGTTGGAAGCGATGCAATAGATGCAAGCTAGATTAGAAGTAGTGGAAATGGGAAATCAAGGAGATGCAGGTGCTGGAGATGTTAGTGAGCTTGAAGTTGAAGCTGTAGAAGAAGAGGAACTGGTAAAGGTTACTCCTGAAATGAGATTCTTTAAATGAGTGTTGGGATCCACATCTAAACCCAGACTTGAGGGTTAAATTTATACAAGAGGTTTAAACCCTGAGGAGTTGATAGACTAGATTAATGACATGGATAAATTCTTTGATTATGAAGAAATGGAAGAAGTAAAGAGAGTGAAATTTGTTGTCACAAAATTGAAAGGACATGCAGCACTTTGGTGGGATGGAGTGCAAGCAGAAATAAGGAGACTTGGTAAGTAGCCAATTAAAAAGTGGAACAGGATGGTGGCAAAGTTGAGAGGTAAGTTTTTTCCAAGTAATTATCAACAATCATTATTTAGACAAATGTAGAATCTTAGACAGAGGTCTTTGATAGTGAAAGAATACATAGATTAATTTTACAAAGTAAGCATAAGAGCTGGAAAAATTCAAGATACAGACGAGAAGGTTGCAAGATATATAAATGGTCTCAGAATGAAGATCCAATATGAGATAAGTGTGTTGTCTCCTAAAATAGTAGAAGAGGCTTATCAGATGGTATTGAATACTGAAGAAAAACTCATGAGGAATCAATCTGCCAGAAGTAGAGGTACTTTCCAAGGAAGAGGAAGTCAAGGTGGTAGAGGAAGATCTATAGCACCTAGAGATGGAGCTAGTAGCAGCTCGAGTCAAAATACACAAACAGAAGGTGATGCAAGTGGCAGAAGGAGTTTTTTCAGAGGAAGAGGAGGCAGAGGCAGAGTAAGAGAAATCAGATGTTACATATGTAACAAGTTGGGACATGGATCGGACTCCTACCTACAGAGTTCAGACCGAAACGCGAGCCCTTGATCCAAATGCAGGAATGGTGCATTGGATTTCAGGGGCGTGAACGAGATCGAGGAGGAATGGGACCAAGAAGGGTTCATGGACAGGTGATTTGTTACAATTGAGGAGGGCCAGGACATTATGCCTGCGATTGTACAAATCCAATATGAGCATCATGTTTATATTGTACTCAGTTTGATCATGAGATAGATGACTGCCCTACACTAATATCGAGGTTTCCCTATAAAGGAATACTCTAGCCTCCCCTGACTCAAAACCTACAAATGATGAGGTCTGAGCCACGTGAATAGGACCCGAATGTAAGCATTGTGCTTCAAAGTTGTATCACGACAGGAGATGACAAAGGTAAGCAGCCTGAATAAATTGCGTGGGTTCATAAGGCTCCTACAAAGGAACCTGAATTTGATTTGGAGCGCGCGAAGGGGACATTCATGGAAGCTAAAAAGAGCTTCACAGAGGCCTCCACTTCAGGTAGTAAGGATCAACTGGAACCGGGGATGGATCCTTCAATGCTCACTACCTTTCTGGAGACATGCATGAAGCTATTGCACAACAGCAAAGCAGTGAAAGGACTGCAAGAACTCATCACTAGATGTGTTGGACCAGGGGAACCGCGTATAGTCTACAAATTCGAAAAGCATGCATTGTGAACAAGGAAATGAGATTGACTGTGCAAATCAGAGAATATGAAATGGATCAAGTGATTTTGGATTTAGGATCGGATGCAAATTTACTACCAAAGCAGACATGGGAGTGCATCAATAGGCCCGCATTGCAATGGTCCCCATTCAATTATGAATGGTGAACCAACAGAAGATCCTACCAATGGAAAGATTGCAAGGAATAATGGTAGACATCGAGGGTGCGAGCGCGCTTACAAATTTCAAAGTGATAGAGATTGTTGATGACAACAATCCTTATCCTGTGCTACTGGGAATAGATTGGGCCACTGACATGAATGGAGTAATAAATCTAAAGAAGCACAAAATGACTTTTGAGAAAAATTCACTATGCGTAGTGGTACCTTTAGACCCTTCAGAAGGATTGCACTACACAAAGCCAGGGAGCGATGATGAGAGCAACAATGAGCTAGACTATATCTACAAGATAACCACTTGGGAAAAGGATTGGGTGAATCCAACAGCAGATGGCAGAATTTTGTGGGAGCGCGAGAGCCCCTACACATCAGATTCTGATGAGGAAATAGAACGATGGTAGAACCGGTTACACGAGGTAACCACGCTCAATTGAAACATGATGGTAAGATAACTACGTTGCGTGACAATAGAGGTAAGGGATCTGCCCATGTATGATGGGTTGATAGTGGAGGATGAATTCCTGAACAAATTTGAAATCAAAGTACCAGAACTACAGCGATTCGATGCTCTGAAATGGGCACTCGCACTACACCCGCAAGGTGGTGGGGTACGTATCAGAGAAGCTTTGAGGACTGGCACGGATGTAGAAGGATGATGCGCCTATGATTTGGAAAACCGTAGATGCAGCTAGCAGACAAGTATGACAGACGGGATGATCCACTTACACACCTCACGAAATGGACCAAGGTATACGGGGAAGAGCCACAACCTAAATGGGTGCATTTGTTCTGCCATACTATGGATGTCATACCCATGAATTGGTATACTAAGACAGAGCTCCGCCATGGCACCAGCGAATTGGATATCTTGTGTGAAGGATTCCTGCTAACCTTCACGTTTGAATATCGGTGGTGGGACTGTTGATGATGCACTACAAGTAGTAAAAGAAGCTATCTTCAAAATACCCCAGGAACTAATGGAAGTGCTTTAGCTAGAATTGGTGACACAGCTGAGATATGCACTGGAGTGTTGCAATGTAAATGTTGAGGAGGATGATGAGGACCCATGAAATATTAACATTCCAGAAAAGAAGGGCTGTCACGAGGTTCGAGGACCACTAATTGAGGATCCCGACATCACCGCACCATTAAAAACGAACCAGGTAAACATTGGAATGGAGGCGGAACCAAATTATGCAATGCTTGGAGACTATTGGGATGATGCTATGGTGGATAAGGTCACTGAGTTACTCCGCGAATACCAAGAATTATTCTGACTAAAATTATGGATTTAAAAGGGATCATTGGCGACTTAGGGATGATGAAGGTCACCCTAAAACCTAACGCAAAGCCAGTTAAGTAGAGGCCTTACCGCTTGAATCCGAAATATAAGTAAAAGGTCCGCGTACAATTAGACAAAATGCTTGTAACCGGAATTATTGAGCTGGTGGAAGAATCTGACTAGGTAAGTCCTATGGTAGTATAGGAGAAAAAACAGAAGGGAAAAAAAAGAATATGCGTGGACCTCAGGAAGCTAAACGATGGTTGCATACACGACCCATTCCCAACACCGTTGACAGATGAAGTATTGGAAAATGTTCGCGGACAAGAAACATACTCGTTCATGGATGGGTTCTTAGGGTACCACCAGATTAAGATCGCGCCGAAAGACAAGAGAAAAACGACCTTCGCAATAGAATGGGGTTGCTTTCAATACACTATTATACTGTTTGGATTGAAGAATGCATCTGCCATATTTTCACGCATCATTATTGCCACGTTCAAAGAATACATCCACAAATTTTTAGAGGTCTACCTGGATGATTGGACTATCTTTGAATTAGTTAAGCACCATGTAGCAAGCTTACACTTGATGCTGGATACTTGCCGACGACACCATATTATGTTGAACCTTAAGAAGTGCACATTCCTCGTTCCCTTTGGAAACCTGTTGGAACATGTGATCTGCAAATAGGGGTTGATGGTGGACCTTTTGAAGATTGTAGTAATTCTAAATTTGGAAGCACCGCGAAGTGTCAAACAATTGTGCGCTACCTTGGGACACATAGGATACTACAGGAAGTTCATCAAGAGCTATGCCCAAATCACCGCGCCGATGGAGAAACTATTGAAAAAAGATGTCACATTCTGCTGGAATGATGATTGCATGAAGAGCTTGGATGTCCTAAAAGGGAAATTGGCCTCTGCTCCAATCCTAGTCTTCCCAAAATGGGATGTGGAGTTTCATGTCCATGTTGATGCATCGTGTATCGCACTGGGAGCAGTGCTCACACAAGAGGATGGCGAGGGCTTGGACCACCCTATCACGCTTGGGAGTTGTAGATTATCTAAAGCTGAGAAGAACCATTCCACCACCAAGTGCAAGGGGTTGGCGATGGTGTATGTGCTCCAAAAATACTAACACTATTTTCTCGAAGGAGATTTCAAGATGTATAACGACCATTCGTGCTGAAATACTTGGTCAATAAGCCTGTGTTGGGGGGGCGCATATGCAGGTGGCTCTTATTGTTCCAAGAATATGATTTTGAGGTCGTAGAAAAGCAAGTACGCCTAAATGCAGGACCAGATCATTTGTCGCGCATTAAGACAGGCGAGGAACCCACTAATTTGGAGGAGGGACTACATGATGCTTATCTTTTTGTTGTGTGCATCATGGATAGAAACTTCGAAGATATAATCCACTTTCTAACCACAGGGACCATGCCGAAGGAATACTCCATCCAACAGAAGAAGGAATTGGTGGTGCGCATGGCAGAATTTTTCGTCATTGCAGGGCACTTATATAAAATGGGCAATGATGAGATATTGCGAAGATACGCACCTGAATTTAAACAAAGTTAAATCCTTGCGAAAGCACATGGGGGCATTGTATGAGGACACTATGAAAGATGTGCAATGGCATAAAAGATTCTTCGCGCAGGGTTGTGGTGGCCAACCCTGCACCAAGATTTGAAAGCACACTGTAAGGCCTGCAATATCTGTCAAAGGACTTAAAAACCATCACGGAGGGATGAGATGCCATTAAATCCACAAATGGCACTGCAGCCGTTCAAGAAATGAGAAATTGACTTTGTGGGACCAATCAAACTACAGGGAAAGATGAGCGCGTGCTACATCATCACCGCAACGGAGTACCTAACACAATGGGCGGAAGCGCAGCCGATCAAAGACTACACGATCGCTACGATGGCGAAGTTTTTGTTTGATAATGTGTTGACCCGATTTGGTTGTCTGAAAATCTTAATGAGTGACTGCGGAACACATTTCCTAAATGAAACCATCAGTGCACTCATAGAAGAGTTCCAGGTGTATCATCAGAAGAGTACACGGTATCACCCACAAGCTAATGGGACAGTAGAGGCATTCAACAAAATATTGGATACTGCGCTGACCAAAGTGTACAATGCACAGCGAAATGATTGGGACCTACATGTACCTGCTATGCTATGGGCTTACAGGACAACATGCAAGAAACTGATGGGACAAACACCTTTCCAGTTGGTTTATGGCATAGAAGTTGTCATGTCGATGGAATATATCATACCTAGTCTGTGAACAACAGCGCTCATAGGGATGACGGACCACGAAGCTCTAGAGGAAAGGCTCGCACAATTGGAAGAGCTTGAGGAATAATGATTTTTGGTTGGGTTTCATCAGCAAGTACAAAAGAAACGTGAAAAAGCCTAGCACAACCCCCATATCAAGTTGCGCACCTTCAAGGTAAATGACTTAGTGCTGTTGTATGCTAGTAAGTTTGAAAAATTTTGGAGAAAATTCAGAATGCATTGGCTGGGACCATACATGGTTAAGGAGGTCACAGATGGAGGCACGGTCCAACTAGTCAAACTAAATGGGGAACCCTTCCCAGGAAAAGTAAATGGCAGCCGCTTGAAGCCCTACACGGGTGGGCCGTTTATTTAACTAGCCGGCCAAAGCACAGTGTTCACGCTCCGAGGAGCTGGACAAAGGCACAGGACTATAAAGATACGTAGCAAATGCCGATACAAATGTAAGGAAACAATTCAGCCAAAGAGGTCTCAGAAGAATAGATGCAGCAGGTTCAACAAGCAGCAGCTCAATGCGCTGCAGACATTAGTGTTGTTCGAGAGTAGCTGGAGGGACTCCGTGCCAAGATCGGTGCGTTGACAGAATGACTCAAGGGCGAGTCACGATGTTTGTGTTGGGGGCCTGTTGGGCATGGAATCCCCCCACGACATGTTTTAGGGCTCAAAGCCCAGGTTTTGAGATGATATTTTTGTAAAGCTCCGTGAATTGCGAGCGTGAAATGTATGTTAGAGTCATAGGGGTGTCCACCCTAGTTTTGAAAGTAATGTTAGCCTACCCATGGTCCATGAACCATGGGATTGTATAAATAGAGCGAAGCTCTAAGTGTAAAAGAGAGTGAGTTAGTTAGAGAGAAGTATCAGATAGAAGCACATAGCAAGTGTCTAAGTGTGTCTTGGGTCGTAGAGTAGGGGAAGGCTCTGCAGCTGAGTGCACAGAGGCCTAGTTGTCTGCAGCTAAGTGCACAGATGTTATAGACATTTTTGGGCACTGCAACCCCAAGCATAAAATGTCCATAAACCAAGGGCTCCTAAGTCCCTAAAAGTGTTGTTCTAACCCCTAAAGGAACAAGGTCAATAGATTACAGCTTCTCCCAGAAGTTCTCCATGAAAAACTGCTCAGAATTGGTCAAAACAGGATCATTTCACCTGCTCCATAGGCAAAGTGCATTGCATCTCACCTAAGTACACTGTGTGGGTGCGTTGCATTTCAAAAATCCCTTCTATAGGGTGCGATGGGCGAGAAGTGACAAATGGCAGTGTCATTCCGCGAGGTGGAGAGGCATGGAATCTTCCAGAAACTTCTCATGTGACACTTGTCTCTCTGAATTCGACGAAGGATGAGTAAGAGATCATCAATCTCCAAGTGGAAGCAAGAACTATCAGAGGGAGGACACTAATCAAATCACAGGCTGACTCATCTCCCTTACAGATGTCTATATATGGATCCCTCATCCCAGAGATCCAGAGGCTGGAATTTTGCATCTTGTAAGGAATTGTTGTTAGTTTCTTGAGGCAACATCATAGTGTTGGGTGATCTAAGCTTTGTATGAGGTGAAGAAGGGCTTACTTGCTGAGAGGATGATGCTGGGTCAGGACAACTAGTTGTAAATCTCTTGGCTCTTTCTTGATTATCAATAAAAGCTATTCAAGTTTTCCTCCATACTCTTGTGTCGTTTATGTTTTATGCATTTGTATGGTCAATTTACATCTGATCCTAGATTTTTTATGATAATAGATCCATGTTCTTGTATAGTGTTATGATACTTCGATTCTACAGGTACTCTGTGAAGCTGGGTGTACAAGGAAGCAAGTAGCAAAGGACTATCAGAAGAGAGAGGAATCGAACTAGGAGCCAAGCGCAAGACAGAGGGTTGTCTCCTTTATTCTTCTCTCATCTATCTTTCATAAAGGAAAATGAAAGTAGCTTTACTTTGTTTGTTTCTAAGGTAGCTACCACACCTTAGTGGGATAAGCAGTTCTGTATAGACACTTTTCCCTGTAACAAAATGGCGACTCCGCTGGGCAACGACTAGGTTGTTTGTTTATCTACCTTGTTGTTTACTTTATAAACTTACAGACGGAGCCTGAAGTCGAGCCAGGTAGCTTTCGAACTGCATTTGCTATGCAAATTCAAAGTAGATAAATGTCGCTTCAGTCAATCTCTGGTTTTTGTTTATGAATTAAACAACTGATTTACAAACTCTCTAATTGCCCTTGTGGTGGCTCTAGTAACCTCCTTAGATCTACCCCTGTTGTTGATTTACTGATTACCACTTGCTCAGCCAAAATCCCTGAAATGAACTGCAAACTATGACCGGAACCCAAACAAAATCTCGTCCCTGGCCCAGCGCAGTCTCTGTTCTATGAATCTGAACTTCAGCGCACTTCCCGAGTGTAGTAGGTGTGCTGCATTTCAAATTCACTATGTTACAGGTGCGCTGATCAGACTAGACATTGTTCCTGAATGTTGGTTTTTGTTCATTCTTTTCAGTTCTATTCATGAGTTTTGCTACCTATAATCAGTATACCTCTGTTTGAAACCCCTTTCCTTGCTGATATTCCACCTCCATTGTGCAAAGAACTGTAAATGTTTTTGTGTATTTGTTGAGTCATTTTCAGTTCTCCTTTGCAAAAAGTAACGTAATTGTACTGTCGTTTCTTGATTTGAAAGTGTCGCAAGTGTCGTTTTCAGTCATAGGAGAGAGTCTAGTTGCTCTTGATATTCGATTACCCTGTTACTATTGTATTTGATCTGAATTTGTAGTTTTTCTATTGTCAAAAGCAAGTATTCATTTCCAAATCACAAAGTGTTGTGATTGTCTTCATTTTTTATTTTGAAAAGAAACTTGTTAGTAATTGTCGCTTGAAAAGTAATTCAGATTTGCGCATTAGCTTTCTTTTTATCATTCACATATTAAGAAGGCTAAAAACAAATACATGCACGTGCATTTGCATTTAGACTGTTTGATTGGTTTGATTTAGGATAGTGCATATAGTGTGTGCTCTTTGCTCTTTGTCGAAAGAATTCTGTCTTTCTTTCCTTAGTAGCTAGGATTTTCATTGCACAAAGAAGATAAAAGACTGTTTATCATCTTAGATTGCATTTTAGGAATTGTACATCTACATCACGCGGTGAACCTGAAAGGAAAATTTCTTAAGCAAGATCAACTATAAAATAAATTTAATGAATCTAACAACGCTTTGGAACCTAACGCACAACATCTAGAAGTCTAGGCTAGAGACGTATTCCGGCGTCATAAAGCATGGTAACTATTGTTCTCACTGTTGGTTGGGTGATTCCTCCACTTTGAGACAATAAGTGCCAGTACGGACTTGTGCTCCCACGTACCATCGAGTATATTTTGGGAGACCACAATAGGCTTAATCCTTTATCCATAGGAAGCCGTGTCTACCGCCCTATCGATCGCAATGCACTGAACACAGCATTCGGGAAGATTGACTGTCGTACTGTAAAACGTATTCTGCAGTTTTGCGATTGGTTTGGTAATCCCTCTACCTAGATTTCCATAGCAATCCCTTTCGTTCCTTTTCAGACTCCTTAACAGAAAAGGTCCATCTGAGCACTTGTCACTTCAGGCTCATTAAAAATCGAAGGCAGCTAGAGTCATCTTTTGTTTTTTCTCGACTCTTAAAAATTGAAAAAACAAGTTGTGTCAAAGTGTCTAAAATTCATCTAATTCGAAAACATACTTCCCCTTGATTTTTAGTTGATCGAGTAATCCGCAATCGTGGAAGAAAGTCAATTGAAACCTCATCGTTCGCGGAGGCTTACGAGTCAACCGTCTTTGTCTCCGGAATCGAAACTATTACGGACAAAGCGAACTCATTTAACCGGTTCCAAATCTCCTGGTAAAGTTAGAACAAGTGTTCCAACAACATCAGAGACTCCGGTTACTCCAAACATTTCTGGTATCCCTGCCTTTACAGAAGAAGTTCAGCAGCCACCGAAGGATAGTAGTACTGATCCTAGTCTGAGGGTAAACACTTGTATCACTGAACCAGTTCCATCTACAACCGGTTCGGAGAGTGTTGTTCCCCAAACATCTGTCGCTGCAGATTCCATACCTTCTTCGGCACCAGAAATATTCTACGGACCTGACGGTCTACCTCTTCCACCTGGTCTGATTGCTATAGAAGAGATTGTGGAGGATCCTCCATCTAGTACTCCATCGCAATTTGGAGTCGGGATCACTCTGTATCCTTCTTCATCAGAAATTAGTCTACCGCCAGCAGAAGCTCCTGTAGAATCGCTAGGTAATCTTTTGGATAGACTAGAAATGTCTGAACAACCGTCAACATCTAGGACTGTGTCGTCTGACACAGCGACGGCAGAACTTCCTGCTATCACTCCAACAATGTTCACCGATATACCATCTGTCCCAACTAGCTCTCAATCGCTAGAAGGAGCCCACTCAGGGGCTATTTCGACGGTATGGTCCGTTCCTGTTTGTTCATCCGGAATAGTATCCGGAAACTCTTATGTTGAGTCTCAACAAATTGATCCATTTGGAGGTCAATTTGGGCAGTCCGGTCCTCAAGGACAAACCATTACTTTAAGTACCGGATTACCGCCATATGGGGGGCAGTATACCCTTTCATTGTCCCCTCCGGGAGGATAGCCATACGGGAGTTCACAATAAAATTCGGGTTATGCCGGAATTACATCAAGTGGTTGGGTACCAATACTACCTCAACAACCAAGAATTGTATATTCGATGCAATAATGTTTACCTATGTCAAATATACCAACTACGCCAGCTATTGTGACGGTGTCGCAAGTACAAGCACTGCCTGTTGTATGCCAACCTCAGGTTTCTCAGGTTGTAATGCAACAGCCTCTTGACCCTGCAACTCAACCATAATCGCTGACTGGTGGAATGACACAGATTCAAACGGATACAATTACCCCTCATCTTGGTCAAACAGTTAGTATCGGGCAACAGCACATGGCTTCACAACCATGTCTAGTGCAATACCAACAACCGCAGTTCCAACAAGTATACCAAGGTTCTGAGCAACAAATCTTTGCAAATAGTGAGCAGCCGTATAATCAACCATTCTACAATGGTCATGGCCAGCAACCTTACCAAAGTTACCAGCATCAAATGCACTATGTTGGTATGCAAAGACCAACTGCTCAGGCGATCCCATCTTATCCTAGGTATGCTTCACCTAACTTGAATCAACAGTTACCCTTCGTGGTGACTTTAGAGTTACCTGATTTAAATCAATTAACAAACGATCCAATCGCTTACGCCCCTTGGTGGCTATCGATTCCGCATAAACTTCCATCAGATATTCCTAAATTTAATGGAAATCCGGGTGAAGATCCATCGAATCATGTGATGACCTTTCATCTGTGGTGTTCATCAAACACCCTAAACGATGATTCGATTAGGCTTCACCTTTTTCAGAGGACGTTAACTGGTCTAGTAGCAAAATGGTATATCGAATTGCCCAGAGCTTCATTTGACAACTTCAGTACCCTAGCCACAACCTTTTTAACCCATTTTCAGTTACCAATAAGGTACGAAATGGGAACGGAACTTCTTACCAATTTCAAACAAACAACGGCCACTCACATATCTGATCATATACATGAGTGGCGACGTCGTCGTAGAATGGTAAAAACGTATGTTCCTGATCAGCTTTTAGCTTAATGGTTTATTAAGTCATTATTGCCTTCCATCACGGAAGATGTGGCAAAAGGGGGAGTCGTCACCGAAGAGCAAGTTATCACTCGTGCACAATATTTGGACTTGATTTACACTCAGTCTGGCACGCTCTACGATAAAATACCTGACACTCCTAGACCAGAATTCTCAGTCCCTCCTCCTCCTAAATCAAACAATGACTCTCATGCCGGAGATGGAATGATTGGCGCAACAGACACGAAATCGAAAAAGGCTACATCTAAAAAGGCCCGTAAGATTTCCAGTCAAAATGTAAAAGAAGAACTTCTTGCCTCGGAAGTAAATGTCTTCTCGACAGATAAAGGCAAAGAAACCAAACAACCGGGGGGCAAGAAGAAAAGCAAAGGGAAGAAGAAGAAACAGGAAGAATCATCACCTAAAAAATCTTCTGCAAACCCTCCTGGAAATAGGAAACCAAGAAATCCATGCTTTATATGCGATGAGGATCATTGGACAGCAGATTGTCCACACAGAGCTGAGCTTAAAAAATTCTTCAAGAATTCAAAAACCTCAGCAGTATTAACAGATCCGTTTCCAAATCCATGAACAAATCTGGTTGATAGTGGAAATGCTTCCCCGTCTCAAGTACTGATGTTGTCGGTTTCCAAACAGCAAAATGATGCTTTGATATCGACAAAGAACAAAGGTTACGGGAATCCACAGTTGTCGAACAACAAGGATAAAGATCAACCTAGTAGTTCGACAACAACTTCGACAGAAGTTGCGCCGCCCATCATTCCTGAGTTGACAATAAAACCGCCAAAGGGAGTAGTACACAAGTCGACGTTTAATCCTCATGCTAGAGCAGCACAACATTATAATATATTGGAAGATTTGGCCCAATCGCCATCCGCTATGTCGACGTTGGAGGTACTGCAAAATTTCCCATCCCAAAAGCAGGCTTTATTATCAGCCATTGGTGGGATAGACCCAAAGGATTCCAATCTTGTATCCTTTGATCATAAAGGATACGATCCTCAGTTACCAGCTCAACTAGCTTTCCTCGTTCAAGTGAAAGCCCTCAACAAAACTATTCATCGAACGATTATTGATGAGGGGGCATCTACATGTATTATGTTGATGAGTTGCTGGAAAACTTTAGGATCTCCAACCTTGTCATGATCTTCGACGACATTAAAAGCATTTGACAGATGAACATATACCCCATATGGTATCCTAAGTAACTTGAAGGTGGAACTAGGAGGGAAAACAGTAGAAATAGATGTTGAAGTAATCGACGGAAACCTCGATTACAACATCCTACTAGGAAGACCATGGATATATGCTATGGCTGTTGTTGTGTCGACCTATTTTAGGAAGATTGCATTTCCCTTTCAAGGAGGAATTACAATCATCGATCAACAAAACTTCCTCCCCAATGGTTCTCAAGTTACGGGAAGCATTCCAATGATCCATGGAAGCCCCCATTTGCTTCAAAATATCGGAGTGGGCCTACTAAAAGACCCTATATTAATGGGAGCTTTTGCCCTTCCACCTCCAATCAATTTGGTGGAAGTAGCGTCGGTAGGAACCTGCAATATGATATCTTCAATTAAAACGATCTCAGAAAATGATATCAACATGGATCATGCGCAGGTATTGCCTCCAAGCCCAACAGAAATATTGTAGCAATCAATGTTCCTAGCATGGGAGGCAAACCCAAATCAACGCTCATCAATCGTTTGGATAGATAGGTCTAAGGAATATGGCACCCCTTCAAATCCTTGGTCGCGAGTGCATGTCACCAACGAAGGAATTTTTCAATCAATGGTAATTGAAGGGGAACCATGGGAAGATTACCACCATCGTTCCCTTCTTCTGGATTGCGAAGAAAATACTCCTGATGACCTTTATCATCCTTCAGTTTTTGATTTTCTGTCAAATACTATAAACACAGTGGATTCCGAGCAAAACTTGTCCAACATTGAACAGATTATCGCCATAAATATCTCGACCAAAACAGATGTTGTAGAGAATATTTATGTTGGCAAATGTTGTTCTCCTTCAGAACTGGAAATATATAACGCTCTTTTTCGCGAATTTAGAGATGTCTTTGCTTGGTCATATAATGAAATGCCAGGCATTGACTCGAGTATCGTTGAACACGAAATCAAGATGCATCTAGATGTCAAACCAGTACGACAACAACTACGGCAGGTGCACCCCAAGAAAGTCGCTGCCTTTAAGGCAGAAGTTGAAAAACTTCTCCATGCTGGTTTCATTTACCCGGTTCCTCTAACCGATTGGGTATCAAATATTGTTCCTGTTATGAAAAAACAAGGAACGATTAGAGTGTGCGTCGATTATAGGGATGTAAATCAAGCTTGTCCAAAAGACAACTACCCTACACCCTTCATTGACCAGATAATTGATGAATGCGCCGGATGTGAAATCTTTTCATTTATGGATGGATTCTCCGGGTATAATCAAATAAATATCCACCCACAGGACCAGTCAAAGACTGCATTTATTTGTCCGTGGGGCACATTCACATATAGAAAATTACCCTTTGGTTTAAATAACGCAGGGGCAACATTTCAAAGGGCAATGAATTATGCCTTCCATGACATCAAAAACATCGTTCAACCGTACCTCGACGACCTTTCGGCTCATTCGCGAAAACGGACTGATCATCTGCAGCATTTAAGAGCGATATTTCTACGTTGCCAACACTACAAGATACGACTCAATCCACACAAATGTGTATTTTGTGTCATTTCTGGTCGTTTACTTGGCTTTGTAGTCTCGAAAGACGGGATTCGTCTCGACCCATGTAAGGTTCATGCAATCATAAATTTGCCTCCACCTTCCAATTTACTTCAGATTCAGAAACTCCAAGGGAAAGCAAACTTTTTGAGGAGGTTCATTCCAAATTACGCCGAACTTGCTAAAGGTTATACACGACTTTTGAAAAAGGAAGTACCCTTCGTCTGGGATCAGGTGGCGCAAGCTTCCTTTGATGCTTTGCAAGACTCCCTAATGAAAGCATCATTAATGTACGCTCCTGATTATCAAAAAGACTTTAACCTGTATCTGGCTACAGCGGATACAACCATCGCAATGGTTTTAGTTCAAGAAGACAACGGAATTGAACATCCTATATATTATTTAAGTAAGAACTTAAATGATACAGAAAGAAAATATTCTTATGTTGAAAAGCTAGTGCTCGCAGCTGTTCAACCGATACAGAGATTTCGACACTATGTCCTCTTTCGAAAAACTACCATTCTGTCATATTGCAACCCCATGACTTATATATTGTCGCGACAGTTTCTGGGGGAAAATATTCAAAATGGATAGAATTTCTACAAGAATTTGATTTGGAATTTGTAAAATCCAAGTCAAAGAAAGCTCTGGTTTTCGCAGAATTATTATGCGATCTCCCATCGTCGTCCAACGATGAAACATCCGAAGAAACCATCGTAGACGAAAATTTGTTTCTGATATCTTCAAGCAATTTGTGGTATGAGGATATAATCATTTATCTCCAAACCCAAAAATATAGGCCCAATACCTCTCGCTCCGAACAAAAACGTATTCGATACCAATCAAAAGACTACATGATCGTCGGTGATACACTTTACCGTCGTGGTGTCAATACAGTTCTACGGAGGTGCCTCACTCATGAGGAGGCCGAAAAAGTCCTGAATGATTTCCATTCAGGTGTGTGTGGGGGGCATCAATCTGGTTACGATACAACACAAAAAAATTACGAGCAGGATACTTCTGGCCAACAATCTTCAAAGATTGCATAACTGCAGTCAGAAGTTGCCATGCCTGTCAAACTTTTTATAGCAAAACCAGAAGACCACCTGCACCTCTGCAGCCAATAGTTGTTGTTGGGCCATTCGCCAAATGGGACATCGATTTCATGAAATGTAACCCCACCTCGACCGGGGGGCATGGGTATATCATAGTCACAGTTGAGTATTTTACCAAATGGGCCGAGGCGATGCCTACATTAGATAATACTGGTGAAACAGCTGCCCTCTTCTTTTTCAATCATGTAGTCGCCAGATTCAGCGTCCCACAAGCTATAGTCACAGATCATGGATCGCATTTTCGCAATCACATGATGGTCGAATTAGCTACCAAATTAGGGTTGTCTCACGATGGCTCCACTCCATATTACCCGCAAGCCAACGGACAAGTTGAAGCAATCAACAAGGTCCTGAAGCGCATGCTGCAAAGGATGATTGGAGTTCACAAAAGAGGTTGGCACCTAATCCTGTACAAAGCCTTGTGGGCTTATCGAACATCGGTAAGGAATGCAACTGGGTATACACCTTTCCAACTGGTGTATGGCCTAGAAGTAGTCTTACCAATCCAGTGTGAAATCTCATCCCTCAAACTCGCAATTGACCTTCTCCCCGGAACTTCAGAAGAGGAGGCTCGTTTCTTGGAACTAATCCAATTGGATGAAACTCATCGTGATGCCACTTTGGCTAACGAAGCCCATAAGAAACGAGTCAAGGCGCAGTTCGACAAGAATATCAAACCCCGTGTATTCTCAGAAGGTGACTTGGTCTTGCTTTATGACCAAGAATCTGATAAATTGGGGGCAGGTAAATTCAAGTCTTTATGGATGGGCCCCTATATTGTTAAGTGAGTGTTAGCAAAAGGAGCCTACGAGTTAATGGATTATGACGGGATTCCACTGGCACAACCTCGTAACAGGTTGTACCTTAAGCGTTACGATGTGTGATTCAGTATAGTAACCTATATGCTTTTGTTATGTTTTTGTTTTCACTAAAGTATTTGTTTTGGTCAAGTAATCCACTTTTTACATTTATTGCAGATGTCAAACCTATTGGAGTCATGCGTTGGATATACTGACGGAGCGAGTCGTAGTTCGTGGAACCTATCTTCCGCGGCCTGGGCCATTTTTGATCCAAGCGGCGAGTTAGTAAGTTTCAGAGGGGTATGTATTGGTCGATCAACGAATAACATCGCTGAATATAGCGCGTTGATAAAACTTCTCTCTGATGCCATCACACATGGTATATGCCGACTGATTGTCAGGCTAGACTCACAACTCGTCATACTACAACTCACTGGTATCTACTCTGTCCGAAATCCAGCTATTTATCGCATGTTCCTAAGGGTTAAGATTTTGGAAAGGCAATTTGATTTTATTCAATATCAGCATATTTCCAGAAGCTTAAACACATTAACTGACTCATTGGAAAATTAATTGTTAGATAGGCATTTGCAACATTTATAAAAAGAAGCATCCCATCAATATTTTTGTTTGGATCATGTAACTTAACCAAAATAAAACTCCGAAAATCAAATATATATATATATATATATAACTGTTTATGGTTTACACATAATGTTTTGTAACCAAGACAAAATTGGTCAAATGACCCAAAACTCAAAACGCTAGGGGGCACCCTAGTCTAATGATGCTCATGATATCAAGTCACACCCTGTGCGATCATGCGTAAGAGCCGAGTCCATCGTCTCGGCACACCAGTAGTATGCCGCTGCAACCTCAAAGGTAGCTCGTCAGTCCTCACATCTGGAATATCAAGAGTGAGGCCCTCGACCTAATCCTGTAATGTTGTGAGATTCTCGGCCACATCGAGGTCGCGAAGGATAGCCCTTCCAACAGCCTCTCCTACTGGGGTGGCAGCTGGCACTCTCAGGCGTACTACTGGCCGGACAGGACCAACATCTACATGAACACATGAGTTTTGATTAGTCTTGATAGAATAAAGCACAAGGACATTATAAAAGAAAAATGATAAACAGGAATATGGTCAAAGAATTTACCAATGGCACCCCACTGTTCGCCAGCCGGTAGTACCAAATCTGGGTCACCCCGGAAGTCCATACCAGCATATGGATACTCGAAATAAACCATCTCCTGACGATCAAACACCTGAAGAAGGTATTAGAAAAGGAAATCTGAGACTGACCAGCATGCCTAGACATATGGTCGACCCATCTCTGCATACGTGGTTCAGTCGGTGGAGGTAAATCGAGTGCAATATACTGCAGCTGCATCAGTGGTATCTTTTCCAAGGTGAAGGTGGTCAAGGTAGAACCATATCCAAATTTCTTCAACCTCCCGCTCTTCACCTTGGACAACTGTTCTTTCATCACAAGGAGTACTGCATCGCACCAGTTGAACACCTTCAGTTGGAGACATTCCAAGGCATACTGCATATAAGATCGGTTGGCCACATGAAGAGCCGCACCACCAGCCATCCTACGAAAAGTAAACAGAATAGTCCTCAGGGACCTGTCAGTGACATCACGGATGGTGATCTTGCCATCTTTACTCGATTGAGATCCCTCTCTGCAATACCTGCGAACATAATCTCTCACAGATTCACCTCCTCGAGCCGAACCTGATAAAGAGATGGGGGCACCCCGCCTCGATAAGCCGGTCAAGAAATAGATGTCCACTACAGTCAAGGGGATGGATTTGCCCCTAATCTGGAACACCTGGCTGGTAGGATCCCAAGCATCGAGCAAATACTACAGCAAGTTGATTTGTTGTCTCATGCTAGAAATGCGGAAAAACTTCAACAAGCCACAGTTCCTTAGTGTGTTTACTGTAACCGGATCATGTAAAGCAAGCATATCCTCTTCTTCATGCTCATTTTCTCGCCATGTAATAGTAATCTTGCTCCAAAAATCTCTGAAAACAAACAAGAGAAGAGTTAGATCCTGATTTGGTGAGAAACAGGAAAAATTTCCATCAAAAACTGTACATAAATTTCCTTCCTTGCGCCCATCGCACCTACAGTAGTGTTTTGGGTGCGTTGCATGTCAGTTGGCTAGTAGATAGGCTAACATCCAACGCACCTTTCGATACACAAGGGGTGCGCTGAAGCCAGGGTGAGTTTTTCAAACCCCAGAGGCTCAGAAAAACCAGGAATCAAGCTTAGAATGCAAAATGGAAAGCATGAAATGAAAGAGCTCAGGTTTAGCTCCTACCTAGTCCAAACGGCGCCGAGAATCGTCCACAGAATCTCCCGGAATCAGCTGATGAAAATCAAGGGGGAAAAGCACCTCCAAAGCTCCAACAAGCCAAAGTTCAAATGAAATGGTAAAATGAGAGGTAAAAGCACTTTTAAATTACTTTTTACGTAATTCGAGTAAAATATTAGTGTTCTAACTCATTTTTCAAACATATATTGTTCATTTCTAACTAGTTTGATGAAGCAATTGAAAATGCAGTACAATCTTTGAAAGAACAAAGCTATTTATGGTAAAGTCAAGAAATGACCGTTGTATCGAGCAGTTTTAGCACATAGTTCAAGCTCGTTAAAAAATAAACATAAGTCATGAGCAAATGTTTCTCCCTGCGTTTAAGCTCATTAAAAAATGAACTATTTCCCGGTAAATAACCATCGTGAATGTAGTACTTCAACCTTTAAAGCCTTGGTCGTGTTCTCATCATCACCTCCACTCTGTATTGGCCGATCATTCACCTCCATTTGATTGTTTACCCCTTTTGAGGAACAGCTGCGAAGAGTGATCCCGCTAGCCATCCTTGTAACACTGCCGTGATTGGAAAATTCCAAACCTTACCTGGAATCAGCTGCTACCCAATTTTATCACTCGTTCCTCAAAAGACGAGTCTCCTTTAAGCTCTTTTCAACTGACTCATAAAATATGAAAAGATTGTCGAGCCATTGGCCTCTCCAGCTCGTTAAAGGGATAGGAAGTGCTATCCCTCCTTTAGATTTTAATCTTTTTGGACCTGAGGGATTATTACACAAAAAGATCGAGCGCTTGTTTTGTTCGGCTCGTTAAAAGTATCGAAAATTCATCCCTTCTGTATTGTTTTATACTTTTTCGGACTTAAGGGATTAGATGACGAAAAAGGAATTTTGGAGTTTCCTTTACGTCCCTTTTCAGACTCTCTAAAATTGAAAAGGACCGAGTTATCTTTGTCGTTAAACTCGTTAAAATCTAATAGCAACAAACTTGTCCATAACAGACAAGAACGAGTTTCACTATCGCTAGGCTCATTAAAACATAGCGATGGGTTTGCCCGAAGGGAAAATTATAGAACAAGAATATGTTATCCTCCTCAAGCTTGAAAAAAATAAAGAGGTGCTGGTCAGCAATGACTGGGGAAAAACTGGGAAGAAAACTTGAAGAAACTTTGTTGGTAGCAAGTCGCTCTTGAACATGACACTTTCACTTCGCATCCAAGTCGGGTTGGGTTGTTTCATTCACCGATCACATCACCATGGTCCCATCATACCATCCACAGTTGGGGTTAATGCTACCATTCCATCATGTCAGTGTCGTCGATATGTTCAAGAGAAGTCATTCAGAGAATTCACCTGTGTCTCACCCGCTGCAATACATTTACGCTCCATTCTTTCATGACCACCACCCTGAACCTTATATCACCAGATCATTTTCACCTCCGTTAAAATCATTTGCTCCATTCCGTGTCATTGATGTGGGATTCATTGAGGCCCTCCTATGACAGATCACTTCTTGTCGACATCAGCTCATTATCCAAGAAGTTGATCTAGGGACACCCCTTTCAGTACTTTGAAGCTTGCATGCCTCAATGGCAAGTTTCTCACTTCCGGTGACAGGTTTACATCAATGGCCTTCGACCGAAAGATTTTGCGTGGTGTTCGACGCCAAGTCCTTTATTCACACCACGTGAATTGTACTGTAGTACCTTGAGGGTCATTATCATTATCGGTGATTCCTCTCGCACCTATTAACAGCTTACATCATTTGGCTAGTAATTAGGCGATGTCTTTCCATGTTCGACTCCAGAACATCTCACATGGATAGACGTGTACTTCGAGTGAAGATCGAACGAGATTGAAGACCCCGGATCTAGTTTCATCCATCTGGGCTGCAATATATATTCAGGCAAATAAAGACATCAAATGTACATCTTTGCTGCACAGATAATCATCCAATCAAAGGGATGATGGCTCTACCAGAATCATCAGTCTACACTCAGACGATTGTCTGTCCTATGTACATGAAAATGAATTTATAAAGCTGAGCATGGGAATGCCCGCCTCAGCTAGATCATGAAAAAATTATGAAGATAATGTATTGTATTGTATCTTATTACAGGTCTCCTCCCAGCTTGAAAGAACTTCGGATCCTCATGATAAAGCATTTCACCCGACATCAAAAAGATTAACGACCTCATGCTTTAGGGGGCAACTGTTATAGACATTTTTGGGCACTGCAACCCCAAGCATAAAATTTCCATAAACCAAGGGCTCCTAAGTCCCTAAAAGTGTTGTTCTAACCCTTAAAGGAACAAGGTCAACTGATTACGGCGTCTCCCAAAAGTTCTCCATGAAAAACTGCTCAGAACTGGTCAAAACAGGATCATTTCACCTGCTCCATAGGCAAAGTGCATTACATCTCACCTAAGTACACTCTGTGGGTGTGTTGAATTTCAAAAAGCCCTTCTATAGGGTGCGATGGGCGAGAAGTGACAAATGGCAGTGTCAATTCGCGAGGTGGAGAGGCATGGAATCTTCCAGAAACTTCTCCTGTGACACTTGCCTCTCTAAATTCGACCAAGATGAGTAAGCGATCATCAATCTCCAAGTGGAAGCAAGAACTATCAGAGGGTGGACACTAATCAAATCACAGGCTGATTCTTCTCCCTTACAGATATCTATATATGGATCTCTCATCCCAGAGATCCAGAGGCTGGAATTTTGCATCTTGTAAGGAATTGTTGTTAGTTTCTTGAGGCAACATCATAGTGTTGGGTGATCTAAGCTTTGTATGAGGTGAAGAAGGGCTTACTTGCTGAGAGGATGATGTTGGGTCAGAACAACTGGTTGTAACTCTCTTGGCTCTTTCTTGATTATCAATAAAAGCTATTCAAGTTTTCCTCCATACTCTTGTGTCGTTTATGTTTTATGAATTTGTATGGTCAATTTACCTCTGATCCTAGATTGTTTATGATAATAGATCCATGTTCTTGTATAGTATTATGCTACTTCGACTCTACAGGTACTCTGTGAAGCTAGGTGTACAAGGAAGCAAGTAGCAAAGGACTATCAGAAGAGAGAGGAATCGAACTAGGAGCCAAGCACAAGACAGAGGTTGGTCTCCTTTTTTCTTCTCTCATCTATCTTTCATAAAGGAAAACGAAAGTATCTTTACTTTGTTTGTTTCTAAGGTAGCTACCACACCTTAGTGGGATAAGCAGTTCTGTATAGACACTTTTCCCTGTAACAACGGACCCCTGCAGCTGAGTGTGCAGGGTGGAATAGAGTCTGTAGCCGAAGGAAGTGAATAATAAAGAGAAGTTTTATCTGAATTCTGTGTATCTGTTCTTGGGTTGTTACATGTTTGATATCAATTGCTAATGCACTGTTTATTTATTGTGCGCACTTGTATGAATGATTTATGTTGCTAAGTATACTTTACACATGCAAGTAAGCTGAGATAATCAACTAATATCGGGTTACTAGTAAGGACTTGGGTAATAACATTGTTCGGCCCCCAAGTAGGGTTGTGCGAAGGAAAAATCTCAGGCTGTGAGGTACGGGTAAGTGCGCGTAGCGACGTGCACTCAAGTTCGAACCGCGGACCACTTGAAACTCATCAAACATCTCCAAGGTGTGGAAACTTGGTTCTAGCACCCTCCCATACTACTTCGGGTGAGACCTCAATCCGCACTCTGTGGACTGTTGCCGAATGGGCTAGTAGTACCGAGATTTGTTTGGCTAAATCACCTCTGAACCTAGGTCAGGCCCCAACAAGCCAACAATTGCAACCCAATCACCATCCCCCTCATCCGATGGTCCACAGCCATATCGGCTACACCCGACAGCCGACCTTTACCCACCCAATAAGATGGTTTTCCCTGACCCCCCAACTGCTACATGTCAATCGATGGAGTAGATCGGGTGACCCCTTCAAAATACCGCCCGACCCTCATAAGTGATCCGATGGCTTGGGAAACCACCTCCCCGCTCAACCCGATAAACAGCCCATTATTCATTCATAAATTACCCACCAAAAAATGATCATTGCTCCATAAAAAGGCCAAGAAGCCCTTTTTTGTCTTTTTCGCTCATTTTCTTTGTGAACCTCTGCGAACTAGTGTGATTCCTACAAATGCTAAATTCACCAATTGAACTCCAAATTCACTCCTGAAGAAGCTACAAAGACTCCAGTCAACCTCTCAGTTTGTACCAAAGACATTCGAAATTCTGCAGCCACTATGAACTCCAAATTTGAAGATAATTCACCCAATTCTAGGTATTTCACCATGAATTACCACTCACCCTTTCAAATTTGAAAACGTTCAGCCTGTAAAGTGTTTTAATTAAGTAAAATTAATTAAAAATTACTTCAATTTGAAAGTTTGTTGCCCAAACTCTTCTCAAAACTGACAGTTTCCGCCAAAACCTCTGATACAACCTTACACTACCAAATTCAAATCCACAAGAACTGAATTATGGCTACCCCTGTCGCCATGGATGTCTAACCTATCACAACTCCCCATTTAGCCCTAGACCACCTTCCCCTGGCAGACAGGGATTTTAAAATTAGAGATACTAGTGTATATGAGATCCTGCTCAAACTTCATTGTTTGAGTAGAGATAGATATCTAAACCATTCTGATGACATTGGTCTTTAGGGATCCAATTTTCCCAAATACCAATTTCCCCAAGTACATGTTTTCCCATAATAACGTCCATATGTGCCATGCCTGTTACATTCCCAGCCAGAGAGCTATAATGTCCCCTGACCAGAAAGTCCTGTTTAACATCACAGCTGAATCAATCAATGAGATGTTACAAGTCCAAACCTAACCCCACTCTCAATTGGACATTTTTTATACCAATACACCAAGTTGAGTCCATCAATACTAACCCAATTGTTTCAAAGTTTCATTGTTGAAGACAAGCACATACCTAAAGATGCCCCTCCAAATGTTTTTGCCATTTTCTCTGATAGGGGCAAGCACATTGTGACTATGACATCATGTATTTTGCGCTGCACCACTGATGAATTTGTTGATGAGCTTCTCCCAGCCTTCATGTCCATTTTCACCCCAGGAAAGCCTCCTTCTACTATATACAATTATGCCCAGTTCATAACTGAGAGGATGCATGAACAGTTTACCAGAATGCACAATGAAAGAGTATTCAAATACTCATTTGTACTATACCATATGTTTTTGTATTATTAGTCAGACATATTTCCCTTCACCCTCCAGAAGCTTGATACCAGAGGCTAGCCCAAGTCTGTCATATTTTGGACTCAGTTATTCCACAAGTATTATTCATCACCCTACACTTATATAGACTTCATTGATTCGTTTGTCCATCCAGTCATGACCGTGCTGATAGGAAGTCCTCCACCTAGAATAAGCCAAGACATCAAAATTCTCCTCCAGTTGTCCAAGCAAAGTAAAGTGGGAGATTGGTACCTTTACCATAACCACATAGAAATAAGAATCTATGGGTGCCAGCTTACCCCATACAAACTCCCCAAATACCTCCCCGTGGGGTTATTTTCTCTAGAGTATTATAGGAAAATAATGAATTCTGATGAAGTAAATTATGTCTCAGCCAAGAAAAGAACATAGTTCAGATTCAAAAACCAGTTAGGCCCTTTCATTTGCAACTCCAAAGAAGCAAGTCAGGAGGCATATCTGATTCTGCAACAGATGAAATTTCCAAATAGTTTTATGTGGAGATATGACCCTCAAGGATTTATGACCAGACTTAGACAAAAGGTCAAATTGGGGTCTTACATTCATCACCCCATACCAGAGACAGAAAAATATGCAAATCAATCTGAGTGGTTGAAAAACACTCTTGTAGGAAGGGATAGTACAAAGGTAGATGTTGAAAATACCTTAATTGATCTAGAGAGACAGCTTGATGAGAACTCATTCCTGCGAGTACCATAACAAGAATCAACCATGAGTACCCCTACAGTTTTGCAGACTCCTCAGAATGAAGAAAGGAATCCCAAGAGTAACCGGGAGGGAGCCTCCACTTTAGGCATGGACACCTCCAATGTGCAGTATGAGGGTAGCCAAATCAAAAGGCCAAGGTTCAATCCTGTTTCAGAATAGGAAGACACAGAAGGCTCAGCAAATGTAACTAATACTGAGTTTGACATGAGCAAGCGCACAACTCCATCTGGAGAAACTCAAGAGCCATCCACATCACAAACTCAAATGTTGGAAAGGAAACTCAGTGTAGAAGTCTCCTCATTTAGTAGGTCTGCTGACAAAAACATTAAAGACAGGTATAAAGAAATTAAAATGAAAAATGAGAAACTGAAGGCACAGTCTTATGCTTAGTATCTCAAGCTTACACCTACAAACCAAACTAGATTGATGTCAACTTTTAACATCGAGGAGGGAAAGATGCAAATTTCCTTTGTAAAACCAATTGTACAACAGCCAAGGACATTAGCAGAATACAAGAAAATTGATTTTGAGGTATTGGCAAGGGATATTCATCCCATTGACCAAATTTAATTTCACAAACAGGGTAGAGAAATTATTTACTCCACCCTTACAGTTAAAGCCATAGCTTCCCATCAATTGCAAAATTCATTGACCAATATCTCAGCTCAATATCAGTTGGAGAAGGCCTCCTCACAGGCCAAGGATACTGGAATTAAGTCTTTGGAATACTTAGTGATTGAATTGGGACATGATCCCAAAGACATCAAATCCACCGAGCAACTAATTAAGAAAAAGAATGATGACATTGTAGCACTTAAAAATCAATTGAAGATACCTCAGCTGCAGCATCCCCAGACACAGGAAGTTTTGGAAAACCAAACTAGGCATGAAGAGTTAATGGACTTAGTCCTCAAACTCAATGATCAGTTAAGGGAAACAGAGAAGGAATTGGACACTTTAATTCAATTGAAGCAAAGTGATATTACCACTACATCTGTAAATGTCATCCTAATGGTATTGACAGTTGTCCCTTCTACATTGGCTCCCACAGCTCCTATGGCCACAGTAGAACAGGTTTCAACACAGTCTACATCAGCAGTAGGTACATCAGGAGAAGTGGCAGAAAAGTTAGTTAGAGCAATGGAGGAAATGTCCATATAGGAAACATAAATGAATAAGCTGAAAGAAAAGGTGACAATCTTGGAAACTGATTGCAAGCTTGCCAAAATCATGCACAAGGAAGAAGTGCAAAAGGATGCCAGAATGACTGAAAGGATAAAAGCCATGGAAAAGGAACTAACACTGAAATAACCTCTTGGACAAGCTAAGGAACTATTCTGGGCCAATATCATTGACTCTGTTAATGATATTTGGCCATCTATTCAGGTAATTTTTTAGCAGATAGATCTAATAAAGATGGCTATAGAAGCCATCCAAAAGGTAAAAGAGGAATTGGGAGAGATGCCCAAAGATGCCACTAGAATCATCCAATTCCTTAATAGTAAAAATATATATGAGCTTCAGAAATTGGAAATTGAGGATAGAACTAAAACAATTTTGGAAGTGAGGAAGGTCCTTTCCAAGAGAAACTTGATGTTAAACTTGGAGGACAAATGTCAGAATATGCAGGTAGCCATTGATAGATTTATGGCTAAGTTTCAAATTTTGAGAGAGAAAGGGTTACCCAGTCCCTTAGTCATAAATGACAAGCTCATGACACAACAGGATTACAACAGCAAACTCAGAGAGCTAGCAAAAGACCAAGTGAACACATCTTCAATGAAGGCATTTCCAATAGGTATAGTACCTTACCAGATGTTTGAAAACTTGTTTTACCTCCAGCATGAGGTAAAACACTTATTTATCAATAAGCCTACTTTTTCCAAGTATACTGAGGCAGATGAAATATACAAAAGGATGCTGAAAATCGAATTACCTAATGATGAAATGTGGGAAAAATTGACTAATTTACTGTGAGAAATATGCAATAAAAAGGTTAGTGTACTGTAAAAGCAAAACAACCAAGTGAAAAGATGAAGACAGGTCAACAAGGTCAAAGAGTATCAGTGTCAAAGAGTATCAGATGAAAGCCAAAAGTAAATGAAGATTCCAGTGTGAAAGATCAAACAGCAAAGCAGCACAAAGGGCTAAAATCAAACCATAAAGGCTAGCAGTACCAAAATAAATGGGATAGCATGAAAGTAGTTCAATAGTTGTCTCTATCTTCTTGCAAGAAGATATTTTTATTTCCTAGATTAAATCACAAATTAGTTTGAGATATTTTGTAATAATTTTTGTATAAATACTTCACAATTCAAAGTATGTAGTGTGGATTCTTAAACATTTCTATAGAATTTTGATCAAAAATACTGTAAAGCTATTGTATCATTGACTGAGCCAACAAGCTAGATTGTTGAATAAAGACAAGATATTTCACAGGATTCATGTGTTGAGCGAAGTGTGGACAAGTAATTCCTTATGTTAACATTATCTTTCTTAAACTTTTTCCACAATCTTTAATGTATTTCTGAATAGGAATGCTATAACTGGAACAATATCTCAAAATTTGTTTAATTACACTCTGTTTTGACAGTTATGCATATAAATGTTTTCCACTGATATCTAAGTTAAGGAATTCTTATTTTCTCCTTAATTTAGGTTGTTTCTTGCTAATCCAGATCAAAGGATTCTTAATTTCCCTTTGCTTTTCGATTACCCTCTATTCCTCATTTATATATCGGTTTGAGAACCCTTAATTTCTTTCTCACCCTGATTAAAACCATTTCACCCTCCTATTCCAAAGACCTACACTTTACTCTACTAGCTTTCCCTTTGAACATTCCCTTTAGTGATTTGATCCGGTTCTATTGCCCTTCTATTGACTCCATAGCCCAATGGTCTAAAGACATCATTCTATCCATCTGTTTTAAGTATCCCACCACCCAATCTTGAATACAAATCAAAAACCCATAGAACATTCATAACTAGCCTGAAATCCAAGCAAACAAAGCTAAATCATATAGAGAGAGCCCTCTCTGAGCCTAGGTTGGCTAGAGCCTATGCTCCAAAGTTTGTTTGTGGTTACCTTGGTCATTTTCTTTCTTCTAATAACTTTTAGAGGAATTTCTGAGTGACAACAATGTGGAGCAAAAATCTTGTTAACATTACATAGAAATTTTAGATCTTGGTTCACCATATTTGTTGAGATATGGTCCAAAGAAGTTAGGGTCTTTTGCATGCTCCAAAATTCAATCTCAAATAGGTGACCTAGGTAAAAACGTCATAAATTTCTCTATGAGCATTCGATTTGAATTTCGTAAAAAGTGAATAAAATAAAACAACTGTAGTTTTTCTTGTTTAATTTTTTAGGACCGAAGCTTGAAACAGTGACACATGGAATTTCGTACAAGTTCTCTATATTGAAACAGTTCATAACCAAGTCATTGTGGGAGATTAGGCATAACTTTATCTTGAAGAATCCAATATCGGTATGACTTGAGGCATTGGAAAGAAGACTCAGAGAGATACCAAAAGACAAAATTTAAAACCTAGAAGATCCAAAATTACAGAGTTAACCATTTCAAGATCGAGCTCCTAAAAGCAAGAAAAAGGTGTGTATTTTTTAAACATTGCATAACTTTTGTTTGAAAAATCAATTGAAGTGATTCCAAGGGCATATTGAAGCATAGATATTAGTATTTGGTTCTAAAATGTCTCCCAAACAAAATAATACTAAAGCCAGTAATCCCTCAGAAAGCTCTATTATGACGCATGAAGAGGAAGAATTGCAACTTGATATATCAAAATTACGATACCAAGTGCATCAAATTTTTCTCTCAGAAAGAAAAAACCAATATGAAATAAAAGGGGACATGGATGGCTTAAAAGTAGAAGTAAAAGGTTTAAAGGGCGGTTTAAAAGTAGATGTGGAAGAAATGATGAATTTCAAGATGGAAGGGTTGAAAAAATTGTTGCAAGAAAGGCTTCCTAGTGGTGACAAGAAAGTCCATGAAAATAATGATGAGGACAAAAGGAATATGAATTATGATTTTAGAGGCTCCAATGTTGATTTTAATATGCACCACATTCCAAAGATTGATATGAGAAAGTTTTATGGCAAGGATCCAGTAACATGGATACTATAGATGGAGCAATATTTTGATCTCCATGATGTTCAACACACACAAAAGGCATACATTACATATTTATATTTAAAGCACAATCAATTTGAATGGTATCGATGGCTTTATCCTTGTGAACCACTTGGCACTTGGTCAATTTTTACATAGTAACTTATAGCACATTATGAGGATACAAAGAGCAACACATTCTTTAGCCAATTAATAAAACACAAACAAAAGGGTTAAATGATGAAGCACATTGAGGGCCTCCAAAAATTGAATATCATGGTAGCTTATAGTCTAGAGGAGCATAAGATTTATGTCTTCATAAGGAAGTTAAAGGATAACATCCAACATGAGGTTTGCCTTTGGGAACCTAATTCATTGGAGAAGGCATTCAAGGTGGCAAGAAAATTTGAAAGAAAAATTATGGCAACAAGGAAGTCTACCTCTCACAACTATAAATATTGAAGTGTTGTATCTCCTAGACTTCCACAACCTACAAGGTTGACACCTCAAATTTTGAAAATGGAACAAGAAAACCCTAATTTAATTTTGTCCTTGAATTAAATGAGGAATAAAATTGCAATTCCACTTCACATGACAACTTGTATTAGTTAACTAAGTTAATTTAACTTAGTTGGCTCAGTTAATTCGATTTGAGGGTATAACTTGAGTCATGTAGAGTGTATCCTACATTATAGGATCCCTGATTAAGTTTATTTTGATTTGTAATTAATTAATTCAGTTTAACTGAATTAAAGCTAGTTCAACTAATTCCAACTGATGAGTAACTAGAAAGAAGTCAGACAGTGGAGTGTTTATTCATGTGTTCAACCAGTTAACTGATGATTCACTCATAATTAACTCATGCATGTCATTTGTGAGAGTTACCCAGTTGATATTGGAGTTCAGGGACAGTGTACTATTAGTTTTAATTATCTAAATTGTACAAGTGTTGCATGCAGTCAAAGTAAGAGCTATGATGGATTGCACAATTCCTTTGGGGAATTTCCGTAATTAATAGGGGGTTAATTCCAAAGGAAACAGTGCAAGGAAATAGGGACTTGGGCAAGCAATAAATTGGTTAAGTATTTGCTTGGGCTTGTCTAGCAAGTAGTGAGATAGATAGAGCTAATGCGGAGGTTGCTCAAGCTTGAGAAAAGCATTGTAATCTTCTCATATTTTCTGACTAATGCAATATATAAAAAGTAGGGGTTTTTAGTTGTGGATTTCCACAAGAAATCATTGTGTAATGTGTTGATTGAATTATTTCTCTTGTGCTTCATGATTTCGCAATCATTTAATTTTTTTCACTGATGAGTAGAGTAGATCAAGTCTATTGTTTTAGTAAATTACAATTTGCGGTTTGAATATACAAGGAATTTCTACATAATATCAGAGAAAAAATCACTCTAGAAGAGAAGAATATGAGTTTGTCTTTTGCAGGTGAAATCGAATTTTCAGTATGCTTCTTCAAGTTCAGAAGGATATCATTCTACCGATTAAGACTTGAACTATGCCCTTGAGGGTAGTTAGAACTATATTTCTTGGAAGGACATGATGCAAGAAGTGTTGGAAGACAATAGACTAAACAGATTCATAGACATTGATAATACTAAGCAAACTAATGCTCAAGATCTGGAAGAGTGGAGAAAATGTGTTGGAAGGGTAAGAACGATTATTCTAGAAGGAGTTTGAGATCATATTGTCTCAAACCTCCACAATAAGGAGACTCCATATGCAATGTGGAAGGCCTTGACAGACCTGTTTCAAAACAACAATGACCACAGGAAGCTGGCACTGAAGTACAAGCTTAGAAAAATCAAGATGGAGAAGGGAGACACAATACCAAAGTACTTGACCAAGTTCAGCCAATGTCAGGATGAGCTTAGAAGTGTTGGTGTTACAGTTGTTGAAGATCATCTGGTCAACCCAACACTTCTAGGCCTTCCCAAGAGCTAGCACAGCTACTAGGATTCGGTAAATGGGAGGGAGAAGCTACCAAAGTGGGAGCGGTTATGGTCCGACTTGGTGAAAGAAGAGATTGGATGGAACACCATAGGTGGAATCTCATCCAAGCATGATGATGAGGAGAAATGTGCCTTAGATGGAAAGGAAAAGAAATGGAAAGCGGATTCATCCCATTCCAAATCAAATTCCAAACTAGGAAATGAAGAAGGAATTGTCGAAGATTAAATGTTTTCATTGTCATGAGCTGGGACATTGTTGTAGCATCCATTGTCCTTTTAATTTTATTTTCAGTTTTATTACGAAAATGGAAAAAATCAAATATATGAAATAAAAATCAAATATTATGTTATATCAGAAATAAGAGGAAAAGCGGAAATGTGAAAGAAATAACTTATTTTATTTTATTGATGGCTTTTGAATGTGAGAAACTTGGCAGAAGATCTAAGCCATTCGCTTGAAGGCAATAGATCCGATGGATATCGTGTCGAAAAGTAATTGGGTTTTATTTTTAAAATCAGACCCGAGAAATCTTTAACTGGCAGTTTTATTTGTTATCGGGTCCGTGAGGGGGTCAAAGGGTTGTTGAAAAAATGGACACAATAAGGTTTAGTTCAACAGGTTTAAAGTTTCATTGAGTTCTGAAGGATTGGACCTTCCATTGAATGGGTGATTAGATGGTGGTCGCGCTGAAATGTGCGTGTGGGTTAGCAGCTTAGGCGAACGTGATAGGTTTATGAACCAGATTTTTAATTCTTTTGATTTCTGTGGTAACCGAAGGTTTACCATATTTCACGTAAATCAACTGATTTCGTTGTTTTAGAAAAATAACCAAATTTAGAGACAAACGACTAAAATTCCAAAGGAAATGGTGATTGTTCAGGTTTCTTTGTGTTTCCGTCAATCGGAACACTCCCGATACATACGTGGCCCAAGTCCACACACGGAATTTTTTCAAAATGCAGTTTGTTGTGTTAAAACAATTTAATTATTATCAAAACATCTATAGATAAAATTCATGAGCAGTCAAGCCACAGATCCAAACAGCGAGCAACCGTCATCAGTTTTCTAATTTGTGTTACTTCCTGTTATTCTGTTTTCGTGAGATTGAGGTGTCTTTTACCCTCCAATGTAATATTTTGTAATTATTTTTAATTTAGACAGTTAGGAGATAGTTAAGCAGTTTGACAGTTTTGGGGTGATTACCAACTATTCCATAATGTGTAAAAAGAGGGAAAATTATAGAAAAAGGGTTTGAAATTTGAAGAACCTGGAGACTATACCACTGTATTCTTGATAAAACTATTGATTAATGAAAGAATCATAAGCTTTCCACACATTGTTGGGTATGATTTTGTGACTTCCATGTTATGTGTCATCATATGTTTTCTTCCTTTAAGTATGGTAATGAAGCTACAGGTCTTTATTTGCTTATGTAAATGAAGTTAAAATCCCTTAAAAGAGTGCTCATATACTTGAAGTTCCTACCTCTGCAATTATTCTAAGTTACATATAGTAGTTTATGTGTAAGACAACACATTATTTTTAACTTCTCCAAGTGTCACAAATAGTAGATTCTGTGAAAAACAGCATATTGTCTCTGACTTCTCTTAGCATTCTTCATTCAGCATTCATATTCAGCAATCAAATTGCATTCTTAGACTTTCATGTCACCTAATTATTGAGGGTTAAAAACTAGGTCTTTCAGGTCCTTCATTTGAGAATACAACATACGATTAAGTGACAACTAAGTGACATAAACAATAAACATTAATGTCTTGAGCACAATTTCTACTCAGCCAAGAAATTGGTTTCTTAATGGACAACATTAATTGGCATCGTTGCCGAGGGGAGAAGACAAGAACACTTTTCCCTCTGTTTTAATATTTTCCTCTGGTTATTCAGTGAGGAGGAACTATTTGGTTGTATTGAACAAGAGCATAACTCTGGCTCCAAAGAGGCCCCATACAAGGTCAGATACCTCACAGCAGAAAGTTCAAACCCTTTCAGACTCTAAGAGGCTAGTTTCTAAGAGGGTTGGAAGGTTTAAAACTCCAGTTACACCAAGTCCTACACTGTTTGCACCGGGCAGCAGCTCATCACATCTTTCACATTCACCTTTATTGACCAAGAGTCACCTTTTACATCCAATTCATTTCAAGAACCTATCTATCAAGAATAGTCTCTAGAGCCTGTTTCTTTTTTAGTATCTGCTATAGTTATTCATCTTGAACCTATAACTACATTGCCACCTTCTAATACTCCATTTACTCCTCAGTCAGGTTCCACATCTGCTGGTAATCAGGGTTCAATAAGTTCAAGAGAAAACATGGCAGCACCTACATTCTTGATGAATAGGTATGCACCTATTCAATTGCCACAACAGTTGAATCAAATGCCACAATAATACTCGAAGATTCTTCCTCATTTCATAGGGGAGGGTGAACAAACAGCAAAGAATCATATAGTAGTATTTTTTAATTTTGTAGAAAACCTAAATGTTGAACACTTGGATGTTGTTCTAAGACTTTTTCTGCAATCCTTGGATGGAGAAGCAAGAAAATGGTTTAAAGGGCTTCCTAATACCTCTATTCCTACATAGGAAGAGATGGAGCGCATATTCATCCAGATATGGGGAGGGAAAAGAGACCATGGATATTCACTCACAGAGTTCAATGCTATTAAGAAGAAGTCTGATGAAAGTGTTGTAGAATTCATCAAAAAGTTCAATAAATTGTATAATAGTATTCCAGTGGATATTAAGCGCCCTCCTGTTGGTGAAAAAATAACTTTTGCAGGGGATTTTGAATCAGATTTTGGATTTACATTGAGGGAGATAAGATCCACAACTCTCAATCAGATTCAAACTAATGCCTTAGGGATAGAAGCCAATCTGGCGGCTGTAGGTAAAACACCAGAGACAAGATAGGGGAAAGGCTAAAGTGGAATCCTCTCCAAGCCAAACATTAGAGGATATGAGTAATGTAATTAAAACTTTGTAAAATAAATTGATTAAATTAGAGTTGGAGAGTAAGAAGTCTCAGAGGAAAGCATAACAGAACAAAAATTTTAATCCTCAATATAGAAGACAACCTCTGCAAATATTTCAAAAGGAGAGAAATATCAAGATCAAATTCAATCACCACTGCATATAGAGGCAGATCCTGATGAAGTACCAGAGCATTCCATGGACCATGATGATCATATTTCCACATTGTATGTAGTAGATGAAGATGAAATAGGTGTTGAGGGAGAAGAATATGAATATGCTGAAATAGATGCCATTTATGATGAGAATGAAATTGATGAATATTAGAAGCAATTTTTTGATTTTATGCGGGCAGAATTTCATAATAAATATAACTTGAGATCAAGGAAAAGATCTAGAAGTCAAGAAAATGAAGGTGAGTAGCTAGTGCCCTTATAGAAGGAAACTCCACAAGAAGCATAGTGTACAAAATAATTGAATAAAGGAAAGAAATAGTAGAATACAAGTAGCAAGACTCAAATGCTTCAAGGTGAGTCTTCTCAAGACAAAAGTGATCAAATTCCTTTATAAAGACTTGTTTCCATTCCACAAGAAGTTTCAGTGATGAAGAGAAGTGAAGATGAAAATGAGAAGAATACTAAATAGGTTCATGTGTTTAGTCTTACCAAAGAATTAGAAAAAAAATAGAATCCAAGTGCCCCTCACAAAGTTGGTCAAAACACCAGCTTATCAAAGAAATGTTGCTAAGTTTATCAATATAAGAGAGAATGTAAATATAAATGAGATTGTGAATCTGCAAGAAGATAAACCAGTAAGATTCTTCGACACCTCCCTCCTATATTTCTTTTTTGATTCATGATTTCCTCTTGCACAATTGTATGTTTGATTCAAGAGATTCACATAACCTTATGCCATTATCAGAGATGAAACAGCTAAACCTACAAGTCACTAAACCTTACAGAGAGTTGTATTCTTTTGATTCAAATAAAATCAAGTATCTGGGGGTCATTAAAGATATGGTAGTTTCACTAGCCTAGATCCCAGCTAAAAGCTTGGTAATGGATGTAGTGGTAGTAGATATCCCTACTAGGTTTGGAATGTTGCTATATAGGTCATGGGGGGCCAAATTGGTTGGTATTTTGAAGCTAGATTTTACATATGCTGTCATACTAGTTTTTGGTGGAGAAGAAAGGAGGTTGTACAGAAAAACTGGATTTGTAAAGACAATCACAAAGAACAGAGCAAGTAATTCACCTGTATATAGCCAGGAGAAAGATGAATTTTCTTGCTTCATGTTGCATGACAATGCAGAGTTGGCTGAAGATAACCAAAGGAAACTTACTTCAGCCAATGTAAATACAGAGCTGCAAACATAGGGGGTGTGGAAGTGCTTCTTTAATGGAGCCTATTCTAAAGAAGGAATAGGCATTGGTTTCCTTCCAATTGCACCTAGAGGTAATATGTTCCCTTTTTCTTTTAAATTGAAGTTCGAAGCAACAAATAATGTGGTAGAATATGATTCCTTGATCATTGCTCTACAAACAGCAAAACAAATGGGAGTCTAGACAATGTCTATCTTTGGAGATTCAAAACTGATTATAAAGTAGATAAAGAACCATTGTCAAACAAAACACCCTAGGCTTAGGGCATACAAAAACGAAGTGTGGCATTTGGTTGAGAACTTCTTTGAAGCTTTCAACATTCATTTCATTCCAAGAGATGGAAACAGATTAGCAGATTCTTTGGTTGTGGCTACTAGCTCTTTTAGGCCTCTTATTAATTCAAAGCTAAGATATGAGGTTGAAATGAGGCATAGGCCTTCTGCTCCTGATAATATAAAGCACTGGCAGATTTTTGAATATGACCAGCAGATTAAAGAATTCTTGACTATGATTGAAGATTTTTAGGGCACAGAGATTGATCAAGATGAAGATGAGGCAACAAAAGGTGCAGAAGTAAGTGGTTTGAAAGATTCTATAGTTAATCAACAAATTATTCAATTGAAAGATAATATTCTGCCAAGGAGACTTGTTCCTCTTGAAAGAATTTTTAACTCCAATGATGCAGTTGTTAGTTCAGAGAAAATTCCATAGGATGAGTAGATTCAAGATCATAATATTGGAACACAGGAGGAGCCCAGGTTAGTCAAATTATTTAATGGAGTTCCACTTAATTATAAGGAGATATATCTTAAGCTTTTCAAGGACTATATTGATGTGTTCTCTTGGTCCTATGAGGATCTTAAAACATATGATGTAAGTATTATTCAACACAAGATTGCCTTGAAAGAAGGGATTAATCCATTTAAGCAGAAACTTAGGCAGATAAATCCTCTGTTGTTACCATTGATTAAGAAAGAAGTCAAAAAGTTGCTTGATGCCAAAATAAGAGTTCCACTCAAGTACTCTAACTAGGTGGCCAATTTAGTGCCTGTAAGGAAGAAGAATGGAGAGATAAGGCTATGTGTGGACTTTAGAAATATCAATAGGGCTTCCTTGAAAGATAATTATCTATTACCTAAAATGGATCATGTACTTCAGAAGGTAACAGGATCATTCAATATGTCAATGCTGGATGGGTTTTCTAGGTATAACCAGGTGGTTGTGGATAAAGAAGATTAGAAGAAGACTACTTTCACAATTCCTTGGGGAAGCTTTATGTATGCTAGAATTCTTTTTGGGTTGACGAATGCAGGTGCTACATTTCAGAGAGCTATGTACATTGCTTTTGTGGGAGATAAGTTTGTAGTGATATACTTGGATGACATCATTGTTTTATCTAAGTCTGATGAGGAGCATCTAGACCATCTAAAAAAGAATTTTGAGAAATGTTGAAGATTTGGGCTTTCCTTGAATCCTAAGAAGTCCAATTTTGCACTAGAGGAGGGCAAACTGTTGGGGCACATTGTTTCTAGAGATAGAGTGAAGATAGATCCAACAAGAGTGCAAGTTGTGCAGAAAATACCCCTACCCAAGAGTAAGAATGACATTCAGAAATTTCTGGGAAAAATAAACTTCTTAAGGAGGTTTGTGTCCAATTATGATGAAATTGTAAAAGAAATTACCAATATGTTGAAGAAGGAGAATGAGGTGAATTGGACCAAGGAAGCAAGAGAGTCATTTTCCAGGATTAAAGAAGCATTACAAGCAACTCCAGTTTTAATTATCCCTGATTATCAAAATCTTTTTCAAGTTTTTTCATTTGCATCACCTAATTCAATAGTTGTTGTTTTATTATAGAAGAATGATGAAGAAAAGGAGTAGCCAGTTGCTTTCTTCAGCAAGATTCTCAGAGATGTTGAACTAAAGTATAATATTCTTGAAAAACAGGTATACACTTTGGTAAAAGCCCTAAAGGCCTTCAAGACTTATGTGCTGCAATCATAGATCATTTCTTATGTGCCAAATGCTACAGTAAAGGATGTCTTAGTCCAAAGTGATGTGGAAGGCAAAAGAGGAAAATGGATAGCCAAGATCTAAGAGTATGACTTGGAAATAAAGCCTACAAATTTAGTGAAAGGGCAAGGATTGGTAAAGAGGTTAACAGAGTCAAAATTTCAGGCGTTGGGAATCAACTTGCTGACACCTGTGAATGAAGAAATAATTGAAGAAGGTGAAGAAAAACCAGATCCAGGTATGAAGATCAGATATAAATTTTTATGTTCATAATGGTACAAGCACATAGTCCATTATTTGTGTTTCCTCTCTTTTCCTCAATCTTTGGATAGAACAAAGTATAGAGCATTAAATATCAAAGCACGGCCATATGTGATTATTGAGGGAAGATTGTATTGGAAGGATCCTGTAGGAATTTTTTTGTTATGTTTAAAATAGGATTAATTTATAGAGACCATCAAAGATTATCATGAGAAGTTATGTGGAGGAAATTATAGTTGGAAGGCTACTGCACATAAAATCCTCTAGGTAGGGTTTTATTGGCCTACTCTATTTGGTGATACATATAAGTTTGTCAGAAGCTATCAGAAGTGTTAGCTTTTTCTAAGAAGAAGAGGTTAGCTCCCTTGCCTTTGATCCCAGTCTTCATAGAAGAAACATTCAGACAATGGGGACTAGATTTTGTTGGAGATATTAACCCACCTTCAAGAGGATAACACAAGTCGGTTCTTACAGCTACTGATTATTTCACCAATTGGGTAGAAGCTATACCTATCGAAAGGGAAAATGACCAAGTGGCGATGAAGTTCTTAGAGGAGAATATTTTCAGTAGATTTGGGTGCCCTGCCAAACTCATAACAGACAATTCTCAAGTCTTCAATTCAGGTAAGTTTGTTGCTTTTTGTCAAAAGTATAATGTTATTTTATCCCATTCAACAGCTTATCATCCACAAGGAAATGGATTGGCTGAATCCACTAACAAAACATTGATGAAGATCCTTAAGAAAACTATTGTAGACAACCAAAAAGATTGGAATTCTAAGTTGAAGTTTTCTATATGGGCTACTAGAGTGACTACGAGAAGGTCTATAGGCAAATCACCTTTTGAGTTAGTGTATGGAACTCAAGCTTTGTTCCCAAGTCATCTTGTGAAGCCTGTGATTGCAATGATTCAGGAGGCAAAAGAAGAGCCCAATGCTCTGATAATAAGAATGAATAAGGTAGTGGAGTTAAGTGAAAGCAGGGATAAGGTAAGAGACAACTTGATTATGTATCAATCAAATATGAAAGGTATTTTTGACAGAAAAGCTAGAGATATTGATTTTAAAGTTGGAGACCTAGTATTAAGGTGGGATACTAGAAGAGAAGATAAGTGTAAACATGGAAATTTTGGTCCTCTCTAGAATGGCCCATTCAAAATTATATAATCAAGGATAAATAATACATTCTTCCTGGAGAATCTTGGTGGTGAATCTTTGCAGTTTCCTGTCAATGGGCAATACCTCAAACATTACTTCCAGTTTTGAAGCACAAATATCCTATCATTGTAGATACTAGAGTGAATTCATTGTACAAATTCCATAGAAGTTTAATTGGCTAAGAAATATATGACTCCATGCCCGAGGTTAAGGCACTGATATGCAGTTCTTAGTGCTTTTGTGGAAAAAGTATTATACCCAAGTGGAGCCAGATTTTGTAGCATCCATTGTCCTTTTAATTTTATTTTCAGTTTTATTAAGAAAATGGAAAAAAATCAAATATATGAAAGAAAAATCAAATATTACGTTATAGCGGAAATAAGAGGAAAAGCGGAATTGTGAAAGAAATAACTTATTTTATTTTATTGATAGCTTTTGACTGTGAGAAATGCAGAAGATCTGAGTCGTTCACTTGAAGGCAACAGATCCGACTGATATCCCGTCGAAAAGTAATCAAGTTTTATTTTTAAAATCGGACCCGAGAAATCTTTAACTGGAAGTTTTATTTCTTATTGGGTCCATGAGGGAGTCAAAGGGTTGTTGAAAAATGGACGCGATAAGGTTTAGTTCAACAGGTTTAAAGTTTCGTTGAGTTCCAAAGGATCGGACCGTCCATTGAATGGGTGATTAAATGGTTATCGCGCTCAAATGTGTGCGTGGGTTAACGGCTTAGGCAGATGCGACAGGTTTATGAACCATAGTTTTAATTCTTTTGAGTTCCATGGTAACAAAGGTTTTCCATATTTAGCGTAAATCAATTGATTTCGTTGTTTTAGAAAAATAACCAAAGTTAGACACAAATGACTAAAATTCCAAAGGCAACGGTGATTGGTTCGGTTTCTTTGTGTTTCTGCCAATTGGAGAACTCCCGATACATACGTGGGACAAAATCCATGCATGGAGTTTTGTCAAAATGTAGTTTTTTGTGTTAAAACAGTTTAATTATTATCAAAACATCTATAGCGAAACTTCATCAGAAGTCAAACCATAGATCCAAATAGCAAGAAACTATCATCAGTTTTCTAATTTCTGTTACTTCCTGTTATTCTATTTTCTTGAGATTGAGGTGTCTTTTACCCTCCAATTAATATTCTATAAGGATTTCTACTTTAGACAATTAGGAGATAGTTAAGAAGTTTGACAGTTTTGGCATGATTACCAACTATTCCATAATGTATAAAAAGAGGGAAAATTATAGAAAAGGGTTCGAATTTTGAAGAACCTGGAGACTAGACCACTGTATTCTTAATAAAATTGTTGATTAATGAAAGAATCAGAAGTTTTCCACACATTGTTGGGTATGATTTTGTGACTTCCTTGTTATGTGTCATCATATGTTTTCTTCCTTTAAGTATGGTAATGAAGCTGCGGGTATTTATTTGCTTATGTAAATGAAGTTAAAATCCATTAAAAGAGCGCCCCTATACTTGAAGTTCCTACCTCTGCAATTCTTCTAAGTTACAAATAATAGTTTCTGTGTAAGGCATCATATTATCTTTAACTTCTCCAAGTGTCACAAATAGTAGATTCTGTGAAAAACATCATATTGTCTCTGACTTCTCTTAGAATTCTTCATTCAACATTCATATTCAGCAATCAAATGGCATTCTAAGACATTCATGTCACCTAAGCATTGAGGGTTAAAAACTAGGCCTTTTAGGTCCTTCATTTGAGAATACAACATACAATTAAGTGACAACTAAGTGACATAAACAATAAACACTAATGTCTTAAGCACAATTTCTACACATCCAAGAAATTGTTTTCTTAAGGGACAACAAACACTGTGTTATTCTAGGTTGTCATTGATGTCAATATAGCAATGTTTATGATGGCAAATTTTTTGATACATGATTTTCCATTGATTCCCATTGATGATAATGTGCATAGTGATGAAAGTTTGATATATGATGATATGATGAGATGGAGGTCAATTGAACAGCAAATGACGCAGGAGATCAATTGAACAGCAAATGACACAGGAGGTCAATTGATCAGCAAATGACGCAATAGATCCAGTAAAGAAACAGAAGCAAGAAGCCAAAGAGTAATATGAAGATTTTATCGAAAGCCTTCAAAGAAACAAGTCATTGAAGCAAGAGCAACAGCAATAACACAGGAGTAAATAAGACAACTATTGAAAGAGCGGGGGTAGGAAAGTATGGACTTCCTTTATCATGGTTGAAGTCCTGCACTCAATCTTAGTCGTCGATCTCATAGTCAACCCTTAGATCATGGTCAACTGCGGGGGTTAAGGTTGGTTTTAATCCATGTGCCAATTGAAGTCCCGCAAACTGTCGAATGCGATATTTAATACAGAGGAAGTAATAAACCATGGGAACCCTTTCAACAGTATATAATATCGGCAGAAATCAATATCGGCAATATTCATCGACGGATCTATTATGTGCCACTACCCAAAACCCTCGATGCGATATGTACTGTGGACTCGAAACATGTTATGCTAACAGCCATATACAATATCGCATCAATTGCATCGCAAGGATTGAAGCCTTGCCACATTGAAATCCGTCAATTGTGATATGTATGCAGACTTGCTGCACCATTATAATATGTCCTAAAGAAATATTGCATCCGTCACATATCGAAAGTTTTGAAGAAATGTAACAATGGTAAATTGCGATTGCGATAAGACTTGTGGATTGGACAGACCACCGATTGCGATGGAGCTATGGACCCGACAGATCTATTGACAACTGTTTAATATTATATCGTAACCATTTCATCAGCAGTATGAATATCGGCCATGTTACATCGGTGATGTTAAGAGTTGTGATTGAGGGACCTCCGGAAGTTGCGATTACAATTAAAGGTGATGACGTGGCATGTGGGACCTCCATATGGGTAACGTATCTCAGGCATCTATCACACAGAAGAGGTAACAGTTCGTGAACTTGAAGGAACAGAGGAAGCTGGAAGGTCAAGTGAATGAAAGAAGAAGTCGAAAGGTCGAGAAGCCAAAGGTCTAGTAGACAATGAAGGTACAAAAGAAGCCGAAGATCAAGTGAGAGAGAAGTAAGCATGAGGACAAACGTAAGTCCTAGGTCTAGCAGGGTTGGGATCAGAGAATAACTACCAAACATATCTAGACAATATATAGCAGAGGGTTGGAGCCCTTAGGGTTGGTGCCTTAGAATTGGAAGGATTGGTGTCCTTGTAGTTAGTGCTCATAAATCCAATGTTGGTGCCTTGAAAATACAAGGTTGGTGCCCTGGAGGTTGGAGCCTCACAAAAATTCCAATTTGGTGCTTGGCAACTGGTTGAAACCCTATATATATTGTACTTTATTTATTGTAAATATTATATTAATAAAAACATTTATTCCTATTGTTCATTTTGTGTTCTAAATATAAATGATTTAACTGATAAAAATAACAATTGAAAAGGAATATTGATTCCCCCCCCCCCTCTCACTATTTCCAACACTATGCCATGAAGTTTTTGCACAAGAAGGACGTAAAGAAGCCCTCGGGAGGAGTGAAAGGTGAAGCTCTTACTTCACAATTCGAGTTAGATTTCACCCTCATCGCTTCCATGGTGACATCAGTGATGGGTAGTGTGTGGTACCTAGATAGTGGAGCCTCATTTCATATGACCAACAACAAGAATTCTTCAGTGACTTGGAGGAGAAGAACCTCCAAATGCACAGAGAAATGGGGGATGATGGAAGGTGTTGTATCTCTGAGATGATAATGGTCTGCTATCATGCCAGGGCATCTAAGATAATTGTTTTGGGGGTTTTGTCTTAATTTGGCAGACCAATGTAGTAAACATATTTAAACAGTGAGGCCTAACCCTTTAAATAATATTAATATCAAAATAGAGGGTTTCTATTGAAATTCACACAGTGATATAGCTTGCATACTGGTGAGCAGAAATTGAAATATGATATGATTTTCACAATATTCAAATTGAAGATTAAATAATCATAAGTAAGAAAACCTTTAAACTACATTCAGAAGGTTTAACAGAATATGCTTAAGCTTACAAAAGAGGTTGATGATTCATTGATTTAGAGGGAATTAATCAAACAGATAGTTAATATAATTCATTCTCTTTATAGATGATCATTTCAGAAGCTTATAGGAATATATTGAAACTCAATTACTCGTACCTAGTTATCTCTGTAAATCATAAGAATATGAATAAAAAACACTATGAATATAACTGGAAAAACTTAGAGTAAAAACGAAATTGTATGAGTCAGAATTCAAAATCCTTTGCTTTGTATTAATGATATCAGAAAAGTCAAGTACATTCAATGCTTAGAAATTCTTCTTCAAGGATGCAACCTTTAATAACTCATGAAAGAGAGTTATTTATACAATTTGAGAATTGAGAAAATATCTTAAACTATTTTTACAAAAATAGATAATTACAAAATCAGGAATATAAATTGCTAGCTGATCTGTCACTATTTTGGTGTTGAGTTGTTTGAAGACTATTGCTAAAAATTTTGAAAACTGTTGAACTTGTGATGACTGTTCCTGTAAAGGTTGAATGTTGTTTGATGATCCTCTAGTCCAGTAAATCAGTTAATACTTCCCAGTGCTTCTGTAAATTTCATCCATCTTTGTATACTTTGTGAAAGTGGGTTTTACTAGAAATATATGCCTAATCTCATCTAAAATGAAGAAGGTGTCCCTGAGTGCATTGAGCACCACTCTTGGTGTTGTTGCACCTCTTATATTTGACACTGAAGCTTCATTGGTGCCTACCTCTATAATATTTCGGACATAATCCTCAATAGGCAGTAATTTGTCATTAATTACAAGAATGGAGGGCAAACCCTTGCTAGTCAAGGGTTCAATCGTACTGAAAAAGTGTTGAACTATTGTATTCACATTGTTGCACTTTTCTTCTAACTGAAGGATGAGGTTATTCTTGGTGATGATCTTCTTTACTTCCAGAATAGTTGTTGTCCTATCATTTATCCCTAACTCTTCAAGCTCATAGCTATCTTTAGAGTTGAGGAATTTGATTATATCGGAAGCAATTTTTGGCATATATTCAAGCTGTTTAAAAATAGTTTCCATAGCTTCTTGAGCTTTCTCTAAGAGGTCCTTTTTATCAAACACTATCCTGATATAGGGCCAGATATCCTTAATTGCTAGAGTGATTTCTTCCCACAAAATTTCTCTTGCCAAACCCAATTTGTTTATAATGTAAGATTCTTTAATCTCCCTCTACAATGTTTCAATCTGAGCTTTTTCTCTCTGCAACTCAGCTGCATGTGAAGTGGCTGTAATTGTTTTCATATGTTGTAACTCTTTGAGTTCATTCTCCAACTTCTTGATTTCTCCTATCTGAATAGACAGGTTCTGAACAACTTCAGCAAGTTGTTCAGCTCCTTCTGTTGTACTTGTGTTTGATGTTGTGGTTGAAGTAGAAACCCTGGTTATAGGGATTGCTGCAAGGGGTACTATATCCATTGGAGTTTGAGCTCCTTTGGCGGCTTCCTCTTTCTCCTTAACTAGTTTCTCCATCTGCTCCTCCATTTGTTTTATCTGCAAGTTTTGTTCTATGTTGAGCTTCATCATGTCAGACTTTTGAGTTTCTGTTTCTTCAATTTATTTAGTCATTAGGTCCACAAAAGCTAGAAATTTGAGTTGTTTCCCTAATGTTGCAACTTCATAATTTTTCTTTTTAATGATTTCTTCTGCATCATTTATGTTGGAGGGATCATATCCCATCTTTAGCACCATATTTTCCAAAGATTGGATCTTGGTGTCCTTTGCCAATGAGGATACTTTCTCCAACTTAAGTTGTGACTATGTGTTGGCCAAGGTAACCTGCATTTTTTATAAACTCATGGCAGTGTTAGTGAAGGTGGAAGAAATCATCTTCCCAGTTTCTTTGTGCATCTCAATTTTATCAGTTGGATACACATCCTTCACATTGAACTCAAAAGAAGCATGCTTCTGATAGTGTGCAACAGTCCTAGGTTGTGGAATTTGGGCTTGCAAGAAATACATTTGCATTTTACCCTTCTCAAATTCAAAGACTGAAAGAAGTCTGGCCTGAGAGCTAGAGAAATGTTTCCAAAACTATGTGTAGGTGTTCAAATTCAGCTCTTAATTCCTCCTTTTAAACTCATTGAAGACATGAAAAATGTCTTCCTCCTTATCCTTCTGAATGCTTCCACTGGTATGAATTACTGACTATTCCCGAGAAGTAGTGGAATGAGTTGGTGACTGTGTAGACTATCCACCAGACTATGTATAAAGCATTCTCTCCAAGTCCATCCAATGCTATCTTTTGAGGTTTATTTGTTGCACCAAAAATCACAGAGATCCTAGGTCTCTTTTTCCTATGCACAATCCTAAAGCCCTGGCTTGATGCTTCATTTGTAGGGGATGACTATTCTTCCCTTGCTCTCTTAGCTATCTTTTCATGTGCAAGTGGAGTTTGCACATTTGAAGTGGAAACTACCTGCTCTTTAGCCTCTTGGAGGGTTTTCTCTATCCATTCCAACTAATTTTTATATTGCTCTATTTAGGGCTTGGCTATGTGACAATATGCAGTAAACTTGTTCTCCACCCTGAGTTTAGAAATCACTCCCATTGGGTCATAAGACCAAGTGAAACTGAGACCAAACTTCATCTCCTTTAATAACTTGTATGCTTCCTCTCCTATTGCCCTGGTGTTACAGATGAATGGACCAACTTGGGCTTTCATCTTGAATTGTGATTTCTTCTTTGTAGCCACAAAGTGCACTTCATCTGCATTTAACCTCTACCTAATGTATTCCAATGCAAAGATTCTGATAGGGAGGTACTTGGAAAGTTTGTAGGGTGGAATCTCACAACTATAGACTCTGATTTTTGTATAGTTTTGGTAACAATACCAATCCCCTATTGTAGCTTGATCAACCAACTATAATACTTTGACAATCTCCTCACTAATTCTTGGTACTGGAGTGTTGCTCATAAGACTGATAACTAGATGAATAAACAGTTTTATGAATTGTTTATATGTAAACTCTTCCTTCTCCTTCATTCCCATTAAAGTCCAAAATATCATTGATTATTGATTTCCTTCCTCATCTAGCTTTTGTAAGGTAAATGGAAATTTGTATCCCTAAAAATATATGAAAAGGTATACACGTATTGAAGCATACTTGAATACTTCTTCAGTATTAAACTTGATAAATTGCTCATGTATGGCTTTAGCTAGGAAATGGTTGAAATCATAAATAACAATGGGTTTGGAATCAGCAAAAAAGATGGACAAGAAACCAAGGATGGCTTCATTTACATATTGATCAGAGTTATAACCAAGTAGATAGGACAAAATAATGGTGATTTTCTTGGTTCTATCAGGGAACATGGATGAGTCATAAGGACGGTTTCTTTTAGGCGGAGTACTATCAATGGCTAGAGAAAGTTCAAGAGTCTGGGATATTTTAGTAAAGTCTAGTTTTTTATAGGATTCTATCAGGTTTTCTTGGGAAAAAGGATGGGTTGGTGTAGTAGCAAGGGCCTGCAAAATTTTTTCAATGGAGTCAGAATTGATTAAGCAGAGGATTTCTCTTGTGGGTGAAATGATTGCTCTTTGGCTGGGATCATAAGATTCATGGAATTTCCTCACAAATTCAGATGTTTTGTGTATCTGAGGGAAAATGTAGTGAGGAAGTTGGGAGTCCTAGAGTCCTATTTCATTTGTCTGATCAATTTTTTGATCTTCCATCTAGCAGTAAATTTCATATAAATAAAATTGAGAAGAAGTCTCAATGATTTTACAATCTCTGTCGACCAGGGGGATGTGATGGAAGTCAACCTATGGATGAATAAGAGGATTTGGGACTTCTACAATTTCTTTTCCCTTGGGAGGTATTTTGTCAAATAAAATGCAGACTGCAAGTGATTGAAATGGTTCTGAAACAGAGCGATCATAGTAAAAATAGTATAACTGAAAAAAGAGGCTAGTGGACCTGGATGTCGACTTTCTTCTGATATGGACAAATAACTGCTTAATTGTCTCAATGTGGTCGAGTTGTAAGGAGGACAACTATTAGTGATCAATTTGGTTACAGAAATGTACTGTGTAACCATTTTCATGGATAGACAGGGCTTATAATGGGAAAAAAGGAGTGGGGTTGTTCAATGAACGGTAAAATTTTCATTAATTATCCAACGGATTAATTAACATGTTTTTGGGCCATAAATATCGAGGGAGTGAAATTGAATGGATAACAGATAGGTGGTAGTTGATTGGATGGTATAAGTGACATGGAGCATGATGTGGAGAGGGGTGTGGAGCGGTGGTAAATGGTCACTTATAAACTGCGTTCGGGAGTAATTTGAGGCGGTAAGTGGTGTCAGGATTTTAAGTCCCATGTAGAAATTCTAACTGTAGATTAACCTGACAATGCAATATAACTAAAGCAAAATACTTTAATCTACTTCTACAATAAATTTCATGGAAGCTTAAAATATTTGAGCAAGATCAAGCCGAACACATATAACTAGGAGAAAAATCAATGCACATGAAACACAGAAGAATACTCATGGGAAAGCCTCAGCTAAAAACCCCACTATCTGTATTATCATACAAGAGGAAATATATCAGGATTACACAAAGACTTAGCTCTCATAGCTAGCTAGCTCTCAGTACAATTCCTCATAGATGCTCACAGACAAAATGGATTGCTCATATGCCTTCTCCTCTGCCCTCCAAGCTCCTATTTCATTACGTTATTTTTCCTGGGTGATCCAGTTGTTACCAAGTGTAACATTGATCACTCACACTGATCTCACACGCTATAAAACTAAGCAATACTCAAGGAATGAATTCCTTCTGCATGCATGAGTTTTGTTTATAGGAAAACTCATGCAACTGATAGTACATTGTCCCTATCTTCAATCTCAACTGGGTCTTTCTCTGAATAGACATGCATGAGTTACTGATGAGAGAATCTTCAGTTATCTAGAGTACACTAGTTGGATGCATGCATGCATTAACTGACTGAACTCACAATTAGTTCCTCAAATAGTTTGGAACTAATTTAACTCGACTTAACTCAATTAACTGAGCTAACTAATTACAACCCAAATATAACTCATCCTTATCTCCTTAATTAAGGGATAATCTCTTTAATTTAAGGGATAATTGTTGCATGACTTTAGAAAGACTTCTAGCTTGAATTTCTCCAAATTAACTCATGATGAATTAATTAAGCACTTTTCAAGCAGCTGGTGAGACTAAATTCGAATTTTAATTCAAGTACAAATTAAAATTGGAATATTCTTGTTGCCACGTTTCAACACTCCCTCTCAACAAGAAAGGGATTATTTGCCACCCTGATTCTGTCTCTATGGAACTCAAATTTACACTTTGACAATGCCTTTGTCAAAATGTCAGCATCTTGCTCCTTGGCCAAAATATACTGCAACAACAAGATCCTCTTTGCTACATAGTCTCTAAGATGATGATATCGGATGTTGATGTACTTGGACCTATCATGAAATACTGGATTCTGAAAGAGTTTGATACAACTCTAATTATCACATAGGTCACAGTTGGATCCATCCTTTGATCAAACAAACCAACTATAATTTTCCGCATCCAAAAGGACTCACATGATGCCTGACTTATAGCCATGTATTTAGCCTCTGCTGAGCTGAGTGCAACCAACCTCTGTTTCTTGTTGTACCAAGAAACTGCAGTTGACCCAAAGTTGAAAATTCATCCTAATGTTCTCTTCCGATCTGATGAACTCCCTGCCCAATCTACATCAGTGAAGCCCTGTAGCTTCACTCCTTCTATCTTTCTGTACCATAATCCATATTGAGATGTGCCTCTGAGGTATCTCAATACATGCTTTTCCACCTTCCAACAGATATTGGTAGGCTGAACCATAGCTTGACTCATCTGGTTCACAGCATAGCACAAATCTAGTCGTGTGTTCACTAAGTACATCAGTGAACCCACAAGCTGCCTATACACAGTAGCCTCTACTACTTCTCCTGAAGTAGCATCCTCCTTGCTCTAGTTACCTACTAGAGGAGTCTGTATGGGCTTGCACTTCTCCATGTGGAATCTCCTGAGTATCTCGTTGGCATACTTTCCCTGAGACACAAACAATTCCCCATCCTTCTATCATACTTCCATCCCAAGGAAGTAATGCATGAGACCCATGTCTTTCATCTTGAATTCTCTTGCAAGGTCCTCCTTGCAAGACATGATCAACTGATCATCACCTATCAATATGATATCATCAACATAAATCACAATGATCAACTACTTACCTTTCACCATGATGTGGTACAGGTTCGCATCCGCTTCACTCTTTGTGAAGCCCAACTCGATGAAGTAGTTGTCTATCCTGGTGTACCAAGCACGAGGTGCTTGCTTCAGCCCGTACAAAGCTCTCTTGAGTTGGCACACATGCGACTCATGATCAAAGGTCTAAAAACCTTACAGATACTCTATGTACACCTCTTTCTCAATATTGCCATTGAGGAATGTAGTCTTCACATCCATCTGATGGATCTTCCAACTCATCTATGCTAATAGTGCCAACATCGATCTCATAGATGAGTACCTTGCTACAGGATAAAAGGTCTCATCATAATCGATCCCCTTGACCTGTGAGAAACCACAAGCAACAAATCTTGCCTTATGCTTCTCCACACTACCATCACCAGCTTGCTTTAGCTTGTAAATCCAATAGGAACTCACAACTGACTTATTCTCCAGTCTTAGAACCACATCCTAAACATTGTTACGAACTATGGAGTCATACTCCTCCACCCTAGCATCAACCCAAATCGGTTGCTGCACTACTTCCTCAAAGGAAGATGGCTCGGTCTTAACACATTCCCCAACAAGGGCCATGTATCCAATGTACCTCTCAGGTGACCTCCTTTGTCTGCACTAAGAATATGGTTCTCCCACATTCTCTCTCATATTCGACAACAATATTTCAGCTTCTCTTGTGTGCTTCTGTCCATCTCTGGAAGACTCTGCTTGAGTGGATGTTACCACTCTTGGATCCTCTGCATGCGACTGCTCCGCATCAGTCTGAGGCTCCTCCTCTTTAGGAACCAACAGTTCCTCTACAGCCTGTAGTTGGAGCTCCCTCTCAAGGGAAACTCGCATGGCCTTCTGCTCATCAAACTTGAGATCTCTGCGAACCATTATCCTCTGACTGGTAGGCAAATACAGCCGATAGTTGTGGGGTGTATCAGTGTACCCCACAAGTATCCCCAACTTCATTATCAGCTCAAGCTTCTTCCGTGCATCCTTTCTCACATGGAAATATATCAATGAGCCAAAGATCCTGAAGTGACCCACATCTGGTCTCTTTCCGAAGAAAGCTTCCTCTAGTGTCTTCATCCCAAGTATGCGATGTGGGCTTCTATTCTGCAAATAGACCACCGTGTTGCATGCCTCAACCCACAAATGAAGTGGTATGCCTTGGTCATGCATCATCGCCTGTGCTACCTCTATAATATTTTTTTTCTTCCTCTCGGCCACCCCATTCTAATGTGGGTTATGAGGTGTCATCAACTCTTGTTTAATTCCTTCGGCTGCACAGAAGTCCTTAAACTCTTGAGAGACATATTCTCCACCGTTGTCGCTTCTCAAGGCCTTGATCTTCTTCCCTAATTCTTTCTCGACCAAAGATTTGAACTCACAAAACTTTGAGAAGGTTTGGTCCTTCTTCTGCATGAAATAAATCCAGCATTTACGAGAATAATCATCAATGAAAATCACATAATACCTTTGCTTCACTATGGATGTCGTCGAGAATGGTCCACACACATCAGTATGAACTCGCTCTAAGATTGCTTATGCTCGACTGTCTCGATCATGAAAGGAAGACTTGGTGTACTTTCCCAAGTTACAACCTTTGCATGTGTCAACTTGCTCAAGTTTACCTTTGGGAAGTCCTGTAGATATTTGTTGCATTATCTTCAAGGCCCCATGATGTAAATGGCCCAACCGCCTATGCCATAACTCGCCAATGTCTTGGCTTTGCACCAATTCTTCTTTCGAACTCAATGTTGCACAATCATCTACCTCTAGTTTATAGAGATTCTTCACCCAAATCCTGATCCTCTTGTTCTGACCCATGGCTATGCATCTTAGGAACGCTTTTCCTTTACTGAAGACAACATCATAGCCTTTGTCCTCCAACATCGCGACAGATTCCAAGTTCTTCTTTAGTCCAGGCACATACTTCACATCTATCAAGGTGAGAGGAGCTCCATGCTCCCTCTGAAAAGTAACCATGTCCACTCCTAAAACATTGCACTTTCCATCGCCACCCATCTCTATACACATCTTGAGGTCTTTCTCCTCTAAGGTACTGAATAAACTTTTATTGTCGGTCATGTGGAATGAGGCTCCACTGTAAAGATACCAAACACAACCCACCATCGATGACACCATGCATGCAATGAGGGTAAAGTCCATTTCAAACTGAGAGTCTAATGCCTCACCTTCCAATCCTTTCAAGGATCCTTCTTGGACTTCTTCGATGGGCAATTAGTCTAGTCACATAATGTCCCATCTCATGACAATTAAAGCATCTCACTTTATACTTGTAAACCTTTTTCCCTCCATGAGAAGAATTCGATTTGGAATGGGAAGCCTTCCCCTTCCCTTTCCTCTTACTTTCTAAGGCCAGATTTTCTTCATCATCATTCTTGGATGAAGGACCATCTCATGTGCTCCTCCTAATCTCCTTCTGCATGAGATCTAACCACAATCGTTCCCAATCCGACAATTTCTCCCTTCCATTCACAGAGTCTTGGTAGTTATTCCAGCTCTTTGGAAGGCCAAGGAGAGCGAGGCTCACCATATCATCATCAGAAATAGTTATTCCCACACTATTAAGCTCATCTCTACAGGTGGTGAGCTTGTTCAGATATGTGGAAATAGTATCGCCCTTCTCCATATTGATTCTTCGAAGATTATCCTTGAGTGCCAATTTCCTCTAGTCGCTATTGTTCTGGTAGAGGTCCTTCAATTTCTTCCACATTGAAAATGGAGTATCCATGGAGACTAGAGACAATATGATCTCGAACTCCCTCGAGGATGATCTGTCTTGCCTTCGCCACACACTTCTTCCACTCAACCAACTCTTGTGCATTAGTTAAAGCTGGCTTTTTGATTTCTTGATCAATGAATTCCTTCAAGTTTTTTTCTTCTAATACAGCCTCCATGCGATCTTTACATGCTATGTAATTTGAGCTACCATCCAAGGTATACTTGAGTCTCAAGACATTGAACGCCATTGGCCAACCTTGAAGTATGATAAGAATTCGATTTTGTACCTGCAACCCTGAACTTCAAACTTCGAATTCTCTCCTCAGTATACTATTCATAGCTCTGATAACCTTTTCTCTGATACCCTGTAGAAATTTTGACTGTAGATTAACCTGATAATGCAATATAACTAAAGAAAAATATTTTAATCTACTTCTAGAATAAATTTCGTGGAAGCTTAAAAGATTTGAGCAAGATCAAGTTGAACACATATAACCAGGAGAAGAATCAATGCACATGAAACACAGAAGAATACTCATGGGAAAGCCTCAGCTAAAAACCCCACTATCTGTATTATCATACAAGTGGAAATATATCAGGATTACACAAAGCCTTAGCTCTCACAGCTAGCCAGCTCTCAGTAAAATCCCTCACAGATTCTTATAAACAAAATTGATTACTCATATGCCTTCTCCTCTACCCTCCAAGCTCCTATTTCCTTACGTTGTTTTTCTTGGGTGATCCAGTTGTTACCAAGTGTAACACTAATCACTCACACTGATCCCACACTCTGTAAAATTGTGCAATATTCAAGGAATGAATTCCCTCTGCATGCATGAGTTTTGTTTATAGGAAAACTCATCCAACTGGTAGTACACTATCCCTATCTTTAATCTCAACTGGTTCTTTCTCTGAATAGACATGCATGAGTTACTGATGAGAGAATCTTCAGTTATCTGGAGTACACTAGTTGGATGCATGCATGCATTAACTGACTGAACTCACAATTAGTTCCTCAAACAATTTCGAACTAATTTAACTCGACTTAACTCAATTAACTGAGCTAAATAATTACAACTCAAATATAACTCATCCTTGTCTCCTTAATTAAGGGATAATCTCCTTAATTTAAGGGATAACTATTGCATGACTTTAGAAAGACTTCTAGCTTGAATTTCCCCAACTAATTAACTCAAGATTATGTAATTAAGTATTTTTCAAGCAACTAGTGAGACTAAATTCGAATTTTAATTCTCAATTTAATTCAAGGACAAATTAAAATTCAAATATTCTTATTGCCACATTTCAACATCCCGAAACACTAAAAAAAAGGAAAGGTGGTTCAGGACAACAGTTTCCGAAACTACCCATTTCGGTACCCCCAACCCCTTCGCCGATAAAGTCTGGATGGCAGATAAGGGCCAAGAATGGATGTGGGCCATCGAATGTCGGGAGAGCATGCAAGATGAAAGATAAGGTGAGAGGGATTTGGCATGTAAGGCAGAATTGATGGTGGGGTCACAGCTTTAAGGTAGATGTGACAATTGCGGGTTATGGTGAATGAATGGGCAGATGAATGTGGGATATTTACAAAGTAACATTGGTGTTTAAAATTTGTGGTTAATTAAAACACATCTTCAAAAGCATAGCTTATCCAATGTTACAACTTAGGATAAAAACTTTTGATGATCCAATTATTCCTCATATTTCTACCTACCCTTTACATTTCTAATATTTTCTTCTATTCATGTGAGTGCATTGAGACTAGCAACTCAAATTTTCCTTTTAATGACTAATCTACCTCTATCCCTTATTTCCTCCATGTTGGGTGTGGAGCCTGATTATCTTCTATATTCAAAGGTATCGCCACATTGGACCCTAGTTTGAAATGGGGGCGGCAACGCCACCCATAGAATATTCGTTGCAGGGGGGGTCCAGGGGGGGCGGCTGCGACCTTTGGGAGCCCCCCCCTAGCGGGGGGTTTCAGGGACAGTGCCCCCAAAGCTAAAAACAGCTGTAAAATTGCCTTGTAAAAGTATAGTAAATTTCTAGTCAATCTGGGCCGTTCATTAGGCGGATGATCTGACGATATAACTTATGTTTAGTTTAGGGTTTTTGCCTTAGAAGGCAACCCCTCTCTTTGTATGAGGGCATTGTATTTGAGGCTGTGTTATAGATGTGTGTTCTGTGAGCGGGAGATAGAGAGGTGAGACTGTGAGAGAAAATAGAGGATATTACAGCGGATCTGTTGTAGGTTGTGTCTCTTCATTTTGCTGGATAATAGAAAGGAAGGACTGGCTGTTCAGGGTGGACGTAGCCCAAACTGGGTGAACCACGTATATCTGTGTCTCTCTTTTTTTATGCGTTTTCTATGTTTATATTTCTGCAATATTTTATATGTTCCATTGCTCCATAATATATAATTTCTAACACTCCATTGGCTCAAATTAAACTGTTGAGCCAATTTTGTTTGCTACCTATTGACAAAAATTTAAATCAAATCCAATCACGATTAAACTGTACAATTGAGTAGATGAACTAGGTGTGGCATTTAAACAATCTACACACAACCTTTATTTGCAAAAATAAAATTGACTACGAGTAGTGGCATTTTGATTTGTAACACTTTCAGAGTTTTTTTTTTTTTCTTTTATTTCTAACCTAACATTTTATTTTTACCTCCATTCTTTAAGGCATATATTCTAACATTTTATTTGGTATGGACTTATTCATAAAATATCCCTAACATTTTTTAATTCAATATTCTTTTTGTCCATATCCTAACTTAACATTTTTTGAAATATATTTTCATTTTTTGACTAATTGATACTAACTTACCAAAACCAAAAAATGTTACAACATCAACTCCAACCGGGGACTGCTTTCTCTTGTAGAATGTAGAGGACCTGCAGATCCATGTGCCTTCTCCTCGGGCTATGGAGTCTTTGCTGTAAAAATCACACTGACAGCTTGAAAAGTAAAATAAACTGGAGTTTTTACAATGATAGTAATGAAACCTACTTCAACTTCTCAGTATTGAATGTAATGTTTGAGAAACCTTCCATTAGCAGGGTAAGTGGAATACAGTCCTTCAATATTTTGAAGCACAAAAGTGTTGTTTCCCTTTACTTCAGCAACAGCTAAAGGTCCAAACCATAGGTTATCAAACTTGCCATGTTTTCCTTTATCTTCTTTTTGGAATCCCATCTTAAAACTAGATCACCCTCCTTGAATTTCCTTTCCCTGGATCTTCTGTCAAATAGGTTCTTCATCTTGTTCTGATACTTTTTCAATTTATATTGAACTTCATCTATGTTTTCATTTAGTTCAATAATCTGATTTATTCTTCTTCAAAAATCATCAGGTTCATCAGTTGAATCCTGTAGGAATTTTAAAACAGGGAAGGCCAAGTTGGTAGGGAAGATTGCATCCTTCCCATAAACTAGTTGAAAAGGAGACTTTCCAGTAGACCTCTTTGGAGTAATCTTGTATGCCCAGACTGCATAAATTAGATGAGAATCCCAACTCTTTTTATGATCTGCTAAAGTCTTTTTTATCACCTTTTTTTTTTTTAACAAAGTCGGTTACTCATATATTATAAAAGCCAGCAATACTGAATTCTATTACATAGGGGAAACAAATTTGAGAGCTGAGGGACAAAAGCGGGTACGCAGACCCATATTCCTCATTACTTCTCTTAGTTAAACTGAAAACAACATGAAGACGACTGTACTGTCTAACGAAAGAACCGCCTATCCATCTAAATTTACATTGCATATCTTTTATGGGAAGTGTTGAGTAACTGAGTCATCCTGATTTCTTGCACTTGCCTTGGTTGATGCTTCAGCCTGGAAGCTCTGGGTGAGGGAGCGAATGTGTTCAAAGGCTGCCTCCAAGTGGCTGCATCTTTCTTTAAGAGATTCGATCTCATTCTTCCTTTTGTCAAGCTTTTTTCGCTTAGAATTCCTGTCAAGCTCAGAATGGAGGCTTGATCCCGCTGCGAGCTGATGGAGGTCGGACGATGCCTTCGCTTGAAGATACCAGTTGCGTTATGCCTTGCAGGACTGCGAGCTGTGAGGTTTCTGAGACCATAGACGCTATTTGTAGAATGCGGGAGACTCCTCCTGTTGTCATTCCAATGCGAGAATCCAGACATGTGAAGAGGCCTGCTCTTTGAAATGATTTCTTTGCCATCCTGATTCGTGTGAGAGAGAAGGACTCGGCCTCCCCTCCAGAGAGTGACTGCGCAGATCAGGATGAATTTCATTATTAAACGGAGCTTGCTGATATGGATCATATCTTGCTGACAGAAGTGAGATCCTTGGTACCGAGTTCTGCAGTCGAGATGGCTCGAGAAGCAGAGAGGAGGATTCGGGGGGGTCTGAAATGATGATCCTCCTGCCTGAGGTGACTGTTGTCCTGAACTGAGGCGATGTGAGGGGTCTTTTTATGGGATATCCTTTCCATAAACAATGTCATTTTCTTTTATCTGACCTGGCTGCCTACCTGTGGCTTTGTTTGCTTGCTCATCCGCCTCCCTGTTATTTTCTCTTAGGATATGTTTAAACGAGACTTCTCCTAGAAACCTGATGTTTTCCTTTATCCTGGTTTTGATGTTATTCAGTGCCATCTGCTTGAAGTCTCTCCCTGAAGTCATGGCCGCAATGATAATTGCAGAATCGCCCAAAATCAGAAGATTCTGGAGGCCTAATTTCCTGGAGATAGAGGTTCCCAGCAGAAGGCTGTAAGCCTCTACCTTATTGTTAGTCATGGTGCCTAAACCCCATTCGTAAGTTACAATTATTTTCCCTTGGGGGTCTTTAATGATCCCACCCGCTCCAGCTTGTCCCGGATTATGCTTGGAAGCTCCATCAAACTGGAGGACGGGTCTTCTTTGGTTCTGAATCCACAGGGTGACTTCTTCTTTTGTTCCTCGAAGCTTCCAATCCATATTGCCTTTCCAAATGCTTGACTTTTTCAGAGGAGTTGTCCCATAGTTAAATTTGCCAATCCACTCTTTTATATTTGCCTCAATCGAATCCATGTCCACCTGAGTTATACCATTAGCCTCGATAGTCTCAGTGATGAGTGCAGTTGCTTTTGCTAGAGTTCCAGCAATGCTTGGTTTCTCGTTATTGAAAATGCACTTGTTCCGGGCAATCCAAAGCTGCCAGCAGAGGTTTGGAGGAATACTGTTCCAGAACCTTGCTGCTAGGGTCTTGCCTTTTTTGTTCTGAGGAAGGAGTTTCCCCCAATTTTTCTGAAGAAGAGTAATTTGATTTGGCAACTCACCTATGTCTAAAGGGCTGGTGAGAAGCTTCCAACAAGTCTTGGCGAACGAGCACTCAATGAAAAGGTGGATGCTGCTTTCCTCCTCTGCCCTGCACATGCAACAGATAGAGGGACCTTGGATGCCTTTCTTTTTGAGGTTCTCCGCAGTGAGGATTTTGCCATGGAGCAGAGTCCAATTGAACAGTTTCACCTTTGGTAGAGATTCAGTTCTCCATGCAGTTTTGTGTAGGGGCCATGTGTTAACTGCTGGGGCATTCTGAAGAGCTTTATAACCTTCTTTCACCGTGTATCTTCCTCCATTCGGGTCCCAGACAAATTTGTCCTCTGTCTGCTCATTGATGGGAGCTGCACCTGTGAGGGAGGTCTTGAGTTCATCCCAAAGATTTGTGAGATCCAAGGGAGGGTTGAGGGATCTCCACCCTATCCAAGAGTTATTCTCCCAAAGAGAGATATCGAAGAGGGTTTTGAATTTTGCTTCTGTCATCCACCTCTGGAGGGGCCTGAATTTATGAAGGGATTCCCTTTCATTTGACCCCATTATCCTGTCCTTCCAAATGTTAATATCCTTGCCATTGCCCGGTACCCTGGATATATAGGATTTGAATTGGGGGAGCGTTTTTTTGATGAGTTTCCACATGGGTGTGCCCTGCCTATCTATGATGGCTTCAGTGAGGATATTGCTATTGACCCCGCTCAGGTATTTCTTCTTAATTACTTCTGTCCACCAGGTTCCTCTCTCGTTGAGTATACGCCAAATTAGTTTGTAGCCCATGGCCATGTTGGCTAGTCTTGGAATTCTGATTCCAAGGCCGCCCTTCTCTAGGGGAAGAGTGACCTTGTCCCAATTAACCAGACTAAACTTTTTGGTGTTTTGCTTACCTCCTTGCCACAGAAAACTTCTGATTATCAGCTCCATGTGCTTGTGGATGCTAGCCGGGGCGAGGGTGGTTGCAAATTGATAAATTGGAAGAGCTGTGAGAATGGCTTTGATTAGTATTGTTCTGCCAGCCAAGTTTAACCAATACACGCCCCAGCTTTGGAGTTTGCCTCTCAATTTTTCGATCAGCTTGACCCAAATCTCTGATTTTACTGTTTCTTTTGCTAGAGGCAGCCCTAGGTACATAAAATAAGTCCAATTCCTTTGAGCAGGGATTTCCATTATTGTGGAAATTCTCTGGATAATATGTCTTGGGACATTCCAAGTGTAAATCATGCATTTGTGGTTATTTAATTTACCTCCCGAGGCTTGTAGGAAAAGGTCTAGAGCTTTTTTGAATCTCCGTGCCATGAGGCTTGAGGCCCCTCCTATAAGTAAAGCGTCATCTGCAAAAAGGGAGTGGTTGATCCCCTTGACACCTCTTGCTATTTCGATCCCTGTTATTTCCTTTGTCCTTCGCATATTTTCCAGCTGCAAACTTAGAGTTTCCGCCATGATGATATAGAGGAAGGGGGAAAGAGGGCACCCCTGTCTCAACCCTCTCGAGCTTTTGAAGGCTTTGCTGGGCCTGCCATTTATAAGAGGGGTCGTCCAGTTGTCTGATATGCATTCCATAACCCTGTTGATGAAGAGCTCAGATATCCCAAATTCTTTTAGGACTGCCTGGAGGAATGAGTGATTGACCCGGTCAAATGCATTTGCCATATCGAGCTTGATGATCATACCCCTTTCGTTTCTTGACATGCTGCTCTGAATAGCCTCCTGGATAAGGATGACATTATCAGAGATTTGCCTCCTAGGGACGAAGCCGCCTTGGTTCTCAGAGATGAGAGAAGGGAGCAGATTTTTAAGCCTGTTTGCTAAGATCTTGGTTATGATCTTGTAGGAGACATTACAAAGGGAAATGGGGCGGAATCTATCAAAGGATTGAGGGTTTGGGTCCTTGGGAATAAGGGCCAGATGAGAGGATTTCATACCGCTGCCCATTTTGCATTTATTGAAGAAGTTTTTGGCCACCCTGATGTAGTCCTTTTTTATTATATCCCAGTGAGTCTTATAAAAGTCCACTGTGAAACCATCGGGCCCCGGAGCCTTGTCCGAGGCCATACTGTAGATTGATCCTTCGATTTCCTCCACCGTGAGCTCTTTGTCCAGCTCCGCGTTCTGATCTTCTGAGACTTTGGCTTTCAAATTTTTGAAGAAATCCAGATTGTGCATGTGATGCGGATCAGCAGTTAAGAGGTTTTGGAAATGCTGGGTCGCTGCCTCCCTAATCTCCTCTTGATCTTTTATCTCTTTACCTTCCACTGTTATTTTTTCAATGTTGTTTCCAGCTCTTCTTAATTTCAGACTGTTATGGAAAAAGGATGTATTTCGATCTCCCGATTTAAGCCAAAGGCATCTCGATTTTTGCCTTTGTTCCTCTTCCTCTCTTCTATTCTGATTGTACAACTCCTTGTACATTTCAGTTTCTTTTGCTTGGTCTTCATCCGTTTCTTGTCTGGTTTCCTTGTCTAGATTCCACTGTGTTAGTTTTGATTGAAGTTCTGATTTCTTTTTACTTTCCTGTTTTGCCTTTTCTCTTGCCCAACTTTTAATGGCAACCCGAAGAAGTTTGAGCTTGGTTTCCCATATGAAGTGTGGGGAGCCTAAGATTTCAGTTGCCCATTGGGCTTTTATCAGAGGTTTGAAGTCCTCACTTCTGTCCCAGGCTCTGTTGTACTTAAAGGGAAGCGGACCCATGTTCTTCCCCTTGTCCATTTTCAGTGCCACAGGTTTGTGGTCTGAAAAATACCCTTGAATGATGGAGCTTTGAATGCTTATAAAACTAGCCACTATTGTCTCTTGGACCAGTATGCGATCCAGCCTCTCTTTTATGTTGTTCTTTCCTGTTCTCTTATTTGACCATGTGAAACGCCCGTTTTGAGGCTGTATGTCCACCAGATTATGAGTTTGTATGATTTCTTCAAGAGCATCTCTTGAGGGGTCTGCAAAGAAGTTCCCTCCTATCTTTTCTTCTGCATTTCTGATTAGGTTCAGATCACCTCCCAAGCAGATATTTCTTCTTTGAGTGTCCCTTAGGTCAGATGAGATTGACTCCCAGCACATGGCCTTGTCTCTGTAGTGAGGGGGGGCGTACACATTGTAAATGGTATATTCTTCTGTTGATGCTATGTTTTGCATGTCTGTTCTGATCCACCATCTGCTTTGCCTATGATCTTTGAGCTTCCATTTGTTCTTATCCCAGATCGTCCCTATGCCTCCTGAGGCTCCCGCTGCACTAACTGCGGTTCCTTCATAGATTCTGCTTCTTTTCATGCTGTTGTGGAATTCCTGCTCGGTGATTTTGGTCTCCTGGAGAAGGAGGATGTCCGGATGTTCTGATTTTAGTAGGTCTCGGACTGCATTTACTTTTAGGGAGGAGCCCATCCCCCTACAATTCCAAGAGACCAGATTCATCATTTATGTTTTGCATGGGCCCCGCCTTTCTCTTTCATTCTCTCCCCGCTTCCTTTAGTCTTGTCTAGGAATGTGTCCATTGGTTGTTGGGTCCCTGTGGCCATCTCTTTAGCAGCTGTCTCATCCCTTATCTCTTTGTTGGATTTCCTTCCAACCTTTCTTGGAGGATCGAGGGAAGAGCTCGTTTCCTTTGACTTATTCCTTGTTAGGATTCTTTCTGCCGTTGGGGGAGGAGAGGTTGGGTGAGGAGAGTCTGGAGTAACAATGGGGGCTCTTGGAGAAGGAGGGGGGGAGGGGGGCTCTTCTGAGGACAGAGATTCAAAAGGGTTGGAGGACGAGATGAAAGGGGGGCCAGATCCGGAGGGATGAGAAGGGGAGGGAGGATTTTCAGGAGGGGATTTAGCGAGACTTCCTGGAGGAGGGTTTGATTTCTTCTTCTTAACTTTTTCCCATGCTTCTTCCGGCGCTTCAGTATTAGTATCAGATGCATTTAACTTAGATTTATTACATCTGTTTGCAAAATGCCCATATTCATGACATACCTTGCATTTGAAAGGTAGTTGCTCGTAGTCCACTTGCTGGATGTGCGTCCACTGGTCGACTTTGAGTTTGATTGCTTCTGGCAGACCCTTTCCCAGATCAACTTCCACGCAGATCCTTGCGCATGCATGCATATTTTCCTTTGGTTCCGATCTGTCGATATATTTTCCCACTGCATTTCCAATGGCTTTCACTGATTCGTCTCCCCAACAATGGAGCGGCAGGTGCGGGAGGCGGACCCAGACGGGAACAGCATTGGGGACGTCCATCTCTGGGTCGAAATCAGGGGTCCATCTGTTTAAATAGAGGCCTCTGGTGTCCATAAAGTAAGGGCCATTTCTGAAGATGAGGTTACGATCCTCCGTTGTTTCGAAGAGAAAAGTGAAAAACCCTCTGCCACAGAACCTTATCGCTATCTTTCCTTGAACCATCGAGTTCCAGTTCCTTTCTACCCATCGTTGGACCGTGCGGGGAGAGGGCCATAGTCCTGTAAACTGGCCAACCAGGCCCCGGTCAGCTAAGGCTACTGCAGCTCTCCTCGGGAGGGCGGGAGGGAGCGAGACTTCCGGGATTTCATCTAGCTTTTTGATGAATCTTGTTGCTGTAGGTCTGACTCTTTCTGAAGAGTTCTCTGGGATAAGAGAGGCAAACGACTTTTCAAGATCTTCGTGTTCCTTTTGAGGTGGATCCATTGCAGACATGGCTTCTGCACCTCTGACGCTCCAGCAGAGGCACTCAGAGGGGGGAAGGGGCCTAGCAGCAGCGCTGCCAGGCGCAGACACTCAGAGGGTAAGGGGTCAGTGAGCAGGCGAGGCAGAGGCCCAGAAAAAGGGAAGGGGAGGGCAGAGGCCCCGTGCAGGGATAGGGCAGGAGGCCCTGGGCGAAGAGCAGGCGCCGCCGAGCAGCAGCGCTGCCGGGCACAGGCCCGCGGGGGATTAGGAGGGAGCCATGAAGGGACTCTGGAGCTCAGGCGCGGGCGCGATCCGGTGGCCAGAATCTTTCCTTTTATCACCTTTACCAGACTTTTATTTGAAGATTCTGCAAGACCATTACCTTGAGGGTAATAAGGAGTTGAATGATGTAACAAAATATGATATTTCTGGAAAAATTCAATCATTTTAACACTAGAAAATGTTGATGCATTATCAATAACAATTTGTGTTTGGAAACCAAACCTAGATAAGATATTTTCTTCAATGAATTTAATTACTACTGAATCAATAACATTTCTTACTGGAATTGCTTCCACCCATTTGGTAAAGTAGTCTATTGCAGTGAAAATCCATCTATGCTAATTGCTTGAAGTAGGATGAATTTCCTATATAATCTAGTCCTCATTGAAGAAAAGATGTTGATACTATTGTTGGGATTAGTGGAAGAGCTGCTAGTTTTTGCTTACCAGCAAACATCTGACAAGGGACACAACTTCTTACCTTTGTTCCTACTTGTAAGAGCAGTGTGGGCCAATATAATCCTTCCCTCAATATCTTATATGTTGTTTCTCTCCAAGCATAATGCCCTCCAGAAAATCCTATGTGAAATTGATCAATAATTCCTTCAGTTTCTAATTCGTCAAACATAATAACAGGATATTTAGTGGGTCCTTCCAGTAAATATTTGCATTTATGATACAGTATTTGGTTTCCTTCAATTTGAGAGGTTTGCATTGACTTTTGGAAAATGATGTTGGACACTCAAAATGAATCAAGAAATTTACAATATCTTGATACCATTTCGAAGAAATAAATTTCTCATCAATATGTAGAGATATGGTTTGACCTAAAGGTAAAGATTCTTGTGGATTCTCCCCTTCTACCCGAACAGAAGGTTCTTATGGATTCTTCTTATTTGAACTTTGAGAAGGTTCTTGTGGATTCTCCCCTTGTATTTCCAAAACAGAGTTGATGCCAAGCACTTTACAGTTTGATTCAACTAGAAGCTTAGCTAATCCTTGACCCTTGACTAGCTTTGTAGTTTTGATAGTTAGATCAAACTCCAGTATTTGAGTGATCCATCTACCTCTCTTCCCATCAGTGTCAGGTTGGGTTAAAACAATCTTGACAGCACTGTTAGGAACATAAGCAGTAATAGGTGAATGTAGGACATACATCCTGAATGATTTCAGGACTTGTATTAGGGCATAGGCTTGATTTTCAGTTATGTCATACTTAAGCTCGGAATATCTCGTAACCTTACTGAAAAAGGCTATAGGTTGGTCATGGGAATATTCATTCTTTTGTAATAAAATAGCAGCAAGGGTTGTTTTATAGGCAAAGGAAAATATATTGAATGGTTTGGTATAATCAGGATTGGCCAAGGTTGGAGCTTTAGAGATAGCCTTCTTGATTTGGTCAGATGCATACCTAGAAGAGACAATCCATTCAACTTCATGATCCTTTCAGAGCATATCAGTTATGTCTTTCACAATTTCAGCATAATTTGGGATGAACCTTCTTAAAAAATTAATCTTGCCTAGAAAAACTTGGATTTCCTCCTTGTTTCTAGGTAATGACAATGTTTTTTATTGCAGAAACAAGTTTTGGATAAATCACCACTCCTTCTTTTGAGATTATATGGCCTAGCAGTTTTCCTTATTTGATAGAAAAAAGAGACAAGTTTTTAGGATTGAGGGATATTCCAAATTTCCTACACTTGTCAAAAACCTTCATCAAATGCTTTAGATGTTTCTGATCAGAATTAGAAAAAAAAGTTATTTCATTAAGATAAATGACTACAAATTTGTTTACCTGACCCACAAAAGCTATATCCCTATCTCTTTGAAATGTTTCTCTAGCATTGGATAAGCCAAAAGGCATTCTAGAATACATAAATGTACCCCAGGGTGTAGTAAAAGATGTCTTTTCTCTATCTATTGGATCAACATTTATTTGATTGTAACCTGAAAAACCATCAAGCATAGAAAGTCTTTGTGCTCCTGAAACCATTTGAAGTAACTGATCCATTTTGGGTAAAGGGTAATTATCCTTTAATGATGTTGTGTTCAAATTTCTAAAATCCACACAAAGTCTAATTTGTCATTTCTTCTTTCTAACAGGAACTAAATTAGCAACCCAGTTAGAAAATTTAAGAGGGAGGATAATTTGGGCATCTAGCATTTTCTTAATTTCCTTTTCTACAGTTGGAAAAAGTGCTAGATTAATCCTCCTAAGTTTCTTTTGACAAGGTTTTGCTTCTGGTTTTAAAGGAATATTATGTTGAATTAATGATGTATCATAAGTTTTTAGATCAGCATAGTTCCATGCAAAAATATCCTTGCATTTTTCAAATAATTTAAGGTATTGAGCTTTAATTTTGGGATCTAAGGATGCACAGATTTTAATGCTCCTAATGTCATCATTTGTTCCAATATTTACTTCCTCTATGTCATCTTGTGGAGAAATTGATTGTGGGTTTTTGTGGACATCATTTTGATCAAACAATTTTTCTAAAGGAATAAGTCCTTTGGGAATGAAATTGTTAGACAACTGAATGATATCATGATTGGAAATTTTTGAGATGAAATATGAATTATCATTTTCAATTGAATTCTCAATTGTTTCTGTTGTATTTTCATTAATTTATAGAACTGAAAAATTCATCTATAACCTGCAGAAAAGATTTTAACTGCTCATCATCTTCAAAAATCTGTCAGTATTTTAGGTTATCTTGGATGGATGGTCTATATTTGACTTGTATTTCATAGAGCACATTAGTTTGATCATGGATTTTGAATGAGCTAGTAGAAACAGCTAGGGAAGCTGCATGAATATTCTGATCCCTTGGGATATAAGTCAAATTAAAAGCATTGAAGAAATTTTCAATTGAATCCCAAACTTCATTTCGGTAAGATCTAAGCCTCGGATGTTTTGTCTCGCAAAGATTTCTTATTTTTCTAATAATGAGCTCTGAGTCAATGAAAACACTCAAATTTTGAACCTTTAAGCTCTTGGTTAATTGCAGTCCTAAAAGTAAAGCTTCATATTCAACCACGTTATTTGTAACTTCAAAATCAAGTTTGCGTGATTATGTAATATTTTATTTTTCTGGTGAGATTAATACTACCCCAGCTCCTGCTCCATATTTTGTACAAGAACCATCAAAGGATAACTTCTAGACATCGGTCTAATTTGGTACAGGTCTTTCAATTACATCATCAATTTTTTCTTGAGTTTCATGTATTTGGTTTGAAGAAAGTTGGAAACAACCAAAATCTTGATCAACTGCATATATGGGATGGTTTCTTAGTTGATCTATTTTGCAAACAGTGTGCACAAATTTGACCTCTCTATACAACCTTAGTTGCTTTCCCCCATAAACTAGAATAGTGGCATAAGAGATGTCCATCTGAAGAGTTCTCTCTAATTTGGCACAGCAAGACCTTGAAAGGAGAATTCCAAATTTGAGAGGGATATCTATGACAACTATGTCCAAGTCTACACTCTTTACAGGGATTTGGGCGAGAGTGACTACTAAATCCTTAATCATTCCCAGACAAGGCACCCTTTTGGAATCAAAGGTGTACAAATCATGATAGGATCTAGTTATATCAAGATTTAAATGATACATGATAGTTTTTGGCATAATATTATGTGATTCTCCAGAATCAAGCATACAATTGTATAACATAGAATCATTTGTTTTAATAGTCACATAGAAAGGGGGTACTATTTCATCTACCATGTATGATCTAGGACCAAAAACAACTGTTGGTTTTTCATCTTGAAGACTAATGATATCACTTTCAACATCAACCGAGGTGTTTTGTATCCATTTGGAGACTTGATTTTTATATCCAGGGTTTTTGGAAAGTTTTGAAAGTGGTATTGGGATTTTAACTCTTTCTAACTCCTTTTCAACGTTAAATGCAGTTAAAACATTTTTTTCAATTTGAGTGGTATCAATTGATTGATCTAATGGTCGAATAATAGTTGTTTGAGTTTCATTAGCTTTGGTACAAGGTTCAATTTTTGGGGGTTCCTTAGGGGGTCTTCGAGGACCAGGTCTGAGCCTAAGATCATATCTTTTGTTTAGTTCTACAATTAGGAATTCAGAAAAGGAATGGTATTTGGAAGCTTGTGAGGAGTCTTGATCTTGTTGAACCTGCTTTTGTTGTGAGAGGGGAATTATAGCAGTCTAATCAAAAGAGGTATCCATATTATTAATATCTTCAGTTATAGTCATAGTGTTGTCATCAAGCTGTTGATCATCTATCAATAAAGGAGTTGGAACTTCTTGATCATTATTGGGCCTTTGAAGAATTTGTAATGGTGGATTTCTTTTGTATTGACCTTGATTATGATTTTGGGGTCGAGTGACCGTTTGTTGAACTATTCTAGTTTGAGTTTCAATCTTGGAAATTCTATTAGATAGATTTCTAAGAAGTGAAGTTATTTCATCTATTTTAGAGTCTTCAGTTTTAGTCTTAGAGGAAGTTAAGGCCTCTTGACCTAACTTAAGTTTTCCTTGGGCTTTTCCTCTTTGGCTTTTAAAGTGGCTGAGGCGGACCTATTTGCTTCCATCTCTATCGCATTAGTTTTCATGTCTTCAAGAGTCCTTGAAGTTCTTTCTCTTAACATCACAGCAAAATCATCATCAAAAGCTTTTGAAAACCTAGATTTAGCTGTTGCTACAAGTGGTTTATAGTCAAGGGGCATCTTATGATAAATTTTGTCGAACCTTTTGATAAAATTAGAGACAGGTTCACCAAAGTTTCTTTTAAGTTCTTCAAACTCAGCTAAAAAGTAAAGAGCATATTTCTTCACTCCCCATTGATTTTTGAATATATTTGTTAATTATTCCCAATTTCTAATGGAATTTGCAGGTAACTGCCTAAACCAAGTCCTTACATTTCCCTCAAGAGACTGAACAAACAACATCATGTAAAATTTTTCTTGTTCTATGTTCATGTTATCTCCAAATTCTAGAAAGGCTTGAAGGTGATCCTCAGCTGATGGGAATGTTTCTCCATTATATCTAGGAAGATGCTTTAAATATACAATTGGGAAAGCATCAAGGACTGAAGGTAAAACTAAAGTTGCTTATCTTGCCTGTACAATGGGTTGGAATGCCATAGTAGAGGATGATGAATGAGATGTTTGTGAAGATGATGATAAGGAAGAGGGACATAGTGAAAGAGGAGGAGAATTAGTATGTGGGGGTGAAGAAGGAGGAGATAAAGAAGGTGGAGACTTCTTGAATGATTTTAAAGGAGTTTTAACCACCAACTTGTGGACCTGAGAATGAATATCCTCTTCAATTTCAAAGGTTGGATTTGAATATATAGCAAAGGACCCTTCAGGTTGTTTAGAAGTAGAAGATTCTAGTGGTTCAGAAGTGGAATGAAATGAATAAGTCATGGGGGATATAAAGTCTGTAGGTTTTTATTCAGATAGATGAACACCCAGGTCAGACTCAAATTTAGGTGATCCCAGTGGAAGTGGGGGTTCTGGATGAGATTCAAGTGAATAAGGAAATCTGATTTGAAATCAACTCCCCTATCTAGGAGTTCAGCAACCCTAGGTGATAGGTTAGTGCACTCTGGATTGGATGGAATATTACTATAGGGATCAAATTGTAATATATCTTTAGACTGCAAGGCTAAAGTAGAAGAAGATGGTTTATGTCTTCTTCTCGAACTGGACTTTCTCACAAGTTTTTCTGGATCTAACAGAGGATTAATTGTGTCAGATTCAGAATGGGATCTAGTATGCTTAGAAGGTGCCAGTTTGATACAGTGGAGTTGCCAAGTGAAATATTTTGACCTATCTAGACCTTTAATCACCTTAAAGGAATAGGAATAATACTGTTGACCTAGGAAAACTTAATGAAATTTGAATCCCCAGCAACGGCGCCAAATTGATGTTGTAACAATGAGATGATAATGGTCAGCTATCATGCCAGGGCATCTAAGATAATTGTTTTGAGGGTTTTGTTTTAATTTGGAATACGAGTGTAGGAAACAGATTTAAAACAATGAGGCCTAACCCTTTAAATAATATTAATATCAAAACAGAGGGCTGCTATTGAAATTCACACAGTGATATAGCATGCATAGTGGTGAGCGGAAATTGAAAGATGATATGATTATCACAGTCTTAAAATTGAATATTAAATAATCATAAGTAAGAAAACCTTTAAACTATGTTTAGAAGGTTTAACAGAATTTTATTAAGCTTATAAAAGATGTTGATGATTCATTGATTTAGAGAGAATTAATCAAACAGATAATGTAATTCATTCTCTTTATAGATGATCATTTTAGAAGCTTATATGAATAGATTGAAACTCAATTACTCCTACCTATTTATCTTTGTAAATCATAAGAATATGAAGAAAAAACACTATGAAAATAATTAGAAAAACTTATAGGAAAAACTAAACTGTATGAATCGGAATTTAGAATCCTTTGCTTTGTATTAATGATATTAGAAAAGTCAAGTACATTCAATGCTTAGAAATGCTTCTTCAAGGGTGCAACCTTTAATAACTGGTGAAAGAGAGTTATTTATACAATTTGAGAACTAAGAAAATATCTTAAACTATTTTTACAAAAATAGATAACTACAAAATCATGAATATAAACTGCTAGCTGATCTGGCACTATTTTGGTGCTGAGTTGTTTGATGACTGCTTTGAAAATTTTGAAAACTATTGAACTTGTGATGATTGTTCCTGTAAAGGTTGAATTTTGTTTGATGATCCTCTAGTCCAGTAAATCAATTACTACTTCCCATCGCTTCTTATCTGGGATAGATATTTTGGTTACCCTTCTGTAAATTTCATCCATCTCTGTATACCTCGTGAAAGTAGGTTTTACTGGAAATATATGCCTAATCTCATATAAAATGAAGAAGGTGTCCCTGAGTGCATTTAGCACCACCCTTAGTGTTGTTGCACCACTTATATTTGACACTAAAGTTGCATTGGTTCCTACCTCTGTAATTTTTCGAACGTAATCCTCAATAGGCATTAATTTGTCATTAATTACAAGCATGGAAGGCAAACCCTTGTTGGTCAATAGTTCAATCCTACTTAAAAAACATTGAACTATTGTACTCACACTGCTACACTTTTCTTCTAACTGAAGGATGAGGTTCTTCTCAGTGATGATCTTCTTTACTTCCAAAATAGTTGTTGTCCTGTCATTTATCCCTAACTCTTCAAGGTCATAGCTATCTTTAGAGTTGAGGAATTTGATTATATCAGAAGAAATTTCTAGCATATCTTCAAGTTGTTTAGAAATAGTTTCCTGAGCTTTCTCTAAGAGGTCCTTTTGATCAAACACTATCATGATATAGGGCCAGATATCCTTAATTGCTTCAGCGATTTCTTCCCATAGAATTTCTCTTTCCAAACCCAGTTTGTTTCCAATGTAAGATTCTTTAAGCTCCATCTGCAATGTTTCACTCTGAGCTTTTTCTCTCTGCAACTCAGTTGCATGTGAAGTTTCTGCAACTGTTTTCATATGTTGTAACTCCTTGAGTTCATTCTGCAACTTCTTCATTTCTCTTGTCTGAATAGACAAGTTCTGAACAGCTTCATCAAGTTGTTCAGCTCCTTTTGTTGTACCTGTGGTTGATGTTGTGGCTGAAGTAGAAACCCTGTTACATGGATTGTTGCAAGGGGTACTATATCCATTAAAGTTTGAGCTCCTTTGACAGCTTCCTCTTTCTCCTTGACTAGTTTCACCATCTGCTCCTCCATTTGTTTCATCTACAGGTTTTTTTCTATGATGAGCTTCATCATGTCTGACTTTTGAGTTTCTGTTTCTTCAATTTCTTTAGCCATTGGGTCCTTCGAAGCTGGAAATTTGAGTTGTTTCCTTAATGCTGCAACTTCAGCATTTTTCTTTTTAATGATTTCTTCTGCATCATTTATGTTGGAGGGATCATATCCCATCTTTAGCACTAGATTTTCCAAATATTGGACCTTGGTGTACTTTGCCAATGAGGATACTTTCTCCAACTTAAGTTGTGACTATGTGTTGGCCAAGGTAACCTGCATTTTTGATAAACTCATGGCAGTGTTAGTCAAGGTGGAAGAAATCATCTGCCCAGTTTCTTTGTGCATCTCAATTTGATCAATTGGATGCACATCCTTCACATTGAACTCAAAACAAGCATGCTTCTGATAGTGTGCAACAGTCCTAAGCTGTGGAATTTGGGCTTGCAAGAAATCCATCTGCATTTTACCCTTCTCAGAGTCAAAGACTAAAAGAATTTTGGCCTGAGAGATGGAGGAATGTTTCCAGAACTATGTGTAGGTGTTCAACTTCAACTCTTCATTCCTCCTTTTAATCTCACTGAAGACATAAAAAATGTCTTCTTCCTTATCCTTCTGAATTCTTCCACTGGTCTGAATTACCTATTGTTCCTGAGTAGTACTCGAATGAGTTGGTGACTATGTAGATTGTCCACCAGACTGTGTATAAAGCATAGTCTCTCCAAGTCCATCCAATGTTGTCTTTTGAGGTTCATTTGTTACACCAACAATCCTATGTCTCTTTTTCCTATGCACAATCCTAAATCCTTGGCTTGATGCTTTAGTTGTAGGGTATGAATGTTCTTCCCTTGCTCTTTTAGCTGTTTTTTCCTGTGCAAGTGGAGTTTGCACATTTGAAGTGGAAACTACCTGCTCTTCAGCCTCTTGGAGGGTGTTCTCTGTTCATTCCAACTGATTTTTATATTTCTTTATTTCAGGCCTAGCCGTGTGGAAGCTCACAACCATAAACTTTAATTTCTATATAGTTTTGGTAACAATACCAATCCCCTGTTGTAGGTTGATCAACCAACTATAATATTTTGACAATCTCCTCACTGATTCTTGGTACTGGAGTGTTGCTCATAAGACTGATAGCTGGATGAATAAACAGTTATATGAACTGTTTATATGTAAACTCTTCTTTCTCCTTCATTCTCGTTGAAGTCCAAAATATCACTAGTTGTTGATTTCCTTCCTCATCTAGCTTCTGTAAGGTAAATGGAAATTTGTCTCCCTAAAAATATATGAAAAGGTATACAAGTACTAAAGCACACTTGAATAATTCTTCAGTATTAAACTTGAGAAATTGCTCATGTATGGCTTCAGCTGGGACATGGTTGAAATCATAAATAACAGTGGGTTTGGATTCAGTAGAAAGGATGGACAAGAAACCAAGGATGGCTTCATTTACATATTGATCAGAGTTATAACCAAGTAGATAGGACAAAATAGTGGTGATTTTCTTTGTTCTATCAGGGAACATGGATGAGTCATAAGGAGGGTTTCTTTTAGGCAGAGGACTATCAATGACTAGAAAAAGTTCAAGAGTCTGGGAGCTTTTCGTAAAGTCTAGTTTTTTATAGGCTTCTATCAGGCTTTCATGGGAAAAAGGATGGGTTGGTGTAGTAGCAGGGGCCTGCAATATTTTTTCAATGGAGTCAGAATTGATTAAGCAAATGATTTCTCCTATGGGTGAAATGATTACTCTCTGGCTGGGATCATAAGATTCATGACATGTCCTCACAAATTCAGGTGCTCTGTGTATCTGATGGAAAATGTAGTGAGGAAGTTAGGAGTCCCAGAGTCCTATTTCATCTATCTGATCGATTTTTTGATCTTCCATCCAGCATTAAATTTCATATAAATCAAATTGAGAAGAAGTCTCAATGATTTTACAATATCTGTCGACCAGCGGGTGTGATGGAAGTCAACTTGTGGATGAATAAGAGGATTTGGGACTTCTGCAATTTCTTTTCCCTTTGCAGGAATTTTGTCAAATAAAATGCAGACTGAAAGTGATGGAAATGGGTCTGAAATATAGCGATCACAATAAAAACAGTATAACTGAAAAGCAAAAAAAAAAGGCTAGTGGACCTAGATGTCAACTTTCTTCTGATCTGGACAAATGACTGCTTAATTGTCGGACTATGGTCGAGCTATAAGGAGGAAAACTGTTAGTGATCAATTTGGTTACAAAAATGTATTGTGTAATTGTTTTCATGGATAAACAGGGTTTATAATGGGAAAAACAGAGCGGGGTTGTTCAATGAATAATAAAATTTTCATTAATTATCCAACGGATTAATTAACGGGTGTTTGGGCCATAAATATCACGGGAGTGAAATTGAATGGATGACAGATAGGTGGAAGTTTATTGGATGGTAGAAGTGACATGGAGCGTGACGTGGAGAGGGACATGGAGCGACGGTAAACAGTCACTTATAAACCGCGTTCGGGGGTAACTTGAGGCTTTAAGTGGTGTGATGATTTTAAGTCCCGAAACATTAAAAGGAAGGAAAGGTTGTTCAGGATGGTGGTTTCCAAAACTACCCATTTCGGACCCCCTCCCCCTCCCCGTCAATAAATTTTGGATGGAAAATAAGGGCCGAGAATGGATGTGGGCCATCGGATGTCGGGAGAGCATGCGAGATGAAAGATAAGGTGAGAGGGATTTAACATGTAAGGTGGAAGTGATGGTGGGGTCACAGCTTTAAGGCGAATGTGACAATTGCGGGTTATGGTAAATGGGGGGATGAATGTGGGATATTTACAAAGTAACATTGGTGTTTTAAAATTTGTGGTTAATTATAACACATCTTCAAAAGCATAGATTTTCCAATGTTACAACTTAGAATAAAATATTTTGATGCTCCAATTATTCCTCATATGTCTACCTACCCTTTACATTTCTAATATTTTCTTTTATTCATCTGAGTGCATTTAGACTAGCAACTCAATATTTCCTTTTAATGACTAATCTACCTCTATCCCTTATTTCCTCCATTGGCTCAAATTAAATTGTTGAGCCAATTTTATTTGCTACCTATTGACAAAAATTTAAATCAAATCCAATCATGATTAAACTGTACAATTGGATAAGATGAACTAGGTGTGGCATTTAAACAATCTGCACACAACCTTTATTTGCAAAAATAAAATTGACTAAGAGTAGTGGCATTTGGATTTGCAACACTTTCAGAGTTTACTGTTTTTTACTTTTCTTTCTAACCTAACATTTTATTTTTGCCTCCATTCTTTAGGGCATCTATTCTATTTGATATGGACTTATTCATAAAATATCCCTAACATTTTTTAATTCAATATTCTTTTTGTCCATATCCTAACTTAACTTTTCTTTAAATATATTTTCATTTTTCGACTAATTGATACTAACTTACCAAAACCAAAAAATTGTTACAACAGAAGGTATAGTGTGACTAGCATCGGTACTATTACTTTTCAGAGGGAGTCTGGTTCTCCTCTCACATTAAAAGATGTCATGTATGTTCCAGGTCTGAAGAAGAATTTGGTTTTAGTTTCCATGTTGTAGGATCGTGGCTACAACGTGATATTTAGCAAAGGAAAGGATTTCCTTCGTCACCTAGCCTCAATACAATTGAAGCGGATCGGGGTTCAGGTGAAGAACCTCTATAAATTAGATGTATAATATTGTGTTTCTTTGATCACAAAAGAAGAGAAGGTACAAATCTGGGACATCAATGAGTTGTGGCATAAAATATTGGATCACTTGCACCATGAAGCTTTGAATATAGGAGCATTACATTAGATATTATTTTTGGGATTCAACTGTGTTTAGTAAGTCATTCATATATGACCATTTCCATGAGAGGTAATCATAACTGACTAATTTCTCATGATTTTTGAATAGTACACTTAGCACTCATTGCATCAAGTGATGCTCACAGGGGTGAAGTGGGATTGAAACTAGTGAAATGAATCACATAGCGTCAATCATCACTTTCGGGGCTTGCACTCGGTAACCAGGACTTCCCAGGAGGTCACCCATCCCAGATCGCCTCTGGATCAAGCGCGCTTAACAGTGGAGTTTTCCCCACAATCAAGCCCAAGCCCACTTGGGCTTGATTGTGGGGAAAAATCCACAATTAAGCCCGCTTGAGCCAGAGGCAATCTGGGATGGTGACCTGTCGGGAAGTCCTGGTTACCAGGTGCAAGCCCCGAAAGTGATGATTGAAGCTATGTGATTCGTTGCACTAGTTTCAATCCACTTCTTCACCCCTATGAGCAACATCTGATGTAATGAGTGCTAAGTGGACTATTCAAAAATCATGAGAAATTAGACAGTTACGACTGCCTCTCATAGAAATGGTCATATATGAATGACTTACTAAATGTAGTTGAATCCGAAAAATGATAGCTAATGTAATGCACTGCGAAAACCCCTCAATACTTAAAAAAACAAAACAAACAAACAAACAAAACAATAAAAATGTAAAAAAAAACAGAAATTAACTCGTAAAAATAAAAATTTTGAATAAAAAATTAACAGAAAACAACAACAAATAAATATCAAAAAATAAATAATAAAAAAATGAAAATTTTTCAAAAAAAATAATTTAAAGAAAACCAAATTAAACTGAAAAAGGAGAATCTAAAAACAATTTTTTTAAGTTAAAAAAACAAATAAAAAAAAAACCTCATTTAAAAAAAAAAAAACAAAACAAAAACACTTAAAAAAAATTAAAAGAAAATTAAGAAAAAAATTAAAAATTAAAAATTAAAGAATATTTAAGTTAAATAATTTAAATCAAAAAAAAAAAAAAGAATTTGTTTAGAAATTCAAAGCATAAAAATAAATAAATAACATTAAAAAAAAAAAAAAAAAAATTATAACTTAAAAAAAAAAACAAATAACAAAAATTTAAAACTTAAATTAAAAAAGATGACAACAACAACAACGAAACAAAAAACAAACAAACAAACATTAAAAAAAAAAAAAAAAAAAAAAAAAAAAAAAAAAAAAAAAAATAAATATATATATATATATATATATATATATATATAATATTTAAATTTAAAAATAAAAATAAAATTATTAAAAAAATTAATTAAAAAACAAATAACCCCTCGCACTGCCAACCGCACCCTGCTCCACCTTCCCTCCCCCACCCTAGCTCCCCTCCTCCCCTCTCCGCTCCCTCCCTCCCTCTACACCCCACCCGCTCCCTCCCCCCAATCCTCCCCACCCCCTACCCCCTTCCCCCCCACTCACGCCTCAGCCCCACCTTCTCCCTCACCCCCACTCCCCTCCTCTCTGTTATGAAACTAGCTCAAGAAAAGATAGAAAAGATAGATCAACGCCTTAGAATTCAGCCTCTTTGAGGGGGCAACCTCCTTTACATTACATAAATGAACAATTCTTGGATGATTCAAATGACAAAACCTCCTTTCTATATATAGGAGTCTAAGGAGTCACAATATAACCCAGCCGACCTAACAATAATAATATAAAGCCACAAAAATAACAATAGAGGGATTCTATGGGGCACAGTAATAACAATATGGGGATAATAGGGGCACAACAATATTAATAAGGGGTACAACTACATTAGTAATGGGGTAATCACTAGTATTATAGGGACCCAACATGCCCCTCTCCTTCAAAAAAGTGTTGTCCTCAACGCTTGAGAAGTTCTGGATGCTTCTGTATAAAATTCTCATCCTCCCATGTGGAATCTTCAGTGGATAAGTTCTTCCACTTGATAAGATACTCCGAAATTGATCGATTTCGTCGCTGTCGAGTTCTTGTTTTTGTGACTGCTTCCAGTTCCAATATAATTTTTCCTTCCTCGTCAAGTTCTGGCAATATTGTTTGAACTGGGAGCTTGTCGCCTATAACCTTCTTTAAACATGAAACATGGAAAACTGGGTGCAATCGAGAAGTTGCAGGAAGCTCCAATTTGTATGCCATAGTACCAATCTTTTGCAACACCTTGTATGGACCATAATACTTTGGTGATAATTTATTATCCTTCTTAGCTTGCTTGAGGGACATTTGCTTATATGGTTGTAGCCGTAGGAATACCCAATCACCTACATCAAAACTTCTTTTGCTACAATGTTGATCTGCATGTTGTTTCATTCTATTCTGTGCCGACACGAGGTTATCCTTTAAGAGTTCGAGGACTTGTTGTTGATGTTCAATGTGATGTTCCACTTCTTGAACCTTAGAATTTTCTCTTAAATATGATGTGATGGATGGTGGCTGATACCCATAAAGTGCCATAAATGGGGTCATTTTTGTTGTTGTATGGAAGGAAGTGTTATACCACCATTCAGCCAGAGGCAACCATTTGACCCATTGTGTCTGTTTATCAAATACAAAGCAACGAAGATATCCTTCCAAACATTTGTTTACTATCTCAATTTGCCCATCAGATTGAGGATGATAAGATGAGCTATGAGCTAACTGAGTACCAAGACAAGAAAATAATTCTGTCCAAAAATTTCTAGTGAAAATGGGATCTATGTCACTTACAATAATCTTTGGGTTTCCATGTAGCTTTTGAATTGTTTCCATAAATGCAGTAGAAACTATACTGGCTTTAAATGGATGTGATAATGCACAAAAGTGTGCATACTTGGTAAGTCTGTCAACTACCACCATGATGACACTCTTTCCCTCAGACTTGGGTAAACCTGTGATAAAATCCATTGAAACCTCCTCCCAACGTTGGCTTGGAATGGATAAAGGTTGTAATAGACCCGGTGTCTTAATTGTTTCAACTTTATTTTGTTGGAAAACCAAACATTCCGCCACAAACTTTTGAATATCTGATTTAAGGCCATCCCAAAAAAATTCCTTCTTAACCCTGTGGTAAGTTTTTAAAAATCCTGAGTGCCCTCCTAAGGGAGAAGTGTGCAATTCCATAAGAATCTTTTGTTTTAGCTGGGAATTCTTACAGAGGTATAAGCGATCTTTGTACCATAACGAATCATTTTTCCAGCTAAATGTATCAGACATACTGGAATATTGTTGTAAATTTCGAATAAGTGCCCACACTTCTTCTTCATTCTTCTATTCCTCCCTTGCTTCGTTTATCCAATCTGGTTGGATAATAGAAATGGCGCACAACAATGCTTCCACATCCTCATCCTTTCTTGATAGTACATCTGCCACCACGTTTTGCTTCCCTTTTTTGTAGATGATTTCAAAGTCATAACCCAACATCTTTGTGACCCAATTTTGTTGCTCTTCAGAGGATAATCTTTGTTCTAAAAAGTATTTAAGGCTATCATGATCCATTTTTATCTTGAAGTGTCTTCCCATTAGGTAGGGTCACCATTTCTTAAGTGCATGGAGTATTGCCAACATTTCCTTCTCATAAATAGCTTTGTGTAAAAACTTTCCCTTGATTGGACGACTTTCAAAAGCAATGGGTCTTTCATCTTGCATTAAAATAGCACCAATTCCATTTCCTGAAGCATCACATTCCACAATAAAGGTTTTGTGAAGTCCGGTGTAGCTAAGACGGTGCTTGGCACATTGCCTCTTTAAGATGTTCGAATGCCTTTGTTGCATCTGGAGTCCATGAAAATGCATCTTTCTTCAATAATGTTGTTAGAGGTGCTGCTATTCTCCCATAATTCTTAACAAACTTGTGATAATACCCTGTCAACCCGAGAAATCCTCGCAGATGCTTTATGGATGTGGAAATTTTCCATTCCTTAATGGCTTTAATTTTTCTAGGGTCTACCTTAACTCCTTCATGAGATACAATATGACCCAGATATTCCACCTCTTGTACTCCAAAGAAACATTTGGATCTTTTTGCATATAATTGTTTCTCCTCCAATAGTTGTAGCACCCTGTCAACATGTTCAACATGATCCTTCCAAGACTTGTTGTAGATTAGTATATCATCAAAAAATACTAACACAAATTTTCTAAGGAATGGTTTGAAAATTGAATTCATCAAACCTTGAAATGTTGAAGGTGCATTGGTAAGGCCAAAAGGCATGACCAAAAATTCATAATGACCCTCATGAGTTCTAAATGTTGTTTTCAGAATGTCTTCAATCTTCATTCTGATTTGATGATATCCTGAACGAAGATCCAACTTGGTGAAGTAAATTGATCCATGCAATTCATCCAGTAATTCATCAATGACAGGAATGGGAAACTTATCTTTAATAGTGAGCTTTTTGAGCTCCCTATAATCCAGACACATGCACCATGATCCATCCTTCTTGTGCACCAATACGACTGGAACAGAGAAAGAACTTTAACTTGGTTGAATTATACCAGCCTCTAGCATGTCTGCAACCATACGTTCAATTTCACTCTTTTGGGCATAGGGATATCTGTACGGCCTGATGTTTGGAGGAACACTTCCTGGAATCAGATGAATAGCATGATCATGATCACGAATAGGTGGGAGACCTTTGGGAGTCTCAAATACCTTGGAATGATTGTCCAAGACTTTTTGGAGATCTGGAGAAATAGATGATTCCACTGTGGACACATATAGCAAACATAATTGTGCAATTACACCTCTTTGTTCCTTTTTTAGAAGCTTTGTCATACCATTAGAGCTAATTATCTTTCTTGGTTTCCCTGCAATACCCCTTAATTCAACTTCCTTTCCTTCCACAGAAAATTTCATGAAAAGTTCTTGAAAATTAAAAGCTATTGTACCCAAGGATTGTAGCCATTGGACTCCTAGTACAACATCAGCACCTCCCATTGGAATGGAAAGCATTGGGCTAGTCAATACATATTCTCCCATGGATAGCTTGATATTATGGCACTTTCCCGAGCAATTTATTGTTCCTCCATTTGCAACCATCACTTGACACTCTGGTGCTGGATATAAGAAGCAATTCAATTCTCTTGCTACCTTACAATGAATAAAATTGTGGGTACTTCCTGAATCAATCAACACTATTACCTTTTTCTTCTTGATTTGTCCTTCTATCTTGATGGTTTGAGGAGTGGTAATTCCCGCAAATGCATTACAAGATATGGTCGGATTCATTTCTTCTTTATCTAGGCTTTGTTCCTGGAGTATATCCTCTTATTTTGACCTTTCTTGCTCCTTTTCTTCTTCCTCTTCACAATCTATGTAGAATAATTTCTTCTCAGCACACTTATGACCTTTAGTGTATTTGCTATCACAACTGTAACAAAGCCCTTTTGCTCTTTTTTCTTCCAATTGTTGTGGTGTGAACCTTATAGGTTGTGGAAGACTAGCGGCAACAACACTTCCGTCTTTATAGTTGTGAGTGGTATGCTTCCTGGTTGCCATAATTTTTCTTTCCATTTTTCTTGCTAACCTGAATGCCTTCTCTAATGAATCAGGTTCCCAAAGGTGAACATCATGTTGGATATTACCCTTTAAAGACCCTATGAACACATCAATCCTATGCTCCTCTGGAATATCTTTTACCCTTATGTTTGATTTTTGGAACTCCTCATTGTGCTCTGTTACACAAAAATATCGTCACCATGACTATTTGCAGTCAGTATGGGTTTATCATCACTTATACTGTCCTCCTAAGCAAGTCAAAGACCTCATCTCTTCAAGTCAAGCTTTGAAAATGAGAGAAAGACATTGAAAATCAACAAAGCTTTGGTTCTGCACTTTCTCCCACTGATGCTTGCGGTCCCGCACCCCCTGTTCACAAAAACTGCAGACCGGCCCGCTCTGTCCCTAAAGGAGTGGGTGCAGACCCCTGTGAAAGTCAAAAAGGCGCAATTTTATTCTAAAAAACTCACTTTGGGTTAATTCTAGATGATTCTAGAAAGAATTTTGATGTGGATTGGTCGCTCTTAGGTGGTTCATGTATCCCAAAAGAGAAGGAACTAATCCCTTGATGAGAGGAGTTATCCCTTTGAAGGAGGGCTTTATCCCTTTGTAGGAGGACCTAGTAACTTCCATCCATTGCACTATAAATTAAGGCATTGGGCTGGTTGCTAGGGAGGTTAGAAGCTGAACATTTTTTAGGGTAAATGCTGGTGGAATTGAGACTTCCTAGTTAAGCTTGAGAGGAGAGATCACATACCTTTTGGCTTCATTGGGAAGAGAGTGAAACTTGTCAAAGTAGAGGAGACTTCTTGTTGGACCCCGAGAGGAGCTTGTACAGCATCAAGGCACAGGTTGTAAAGTTTTTCTTTGATTTGAATTAATATAATCAGATTCATTTTTCTCAACAATTTGTCTTATGTCATTTGTTTCATGAATTCCTTGATCATCATGTTAAGTATGCTTTATGATATTGGCTTTTCAGGTGCTATTTAATTTGTTTGCTTGTTTGTGTTTGCAGATTCGCTACAAGGCAGCTCATTTGGATCAAAGGAGCGAGGCTTCCACAAACTTGCATTGGACCCAAGGTAGGCCTAAAACACTTGTTTGCCTTTTTTTGTAATTACATATTTAGAGAAAGATAGTTTTTGATTGGCTTGTTTGTCACTAGATATCGTTAGATTCTAGGAAGTTCTATCTTGTCCGCAAGATCGACTCATTCTGTGTGACAAAGTGGTGACTCCACTGGGGACATTCGAGAGACCGGCATAGATGACATTCCTCGTCGACTATAGCGCTATGTGATTGGGGTCCCAGGACCTTTTAGGAGGTTCCTTTGTAAGGTGGCCCGTACAGTGGTTTCTTATCGAGATCATCACCAGTGATAGGATGATCGCCTATTGTAGACACATATGACATTTTTGCTTTTTTTACTTATCATTTTTGTCGATCATAAGGCGTTTTTCAACCTATGATCGAGGACGATGTATATTTTGACACACTCCTATATTATACTATATCATTATTACCGGCTCATATTGTAAAACATGTTATGGAATGCTTTTAAATTTACATGTATGATTATTGCAAATGTCTACTTAACATTCGAGAAGCAATTGCATCTGCCAATGTATTTAAAGATCTTGGAATATGCTGATATTCAATATAATCAAATTCACGTTCCAAGAGACGCACTCTCAAAAAAATCTCAATAACACTGGATTTCTAATGCATACACTCTATTAAGTTGTAATACAACGAGTTCAGAATCTAACCTCACTATCAAACTCCGAATCCCAAATGAAATAGATTCAGATAATAACTCAATCACTGCACTATACTCTGCAATGTTGTTCGTTGTTTGACCGAGGCTTACCCCATGCATAGATACCAACTCGTCAGAGGGCAAATAGATGACCCAAGCTGCAGAAGAAATGTTCTGTGTATTACGACAAGCACCATCAGTGAAACCAATGTATGTTTGGAGAGGCATCGACATCTGCAATATCAAGAGTAAAACCAAGATAAGCAGGAATAATGACGAAAAACACTCTCTAAGCTAAGCACACTTTTTAAACTAAAACACACCAGCTAGAAAGAAAACTATCTTAAAAAATCTCCATGCCCATTCTTTAAGCATAATACCTCTTCAGGTAAAGACCATTTCTGGGTTTACCTAAAGAGTCCCCGTCAAAGTCTACAAATTCATAGGCCCTTTTTGCTAGATTTCGCTTAACAACATAGGGACCATGCCACATAGGAACGAATTTTCTAGCGCCTAATTTATCATTAGCTTGATCATACAATAAGACTAGGTCTCCTTCCGAAAAATTTTGAGGGGTCACATTTCGATCATACTGGGCTTTAATACGTTTTGCGTGAGTTTTGATCGCCAATGCAGCATCACGTTGATTCTCATCTAATTGAGCCAATTATAACAAATGTCTTTCCTCTTCGGAAGTGGCTGGAAGTAACTCGATGGCCATTTGCAATGACGGGATTTCGCATTCAATGGGTAACACAGCTTCCAGACCATAAACTAGTTGGAAAGGAGTGAACCTTGTTGACGTTTTTACTGAGGTTCGATACGCCCAAAGCACTGAAAATAGCATGTTATGCCAATTCAACCGATGAATCCCAATGATTCGTCAAATCATGATGACTAAAACTTTGTTGATGGATTCAACCAGACCATTAGCTCATGGATAATAAGGAGTTGAACTATCGTGACGCAAGCCAAGCTGGCCTGTAAGTTTAGTCATCATAACGTTTCGAAAATGACACCCATGATCAGTGATAATCGCTTGCGGAACACCAAACCTAGCAATTATATCATTGAACATGAAAATTGCAGTTGTTTTGCCGTCTGCCTCAAATGTAGGCATCGCCTCAGCCCACTTAGTAAAATAATATACCGCAAGGATGATATACGCATTCCCCCCGGCCGAGTGAGGGTTACATGTAATAAAATCGATACCCCATTTGGAAAAATGACCAACGGCAATTATAGGGTGGAGAGGAGCAGGTGGAGCGCGCATCTTTCGATCAAAAAGTTGGCAGTTGTGGAATTTTTGGACCGCGTTAATACAATTTTTAAACAAAGACGGCCAGAAGTAGCCAGCGCGCAATATCTTTTAGGCTGTGGCATACCCAAGCATATGACCGCCACACGCTCCAGAGTGGCAGTCATTTAGAACCCTTTCAGCTTCTTCGTGAGTTAAACAACGTCGAAAAACAGAGTCCGCCCCACGGCGATAAAGAGTATCTCCAATAATTCTGAATTGTTGGGACTGGAATCGTATTTTTCGACGTTCTGACCTTGAAATTTCTGGCCGAAAGGATTGGGTCTAGAGATAAACGATGATATCCCCATACCACGGACCTAAAGTGCTGATTAGAAACAAGGATTCGTCCGCAATGGGCTCCTCCACCACAATTTCCGTGTCAGCACATGGGAAATCACACATTAACTCCGCAAAAACTAAAGATTTCTTAGACTTATACTTTTCAAATTCCAAGTCGAAGTCCTGTAGGATCACAATCCATTTGGAGTACTTGCCCCGTAGCAATTGCTTGGTCAAAATATAGATCATAGGGTTGCAATCAGAAATTACTGTATTTTTACGTAGTAAAATGTAGTGACGAAAACGTTGGACAGCTTGAATAGCTGCCAATGCCAATTTCTCCACATGTGAGTATTTTAGCTCAGTTGGATTTAAAGTTTGACTAAGGTAATATATCACATGTTCAGAACCAAATTCATCTTCCTGAACTAACACCATTCCAATGGTGGAATGGGAGGTGGCGAGATACAAGAAGTAGTCTTGGTTGTAGTTGGGAGGATGCAATAACGGTACATGGGTCAACGCATGTTTTAGTGCATCAAAATATTTCTGAGCTATCTCATCCCAATAGAATGGAGTATTCTGTTTCAACAACCAGGTAAAACCCTTTGTAACCTCGGCGTAGTTAGGAATGAATCGTCGTAAAAAGTTTGTTTTCCCTTGCAAACTTTGGAGTTGGCGAAGACTCGAAGGAGGAGGCAATTTGACAATAGCTTCAACCTTCGAGTGATCGACACGAATGCCAGCTTTCAAAACAACAAACCCCAACAACCGACCCATTTCTATACAGAAAACAAACTTGTGTGGATTCAACCTAATCCGATAATGCCTACACCTCATAAAGATTGCTCGTAAATGGATGAGATGATCAGCTCGATGTAATGAATGAGCAAGAAAATCATCGAGATAGGGTTGCACAATGTGCTTGATGTCATGAAACGCATAAGACATGGCCCTTTGAAAAGTTACCCCGGCATTCTTGAGCCCAAAAGGTAATTTGCAATAAGCAAATGTCCCCCATGGACAAATGAAATCCGTTTTTGGTTGATCGGCAGGTAGAATATTGATTTGATTGTATCCGGAAAAACCATCCATAAAGGAGAATATTTCGCTGTCGGCACAATCATAAAGGATTTGATCGATATAGGGAGTTGGGTAATTGTCCTTTGGATAGGCTCGATTAATGTCCCTATAATCGATACATATTCTTATTGTCCCTTCCTTTTTGTTAACAGGAACAATATTCGATACCCAATCCGTTAACGGAATCGGATAAATGAAACCTGCTTTGAGTAATTTTTCAACTTCTGCTTTAATAGCAACAGCTTTTCTCAGGTGAATCTGACGCAAACGTTGCCGGACGGGTTTAGCGTCTGGGTAAGTTTTGATTTCATGAACAACAATTGCGGGGTCAATTCCTGGCATTTCCTCATACGACCAGGCAAACACGTCACAGAATTCTTGAAATAGGGCCTTATATATTTGAATTTCATCTTCCGTACATGAGGCACCTATATGAATGTTTTCAACAATTCCAGGCTTAACCGAAATATCCATAGGAATAGTTCGAGAAATGTTTCCCAAATTTAACTCGGAATCAGGATTTTTTATTGGACTCTGAGGTTCCTTGACATATTCAGTCGTAAAAATTGATGAGAAATCATTTTCAAAACGATCACTCTCGGGTAAAAATGAAGATCTGTGATGAAGATCTTCCCATGGTAAATCATCGACACATAGGATTTCACGAATTTGCTCATCAGTGTGAACAAGTTCAGAAAACGTTATTGAATCCGAGTTTGATGTGAAAAGTGATTCCTCATGAACCACATTCATTAAATCAATTTTGGTTGAAGATGGGTCGGAAAACGATTGCACGGCCTAATACGCAATTTCATATGGACTCAAAGGCATAACATCACCAAATGAGTCTATCTCAGATTCGGAAGGAACGATCCAAGGATCATCATAAATAATGGTGTCTGATGAAATCATATGAATGGTTGCAAAAGAGGACGATACGTTGATCAGAGGAAAAGGAAAAGTTCCCAATAAACCAGCATCTTTAACTAGTCCTACTCCAACATCCTTATACGGGATAGTCGTTTTACCGACATGTTGAATGCTTTCAGAAGAGGCTGGGCCGGATGAAACGTAAGCCAGCTAGTCTATTATTACGATCTTTCCATTATGAGGAAACTTTATAACCTGAAAGATTGATGAAACGACAGCTGTCATAGCATAAGACCAACTACGACCCAAGAAAATGTTGTAATCTAGAGGGGCATCAACCACCTCCACATCTAGATTAACAGTTTTTCCTTCAACCCCTATAGGTAAATCCTGTAGAATGCCAAAAGGATGAAATCCATGGCCATCAAAGGCCTTTAGAATCGTCGGGGATTGATTTAGCGAAGGAGAACCAAGCGATCTCCAACACTGTATCGACATAATACACGTTGGGCTCCCTCATCAATCACAGTCCTATGAATAGGTCTGTTTTTTACTATCACTGGGATCTGGAAAGCCATTTGATGAGGTAAGTGTGGTGTACTATTTTCTAGATCAAAAATTATAAGGTTCGAGTCCTGAACGTCAACAGCTCCTACAACCGACAAAAGTAATTTACATTGTGCTGGACATGATTGCAGCACTTCCAAAGCCGACATTGTTGAAGGTGAAACAGCTAAATCTTCAACAATGTTATAGTTCTGAGCCGCTCTCGCATGTGGATTGAAAGCTGACTTTCGAAGTATACCCTTGGCGGGTGGTTTGATTACTAAGTCTGGATTAGCTTTCTCGATCTGTAGTGGATCGGAACCGGGAGCTGAGGTTGATGGGTTAGAATGAGAAGATTCTGCTTCTTTACCATCAACAGGACTTTTACTACTATAATCATGCGATCGAGTCGCAATCCTAACATGGGACATCATCAGTATGGGTTCTTCGTTGGCATCTGAGGAAGAACCTATCATCTTACTATCTTGACTTGGAAAAGGATCCTTCAAAACAGCAGGTGTTTGGGAACCTTTGACAAATTTCGCAACCTCTGCACGATGAGGGCAGTCTCTTGTAAAATGTTCTTCGTCACAAATGAGACAAGGATAACGAGGTTTGCGTTTCTTATCATTTGATTCCGCTTTTTCTGGTTTCTCTTTCAAATTTTTATCTGTTTTATTTTTCTTCTTCCCTTTCTTCTTACCACCGGATTTTGATTTGGTTGTAGATGATTCTACAACATGAATATCAGTGGAAATCTCCGTGGAAGAATCTCTTGTCAGGGAATCTGGCAAGGTTATGATAGGAGAAGAATTCTTGGAAGACTTCTTCTTACTTTTGGTATTAACCGTACCAATCATACCGTCAGCGGCATGAGACCCTGAAGGAGCTGCAGCGATTTGATTTTTCTTAGGAAGATCAGGGATTTTCTCGTGTAACGTACCTAACTGAGTATAAACTAAGTCAAGGTACTACGCTTGAGCAATTACTTGCTCCTTAGTAACGACTCCGGCCTTAGCTACATCCTTAGTGATCTTTGGCAATAAAGATTTTACAAACCGTTCAACTGAGATCTGATCCGGAATAAAAACCTTCACTAAACGCCGTCGACGTCTCCATTCATGAATGTGATCCGAAATGTAAGTGGACGTCGACTACTTTAATGAAGTTAGTAATTCCGTGCCATTGTCATATCTGACTGGAAACTGAAAATGAGTTAAAAACGAAGTAGCTAACTGACTAAAGTTATAAAAAGTGGCTTGCGGTAACTCAATGTACCACTTGGCCGCAAGACCAATTAGAGTGCGCTGGAAAAGCCTTAAACGGATTGAATCATCTGAAATGGAGTTAGACGCACACCAAAGGTGATAAGTCATCACATGGTTCGACGAGTCCTCTCCTGATTTGCCTTCAAACTTAGGAATATCACTAGGCAACTTATTCGGCATTGGCGGCCAAAAAGGAAGATAGTTAATGGGATCGTTTGTTAGGCGCGACAAGTCAGGCAAGTCCAAAGTTGTGATAAATGGTAACTGACGATTAGGGTCCCTAAAACTCTGGGTCATGAGACCAGCCCCAGGAGGAGGATATCCAGGATAACTAGGAATTGGAATTGCATTTGGGATATTGTATCCTCCTGGAAAACCAGGATTAACCAGACTGTACTGGGGTTGTTGAGGTTGTTGATATGTATACCCAGGGTACGGTTGATACTGATAGACTGGCTGCTGCACAGCAGGACCGAATTGGTACTGTCCCTGGTACGGTTGATAAGTAAATTTTGGTTGACTTGTGACAATCGTACTTGAACCAGGTTGTCCTACAGGCATCTGAACCGAAGTTTGAATTGTGGATCCAGACTGAGGTAAAGATGTCTGAGGAGTTGATACAGGAACAGTAGAAACCAGAGCTGTCGATACTCCAGAAGTAGGTGGGGTTTATTGAACAGATGTTGCAGCAATTGCAACAGCCATTTGAGGCAGAGTACGAGGCATACTAGGCCCAGGCTGAGAAACTACCGAAGGTACAGAAGTTTGAATAGTAGACTGGACAGGTTGTTGGGGTGAACCAGAAACTAAGGGTTGTCCAGTTTGAGATGACAATTGTACATTCGGTTTCAAGACCTGTTGAGTTTGCGATGGATACCACACTAAGTTCATTCCAGGGTACGGACCCATAATAGGTTGAGAATATTGAGGACCATAACCGGGTTGAGGGTAGGGTTGATAATTCAAAGGTACATTTCCCGTTCCTTGAACATATGATTGACTGTAGGGTGGTTGGAAACCTTGGTTCGAGTACTGACCTTGGGGTTGATACCCTTGAGGCACGTACTGATACTGGGGTTGACCTTGAGGTACATATTGATACTGGGGTTGACCTTGAGGTACATATTGAGTCTGGGGTTGACCTTGAGGAACGTACTGTCCCGTAGGTATGTATTGTCCTTGAGGTTGCCCCCCAGGCGCAAATTGGGTACCTTGAGGTTGCCCCCCAGGCGATAATTGAGGATTTTGAGGCTGCCCCCCAGGCGGTAACTGGCCACCTTGAGGTTGAGGATTAGGAATAGTACCTAACATCATGAGAATATCTTCTACACTCAACGGCTTAGTACCATTGTTTCCAGTTAATAACCCTTGTTTAATGGGTTGAGGAGATGCTCCCGCAAAAGTACCAGAAAGTGACTGATACCCAGAGGGAATAGAAGGACCGTCGTACAAAAAGGGTTCTGGCGATTGAGAAAACATGAACGACTGTCTTGACATACTTAACAGAGGATAGTAACCTCTAGGTGTTGGGTGATAAGGAATACGAGGTGGTGAAAAACTTAATCCCGGGTTTTCCAAAAAGTTAGTCAATGAAAGATACCAAGCACTACTCCTAGGTGGACTGTAAAAAATTGATTCATGCTCTCTAAGTTCAATAACAGGTTGATTTTCAAGGATAGGGATTCCTACTTCTTCCGGAGTAGCAAGTCCTTCAATAGCTATAAGTCCAGAAGGAATATTTTGGGTAATTATTCTTTCTACCCTGGGTGAACCAGGACCACTAGAAGTTGGAGAGGTAAACCTTGATGTTGGAGTAGTAGCAAATTCACTTTCAGGTTCGGATATTTTAGGTTCCTCACCTATATCACTAGTAGATGAAAAGCTACCAGTAATTTCAGAAACAGACACCGATTGTGAATTATAATATGCTACTAAAGCTTGAAAATCAGGATGTACCACCAAAGAAGACTCTCCTTCTTCAGGTGACCCAACTCTACTGTCTCTAGGAGTTATGAGGGCTCTTAACCCTTCAGGCTGGCTCGGTGAAAACTCAGGAGGTTGGCCCCGAAGTCTATAAGACTTCCTCGGTAATTCAGCCACGATTAAAAAATTTTAACTACTTCACACGAAAACAAAGTAAAATCTCAATCAAAACCACCTAAAGCCTCTAAAGAACCAAACAAATTTGAATCACACACCTAAAGAATCTAGGAGATCAAACCACACACAAACAGTAACTTTCTGTACTAAAAACACTAGTTGGTGATGAGGCCCAATGTCGCAGAGTTCAATACAGAAATGGCAGTTGGAACAGTTACCCCGGCAACCTGCTTAATGAATAGATTGGCACAAGTTCCTCCACTAAACCGTCTCGAGTGAAGAGAACCCCCCCGAAAATCCAAGTGAGTCTAGCCGACGTCTGCTCCAGGTATAGTGGGATCTTCCCACCACTGTCACCTTAGGAAGAATCCTATAGCATATGGTCACTAAGGTTACCAACGGAAACAAATATACCTGGGGGAATAGTCTACGATCCGATACACATGCAAGGGCAAAGTAACAAGCTCAATCCCCTTGAAGGCTCCTTGACATAATCCAAGGTTTACCAACAAGTGACCCCAGGCTCCTCGACAATGGTTAATCTGAGGTTTACCGTTTTTAATACGTGAATATCTGGCATTGTTCCCAATGAGGAAGGATTGATTCCCACACTGGTTCGGACACGATCTCATGCTTCTCCTTTAAGAGGAGCTTTCCCAGAGCATAAATGAAACAATTGGATTTCTCTCCTACCGCAAGATACAGCTACTTATTTGTTTTACTGTCTTGGAGAGTTAATTACTCCCTACTCCAATACACTAGCCTAAGCTATGTTGGTGTATGAGAGCCCTAGAAATAAAAATATTACTAGATAGATTTTACTTTAAGCGTTATTTTTATTGGTTTTTGTTTAAGTCAAGAGGTGTGGAGATGAAACTCGTGGTGTGAAGACTCGACTCGAAATCACTAAAAAATGCACTTAAGATGATTAAGCAATATTTTCCCTTCAATGAACTTCTAGCTAGGAAAGAGTTTGAGAATGCAAATGCTTGTAAACACAAATCTTTCTTAACAAACAAATTAAAAGAAGAGCCTTTTGTCTTTTCCAATGCACTCAAAACAAGACAACTAGTTATTTTCACAAAAATTTCCCTTTTCTTTCAAAACACTCAAATGCTACAAAAACAAACTTTTTCCAAAAGAGATTTTTTATTTTTTATAAAACACTCAAAACTATGGAACTAACTAATCTTGAGATCTATAAACTATAAAAAACTATTTGAAGTCAAATCTTACAAGATGTCTTTTTCAAGGATGTTTTACTTAGCTATAAGCAAACTAAGGACTAATTTGTCCAGAATCACAAATCAGTCAAAAAACAACCAATTTTTGTTTTCTTTTCTAAAAATGAAATCCAAACTTTTAACACAAGCTTTTCGAAGTTTTGTAAAGAGAAAACACAAGGTGCATTCCTCAACAAAGGTAGATTTTGCAAATGGTTAGACTCATAAGAAGGCTAGTAAAAACCAAGGTGATCTGAGGCTTCTACAGCTTCTAAGCTCAGAGCTACTACAAGACCAAAATGAAAACCAAACCCAACAATCAAAACTTCTAGGAATTTCACCTAAAACCCTAACACCAATGGAATTAACCTAAGAAAAGCTTCTGACATGTTATATACAGGTTTGGGCAGGGGATAATAACATCTAAACAAAAATTAAGTTGACTAACAGAGAAAATCTTAGGTTTTCCAAAATTTTGACAGGGTCCGCAGGCCCACAGTTAACACAGGTGTGGTACCGCTCTATGCTAAAAGAAAAAGTGTGGATAGGTCCGCACTGTGTCCCAAGCCTAGGGTGCGGTCCTCTCCCAAAGTTATGAAAAACAAAAAATAATCCTAGATCTACTAAATCTACCCAATTCCACACACAACAAGCCAAAAACAGAAACAAAAACACATTTTCTCAGGTCAAAGTAAAAACAAGGAAAAAATTCAATTACAAACAGGAGCGAACCACTCCTTCTTAGGGTTCGAATTTAAACTAAGTTGGACTCATCTGAAGGATGAGCTTATAATCAAGAAAATGTTATCCTCCTCAAGCTTGCCAAAAATAAAGAGGTACTTGCCAGAAATGGTGGGGGAAAAGAGAGAAAAATGAGCCTGTTTGTCATACTTTGTAACCACTCTTGAACACGACACTTTTATTCACCTGGGTGGAAAATCCTTTGCCTAACAGTTGATCAAACCACATTGAAAGTCTTCAACCAGTTTTTGGGTATTAACTTTGGGTCAATTGTCACCAAACCATCTGTTGTGTCGTTATGTTTTCAAGAGGTCAGTGCCAATAAGCCATTCATCTGTAAAATATCTATCACCCATCTTGACCATCCCTGAGTCAGTCCTTGCAACTAAATTTCTTCAACTTGATCTATGATTTCGTGTTGTGGGCTTGCCTATGACAGATCGCTTTCTATCGACTTTAGCTCATTATCTAGAAAGATGATCTAGAAATCATCAGTACCTTGGGATCTGCATGCATCAATGGCAGGTTTCTCGCCTTCGACGATAGGTTGCATCATTGACCTTCGATCAAAGAACTCTGTGACATGTTCAACATCAACACATCTATTCACATCTCATGGATTGTGCTGAGTACTTTGAGATCCATTGACATTACTGGTGGTTTCTCTCACACTTGTTAATAGTTTACATCATTGACTGGTAATCAAGTGGTTTCTACCATGTTCGACTTCAACACATTCATTCGCATGGATAGAATCATACTGTTTCAGGAAGTAGAAATGAAAACCCTGGATCTAGTTTCCACAATCCAGGCTGCGAGGAATTTTGTATTCATTATATTGTGGACTATTTATAAACAGATGGTTGCATCCATACTATGTCTACATGTGTCTATACTTGTGATGTATTACAAGATCATTCCTATATCAGAGCAGTAGTTAGTTTTCTAGTCAGTTTTGATCTGAGTATGGGAATGCCTACCTCAGCGATGATATGATCTCATATATATATTTTGCATTGAATGTTTTTACAGGTTCCAACCAGACTCTCCACAAGATGATCCCCGAAATGATAAAGTACTTCACTCTTCCTAAATGATAAATGAAATTCTCATCTACTACAGACTTCGCACTTTAGGGGGCAATCTGTTACACAAAAATATCGTCACCATGACTGTTTGCAGTCAGTATGGGTCTATTATCACTTGTACTGTCCTCCTAAGCAAGTCTCAGACCTCAGCTCTTCAAGTCAAGCTTTGAAAATGAGAGAAAGGCATTGAAAATCAATAAAGCTCTGGTTCCGCACTTTCTCTCACTGTTGCCTGCAGTCTCGCGCCCCCTGTTCACAAAAACTGCGGACCTGCCTGCTCTGTCCTTAAAGGAGTGGGTGCGGACCCCTGTGAAAGTCAAAAAGGCGCAATTTTATTCTAAAAAACTCACTTTGGGTTAATTCTAGATTATTCTAGAAGGAATTTTGACGTGGATTGGTCACTCTTAGATGGTTCATGCATCCCAAAAGAGAAGGAACTAATCCCTTGATGAGGGGAGCTATCTCTTGGAAGGAGGGCTTTATTCCTTTGAAGGAGGACCTAGTAACTTCCCTCCATTGCACTATAAATTAAGGCATTGAGCTAGTTGCTATGGAGGTTAGAAGCTGAACATTTTTTAGGGTAAATGCTGGTGGAATTGAGAATTTAAGCTTGAGAGGAGAGATCACATACCTTTTTGGCTTCATTGGGAAGAGAGTGAAACTTGTCAAAGTAGAGGAGACTTCTTGTTGGACCCCGGGAGGAGCTTGTACAGCATCAAGGCACAGGTTGTAAAGTTCTTCTTTGATTTGAATTAATACAATCAGATTCATTTTTCTCAACAAATTGTCTTATGTCATTTGTTTCATGAATTCCTTGATCATCATGTTAAGTATGCTTTATGATATTGGCTTTTCAAGTGCTATTTAATTTGTTTTCTTGTTTGTGTTTGCAGATTCGCTATAAGGCATCTCATTTGGATCAAAGGAGCGAGGCTTCCACAAACTTGCATTGGACCCAAGGTAGGCCTAAAACACTTGTTTGCCTTTGTTTATAATTGCATATTTAGAGAAAGATAGTTTTTGATTGGCTTGCTTGTCACTAGATATCGTTAGATTCTAGGAAGGTCTATCTTGTCCGCAAGATCGACTCATTCCGTGTGACATGCTCCATTATTGAACCCTTTTGTTTGAGAATTATCAATTGGCTAAAAAAAGTGTTGCTTTTTGTATCCTCATAATGTGCTATCAATTTTTCCGTAAAAATTGCCCAAGTGATAAATTGTTTACGAGAGCAAAGCCATTGATACCATACAAACTGATTTGGTTTCAAATATAAAGTTGCAATACGTACTTTTGTATGTTTTGCACATTATTGAGATCGAAAAATTGCTCCATCTGTAATATCCATGTTGCGGGATCCTTGCCATCAAACTTCCTCATATCGATTTTTGGAATATGGTGGGTCTTTGATCCAACATTAGAGTCTATGGAATCATGATTAATGTTTCTTTTGTTCTCATCATGAGTTTCCTTTACTACCCTTTCACCATTAGTGACCCTTTCTTGTAGCAACTTATTCATATTTATCTTCAATTTTTCCATGTCTGTCTTCAAATCTATCTTCAAATCATCCATCTTAGCTTCCACGTCATTCATCTTAGCTTATACACCTTTCTTTAAACAATCCATCTTAGCTTCTACACCTTTCTTTAAACCATCCATCTTAGATTCTGTTCCTTTTTGTGCAAGGGACAGTTGTTGCACTTGGTCTTGTAATTTTGATATATCATGTTGCATTTCTTCCTCTTCTTCATGAGTCATGCTAGGGCTTTCAGGTTCCTTACTAGGTGTTTGCATTTCCTTTCCTCGGGGCATCAGTTACCGATAATAATGCTCTACTATGCCCTTTGAATTCCTTCAAAATAAATTTTCAAACCAAGCTTAAGCAAAAATTTAAGAAAATCTACACACCTTTTTTCACTTTGTAGGAGCTCGATATTGCCTCTGATGTATCTTTGTACTTTCCAATCATCTAGATCTAAATTTGTGACCTGCAGTAGCCCTTTATGTCCTCTTTCCAATGCCACAAGTCTGACCCAAATTGGATTCTCCAAGCAAGAGTTATGCGAAATCTCCCACAGTGACTTGATTATAGACTAGTTCAATAGAGCGAACTTGTACGACAGGCCACAAGTCATTGTTTCGACCTTTGGATCTAAAAAATGCATACAAGAAACTACAGTCTGTCCTCTTTCTATACCTTCTTATGAAATTTCAATCCGATCCCTAGAGAGAAAGTTATGACGCTTTTCCCCAGGTCACCTGTTTGGAATGTAATTCAGGAGTCTGCAAAAAGACCAACTTCCTTAGATCATATCTCCGCAAATATAGCGCGAACAGCTCTAAAATTCGGACCCGAGGTTCAGCGCGATTTCTTCTCAAATGGGTTTTTTTTTACAACTTCTGAAACGTCGCAGAACAAAAGTTATAGCGAAAATTCCACGATGACCTGTTTGGAGCAGCGAAACCCTAGAATCCAAAGCTGTTATGAAACCAGCTCAAGAAAAGATAGAAAAGATAGATCAACGCCTTAGAATTCAGCCTCTTCGAGGGGGAAACCTCCTTTACATTACATAAATGAACAATTCTTGGATGATTCAAATGACAAAACCTCCTTTCTATATATAGGAGTCTAAGGAGCCACAATATAACCCAGCCGACCTAACAATAATAATATAAAGCCACAAAAATAACAATAGAGGGATTCTATGGGGCACAGTAATAATAATATGGGGATAATAGGGGCACTACAATATTAATAAGGGGTACAACTACAATAGTAATGGGGTAATCACTAGTATTATAGGGACCCAACACTCTCCCTCACCCCTCGGCCCTCTCCACCTGGCCCTCCCTGCCCACCTAGGCCCCCAGCCTGCGGCCTCTTGGCCGCTGGCTAGGGGCCCAGGTGGGCAGGGAGGGTCGAGTGGAGAGGGCCAGGTGGAGAGGGCCGATGGGTGAGGGATAGGCGAGGGGCAAGGGTGGGGTAGGGGGGAGGGCTAGGGGGAAGGAGCGGGTGGGGTGAGGTGGGGGGGGGAGGAGTGGGTGGGATTGGGTTGGAGGGAGGGGAGCGGGGTGAGTTTGGGCCAAGTGAGGGATCATTTTTTTTAATTATTTTTTTAATAATTTTCTTTTTAATTTTATTTTTTTTAAATTTAAATATATTTAAATTTTTATTTTAAATCTTTTATTTTTTTTAATGTTTTAATTTTTTTTTTAGTTGTTTTGTTTTTTTTATAGGTAAGCACCCACGGGGGATTTGAACTAGTGACCTATCACAAGGAGTGCCTTAACAGTGCACCCATTCACCATCAATCCAAAGCCTCGTGTGCTGTTTTTTACTTATTTTGAATTTTTTTTTTTTTTATAATTTAATTTTTAAATTTAAATACTTTTTATTTATTTCTTTTTATTTTTTTTTATAATATATATATATATATATATATATATATATTATTTTAATTTTAATTTTAATTTTAATTTTTTTTATTGTTTTAAATTTTTTTTATTTTTATTTTTATTTTTATTTTTTTTTTTTGGTAATTATTTAACTTTTTTTTAAATAATGTTTTTTTTTAATTTAAAAAAAATTGGTTTTTTTCTTAAATTATATATATTTTTCAATTTTTTGTTTTTTGTTTTATATTTTTTTATAGTTGATTTTAAATTTTTCATTATAATGAATCGTGCCCCACAATGTGTTAATTTCATGGTTAGTCTTTAAGTTTTCATTACAATGGGTTGAGCTCACCTACACTGCATGTCAATTTGATAGGTGATTTTTAAATATTTTTTGCAATGTCTAAAGTTGTCGTAGGCTAAGATTTTAAAATCGCCATACATTTAACATTTTAAAAAAATTACTCTTGGTATAATAACTCTTCCATTCAGGTGTTCATTTTTAAAGTTTTCTTAGTCATATAATTTTTCCATAATGTCACGCTTGAAATATTTTGAAGACTTGAGATTTTTTTGTAGTCATAATCTTTGGTTTTAATTGCATGGTTGAAAAATTGTCAAGATTTTAATGTTTTTCTAAGTCATGATATTTTATCTTTAATGCTATGGTCGAAAACAATTACAATTTCAAGGTTTTTTAGAGTCAAGATATTTTATCTTTAACAACATAGATGGAAATAGTTGGAACTATCAGGATTCAAGACATGATATTTTATCTTTAACATCATGTCCAAGAATTATTGAAATTTTACAGTTTTTCAAAGTCCAAATATTTTCTCTTTAACTCCATTGCTAAAAAATGTCAAAATTGAACCTGATTTTGTTTTGTTATTCCAAAATAAACAATTTTTTTAGGGTGCTTTTTCATCCATTTTTCAAAAAAAAAAAAGGTTTTTACTTCCATTTTAAAAAACAAATGTTGAAAATTTACCTTAAAAAACATCATTCTGGAATAAACAATTTTCATTTTTGGGTTGTTTTTCCATGTTTTTTTTGGGTTTTTGGACTCGAGTACCTGTTTTGAGGTAATATTTCATGTTTCATTCGTAACTATGTTACCTCATAACCCACAGTAGAATGGGGTGGCTGAAAAGAAGAATAGAAGTATTGTGGGAGTTTCATGGGAAATGTTACATGAGCAGGGCCTACTGATCTGAAAATCACCCTTGACTGACCTCAGTTAATTAATTATTGAATGAAGGTATTACAGACTCATGTGATGGTGTGTGTCTATGTTATTTTAGGCAACGGATCGATCAGATTGCAAAATACACAGACACTGGAAGATGGAAAACAGCAAGAGAAACACAGTAAGCAAATACAGAACACAAGAATTAATAAGGAGTTCACCCTATCCTCCTGGGCTACGTCTTTGGTCCAGCTTTAGTGGTGGCCTTCTTTTATTGTGTCTTTAAAGTAGAGAATTACAATGAGGAGCTCAAATTGAGTCTCCTAAAACAGAACAACGTTTGGTAGGGTGGTTCTTGGATCCCCCAAGCCACTAGAGTACACAAACCCTTTTCCTTACTAGAACTTGACCTCTCTGGTCTTTAATGGGAGGAGCCCAATGTGGTGCTCAATTCCTGATAGATCCTTTCAGGGATTTCTTGATGCTGCCTTATGCTACAAGTCAGCACAGCTCTCTGTCTTTCTACTTCTTGCTTCATTGTCTTTTCTTTTCTCTGTCTTTGTCTCCTTCTCTCTGGTTCTTCCTCTCGGTGTCCTCTGTTCTCTATCTCTGTTCATGGCTTTAAAGCCAATCGATATCCGAACTGCTCGCTTCCTCTTCCGCCCCCGTCGAATCGCCTGTTGTTGGTCGCTTGGGGTTCCCTATCTCTACGTCATCATCAATGGCTCACAAGAAGTGGCCACTTGTCCCCTTGCGAACTGCACCAGCTCTTCTTCATCAGTTTAGTTTTTTGGTTACACCGTGGAATGAGTCATCCACCAACTCGGCAGTCAAATCAGACGTCAAGCTTCTCTCTGTCCCGACTTAATCCCCTGTTAAATCCAGTTCCTCCATTGGGTGCGATCTCCACCATTAGATCTAGAGCCCACAGATCCGACGACATTCGCTCATTTCATGCGGTTGACTTGGTGGACAGTTAGCATGTAATGAGTGGTGGTTTTATCTCTCATCCGCCTGCCACACATCAGGAACTGAATGGAATCGCTCGTTTTTCTCCAAAACCGCTTACCGCCCAAGGGTGCCCCCGATATACTGCCGGTTTTGGAGCGCAGGTCTCGCCTTTAGCCTTTAGCACTTTCCCCATGGTTTTCCCAGCTTCCATGCAACCGAGAACTTGGGGCCTTTCATTCTCAAGGGGTTAGCACTAATCGTGCATCAGAAATGGCCTCCTTTTCCCAATCCGGGCTTCCCAAGTGCTAATTTGTCCTCCTGCGCAATCTCCATGGGCCTCAGTCAGTGCGCTTTGACCGAGGTCCTCATCGTTCCTTGCTGGCTACCAATTTCCATTGTTCATAGGTCTTCCTGATCGCTCTGTGCTCTTGAATTCGAAGTTTTTGTCCTGATTTGATACATTCATGGTACGGTGATAATCTTCATGGATCCAATTTGGATCACGACCTTCCCACTGAAAAATCTTTTGGACCACCAAAAGTTGGTTTTCAATCATCGACTAAGTGAGGGTATTGTTGTCTCACTTGTCCAATCTCGATCCACTTTGCACTGCTTGACTTTGAACCCTTGATCCCTACTCTGAAGTACTCTGTTATCACTCAAGTTGTTCCCAAAAGTTGTAAGAAAGGGAATACAGCTGAGGTAACCACAGACCAATCTTTTAGATACAGATTCTAGCCAATCTGTATCTAGAGAGGGCTCTCTCTTTATGATTTAGCTTTTTTTTAAAGGTGTTAGGCTAGTTATGAAGTTCAAGGGTTTTGTTTTGAGTTTGGGTGGTGAGATTTAATAGAACAGTGAGGTAAAACATAACAGTTCAGTCCATTGGGCATGATGGAGTCAAAGAAGATGGATTTTTGGATTTGGTTTCTCAATAGAGGATGGCATCACAAAGCAAGGTAGTCAAACATGGAACAATTAACAGCTAGAATCAGATGGAATGGGCTCAAATGGGTGAAGGGCAGTTAAGAATCCTTCAACATATTGAAAGAGGGAAAATGGATGTTTACCGACAAATAGTAGTTAAGAATTCTTTATCAAATAATCAGTATGAGAGAATCAGGAAACAGGAACAATTAAGAATTCACTATTTATACTAATTTTGAAGAAAACACAGAGAATAATAAAGACTTGAAAATAAAATGCAGTTAAGCAAATTCTGAATTAATCTTTCTATTTATCGTTCAGATCATGAAACATAGATGACATAATAAACATGAAAACTATAAAACACAAGTTATAGGGGACTTATTGATCCGGAGTTTGATTCAAGAATTCTATGATAGGTCCTCTACTTCAATTCCTCGTCCAGTAGCCCAGACAAGAGTTTGATCCCAACAGCTTTTTATTCCAAAAGTTCAGTATTACAGCAAAGTCTAGGAAATCTACACATACCCAACCTCTTCAAAACTCTAATGAAGGGGGTATTTATACAACAAAAATATGTACAACAGAATATCTCATCACATCTGTGAGATAATATCTAGATTTTAATCTAAAGTAATTTACAAGCAAAGTAGAAACAGCTAACTTATGTTGTGTTAAAGGCAGGCTTTTAGGGTTCGGCCTGCAGCTATCTTCTGCAATAACTATGCACATCTGATAGTCTTTAATGTTGATCTGCTTTCTTTAATGCTGATCTGACCCTTGGTCACCGCTATTTGGCAAAAATGGAACTACTAACGTGTCTTCACTGCCTTTACTTTGGCCATTCATGTTTCTGAAGATCCACTGGCCGGGGTAACAAAATATCCCTGTTTATCCTTGTTTCTCTCTTCTGCAAGCTTGGGAATCGCTCTGTTTGATTTCAACTATGTTTGAAGGAAGGAAACTGTAACTGGCAGCTTGGCCGAGGCCACGAGCTCATTGATGGAGCCATTGTGGTCCGGAGGCGATCGAAATTGATTTGCGACCTTGAAAGATTGTATGCCCGGAGCGCTGTTTGGAGTGAAAACATAACAAAAATGACTTTTTTACCCTTTATTGAACAAAAATGATTTTTGGCAGGAAATTTTGGTTCGAAGGATGATGACATCAACATGACGTCAGCAAGGGTATGGGACAGACGATGTGGCAGTGACGTGGCAGTACGGATGGTGACATGGTGGGTGACGTCAACAAAGGAAAGCTAACATCAACAAAGGATGATGTGGCAAGATGACATCAGCGAGGGTCAGCGGGAGGGTGGTAAGCTGTTTTTCCCGCACCTCTTTTGGGCTTGGGTAGTTTTGGGCGGAGGTGCAGCGGACACGTCGGGCGGTCGACACATTTCCATGGTATGGGGCCAATACCACCAATTCCTCAAGAGGTAAACGTCGACAGAAAAGGGGGTCGCGAAATGATTTGGACCGTCGGATGGATGGGCCAAGATCCAATGGTGGGTGCTCAATGGAGATGGCAGGGGTTTAACGAACGGGGCCGACACAATAGATTAAAGTTTTTTAATGTATCGGGCGTGTTTTCATTGGTTTGCGAGGTGATTGGTTAGGTTATTAATCAACCCTGATGGTGATTAATCCCATGATTTGGGCACAGTGGGTTATTAATCGGTTCCAAATAAACCAATAATCCCCATTTGAAACAGTCATATACGGTTATAGTTAAACCAAGGGTGGGATATGTAGTAATGTGGGGATTTTTATTATATATTTACATACGGGATAGGGTAAATATATGGGATTTATATAATACAAGTTAATCGTTAATATGATTTATGAATGAAAGCGCCAAGTTATAAAACACTTCACATATATTAAAACTTGGGCTAAATCCAGAAGAGGGTTTTTTTATGGATAATATTTCCATTTTCCTAAGCAAAACAGGGTTTTACTTAGACAATGCTTATGAAATGAGATGGAGTGGCTATAGTGATATTAATAAGATCTCAATATCATTGGGGGAAATTAGTAAGTGATTGGGGAAACAGTATGAATGGGACATTAGTCATGCCTCGCTTGAGCTGCCCCAAAATATCTGTTTGGTACTTGTGATAAAGGTGAAAGTTAACACATTTTAAAAGACAAAAACCTATAAAAAGTCTCATTCTACAACACCAATCTGCTTACCCTGCCTACTTTACCTAACATTTTTTCCTCCTTACTTTGGGTGCACTTAGACTAGCAAACCCTTTTCAATTTTCTTTTCTTTGCATGATAAGCCTATCTAAGTTTGCACTTATTTCTTCCAAGGGCTCAGATTAAATAGTTGAGCTCCTTTGCTTCTCTACCTATCTACTTATCTGCCAAGATTAAACAGTTTGGACAGATTTTATTCTCTATCTCTAAAAAGTGAAATTCAAACATGAACTGGCCAAGATTAAGCTGTTTTTCCATTCATCAATTGTGGCAAAAAGGTTTCAACAAGTTGTACATGATGTTTTATTTACAGAAAATGAAATAGTAGTGGCATTTGGACTTGCACACTTTCCTGGTATTTTTTATTGGGGTTCATTTCTTTTCATTTTTTCTTTTGACCATTTATTTTTTCACCCTTTGATTTTTCTTTTAGGATATATCCTCTTTACATTTTTTCATTTTTTTGATTTTTTTGATAATATGGAAACCTTTACAGCAAGGAAAGGATGAACATATTACAGAGCTCAACCAGTCAATCATGAAATATGACACCTATAACTATAGGAGTATAACACTGGCTCCACTTGGGGATGGCTTTCTGTCGTGGAAAGTCAAGAACAGAAGGTCATAGAGCCTTATGAATAACTTTTACTGTGCTCCGAAATCTTCTTTTGCTGAATGTAGAAACTGTACAAAAGGATGATGTAAAATATATACACTACTCCTGAGCTGATTCAAACAACTATACATCTGTTCTGGATAGTCTACTTGGATTATTTGATCTTATGTTTCCTGCTTTCAAATCTTCTTCTGCAATCTCTGATAAATTGAATTGAGGCAAAACAAAAATGATAAAGTTACTTCACTGCTTTTAAAATTTTCTAGACTTCCCTCCTCATTCTCACTGCTGAATTGGACAAGTTGATTACTTCTTTCAAACTGTTTGAACTCGAATTTTCTTATGTACATGTTAGATTCAGAATATATCAAAAAACTGGATCAAAGTAGTGTTTCATCATTCAACCATTCACTGGTCCTTCTTCTGTTTCTGTGCCATCTAGGCTTTTCAGAAAGTAAGTATTGTTCCCTTGCAATGCCTGGATGATAAATGGCCCTTTCCATAGGAAGTCAAACTTCCCATGTTTTCCTTTGTCTTCTCTCCTGGAATATCACCTTAGAACTTTGTCTCCAATGTAGAAATCTTATGCTTTGGTCCTTTTATCAAATATTTTCTTGAGTTTTTCTTATAACACTTGGGATCTTTTGTGCACTTCTTCTCTGGTCTGCTGCAAATGGATGGTCTGATTTATTCTTCTCTAAATAGCATTAGGTTCCACTTGAGCTTCTTGCAGCAATTTAATCACAGGAACTCCTAAAGATGAAGGAAACATAGCCTCCATGCCATAAACTAACTCATAAGGGCTTGTTCCAATAGATCTCTTTGTAGTAAGTCTATCTGCCCATAGTGCATTTGTGAGTTTCTTGTGCCAGTTTTCTTGTTCTCCTCTGGCAATTTCTTAATAATATTGATCAGGCTTTTATTGGAGGATTCAGCGAGACCATTACCTTGAGGGTAGTAGGTTGTGGAATGGCCTAAAGTGATATGGTATTTGCTGCAGAAATTTATCAGTTTCTTGGATTTGAAGGCAGCAGCATTATCGATTATGATCTTTTTAGGACAGTCAAACCTAGACAAGATATTGGTCTCTAAGAATACTATAATGACTGTATCATTGGCTTGTCTAGCAGGAATGGCTTCTATCCATTTGGTAAAATAGTCTATGGTAGCAAGGATCCACTTATGTTCGCCAGAAGAGGGAGGATGGATTTCTCCAATGAAGTCCAAACCCCATTGTTGAAATGGTCTTTCAGTGGAAATTGGTCTCAAGGATAAGGGTAACAGTTTTCTTTTGCCTTCAAAAATTTGGCATTTGTGGCAAGCAGTGACAAACTTCTTTACATCAGCGAACAAGGTTGGCCAGTAAAATCCAGCCCTTAGGATTTTGTCTACAGTTGATTTCCAATACAGGTGTCCATCGCAGTCCCCTGCATGAAATTCTTTGAGAATTTTGTCAGCTTCTTCTTTTATTAAACAATTCAATAGAATACATTCATGATTTTTCCAAAAAAGAGCATTATCTAAAATACAGAATTTTGAAGCTTTCATCTTTAAAAATCTTTTCTTTGTTCTGGATAACCCTGTAGGAGCTTGCAGGTTTAATAATACATTAATTATATCAGCATACCAAGGTGATTCTAAGAAGGCTTGGCTGATTTGTGGAGTCGCCATCTCCTGTTCATTATCCAGTTCATTAATATCTAGGGCTTGAAAGTTTGTTTTAGTCATGAGTTTAGCTAATCCCTGTCTTTTTATCAGCTTTGTAGGTTTTATTTCAATGTCATACTCCAGTATTTTAGCTATCCATTTACCTCGTTTGCCTTCAATTCTTTCCTGAGTTAAGATGTCTTTTACAATAGCATTTGGCACATAATCTATTACATGTGAGTACAATATGTAGACTTTGAAGTCTTGAATGGCTTTCACAAGTGCAAAGGCCTATTTTTCCATGATTTTGTAATTCAGAGGTGCATCTCTAAGTGCTTTACTAAAAAAGGCTATGGGTTTTTCAAATCCTTGATCATCTTTTTGCAGTAAAACAACTGCTATAGTGTGTTCTAATGAAAATGAGAAAATTATGAAGTCTTTGTCAAACTTTGGACTTGTAAGGACTGGTGTTCAGGTCAAAGCCATTTTAATTTCTTCAAATGCTTATTTGGCTTCTATTGTCCATTTTACCTTTGAATCCTTTTTCAACATGTTGTTCAGCAATCTAATTAATTCAGCCAAATTGGATATGAATCTTCTCAAAAAGTTAATCTTCCCTAGGAAAGCTTGAAGTTCTTTGACATTTCTAGGGTGGGGTATTTGCAGAATAGCTTCTATTCTAGCAGGGTCAATTCTGATGCCATCTTTGGAGATGATATGGCCTAACATTTTCCCTTCTTCTAGACCAAACAAAGACTTTTTAGGATTCAGTGAAATACCATACTCTCTGCACTTAAGGAACACTTGTCTCAAATGATATAAATGTTGCTAATCTGATCTAGAAAACACGGTGAGGTCATCAAGATATACAACCAGAAAATTGTGAATTTCTTTTGCAAAAGTTATGTCCATTGCTCGCTGAAAGGTTGCCCCTGCGTTCTTGAGTCCAAATGGCATTTTGACATATTTGAATGTACCCCATGGTGTTGTAAATGAAATTTTGTCTTAGTCATCAGGATGAACTAGAATTTGATTAAACCCTGAAAACCCATCCAAAATTGAAATTCTAGAAGCACCTACTACCCTTTGTAAAATGTGATCCATTTTGGGTAAAGGGTAGTTGTCCTTCAAAAAAACCTTGTTTAAATTTCTTAAGTCAACACATAATCTAATTTTCCCTGTTTTCTTCCTAGTAGGCACTAAATTAGATACCCACTCTGAAAATCTGATTAGGGCAATTATCCCTGCATCATGCATTCGTCTGATTTCTTTTTCAATTAAAGGAAGCAGTACAGGGTTGATTCTTATGAGTTTCTATTTGAATGGTTTTTTATTTTCCTTGAGGGGTATTGTATGCTAAATCACAGAGGTATCATAAGATTTCAGGTCTTCATAGCTCCAAGCAAACACATCGTGGAATTATTTGATCAGTTCAACATATTTAAGTTTTTGATCAGGGGGCAAAGATTTGGACAGTTTTAACATTTTTGGGCTCTGTTCAGATCCTATGTTGTAGTCTTCAATGTCTTCTTTTAGAGGTTCCATCTGGGGTTTCTTTGGAATATCATTGAAATCAAAGAGATCTTCCAAAGGAGTTAATCCTTTGGGAAAATGATTGTCTTTCAAATTAATAATTTCAGATTCTCCTTCAATAATCTCATCAACATCTATTTCTTTGAGCTCTTGTATTTCCTCTTTGGTGAATTTTGTTGGACGAAGCATTTGAGTTGCGTTTTCTGCTAAAATGTCTATTTGTATCTGATTGGCTGGATCAAACTCACTAACTGTGTCTTCATCTACGTTAGCGCTGGAAAATTCTTCTTCTAGGGTTAAAAAATTGTTGATTTGTTTATCATTTTCAAACACTTGCCAGTTCTTTACATTGTCAGGTATGGTTGGCCTGTGTCTAATTTCTACTGTGAATTGATGATTTGGTTCAAATGGCAGTTTACAAGTGCTGGCAAACATTGCTAGGCTATGAGCTTGCAAGTTATGTTTTCTTGGGATTTTGGCAAGCTGAGTTTCTTGAAATGTATTAAGGATCTCTATCACTGTTGCTCTGTACTCTCTCAACCTGGGATCATTTGTCAAGAACTTCCCTTTTATCTATTGGATGATTAAATCAGAATCCCCTAGGACTGACACTCTAGTTGCTCCCAATTTCTTCAGCAGTTTAAGACCTAGCAACAGAGCTTCATATTTAGCCATATTATTAGTGTATCTAAAGTTTAACCTGTAGGCATGACCTTTAGCATTTTTTATTTCAAGGTTGTGCACCCAGACCCCTGCTCCTGCCCCTAATTTGTTCACTGAACCATCAAATTCTAGGTACCAAAGGATTTCATGTTTATGATTAGCATCTGGAGTTTCAAGGATCTGTTTAGCAGGGAGGTCTAGTTTTTCATTTTCTTTTGGTTTATCTGATGTTTCATGATTTTCAGCAATTTCTTGGATTCAGACACTAGACCTTTCATTTGTTGTTTCTTCTGTTTCAGCTGCCAGAACTTTTATTTCATGTGGGGGATCAATTTCAACATTGTACAGGATAAAAGAATCCATGTCTGAATGTACTGAGTAGATAGATAAATTTTGAGGTTTCTCTTGACTACTTACTACATACTTCATTAAGGTTTCTCTGTATAGTCTCTTTGGTTGACCAAACACTAAAATAGTAGTGTAAGACATGTCAAGCTATAGAGAACCTTGAAGCTTTGCACCCCAAGATCTAGACAATAACATACCATATTTTGGTGGAATATCAGCTACTGCTATGTCCATTAAGATGGTTTTTGCAGGATATTGGACTAGTGATACACATAAATCTTTAATTAAACCCAAACATTTGACCTGACTTGAATCAAAAGAGAAAAGGTCTTTATATGGCCTGGTGATGTCAAGGTCAAGTTTCTCCAGTATAGATTTAGGCATTAAGTTATGGGAAGCACCAGAATCAAACATGGCATTATGAAGAATTTTATCATGTATTTTTAAACCCACATAGAATGGAGGAATTTCTCCCTCTGTTGTTTTTCCATTTACTTCAGGGCCAAATATCAGTTCAGGCTGATCATCAAAAACGTTTATTGAATCTTCATTCACAGAAATTTTGAGTGATCTGGTAATTTTACTTCTGTAGACATGATGTTTAGCTAATTCTGATAATGGAACAACGATCTTTAGTTTGCCTACTTCTGTCTCAAGATTGAAAGGTTTCTCGATCTGAGTTCTGGTATTTCGAACAGCTGATTTTTTGCGTTTTTGTCTTCTTCAGGTGTGGGATTATGTGCTTAAATGTTTTCCAAATCATGTTCTAGAGGCTCTTCTTGTTTTCCTTTAGCAGGAATAGTAGTGGAAGACTATATGTTAGGTGGCTGGTTGTCTAATACATCTTCAACTATTGGGTTATCAGGGTTAGGATCTGTTTTAGAAAGAATATGTACAGGGGTGTTATTGATCTTACCTTTGTTAGGCTGCTTGGTATCTTTTTGTTTACTGATTTCAGGGACATCTATCTTTCTGCTCCTTAGATTGTAATGTTTATGGACTTCATAAATGGTTGTATCATATCCCTCCCTAAAGTCAAATGATTCACTTGACTAAGTTTGGAATTGTTCAAGGATGTGAGCTTCTTGATCCTCTTGGGTCAAGAAAACTTGTTTTTCACTGTTGAGTCCCATCAAATTAATTTGAGTGTCTTCTGTTGGTTCATCAGAATTTGAGGCTTCAACATAATTTTCTTGAAATGGGGGCCTAATATTTTGGTCAGGCCCTGTCTTTCCAGTGTTAGGATTTTGGTTTTTCTTGAAATTTGGATTTCTCCCAGTGTTGCTTGGTTGACCATACCAAGGGGATTTTCTCTCAATTGTTTCTACTCTGACTCCAAGTCTATCCATTCCTTTAATGATAACATCTAATTTCTATTCAAAGGCAGAAGGTTCTTCTTTGAAATGTATCCTCCTCTCAGCTCTGACCCTAGATCGTTTGGATATCAGGTTGGCCTCAACACTGACAGCTATACTCTGCATTTCTTCTAAGTTTCGAGGAGCTCTTTCCCTAAGTTGATATGCCATATCAGAATCAAATGCATCAAGGAATTTGATCAAGGCCAAATCTAGAGGAGGTCTGAGATTCTGAGGAATAGCATTGTAAATATTATTGAATCTGGTACAGTAATCTTGGACAGTTTCTTGAGTGCCTCTTCTTAGGTTTTCATACTCTGATAGAATGTGTAGAGGATCTTTCTTCTTTTCCCATATGTTCAAGAAGGTCTGATAAAGAGCTTTCCGGTCATTGATACTGTTTGCAAGGAGGGATCTAAACCAAGTTCTAACGTCTCCAGTTAAACTTTGAACAAATATTTTCATTCTGACATCATCATCATCAATCTCATAGTTTTCAAAATAGTCGGTCATTTTCTTGGTATGTTGTTGAGCTGTGTAATTGCAAGTACCGTCAAAATAGGTGATTTTTCTTTGATAATCTTGAGGCATAGCCCCTGGATTTGCAGGTAAGTTTAGGGGAGTATATCAGTTTTCCATGATTGCAGAAATAACTGTGACAACTGGAAGAGTAGGTATAACAATGGAAATGTGTGTTGAAGATGGAGTGGAAAGGGTGGCTTGAGGTGCTGATGGGGAACTTGGAGAAGCTGCAGCAATGACAGAAAGGTTTGGTGTTTTTTCAGAGGTAAGCTCAGATTGAATGGAGTTCTACAAATGTTTGTCAAGGTGTAAATTAGTAGAATTTCCTTGGCTCTCTTGGCTTCTAACAATCCTAGAAATCAGATTAAGATTTTCAAACACAGGTGGAGGATTAGGATCAGGATTTCATCTAGTGTAATGAATCTTTTTTGAAGCCAGTTTCTAGGTTTGTTTTTTGGTTTTTTCTTGAAATAGTTTTGACAATACAACTTTAATAGATTCTTATAGGAAGTTTTGGATGTGGGAGTTTTGAACTGTCCTAAAGACTTTATTTGAAACGAGAAACTGATCAAGTATTTGCAACCAACTGTTCAATACATAAACTAGACTGGAGATAGACTGAAGCAGCATTTATTTACTTCTGCAATTGCAAAGCAAAAGCAGTTTCAAAGGCTACCTGGCTAACTTCAGGCTCCATCTGTAGTTTATATAGTAAGCAATAGTAACAAACATTTATTCAGGTCCCCAGTGGAGTCACCAATGATGTTATCACTCAGGTTGTTCCCAAAAGTTGTAAGAAAGGGAATACAGCCGAGGTAACCACAAAGCAATCTTTTAGATACATATTCTAGCCAATCTATATCCAGAGAGGGCTCTCTCTTTATGATTTAGATTTATTTTTAAAGGTGTTAGGCTAGTTATGAAGTTCAAGGGTTTTGTTTTGAGTTTGGGTGGTGAGATTTAATAGAACAGTGAGGTAAAACAGAACAGTTCAGTCTCTTAGGCATGATGGAGTCAAAGAAGATGGATTTCTGGATTTGGTTTCTCAACGAAGGATGGCATCACAGAGTAAGGTAGTCAAACATGGAACAATTAACGGCTGGAATCAGATGGAATGGGCTCAAATGGGTGAAGGGCAGTTAAGAATCCTTCAACATATTGAAAGAGGGAAAATGGATGCTTACCAACAAATAGTAGTTAAGAATTCTTTATCAAATAATCAGTATGAGAGAATCAGGAAACAGGAGCAATTAAGAATTCACTATTTATACTAGTTCTGAAGAAAACATAGAGAATAATAAAGAATTGAAAATAAAATGCAGTTAAGCAAATTCTGAATTAATCTTTCTCTTTATCGTTCAGATCATGAAACATAGATGACATAATAAACATGAAAACTGGAAAACACAAGTTATAGGGGACTTATTGATCCAGAGTTTGATTCAAGAATTCTGTGACAGGTCCTCTGCTCAATTCCTCATCCAGTAGCCCAGACAAGAGTTTGATCCCAACAGCTTTTTATTCCAAAAGTTCAGTATTACAGCAAAGTCTAGGAAATCTACACAGACCCAACCTCTTCAAAACTCTAATGAAGGGGGTATTTATAAAACAAAAATATGTACAACAGAATATCTCATCATAGCTGTGAGATAATATCTAGATTTTAACCTAAAGTAATTTACAAGCAAAGTAGAAATAGCTAACTTATGCTGTGTTGGAGGCAGGCTTTTAGGGTTCGGCCTGCAGCTATCTTCTGCAATAACTATGCGCATCTGATAGTCTTTAATGTTGATCTGCTTTCTTTAATGCTGATCTGACCCTTGCTCACCGTTGTTTGGAAAAAATGGAACTGCTAACGTGTCTTCACCGCCTTTACTTTGGCCATTCATGTTTCTGAAGATCCACTAACCGGGGTAACAAAATATCCTTGTTTATCCTTGTTTCTCTCTTCTGCGAGCTTGTAAATCGCTCTATTTGATTTCAACTGTGTTTGAAGGAAGGAAACCGTAACTGGAAGCTTGGCCGAGGCCCCAAGCTCATTGATCGAGCCTTTGTGGTCCGGAGGCGGTCAAAACTGATCTGTGACCTTGAAATATTGTACGCCCGGAGCGTTGTTTGGAGCGAAAACATAACAAAAATGACTTTTTTACCCTCTATTGAACAAAAATGATTTTTGGTGGGAAATTTTGGTTCGAAGAACTGATGACGTCAGCATGATGTCAGCAGGAGTACGGGACAGACGATGTGGTGGTGACGTGGCAGTACAGATGGTGACATGGAGGGTGACATCAGCAAAGGACAGCCAACGTCAACAAAGGATGATGTGGCAGGATGATGTCAGCGAGGGTCAGTGGGAGGGTGGTAAGTTGTTTTGACCACACCGCTTTTGGGCTTGGGCGGTTTTGGGCGGAGGGGCAGCGAACACGCCGGGTGGTCAACACGTGTCCATGGTACGAGGCCAATACCGCCAATTCCCCGGTAGGTAAACGTCGGCAAAAAAGGGGGTCGTGAAATGATTTTGGACTGTCGGATGGATGGGCCGAGATCCGACGGTGGGCGCTCAATGGAGATGGCGGGGGTTTAACGTGCGGGGCCGACACAATAGATTAAAGTTTTTTAAATGTATCGGGCGGGTTTTCATTAGTTTGCGGGTTGATTGGTTAGGTTATTAATCAACCCTGATGGTGATTAATCCCAAGATTTGCGCACGGTGGGTTATTAATCAATTCCAAATTAACCAATAATCCCCATTTGAAACAGTGATATACAGTTATAGTTAAACCAAGGGCGGGATATGTAGTAATGCAGGGATTTTTATTATATATTTACATACGGGATAGGGTAAATATATGGGATTTATATAATACAAGTTAATCGTTAATATGGTTTATGAATGAAAGCGCCAAGTTCTAAAACACTTCACATATATTAAAACTTGGGCTAAAGCCGGAAGAGGGTTTTTTTATGGAGAATATTGCCATTTTCCTAAGAAAAACAAGATTTTACTTAGATAATGCTTATGAAATGAGATGGAGTGGCTTTAGTGATATTTAACAGATCTCAATATCATTGGGGTAAATTAGTAAGTGATTTGGGAAACAGTATGAATGGGAGATTAGTCATGCCTCGCTTGAGCTGCTCCAAAATATCTGCTCGGTACTTGTGATAGAGGTGAAAGTTAACACATTGTAAAAGACAAAAACCTATCACAAGTCTCATTCTGCAACACCAATATGCTAACTCTACCTACTTTACCTAACATTTTTTCCTCCTTGCTTTGGATGCACTTAGACTAGCAAACCCTTTTCAATTTTCTTTTCTTTGCATGATAAGCCTATCTAAGTCTGCACTTATTTCTTCCAAGGGCTCAGATTAAACAGTTGAGCTCCTTTGCTTCTCTACCTATCTACTTATCTGCCAAGATTAAACAGTTTGGACAAATTTTATTCTCTATCTCTAAAACATGAACTGGCCAAGATTAAGCTATTTGGCCATTCATCGATTGTGGCAAAAAAATTTCAACAAGTTGTACATGATGCTTTATTTACAAAAAATGAAATAGTAGTGGCATTTGGACTTGCACACTTTCCTGGTCTTTTTTATTGGGGTTCATTTCTTTTCATTTTTTCTTTTGACCATTTATTTTTTCACCCTTTGATTTTTATTTTAAGGTATACCCTCTTTACATTTTTTAATTTTTTGATTTTTTTGATAATATGGAAACCTTTACAGCAAGGAAAGGATGAACATATTACAGAGCTCAACCAGTCAATCATGAAATATGACACCTATAACTATAGGAGTATAACATACTCAACATCTCCTCTGTGCGTCATCCTCACCTTCCTGTCCAGAACTATGTCTTCTTGCAATTCATTAAGATATTCAGGTAGCAGGTCATCAATAGAAGGCAATTGACTCTGCTCTTTGAGATGCTCAATTAGTGAGAGTTCAAACAATCTCAAGTAAACTGCATTCACAACTCAGTAGATGTGCATGTAAGCTGGTAGATCAAGGTGAAAAGCATTCTCACCAATCTTCTCAAGTATTTTGAAGGTCCATACCTGATAGGCTTTAGCTTTCTACCTTCACCTTGCATCCTGTCCTTACTGATATACAGCCAGACCTGGTCACCAACTTGGAAACTATGCTCCATCAGATGCTTGTCACGCCTTGCCTTGTATTTGGCTTGGCTATTTTCCAGTTGTTCCTGTACTGCCTGGTGGATCTCCTGGATTTGTTCAATGAACTTAGTCACCCTGTCCACATCATTGTGCCCATCAACTGTGGTATCTTTACCAAAGACAAAATCCAAAGGATACCTTGGGGTGAAATCAAAACAAGTCTCAAAAGGAGATCGTTGTGTAGAAGAATGTTTTACTCTGTTGTAAGCATGTTGCAGATAACACAAATGTTCATCCCAAAGCTTAGGATGTTTGTTGCAATATCCTCTAATTAAATGGATCACTGTCCTATTAACTACTTTTGTCTGGCCATCAGTTTGTGGATGAAAATTTGTGCTTTTCTTCAGTTTGGTGTCCATCAGTTCCCACAGACTTGACCAAAACTTCCCCACAAATCGGGTGTCTCAATCAGATACAATGGAAGTGGGTAATCCAAAATGAACCCATACATGTTCAAAGAATAGTTTTGCAGCTTGTTCAATTGTGACCTATTTATTACAAGGTATCAAAATACACATTTTTCTGAACCTATCCACAACAACATATAGATAATCATGACCTTTCCTAGATTTAAGCAGTCCTCCAACAAAATCCATGGAAACACTTTCCCAAGGGTGAGAAGGAACTGGTGGTGAAGTGTACAAGCCTATTTTTTGTTGTTGGGCTTTCTCTTAGCACACATAGTACACCCTCTTACATATCTAGAAACTGTCTCATTCATTTTTGGCCAATAACAAAATCTTTGCAGTTGTGCAATTGTTTTACTTACCCAAAAGTGACCTGATATCAGAGAAGTGTGTGCTTCTCTAATTATCTTTACTCTCTCAGTTTGTGGAATGCATAACTTCCCACAATGGTATAAGAGCCAGTCCTTCACACGATAATCCAATTCTTCTACCCATTTGCCTTGACTCAAAGTTGCATAGACATCTTTAAAGTCTATATCTTGAGCATATTGTTCAATGTAGCTTTCATGTTGCATAGAATTATGCTTAAGTATAGTAGATGCATTTATAATGGGTCTAGATAACATGTCTGCAACTTTATTGTGTATTCCCTTTTTATATCTGATGACTAAATGAAACTTTTGTAGAAAACCCATCCATCTATAGTGTCTTGATTGCTGCAACTTAGTTTGGGAGTGTAGATATTGAAGTGGTTGATGATCAGTATGTATTACCGTCTCTTTGCCCATTAAGTAATGTTTCCACTTTTTCACACTCTGAACTAATGCATACAATTCTTTATCATATGTAGGATAGTTAACTACTGCAGGGTTAAAAGTCTTAGAATGGTAACATATGGGTTTACCGTGTTGTGTCAACACTGCTCCCATGGCATAGTCATTGGCATCTATTTGGATCTCAAATGGTCTTTAAAGATCAGGCAATGCTAGTATAGGTGTTGTACTAATCTTTTCTTTCAAGGTGTCGAAGGCTTTCTAATGTTTGCCTCCCCACTAAAACACCTTGTTCAATCCTGTTAAAGCATGTAAGGAAGCTGCAATTGAGGAAAAGTTAGAAATGAACTTCCTCCAATATTGTGCTGCCCCTAAGAAGCTTCTCACTTCTATAACAGACTTGGTTTTAGGCTAGTTTACAGTGACTGCCACCTTAGAGGGATCTATCTTCAATTCACCACCCCCTACTATATGACCAAAATAATTTAGAGATGTTTTGCCAAATTCACATTTTGAGAGTTTAACATGAAGTTTTTCTCTTTTCAAAACATCTAGTGTCTGCTTAACATGCTTTAAGTGTTCTTCCCATGTTTTAGTAAAAATCAGAATGTCATCCAGATACACAATAACAAAATCATCAAGAAAAGTTCTGAGTACATCATTCATTAATCTCATGAAAGTAGCAGGAGAATTAGTTAAGCCAAAAGGTATAACCAGCCACTCATACAATCTTTGCTTTGTTTTGAAAGCAGTCTTCCATGCATCTTGTTTTGCAACTCTGAACTGATGGTATCTACTGTGCAAGTCTAGCTTGGTGAAATAAACAGCTTCTTTCAATTGATATAAAAGATCATCTATGCGAGGAAGGGGATAACAATTTTTTATTGTTATCTTATTGAGTGCTCGGTAATCAATGCACATTTTCCATGAGCCATCCTTATTTCTCACCAAAACGATTGGTGACCCACATGGTGATGTGCTAGGCCTAATGAACCCCTTCTCGAGCAGCTCCTGCACCTACTTCTTGATTTCAGCATTCTCTAAAGTAGACAACCTGTACATTCCAATGTTAGGCAAAGGAGCATCTTGCTCCAAAATAATATCATGTACTATTTCCTTTTTAGGTGGCAGACCTCTAGGTTCTTGAAACAAGATATCATACTCTGAAACAACATTTTATAAATCAACTTGTTGTTTAGCATTACAGCCCTCAAATACATTGGTTTTATCAAATTTCTTTTCCTTTACAACCATCAGTAAGAATTGTTTGCATGAATTTATCATTCTTTTCATCTGCCCTGAGTTTATGAGAGTATAATTATTCTTGAGCTTATGAGCTCTTACAAAGTATTCGATTCCATCTTTGACAAGTAGATACTTGTTCTCAGCTCTATATAAAATAGCTTTTCTATCATACAAGTAAGGACTTCCTAAAACAATTCCACATATATCCAAAGGAATTATGTCTAACTCAACCTCGTCTACAAATGTTGACACAAAAGAAAACTTGAGTTTGCACTGTCTAGTCACTTGTAGTTGTGCTTTATCATTCAACCATCCTAATGGGTATGGTTTCTTGTGAGGTGTAGTTGCTAATCCCAATTTCTTTACAATTGCTTCATAAATTAAATTTACTTGTGAGCCACTATCAAACAAAGTATCAATCTTTTGATGTTTGGAAGTAACTCGAATCTGGAAAAACTCATGTCTTTTTCTCTCATTTTCTTCATCAATAATAGATTGTGAAGAATTACTAGTAGATGCTTCAGAATTCTTACCTTTTATACCTGTGGATGCAATGGTTGTTTCATCTCCTGAGTCTGACCCCAAATCTTTCTGAATAGCTGCAGTAGTCTTCTTCTTCTTGCCCTCGAACTTTTTAGGTTTCAGCTCTGGATGCAAAATCCAACAATGCTCATCGTCATGCCCATCCTTTTTATAGTGAGTGCATGAAGCTTTGCTTTTCTGTGTAGTGTTAGCCTTCCTTGCTTTCCACTTCTTCTTTCTTTTCTCCTTTCTCTTTCTTGCAGTGGGTTGGTATGGTCCCCCAACTTCTGGATTTCCATTCTTTCCTCTAGCTTCTAGATGAGTAGCTTGTACAGATACCTCATCTATACTAGTGGGATTAAACATGAGGATGGTGTGCCTCATGTAGTTGTGTAGACCACCAATGTACTTCAACAGAGTCTCTAGTGAGTCTAATGAGATTCCTAGAATCAATGCTCTCTTTCTAAATTCCTGAGTGTACCCTTGCACAATTTGCCCTTTCAACTGTCGAAGAGTTTACCAACTCATCATGGCTTGTTGCATGTAGACCAATGGATAGAACTACTTTTTGATTACAGACATAAATTCACTCCAGACAGAGATAGTCTTACCATGTCTTTTCATGTCAGCTTGGGTTTTGCCTTCCCACCAAACCAAGGCAATGCCTCCAAGGCATAGGATTTCCAGCTGAATCCTGCTCTTGTCTGAGTCAATGTTCTGCACTCTAAAATATACATCAATTTGTCTAATCCGATTGTCCAACTTTTCTGCATTTAACTCTCCATCATATATAGGTAAATCAAATTTAACATCTAGCTTGATCAAAGATGCTTTCTTGTTATGTACAGGGCTATTAGGAGGTGTGATAAAGCTTTCCTCTTTCCCTTTTCCTTTTGAGTGATCATGGAAATGTGATTCATCTTCCCCTTTGTCTTGTTTAGAGCCTGATGAATCTTCATCCTTGTGTTTTCTAAAGTTCCTATACATTTCTTCTACCATGGACTTTATGGCTAGGAAACTTTCTATGAATTGAGGGTCTGGCCGCATAGAACTTTCCTCTGACATTGTCTTCCGAGGATAGACTCTCCCAATTTCATTATTAGTTTTGACCAACTCTCCTTCTCCTAATTTGAGCTTTGATCTAGTGAGAATTCACAGCTAAACCAACACAAGCTTGTCTAACCTTAATAGCCTAAAGCTCTTATACCACTTGATCTAAAAATCACCCTTGAGTGACCTCAGTTAATTAATTATTGAATGAAGGTATTACAGACTCATGTTCTGGTGTGTGTCTATGTTATTTTAGGCAACAGATCGATCAGATTGCAAAATACACAGACACTGGAAGATGGAAAATAGCAAGAGAAACACAGTAAGCAAATACAAAACACAAGAATTAATACGGAGTTCACCCTATCCTCCAGGGGTACGTCTCTGGTCCAGCTTTCAGTGGTGGCCTTCTTTTATTGTGTCTTTAAAGTAGAGAATTACAATGAGGAGCTCAAATTGAGTCTCCTGAAAAAAAACAATATTTGGTAGGGTGGTTCTTGGATCCCCCAAGCCACTAGAGTACACAGACTCTTTTCCTTACCAGAACTTGACCTCTCTAGTCTTTAATGGGAGGAGCCCAATGTGGTGCTCAATTCCCGACAAATCCTCTCAGGGATTGCTCGATGCTGCCTTATGCTACAGGTCAGCTCGACTCTTTGTCTTTCTACTTCTTGCTTCACTATCTTTTATTTTCTCTGTCTTCGTCTCCTTCTCTCTGGTTCTTCCTCTTGGTGTCCTCTGTTCTCTATCTCTGTTCATGGCTTTGAAGCCAATAAATCTCTGGACTGCTCACTTCCTCTTCCGCCCCCATCGGATCACCTGTTGTTGCTCGCTTGGGGTTCCCTATCTCTACATCATCATCAATGGATCACAGGGAGTGGCCACTTGTCCTCTTGCAAACTACGCCAGCTCTTCTTCGTTGGTTCGGTTTTTTGGTTACACTGTGGAATGAGTCATCTGCCAACTCAGCAGTCAAATTGGACGTCAAGCTTCTCTCTATCGCGGCTTAATCCGCTATTAAATCCGGTTCCTCCATCGGGTACGATCTCCGCCGTTAGATCTGGAGCCCCCAAATCCGACAACATTCGCTCATTTCGTGGGGTTGACTTGCTCGACCGTTAGTATGAGCGGTGGTTTTCTCTCTCATCTACTTGCCATGCGTCGGGCATTGAATGGAATCACTCGCTTTTCTCCAAATCCACTTACCGCCCAAGGGTTCCCCCAATATATTGTCGATTTTGGAGCGCAGGTCCCGCCTTTAGCCTTTAGCACTTTCCCCATGGTTTTCCCGGCTTCCATGCGGCCGAGCACTCGGGGCCTTTCCTTCTCGAGGGTTTTTCCCAGTGATGCATGATTAGCGCTAAGTGCTAATCACGCATCAGAAATGGCCTCCTTTTCCCGATCTGGGCTTCCCAAGTGCTAGTTTGGCCTCTTGCACAGTCTCCATGGGCCTTGGTCAATGCGCTTTGACCGAGGTCCTCGGCATTCCTCTCTAGCTGCCAACTGCCATTGTTCAGAGGTCTTCCTAATCACTCTATGCTCTTGAATTCAAAGTTTTTTCCTGATTTGATACAGTCATGGTACTATGATAATCTTCATGGATCCAATTCGGATCACCTACCATTGCACTTGTGGGTTGAAGCATGCAACACAGTTGTATATGTGTAGAACAGGATTCCTCGTCGTATTCTCGATATGAGTACACCAAAATAAAAATAAAAATAGGTAAGAAACCAAATGTGGCACACTTCAGGATCTTTGGTTCATCATTTTATTGTCATGTTACCAAGGATGCAAGGAAAAAGCTAGAGCCAACAAATGAGTTGGGCATATTTGTGGGGTACACCAATACACCTCACAACTATCGAGTGTAACTCCCATCTCACAGGATGACAGTGGTTTATAGAGATGTGAAGTTCAATGAAGAGAAGGTTGTGAGATGTTCCCTTGAGATGGAGCTTCAGTTTCATGAAGATGAGGAGCTTTTAGCTCCAAAGGAAGAACCTCAGGATGATGTGGAGAAACCACATGTAGAGGAGCAGAGAGTGGAAGCACCCACTCATATAGAGACTTCTAGAGATGGAAGGAAGTGCACCAGAGAGGCTGATAGATTGATGCATGATGCTAGAAAGAATGTGGGAGCACCCACATCATAGTGCAAGTAGAGGAGGTCACTAGATCAGTACAATAGCTACATGTCTCTAATGAGTAAGAGTGTAGGGATTGAGCTATCCTCATTTTAGAAATCCATGCAGCAACCAATATGGGTTAATGCCATGGTAGAGGAGTATGACTCCATTATCAGAAATTGTGTTTGGGAAGTGGTTCCAAGATCAACAGACAAGTCAATGGTGAGTTCTAGATGTCTCTATAAGGTAAAGCAAGCATCAGATGGGAGTGTAGAGAAACACAAGTCTAGAATTTTGGTTAGAGGGTTCTCTTAGGTGGAGGGAATTGATTATGATGAGACCTTTGCTCTGGTAGCAAGGTACTCTTAAATCAGATCTATTCTAGCACTTTCAGTGCAAATGGGATGGAAGATACATCATATGGATGTGAAGACAACATTCCTCAACGGAGTGATTCAGGAAGAGGTGTACATTGAGAAGGAGGAAGGATTTGAGACCTTCAAAAAACAGTCACATGTGTGTAGATTCAAGCAAGCGCGATATGGATTGAAACAAGCACCTCGTGCTTGGTACACCAGGATTGATAGTTATTTCACCAGGTTGGGCAGGACCTAGGGCTCATGCATTATTTCCTTGGTATGGAAGTATGGCAAGGAGATGAGGAAATTTTTGTCTCTCAGGGAAAGTATGCCAATGAGATACTGAAGAAGTTCCACATGGAGAGTAGAAAACCCATGGAGACTCCTATAGCAGGAAATTGGAGGAAGGAATATGCTACTTCAAGTGAAGTAGTGGAGGCTACTATTCACATACATCTTGTGTGTTCACTTATGTACTTGGTGAATACATGACCAGACATATGTTTTGAAGTTAACCATCTTAGTCAAGCACTGGTCAAGCCAACCAAAATTTATTGGAAGGAAACTAAACATGTGATGGGATACCTTAGTGGCACCACTCAATTTGAACTTTGGTATAAACGGGCAGAGGGAGTGAATCTGCAAGGCTTCACAAATGCAGATTGGTAAGGGACTCCATCTAACAAGAAGATCACATAAGGGGGAATATTAAGTGTTGGGTCAGCAACAGTTTCTTGGTACAGAAGGAAGCAGAGATCAGTTGCACCCAGTTCAACAAAAGTAGAGTACATGGTTGTTAGTCAAGCAACTTGTGAGTCTCTCTGGATGAGGAAGATTTATGTCGGGTTATTTGGTCAGCAGATGGATCGTACAATGATTTACTGTGATAATCATAGTTGTATCAAACTCTCTAAGAATCCAGTTTTTCATGATTAGTCCAATCATATCAATATCCAGTATCACCATCTATGAGATTGTGTGTAGAGGATAATCATGTTGTTGGAGTACATTCCTACAGAGGACTAGGATGCAGATATTTTGATAAAGGCATTGTAAAGATGCAAATTCGAGTTTTATAGAGGTAGTACCATGGTAGCAGATAATCCATTTCTTGTATGCTTCATAATTTCAAGATCGTTTAATTATTTCCGTTGACGACTAGAGTAGATTCAATTCTATTATTTTAGTAAATTACAATTAGAATTTTGAATCTAAAAGGAATTTCTACATCAAAAATTGGTGGAAAAAATAGCAAAAGGGATTTGTTACAGTTGTGATATAAAATACATTAAAGGTCATAAGTGTGCTGAGAAGAAATTATTTTACATAGATTATGAAGATGAGGAAGAAAAGGAACAAGAAACATCAAAAGATAAGAATATACACTGGGAACCAACCCCAGAGAAAGAAGAAATGAATCTGACCATATCTTGTAATGCATTGGCTGGAATTACAACTCCTCAAACTCTCATAGAAGGATATATCCAGAAGAAAAAGGCAATATTGTTTATTGATTTGGGTAGTACCCATAATTTTATTTGTTTTAAGATAGCCAAGGAATTGAATTGCTTCCTATATCCAACACCGGAGTGTCAAGTGATGGTTGAAAATGGAATAAGTATAAATTCTCTAGAAAGTGCAATAATGTCAATCTAACCATGGGGGAATATGTACTTAATAGTCCAATGATTTCCATTCAAATGGGTGGTGTCTATGTTGTACTTGGAGTCTAATGGTTACAATCTTTGGGGACGATAGCTTTTAATTTTCAAGAACTTTTCTTGGATTTTTTTGGAAAGGAAAGGAAGTTGAATTAAGGGGTGTCATATGGAAACAAAGAAGGATAATCATCTCTAATAGAATGAAAAATATTTTGAAGAAAGAACAACAGGGCATAATTACACAATTATGCTCACTAGAGGTTCAAACATTGAAATTATCTATTTCTCTAGATCTCCAAAAAGTCTTGAACAATAATTCCAAGGTATTTAAGACTCCCAAAGGCCTCCCAAGTATTCATGATCATGATCATGCTATTTATTTGATTCTAGGAAGTGTTCCTACAAACATCAAACCTTACAGATATCCATATGCCCAAAAGAGTGAAATTGAATGAATGGTTGCAGAAATGCTAGAGGTCTGTATAATTCAACCTAGTCAAAGTTCTTTCTTTGCTCTAATATTATTCATGTAGAAGAAGGATGGATCATGGCATATGTGTCTGGATTATAGGGATCTCAACAAGATCATTATTAAAGATGAATTTCCTATTCCTATCATTGATGAATTGTTGGATGAATTACATGGAGCAATTTACTTCACCATTTTTGGATCTTCATTCAGGATATCATCAAATTAGAATGAAGACTTAAGACATTCCAAAAACAACGTTCATAAGTCATGAGGGTCATTATGAATTTGTGTTCATGCCTTTTGGCCTTACTAATGCACCTTCCACATTTCAAGGTTGATGAATTCCATTTTCAAACCCTTCCTTAGAAAATTTGTGTTAGTATTTTTTAATGATATACTAATATACAGTAAGACTTGGAAGGATCATGTTCAACATGTTAATAGGGTGCTCAAACTATTGGAGCAGAAACAATTATATGAAAAAACCTCCAAATGTTTCTTTGTAGTATGGGAGTTGTAATATTTGGCTCATATTTCATCTCATGAGGGTGCTAAGGTAGACCCTAACAAAATTAAATACATTAAGGAATGGAAAATCACCACAACCATAAATCATCTTCGAGGATTTCTCACGTTGAAAAGGTATTATCGCAAGTTTATTAAGAATTATGGGAGAATAGAAGCACCTCTAACAACATTAGTGGATAAAGATACATTTTCTTGGACTCCATAATAGTAAGACCTTTGAACATCTTAAAGAGGCAATGTGTCAAGCACCGATCTTAGCTACGCCAAACTTCATAAAAACCTTTATTGTGGAATGTGGTTCCTTAGGAAATGGAATGGGTGTTGTGTTAATGCAAGAAATGGAATTGCTTTTGAAAGTTGTCCAATCAAAGGAAAGTATTTACACAAACCTATCATTTATGAGAAGGAAATGTTGGCAATACTACATGCACTAAAGTAATGGTGAACTTACCTAATGGGAATACACTTCAAGGTAAAAATAAATCATGAGAGTCTTAAATACTTTTTGGAACAAATATTATCTTTAGAAGAGTAGCAAAAATGGGTCACAAAGATGTTAGGTTATGACTTTGAAATCATCTACAAACAACAGAAGAAAATGTTGTTGCAAATGAACCCTCAAGTAAGGATGAATATGTGGAACCATTAATTTGTGCCATTTATATCATCCAACATTATTGGATAAGCAAAGCAAGGGATGAATGGAAGAATGACGAAGAGGTGTGGACACTCATTTAAAACTTGCAACAAGATTTCAATACATCTAATACCTTTAGCTATAAAAATGCTTCATTATGGTACAAAGATTGCTTATATATTTGTAAGGATTCCCAACTCAAACAAAATATTCTTTTGGAATTGCACACCTCCCCCTTAGGATGGCTCTCAGAATTTTTTAAAACTTACCAGAGGGTCAAGAAGGGATTTTTTTGGGATGGTCATAAATCTGATATTCAAAATTTTGTGGCAGAATGTTTGGTTTTCCAACCAAATAAAATTGAGACAATTAAGACCTCAGGTTTGTTACAAAGTTTAGCCATTCTAAGTCATCGTTGGGAGGAGGTATCAATGGATTTTATCATAGGTTTACCAAAGTCTGAAGGAAAGAATGTCATCATGGTGGTAGTTGATAGACTTACCAAGTATGCACACTTTTATGCATTATATCATCCTTTTAAATCTGGTATAGTTTCTATTGCATTTATGGAAACAATTCAAAAGCTATAAGTAAACCCAAAGATTATTGTAAGTGATAGAGATCCTATTTTCACTGGAAATTTTTGGATGGAACTATTTTCTTATGTTGGTACTCAATTAGCTCATAGCTCATCTTATCATCCTCAATTTGATGGGAAAACTGAGATAGTGAACAAATGTTTGGAAGGATATCTTTGTTTATTTTTATATGATAAACAAACACAATGGGTCAAATGGTTACCTCTAGTTGAATGGTGGTATAACACTTCATTCCATACTGCAACAAAAATGACCCCATTCATGGCACTTTAGGGATATCATCCACCATCCATCACATCATAATTAAGAGAAAATTCTAAGGTTAAAGTAGTGGAAGATCCAATCTATCATCAACAACAAGTTCTCCAACTCTTAAAGGATAACCTCACTCTTGCATAGAATCAAATGAAACAACAAGCAAATCAGCATCACAGTGAAAGAAATTTTGATGTAAGCGAATGGGTATTTTTATCGCTAAATCCATACAAAAAATGTCCCTCAAGAAAGTTAATAAGGACAATAAATTATCACCCAAGTAGTATGGTCCTTACAAGGTGTTGCAAAAGATTGGTACTATTGCATAAAAATTGTATTTTCCTGCATATTCCTCAGTATACCCATTTTTCCATCTTTCATGCTTAAATAAGTTTATTGGTGACAAGCTCCCAGTCAAAACAGTGTTGTCAGAACTTGACGAAGCAGGAAAAATCATATTTGAGCCTGAAGCAGTTACAGAAACAAGAACCCAACAGATATGGAATAGATTAATTTCAAAGTATCTCATAAAGTGGAAGAACTTAACTTCTAAAGATTCCACATGGGAGGATGATAATTTTATACAAAAGTATCTGGAACTACTCAAGCGTTGAGGACAACATTTTTTTTAAGGGGAGGGGCATGTTAGGTCCCTATAATACTAGTGTATCCCCCTTATTGTTATTATTAGTGTAGCCCCCTTTTGTTATTGTTGTGCCCATGTATCCCCCATATCGTTATTGATATGCCCCATAGAAGCCCATTAATATTATTGTTGTGCCCTTACATTATTATTGTTGTGTAGGCTTTGATTATATTGTGACCCCTTAGAGTCCTATATATACCAAGGAGGTCTTATCATTTGTATCATCCAAGAATTTTTCATTTATGTAATGTAAAGGAGGTTTCCCCATCAAAGAGGATGATTTTTAAGTCGTTGATCTATCTTTTATTTTCTTTTGAGAGATGGTTACATAATATAACATGTGAAATTTTCCAGAAGGCTACTGGTAAATTCAAGAAAGTCACCTTTCCTTTACAGCCCATGTCTATTGATTCTCCTTTCCAGCAATGGGGCTTGGACATTATTGGTCCTATCAACGCTACTTCATCTCTTCGACACAAATTCATCCTAACAACAATGGATTACTTTATAAGATGTGTAGAAGCAATCCCTCTTCCAATGGTTAATACAAACCAGGTGATATCTTTCTTTGAAATCAATATTATCACTCATTTTGGTATCCTTGAATCATTGGTTTTTTATAATTTTTCTTACTTTTATTCTTTAGATCTGAGTACATATGCCTTGGAAAAAATAATTAAAATTAAATATTCAACAAACTTTTACCCTCAGAGGAATGGACTTGTTGAATCTAGCAATAAAAAATAATTAAGATCTTGAAAAGAATTGTAGCATATCACCATAAGAACTAGAATATTTCTTTATTTAATGTACTATGGGCCGACAGGATAACCCCTAAAGTTGTAATTAGTAATTCCCCATTCTTCCTCGTGTACAGAAGGGAAGCAATACCCCCCCCCCCAAACATATTTCTACCCTCATTTAAATTGTCCCAAAAGGTGAAAGAAACTAAATTTCATGATATGGAAAGCAGAATTAAAGTCTTAATTAAACTAGAAGAGGAAATAAATAAAGCCAAAAACAAACTTGATAGACATCAACAAATTTTCAAATGTTAGTTCAATGATAGGTCCTCCTCTAATATAATTTTTGAACTAGGATATTTTGTTCTCAAGTGGGATAAAGTTCATGAAGAGAAAGAGGAACACACTAGTTTCAAAATTTGTGGTTGGGACAATTTATTATTATAGAAAAACTTGGTCCTAGAACATTTTGTTTGCAAACATTTGTAGGACAATCTAAATCCCTTACAATGAATGTTCAAGTTTTGAAGAGGTAATTTTCATGATTCCCATGGGGGATATCAGTTCTGTAAATATCTATTTGATTTGACTTTTCCAGCTTGTCTTATTTTGTTTTGATTTGAATTACTTTTTTGTCAATTTTTGGGTTTTTGTTAGTAAAATTTTATTTGATTAAGTTTGTTTTATCCAAAATGTTTAATCATGGATGAAGCAGCATATTTGTGTGAGATCGAAACCTTATTTAAAGGAAATTCTTCTACAAAGTTGTTCCCCATATGTTAATACTTCAAACTTTGTCATCAACCTAATCTTTGATATATATATATATATATATATATATATAGTGTTGAATATTTATCTGAGTTCTTTTATCAACACTCATGAAACTTCATTTTTAACCAAATAAACAAAATATTTTTCCAGGATAATTTACTTTTAAAGTAATCAATTTTTAGAAAACAAGATTAATCAGTAATTGTTAACTTCTTACCCAATCCTTACTCTTAAGGAGTTCTTTAATTTTGCTTCCCTATCTGCAAGATGATCTCCTCTGAAGATTAAAAATTAATAAATGTTTATCCTAATATAAATTGTTAGTTGAAGCATAGGAGGTATCATCACAAGTCGGCATACATGATCATAGACTCTTACAAAGTGGCATTACTATAACTAGTCACCAAGCCAGGGTAGTGACTTTTGGTCGCAAGACTGAAAGACAGGAGATATCATCACAATCTAGCTTGTTCACTTCTATAACTTTTTCTAAGTGGTGTTGTAATTAACTGGTCAGCAAACCAAAACAATGGCTTTCAACAAATTTCTTAGAAGTAAGAAGAAACGAAAATGATATCAAATTATAAATAAATTCCTTGTAGATGAGATAAAAGCATCTGAATTTGGTTAAAGGGTACCCCTATTTGTGTTATGAATTCTTATTGGCAACAGTGCTGATGTTCGTGGTATTGAAGTCATTTTAAATTTGTTTTTTACTTGGCTAGATTATGTTTCCCAAGATTTATCACTGGTCAAGTTCATAATTTTTGTACTTGTTAAAATAAATAAAGATGGGTTCATATTTTACTAAGTTTCTAAAAATGATGAAAAGAATTCAAACGTTTTTGTAACAACATGGTTAAGTTGATACTACATAGGTCAGAGATGGGGGCCTTCAAGTTGTTTAGGATTGAGCATTTTAGAACATCTTGTTTTAATTCCTTATCATATTTCAGGTTTGCAGCAAATATAATTGTTTTTCCCAACAAATCCCCTTCCATTTTCTTGAAATGAAATGGACCCCCGTGTAAATATATTACACCTATTGATTTTTATATAGTTAATTGCATTGATAATCCTCAACATTATCCTCCAAACTCGTCATGATTTCGGTAATTTATTTTGAATTTCATGATTGTAAACATGAAATTCAAAACATGATTATGACGAGTTTTTCTGTCTTTCAAAACCATCGATGATTCCACGGAATCTTATGCTTATATGCTCTAAAAAATTAGGATATATGATTGTGTTCTCAATTGTAATCTTGATTATATACATGGTGTTTATTTCTGTAATCATAATTCTATTATTTTCTAAAAGTATGAATGAATTTCCAATTTATATATATCCTATGATTCGTTTTTGGTTTTGAAAGCACAAACACCCTTGTCATATTATGAAATCCTACCTTCAAAATTGGATCTTCGTTATAAGAAATGTTGTGGCAATTTGAACTTGGTAGGATATGTTGTGTATATGGTCTAACTCTAAGCAAGATGGCATATAATTTTTATTAATAAACCCCGTGTTTGATCATTATTCTTTTGATCATCAAACTTGGAAAGAAAATCATGTCAACCATGTATTGAAAGCTTCATATTTTGTCACATTATTATGATTGAAGCCTTTGATGTTAAGGGTAACACTTGGCAATCAAATGTCTCGGTGGTCTTGATTAGTCATTTTTTGCATCATGGAACTATTTGGTTGTATGGTGTATTATCTTCGTAACACCTGGATTATAGTTATGAACGTGATCGTCATGTGAACTAATTATGCCCATCATATATTAAATCCTCCCATTACTCAAAACCTAGAAAATTGGCACTCGAAGTATAGTGTCATCTCATGACAGTTTGATCCTTGTTTGGGCTATTATTACTAATTCTCTTGATATTTTCGGAGGGTATGAGGGTTTCTTGCATTGTTACTTTATCCAACCTTATGTTTTTCTCCTCTCTAATAAAATATAATTGTGTATTGAGTTAGTTGACCTACTCATCGGTCTTGTGGTGTGAATTGAACCTCTTGGGGCTGAAATCATGGAAGCCTGTGATGAATACCTGTCTTTGTTCAAGAAAGTTGGGTGGTGGTAATTTATCAGAGCTTTTCATAGTCATGACATAAAAATTGCTTGAGCCTTCACTCATTCTTTTAATGGCAAGATAGCTTGGGTTGGAGACATTTAAATCTAGGTGAATTAGGCATTGATAGATCTGGCCACTCACTTGTCATTTATGGGAGAAAGGTTGTCAAAAAATTGCACCGTAAAGAACATACCCTGGAGTGAGTTCTTAGTGTCAAAAAAATCATCATATAAAACAAGTGGGTATGTCTATGATTATCTAAATGATAAATGGCATGATTTGGTCGTAATTTTTAGGCATTACATCACCTATGAAGGTTGTTATGGTCTAGTATTTTATTATCATCTATGTTAGTTTATGTTTTTCCTCAATCATCAACTCAATATCCCTTATTATCTATACAAGAGCCTTACTAAATGTCAATTTTTTTTATCAATGAGGGCTTAAAAGTTCTAACCAAAGTTTGTTCCATCATGATTTAACCTAAATCCTTGTCGAATTTAGGTTGTGCAATTAGGAGACTCTTGGGAGAGTTTTCTCCACATAAATAATTTTGATAAAATTTTGGCCAGGAGCAAGGAAAAATTTCCTCCATGGTTCATGATACTTAGGGGGGTATTGATGTAAATGTATCTAAAATCGAGGCCTCATCAATCTATCAGAGATCGACGCCAATACCCTTGGTGAACTGACTAAGTTAAACCCATTGAATTTCACAGTTAATGCCAATGATTTTGCAGGCCTGACCTTCCCTTGCATTACTCGCAACATAGCCAAAAGGTTTAAAATTGGTCTTTGGGGAGAAAATTATGGCCTTGTATCACCTGGAAGATGTGATTATGATCTATACTTATCATTCCATCGTGTTAATCAAAATCCTCTACATAATATTGCATTCAAAACAATAAATCGTGACGCAAATTTGACCGAATAAAATCAATCTAAAAGTAAGTAATTGGCATGAAAATTAGCTTGAGCTAACATGAATAAATCCAAAAGGGTTTCAGATTTTTTTGTTCCCATTGAAATTGATAGTGTAGAAAAACCCAAACTTGAAGAGGGAAATCGCAAGCCCAAATATGATGGGGATTTCGAGGGTGGCTCTAATTTCAACTAGTTTGTTGATATTGGGACTAGGTCTAAGAATGATTTCATGATTGATGTTTCTTCCCCAAATGGTTGTCAACTTGAATATAAATCACATAGATGCTTGAAGAGTTAGTTTTGGATGGAAAAGTATAATGTTGTAGTACCATTTCTCAAGCATAATATCATCAAGTTACAACTTGATAACCAATAGTTAAAGATGTGAAACCAATCCATGGTTAAGCTACATAACAAGCAAGTCACGGATTTGAAAAAAAAGCTCCAGCTGGTTGAAAAACAATTAATTGTTAAATCTTCTAGAGTTAATGTCATTATTATTTCAAACTTACAGAATCTTATCGATGTGAAATAATTGATGTTCCGCTTATTTTCTCTTAAGTTTGTTTGAAGTTTTGATATTTTTTTGAGTTATGAATATTTGTTTAATTTATTCAATAGCCACTCTTTAAAATATATAAGTTATTAATTTAATTTGTTTTATATTTTGCACGTGTTTGTCCATTACAGATATGTTTTTGAGCTATGGTTTCCAAATATGCCAAATCCAATCCATGTAGTTAGCATGCTTTGATGTGACATTCCCTTGTGTTACACCCAGTTGTTAGAATGTTTTTTTTTTGAGAAATTTTGATACGATCTATGAGATCAAGTTTATTGGATAAATAATACTTTCCTAATTTAGGGAAACTGTCTTTATTTTAGACATTAGTTATTTAGTATCATTGGTATTGTCATAACTCTAAGTATAAATAGAGTATGAAAGATTGGAAAAAGAAAAGGGGAATGGAAAGGATGATACTCTCGTGAATATAAGCAATGAAATATTGTGCTAGACCATACTTCCATAAGTTTTGCAATGAATGACTTTAATGCAAAACCATAGTTATTTATTCTTTAAATATTTCATTGTCATATAGTATTCTTCTTATATTTTTTAATTGTATTTCAAGAGTTTATTGGAGGATATATAAATATTACAAACCTAAATTTTGCATTAGGGATTAATGGTTGAATTTTAATTCATCTTTTTTACCTTTGTTAGTTCTCTTTGCTTGAATATAAATTAGATTATTTCATGTGCTTGTTTCTTACAGGAATTAGTTTAATTCTATCTGAATGTGTGTTATATTTTATGGATTGACTTTCATAAGTTATAGTTGTCACATATACATTCTATTTAACGTAGATATAATTAACATTGTGATTGATTTTCTTTCTAGATGTTATGTTGTTATTGGGCAGCGGATCCCCCCACAGCATGCTTTTGGGTCTTAAAGCCCGAATTTTTGGTCAATGTAATGAAAAGACTTCGCAAAGTACGGACGCAGAGCGCGAAAGTCTAGGATGAGTCATAGGGTTGTCCACCCTAAGAATTGTAAAATAATGTAAAGTTGTGTCGGCCTACCCATGGTCTGCGGACCATGAGATTGTATAAATAGAGCGAGACTCTAAGTGTAAATATAGTTTTTGAGCAGGTAGTAATAGATAGATGTGAAGGCATGGTTAGAGGATAGAAGTGGATCTAAAGTGTATTGGGTCGTAGTAGTAGGAAGAGGCTCTACAGCTGAGTGTGCAGAGGCCTAGTAGAGTCCGCAGTTGAGTGCGCAGACCCTGTTGGCATTATGACACAGGTTGGCGCTATGGCACTGGTGTGGCACAGGTGTTGTCCTTGATGGCAACTCACTCTGGTGACAGATCTCAGTTCAGGCTCTCAGAATGAAGGAAAAGATATATATGCAGGTTCACCTAGATGAAGACGCGTATACACGTAGGTTAGACGTTACAAAGGCGTGTATGCGTATACACGCACTTTCACGCAAGGAAAAGCACGTACATGTTGGAGAACTTACTTTTGGTCCGTGGTATTTAGTCCTTGGTAATTGAACCTATGGTTTTGGGCCATGGTATCTCGTCAGAAGTATTGATCCCAAGTATTGGATCCATGGTATTGTTTTGTTATGGTTTTGGACCATGGTATTGTGAAAGGCCTAAGACTATAAAAGAGGAAGGAGATCATTTGGCAAAGGATCATCTGAATTATTGAATATCTGATAAAGTGCTAGATCTGGAATATTAGTGATTGGGTTATGGTGCAGATCTGGATCTTAATGAAGGAGGAACCTAAGCGCAAGGAGAAGGATAAGTTCTATTGATGGGTCATAATCTTAAGGCTTGAATAATAATATCTTTGTATGATTTTGATCCGTTATATGTGGCGCATGCTTGATATATAAATCTGGTAATCTGGGTTAGCTAATGCCTAAACATTTGAAAGAGTGAATTATCCTTTACAGATCTGTACGTGGGTTCAGAGAATCGAAGGCGCGTATACACGCTGGTTTTGTGAATAAAAACAATGTATACGCAGGTTGGTCCAAACACAGAAGCGTATGCATGCAGGTTTCTGGTTATTGAAGTAGCGTATGTCTCTTGAATTGTGTTCTAGATGCTTCTGTTTATTGCTGCAATGTTCTGGGTTCAGAATTTGGTGTGCGGTTACTATTACTGTGTTCTGGGTACAGCTGTCAGAGAAGTGTCTATTTGATTCAGTTTTAATTGGTGAAAAGGAGAGTGTTTGATGCAGAAATTCTTGATGTTTGATTGATGTTCATGGATCCAGTCTGAAAATTTATGAAACGTGGTCCCTGGAAGAAAGAGAAGGTTGAAGCCTTATGTAGGCCAGCACCTACGTACTAGTATCTTGGCTAGTGCAAGAGCTAAGGGGGTTGTAGCTCCCTTCCAGGAGAAGCTGGATAAAGAGAGAGGGTTGTAGCTCTCTGCAGGTTGCAGCCTGGGTACTAGTAAAGGACTGCACTAGTACATAATCATTGTAAAAACAAGTTTCTAATTAAAAAGATAGAGACATATTGCAGCAGGTGGTTTTCACCCACATTTGGTTTCCACCTTATATCTTGTGTTCTTGTGTGTGACTGTCTGCATTTTTCTTGTTCCTGGTTATTGTTTCTATGGTTATGACACACAGATTTAAAATCAACATCTGAAGATTAATTAAATTACAATTATGTAAGTTATACGCAGGTTTCCTTTAATGTAGTTGCGTATATACGTGGTTTTCTCTAATTGAAGTAGTGTATATGATCTGGGTGTGAAAAAGAAAATAATTGACTTGATAATACTAATTCACCCCCCCCCCCTCTCAGTATTATTTCCAACAATTGGAATCAGAGCAGGTCCTTCAGAAGAAGCTTGATCGCTTGAAGGAAGATCTATCATCATGAGCAACTACGAGAGAGAAGCATCAATCAAGCCACTAATTTTTTATGGGACCAACTTCGTCTATTGGAAGGTAAGAGTCACATCCTATCTTCAATCTCTTGGTACAGAAGTTTGGGATATCATAGATACAAGGTACACTTTTCCTTCAGCAACTCCTACAGATCCGGCTGGTAAGAAGCAATATGAAAAAAATGCAAAGGTTGTCAATACTCTATTAGGATGTCTATCTCAATCTGAATTTGTCAAGGTTAAGCAGTACAAATCTGCAAAAGAAATATGGGATAAGATCGTTCTGAGCTATGAAGGAGATGAACAGGTAAAACGAGCAAAACTTCAAACCCTCAGAATTCAGTATGAAAATCTCATAATGTACAATGATGAAAATGTGGCTAACTATTTCCTACGTATAGATGAGATTGTTAATTGTATGAAAAAACTTGGGTGAAAAATAAAAGAGGCTATTGTGGTTGAAAAGGTTCTAAGATCTTTGTCCTCTAAGTTTTAATCAAAAGTTTCTGCAATAGAAGAAAAATAGAATGTACAAAACCTTACCATGTCACAGCTACACAGAATTCTAACTGCTTACGAAATGAGGAAAGGAGGACCATCAGACAGAAGAGAATCTGCATTCAAGGCTTCAGGAAAAGGAGATTACTATGAGTCGGGACATATGTCAGAAGAAGAGGAAGAATCAATTTTTTTCAAAAACCTTCAACGGGGTGCTGGAAGATTCAGAGGTAAGTTACCTTTCAAATGCTTTGCTTGTGGAAGAGTCGGGCACTATGCGGCCAAGTGTCCTCATAAAGATAAGCTTTACAAAGGTAAGGAACCTGTTAGATGGAATAAGAAACAAAATGTAAATAAGAAAAGTTATTACACTCATGAATATAGTTATGGACTTTCAAATAGTGATGAAGATGAACAAGGTAACAATTATAGACTTTTAATGGCTTTTGAAGATGATGATTTCTTGGATGCTATAGATGAAGAAGGTCTTTATGAAGAGATTTCTAAACTCAAAATTTGCTTAGAAGAAAAGAATATGATCATAGATACTCTGCAATTTCAACTTGATGAAAAGGAAAAACATCATGAAAAGTTAGAATGTGAAATTGTGGGACTCAGAAAAGAGATTGAGAAAACAAAAGCTCTTAATCTTAGATTTACTAAAGGATCTGAAACTCTAGATGAGATTATCAAAGTACAGCATTCTCCACTAATCAAGACAGGTCTGGGATATAATGAAGAATCATCTCAAGCGCAGAAGCCATCCACTTCCAAGAGTTATCTTGATGCAGCAAGGAGAATTGAAAAGGTTGACAATCAACAGCAAAGGCACAATGCTACTCACCAGGTAAATTAGGGACAATTTACCTCAAGAATGAACAAATACTACCAGGTAAATCGAAGGCAATCTACTTTAAGGATGAACAAAAGCTATAACCAACCATAGGTAAAACCTTCTCAATTTGCCTCAAGAATGGATGTCAATAGAAACTATAATCGTTTAGCTGGTAGATTTGATAATCACAGGAGTTTCTTCAATGGCCAATGTTTCTCTTGTCATAACTTTGGTCACAAAGCAGCTCAATGTGTTTCCTATAAGACAATCATGACTAGAGAAGCTCAAAAACAAAGAAGTATGACTGGGATCACGAAAAGGACCTACAATAACTTTTCTGCCCTTGAAAATGAAATTGAATGTTCTATTTGTAACAACTTCGGTCATGAAGATTCTGAATGCAGGAGCAGGTTTCGGCAAACAACTCAGAAGGAACAAGCCTCAAGTGCCAAAACATGGAGAATGAAAGAACCGCAACCAGAAAGATGTGGTATAACCTTATATGCAAAAGGGCAGGAAAACCAATGGTACATCGACAGTGGATGTTCGAAACATATGACGGGTGATAAAGAAAAACTTTAGTCATATAGTACCTTAGAGAAGGAGAAGAAGGTATCATTTGGAAATGACACCCCTGCACTCATAAAAGGTAAAGGTTCTATTCAATTGAAAGAAAAGGTCAAAGCTAGAAATGTTATGTATGTTGATGGATTAAAGCATAATCTATTGAGTGTCAGTCAGATGTGTGATCAAGGAACTGAGGTAATATTTCCATCAAATGGATGTAGTGTTCGTGATCTTGATACAGGAAAAACAGTGATCAAAGGCATAATAACTCCAAATAATCTATACATATTCAAAGAAGGACAACATCAATGCTATCTAAGCAAGAATGATGAACACTGGCTATAGCACAGAAGATTGGGGCATCTAAGCTTCTCACAGATAAGGAAAGCATGCAAATACCAGGCAGTTCGTGGTCTTCCAGACATCAAAATTCCAGACAATACAATATGCAAATCATTTCAGTTTGGTAAGCAAACCAGAACTAACTTCCCTGAGAAGGAAGGATCAGCTAGCAGGCCACTTGAACTTGTCCATACTGATGTATGTGGTCCATCTAGGAAAAGGTCACCTCGTGGAGAAGAATACTTTATATTATTCATTGATGACTTTTCCAGGATGTGTTGGATAGGACTTATGAAGGACAAAGACGAAGCCTTCGAAAAATTAAAATCTTTCAAAGCCTTGGTTGAAAACGAATCAGATCACCAGATTAAATGCCTCAGGTCTGACAGAGGTGGGGAGTTTACCTCAAATGAATTTTTCGATTTTTGTGAAGAACATGGAATAAGAAGGGAATTCTCTACTGCAAGGACTCCTCAGCAAAATGGAGTAGTGGAAAGGATGAACAGAACAGTTCAACAAATGGCTCGTGCTATGATGGATGAGTCTGGAACTCCCGCAACTTTCTGGGGTGAAGCTGCATTTACTGTAGTTTTTATTATCAACAAGACAAATGTCCGGGTGAACAACACTCAAACTCCTCATGAGCTCTGGTATGGTAAGACTCCTACGGTAAAACATTTCAAAATTTTTGGAAGCAAATGCTATATTAAAAATACTGATGAAAATCTTGGCAAGTTTGAACCTAGAGCAGATGAAGGCATTCTCCTTGGTTACTCTCCCCACAATAAAGCATACAAATGTTACAATAAAAGGCTTGGAAGAATTGTTGACATTATTGATGTAGTGGTTGATGAAGAAGAAAACACTCCTAGGCAGGTAAGATCTGAAGATTTCGAAGATGATGAGGACTATCCATCAACATCAAATTAGATTCATGATGAAGAAGAAACCCATGAGGCACCAGAAGAACATATAAGGATAGAAGATAAGACTCCATCTAGGTACGTTCAGAAGAATCATCTAGAATCTCAAATTTTGGGACAGAAAGAGGTAGGTACAAATAAGAAGAACAAGTGCAGAAGCTTCAAGCTATTTGGCATTGCTCTCCTCCACTAAACTGCAAAATGTAAGAGAAGCATGCAAAGATGAGAGTTGGGTCAAAGCAATGGATGAAGAACTTGAGCATATTGAAAAGAATAACACTTGGGAGTTGGTTCCTAGACCAAAAGATAAGAATGTCATAGTGAAAAAATGGATATTCAAAAACAAGTTGAATGAAAATGGGGAAGTTATTAGAAACAAGGCCAGACTTGTTTATAAAGGGTATGCTCAACAAAAAGGAATAGACTTTGAAGAAATTTTTGCTCCCGTTGCTAGACTTGAGGCCATCCGAATGTTCCTTGCTCTCTCAAGCTTTCAGAAGTTCAAAGTATTTCAAATGGACGTGAAATCAGCCTTTCTGAATGGAGACTTAGAAGAAGAAGTGTATATTGAGCAACCAGATGGATTCATCCTTGGAAATGATCCAAAACTTGTATGCAGACTTAAGAAGGCTCTCTATGGTCTTAAACAAGCTCCAAGGGCTTGGTATTATCGTCTGGAAAAATATCTTCATCAACAAGGTTTCTCAAAAGGATCAGCAGATAGCAATCTTTATATAAAAATTGAAAATAACAAATTGCTAATACTTGTTGTGTATGTTGATGATATCATCTTTGGCAGCAATGAAGAAGCTATGAGTCAAAACTTTGCCTTGGTGATGCAGAAAGAATTCGAAATGTCCTTGCTTGGAGAACTAACATCTTTTCTTGGATTACAAATCCAACAAAATGAAGGCGGTATCTTTTTATCTCAAACCAAGTACCTCAAGTAGATTTTGAAGAAGTATGGCATGGAAGATTCGAAACTAGTATGTACCCCTATGGTTACAGGATGCAGCCTCAATACAAATGATGAATCAGCAACAGTGCATCAACCAATTTATAGATCCATGATTGGAAGTCTGCTCTATTTAACAGGTACCCGACCAGACATCATGCATGCAGTAGGAATGGTTGGAAGATTTCGGCAAATCCTAAGGAAACTCATCTTCAAGCAGTAAAGAGAATTTTCAAGTATCTTCAAGGAACTCAAAACTATGGCCTATGGTATCCTAGAGATACAGATATCACTCTTCATGCTTATACAGATGCAGATTGGGCTGGAAGCGTGGATGATAGGAAAACTACTAGTGGTGGTGCATTCTTTATGGGTTCTAGATTAGTATCTTGGTTCAGCAAGAAACAAATCCAAATTGCATTATCTACAGCTAAAGCAGAATATGTGGCTGTTGCATCTTGTTGCACTCAACTCCTTTGGATGATGCAAATTTTACAAGATTTTCAAATCACTTGTACTCCACCTATCCCCATCTTATGTGATAATACAAGTGTTATCAGTATCTCAAAGAATCCTATCATGCATTCAAAAACTAAGCACATACCGATCAAGTATCATTTTCTCCGGGAACAAGTGTTGGAACAAAAGGTCAAATTGGAGTATGTTCCCTCTAAGGAACAAGTTGCTGATATTCTCACCAAACCACTGCCCAGGGAAACTTTTGAATACCATAGACAGAAGCTAGGATTAGTTGATGCATCATCTTGTTGTTGAAACTTGTCTGTTTCAGAGAAAAGTGGATGTACGCGAGTTGCCTGAGGAGGATCCGCGTACATACACCGGTTTATGCAAAGACAGTCGCGTATATGGTAGTTTGAAAGAAATCAGTGGGGTCAAACTCTGTTTGAAAAGAGTCTGATATGGGTTTGACAGAGACCATTTGGCACAGCTTCAGGGGGAGCAGATAATCTTCTAATAATGCATTGTTGGCATTACATTAGAAGCTCTTGGTTCGAATACACACGCAGTTTTGGGTTCATGTGGATCAAGTGCAAAAGGGGTGTAGAAGGAGAACATGGTTGCTGATCTGAATAATGGTGTTGCTGATATTAGTTACTGGTGACTTTCATAGTCTTGCTCTAGATATTTCGTCTCTATCTTTTAATATTATTATCAAGTTCATGTAACGGCCTATGTTGGTTTCCCCACTATGTCTGGGATGAATGTTGTAATGTTCTTGGTTGTCATATGTAAACTTCTGATGTATCCCCACTCGTTTGGGTGGATGACCCCCACTTGGTTGGGTGATGGATGTTGTATAGAGTCTTTTGGTGATAGGAAGGTCTTTTATGATGTATAAATCATTGTTCTTTATGAAGAACATCTTTTTGCAAATCTTGCCTACATTAAGGGGGAGCTTGGCCAGCACAGCAGAGCAGAGATTTCAGCATGTACTCAGGGGGAGCATAACCCTTTGCCCTTAATGACAAAGGGGGAGAATGACTTTGAGGATCTTGGGGTTGCCATCAAGTCCAAAGGGGGAGATTGTTGGCATTATGACACAGGTTGGCGCCATGGCACTGATGTGGCACAGGTGTTGTCCTTGATGGCAACTCACTCTGGTGACAGATCTCAGTTAGATCTTAGTTCAGGCTCTCAGAATGAAGGAAAAAATATATACGCAGGTTCACCTAGACGAAGACGTGTATACACGCGGGTTAGACGTTACAAAGGCGTGTATGCGTATACATGCACTTTCACGCAAGGAAAAGCGCGTACATGTTGGAGAACTTACTTTTGGTCCGTGGTATTTAGTCCTTGGTAATTGAACCTATGGTTTTGGGCCATGGTATCTCATCAGAAGTATTGATCCCAAGTATTGGATCCATGGTATTGTTTTGTTATGGTTTTGGACCATGGTATTGTGAAAGGCCTAAGACTATAAAAGAGGAAGGAGATCATTTGGCAAAGGATCATCTGAATTATTGAATATCTGATAAAGTGCTAGATCTGGAATATTAGTGATTGGGTTATGGTGCAGATCTGGATCTTAATGAAGGAGGAACCTAAGCGCAAGGAGAAGGATAAGTTCTATTGATGGGTCATAATCTTAAGGCTTGAATAATAATATCTTTGTATGATTTTGATCCGTTATATGTGGCACATGCTTGATATATAAATCTGGTAATCTGGGTTAACTAATGTCTGAACATTTGAAAGAGTGAGTTATCCTTTACAGATCTGTACGCAGGTTCATAGAATCGAAGGCGCATATACACGCTGGTTTTGTGAATAAAAATAGTGTATATGCAGGTTGGTCCAAACACAGAAGTGTATGCACGCAGGTTTCTGGTTATTGAAGTAGCGTACGTCTCTTGAATTGTGTTCTAGCTACTTCTGTTTACTGCTACAGTATTCTGGGTTCAAAATTTGGTGTGTGGTTACTATTACTGTGTTCTGGGTACAACTGTCAGAGAAGTGTCTATTTGATTCAGTTTTAATTGGTGAAAAGTAGAGTGTTTGATGCAGAAATTATTGATGTTTGATTGATGTTCATGGATCCAGTCTGAAAATTTATGAAACGTGGTCCCTAGAAGAAAGAGAAGGTTTTAGCCTTCTATAGGCCAGCACCTACGTACTAGTATCTTGGCTAGTGCAAGAGCTAAGGGGGTTGTAGCTCCCTTCCAGGAGAAGCTGGAGAATGAGAGAGGGTTGTAGCTCTCTGCAAGTTGTAGCCTGCGTACTGGTAAAGGACTGCACCAGTACAGAATCATTGTAAAAATAAGTTTCTAATTCAAAAGATAGAGACATATTGCAGCAGGTGATTTTCACCCACATTGGGTTTCCACCTTATATCTTGTGTTCTTGTGTGTGACTGTCTGCATTTTTCTTGTTCCTGGTTATTGTTTCTATGGTTCTGACACACAGATTTAAAATCAACATCTGAAGATTAATTAAATTACAAGTCTGTAAATTATACGCAGGTTTCCTTTACTGTAGTTGCGTATATACACGGTTTTCTCTAACTGAAGTAGCGTATATGATATGGGTGTGAAAAAGAAAATAATCGACTTGATAATACTGATTCACCCTTCCTCTCAGTATTATTTCCAACAATCACCCCCCCCAGTATTATTTCCAACAGACCCCTGCAACTGAGTGCATAGGGCAGAGTCGGGCCTATAATTGAACTGAACTTGAAAAAGATTATTAATAGAGATAAGTTTGATTCGGAATATTGTGCATCTATGGTTATTTTTATCTTTAAGCATTTATATTGGTTTTGATTACTCGCACTTACTTGAAAGGTGAATAAGTAATAATAATATTGGGCCCACACAAACTAAGTCAAAGCACTAATATAATAAGTGTAGTAAGGATCGAGATTAGGATAGTATTGTATTCGAGCCCCTTACAGAGGTGCGCATAGGCTGCTACATGGAGCAGCGCAAGCCCACAGGTTCGGACCGTGAACCTCCAGAACCTTCATCAAGATATCCCTAGGGTGCGGAAACCTAGTTCCAAAACCCTCTCATACTACTTCGGGTGAGACCTCAGTCCGCGCTCCGCAAACTTTTGCCAAAAGGGCCAGTAGTACCGAGATTTGCTTGGCTAAATCACTTTTGAACCTGGGTCAGGCCCCATGTAGCCAACAAATGGTTCTGTTGCCAGGACCGGGATCTTCCTAAGGGATGTCTGATGCCATGCCACTGGAACCCAAGAAAGAAGGAAATTGAAGAGTGGTTGGACAAGAAGATTCACGATTTCGCGACACAGGAAAACAAAACTCCACAAGTATCTGAGAACAAGTGGTTTGAACGCTACTATACGGAAATCCACGAGATTTTCTTTGCATCCTTTCCTTCTGAACTGTATGAGTGGATCGTGAGGTTAGCCGACAGCGAGGGAAGGTGTAGGTTCGACAAACCAATAGTGTGGACTCCAGAATTAGGGTGTAGACTAGAGGCATCAGAAGATAAGATCACACGAATTGTGGACCATTAGCTCAACCAGATAATAGGGGGATTTATCACTGAGTTTTCGATAGACATGACCGTGAGCTACAGCAAAGGAGAACGACTTTTTCTCAAGGGACCGCGAGGTAAGTATATTAAATCTTTGAATACCTGGATTAAGATGTTGTTATGTGAAAAGAGGGTCATGCAAATACATTAATGTTTGGGACAACACGGAGTGGAAATATCTACAAAAGCAGCAAAGAGTTAGAAAATAGTCCCTTAATTTCACCTTCGCGAGAGAGTGAGGAAGAGCTCACTAAGGTCTCTCCGAGAAGTGCAGTCAGTTTGATAAGGCAGCGCATTCTGCAGTTACCACCTCTACCCACGCCACCTCCCACTTCACCTCCATCTCCACCCACTCCACATCCACCACCCCCACAATTCAACATGGCAAGCGCAATCAAACTACCCATATTCATAGGAGTAGGGAATGAAGATTCGGACCAATTCTGGTTCATGGTAAGAGCAGTATGGGAAGCGCAAAGTGTCACGGACGACAAGATTAAGAAGGCTACATTGGTGAGAGTGTTGCAGGATCTCGCATTGACATGGTATATCAAGCACTCTAATGACCACCCAAACGCAGGGATAACAGAGATCCAGAATGCGTTGAAAAGAGAATTTAGCAAGCCAAAATCAGAGACACAGTCAATCATCGAGTTTAAAGAGATTTCGATGCTTCCAGGCAAGACCCTGTGGGATCTAGACCAAAGGCTAAAGAGTATGATCCGCGAGGCCAACATAATGCTAACGGATGCATAGCATCGCGCATGGTTTGTGGCACCTCTGACACCGCACTTGAGGACAGCGTTGTCACAATAGAAACTTTTCACCCAGGATGAAGCAATGGAAATGGTGATGAGGTTGCATGAGGCCCTGATACAAGGCCCTGGGTTGGGAGTTCAACAAATCCACGCACAACTACAGAATCTATGCCTGGAAATGCAAAGTTTGAAGCAGGATAGGGCACCGTGGCCAGAGGCGCGCGAGGAAGTATGGTGCATAAAATGCAAAGGCCAAGGCCATGACAAGGATCACTATCTAGTGTTCGTGAACTACTTGATAGGATGGGGGCCAATTCCGTTGAGACCAAAGGCACAAGCAGGGCCTAGTGCGGCACCCGTGCTATGGTGTGCGATCTGTCAGATAGGAGGAAAACACACAACGGATAATTGTCATTTGTTGCAGAAGTATACACAGACTCCCCAGCAGTTGTTTCATTTCTGTAGGTTGGTAGGCCAAGATGAGCGCACTTGCCGCAGCTATGAGTTAATGATGGATCAGACCCCAACCTATAGGATGCAAACAGAAATGTGAGCCCTCGACCCAACTGCGGGGATGGTGCACACTGGATCTCAGGGGTGAGGTTGAGGACGAGGAGGAATGGGACCAAGAAGGGGCCGCGAACAGTTAATTTGTTATAATTGCGGAGAACCAGGGCACTATGCCCACAATTGTACCAACCCGATGAGGATATCCTATTCGTATTGTGCTCAATTTGATCATGAAATAATAGATTGCCCTATGTTGATCACACAGATGTACGAAAAAGGGGTATTCCAGCCTCCTCCAACTCAAAATATACAAATGATGAGATTTGAACCACACGAAGAAGACCTGAATGTGAACATGATGCTCGAGAGCAGTGCGACCATGGGGGAGGATAAGGGGAAGCAGCCCAAGGAAGATACATGGGTATGCAAGGCTCCTGCAAAGGAATCTAAGTTTGACTTAGAACGCGCAAAGGAGACGTTCATGGAAGCTAAGAAGAGCTTCGTGGAGGCCTCCACTTCAGGTAGTAAGGATCAACTAGAGCTAGGAATGGATCCTTCAATGCTTAATACCTTTCTGGATACATGCATGAAACTAATGCACGACAACGAGGAAGTTAAGGGACTACAGGAGTTGATCACCAGGTGTGGGCAGTTAGGAGAACCGCGCGTAGTCCGAAATTGGGAAAGCATGCATTACGCACCAGGAGGGAAATGAGATTGACTGTGCAGATTGGTGAGTATGAAATGGATTAGGTAATCCTATATCTGGGTTCGGACGCAAATGTGTTACCAAAGCAAACATGGGAACGCATGGACAGGCCCGCATTATAGTGGTCCCCTATTCAATTACGAATGGCGAACCAATAGAAGATTTTGCCCACGGGAAGGTTGCAAGGGGTAATAATTGATATTGAAGGCGTGAGCACACAGACGAATTTTGAAGTGACAGAGATTGTCGATGACAGAAATCCCTATCCCATGTTGTTAGGAATAAACTGGGCCATCGATATGAATGGAGTCATCAACCTGAAGAAGCGGAAGATGATATTCGAGAAAAAGTCACTAAGCGTAGTAGTCCCACTGGACCCAGCCGAAGGAACGCTTTACACTGAACCAGTGCGCAACGATGATCTTGATTGTATTTACAAGATAACTACGTGAAACCAGGATTGGGTGAATCTAACTACTGATGGGAGGATCTCGTGGGAGAGCGAAAGCTCCTGCACTTTGGATTTAGACAAAGAAGTAGAGCGCAGGTAGAATCGGTTGAACAAAGTAACAACGCTGAATTGCAACATGATGATTAGATCACATCATTGCATAACAACAGATTCCAGAGAGCTGCCGACATATGATGGATTGACAGCAGTGGAATAATTCTTGAGAAAGTTTGAAAGCGCGGTACTAGAACAACAACGGTTCGATGTGTTGAAGTGGGCACTGCGCGCAACACCTGCACACTGGTGGGGAACACATCAAGGAAGTTTTGAGGACTGGCATGGATGTAGAAGGATGATGCACCTACAATTTGGGAAACCGCAGCTACGGTTAGAAGACAAATATGATGGATGAGATGACCCGCACACGCACCTCGCGAAATGGGCCAAGGCCTATGGGGAAGAACCACAGCCTGAATGGGTACATTTATTCTACCATACCCTGGATGTCATACCTATGAACTGGTATACTAAGATGGAACTCTGACATGGTACGGGCGAATGGGATGTCTTGCATGAGGAATTTTTGTTAACATTCACATTTGAAGACTGGTGGTCGGATACTGTTGACGACATGCTGCAAGCAGTAAAAGTCGCCATCTTCAAAATACCACAGGAGCCACTAGAAATGCTTCAACCAGCATGGGTGACCCAACTAAGCAGCACCCTAGAATGTTATAACATGCAGGTAGAGGAGGATGATGACGACCCCTGAAACATTAATATTCCAGAAACCGAAGGTTTTCGCGATGTTCGAGGACCATCAATTGAGGATCCCGACATCACCACACCACTAAAAACAAAGCAGGTAAACATTGGCACAGAAGCGGAGCCAAAGTACGCGACGCTTGGGAACTATTGGGACAATGATATGGTAGATAAGGTCATCGAGTTACTCCACGAATATCAAGACTTGTCCCCAACCAAAATCACAGACTTAAAGGGTATCATTGGCAACTTAGGGATGATAAAGGTCACCCTAAAATTGGATGCAAAGCCAATTAAGCAACAACCTTAATGCTTGAATCCCAAGTATAAATAAAAGGTTCGTGATGAATTAGACAAAATGCTCGCAGCCAGAATTATTGAACCAGTGGAAGAATCTGACTGGGTGAGTCATATGGTAGTGTAGGAGAAAAAACAAAAGGGTGAAATAAGAATATGCGTGGACCTCAGGAAGCTTAACGACGCTTGTGTTCACGATCCATTCCCGACACCATTCACAGATGAAGTATTGGAGAATGTTGGTGGTTAGGAAGCTTACTCATTCACGGATGGCTTCTCAGCGTACCATCAGATTAAGATCACGCCAGAAGATAGGAGCAAAACAACCTTCGCAACAGAATGGGACTGCTTTCAATACACCATTATGCCCTTTGGACTGAAGAACACGCCAATGATATTTTCGCGCATAGTGGTGGTCGCATTCAAGGAATACATCCACAAGTTCTTGAAGGTCTATTTGGATGATTGGACTATTTTTGGGTTAGTTAAACACCATGTAGCGAACTTATGTTTGATGTTGGATACTTGCCGCCGACGCCAGATTGTGCTGAACCTTTAAAAGTGCACCTTCCTTGTTCCCTTTGGAAACCTGCTAGGCCATGTGGTCTGTAAACAAGGCCTGATGGTGGACCCTGTGAGGATTGCTATTATTCTGAAGTGTCAAACAACTATGCGCTACTTTGGGGCACACTGGTTACTATCGAAAGTTTATCAAGAGCTATGCCAAAAATAATAGCGCCAATGGAAGACTATTGAAAAAGGATGCTACATATTGTTGGAATGATGATTGTATGAAAATTTTGGATGTTCTCAAGGAGAAACTGGCATCCGCTCCCATCTCGGTCTTCCCAAAATGGGACGTGGAATTTCATGTACACGTTGATGCGTCGTGTATTTCACTCAGAGTTGTACTCACGCAGGAAGGCACGGAAAGCGTGGATCACCCAATCGCGTTCGCAAGTCGGTGGCTATCCAAAGCCGAAAAGAACTACTCTACTACTCAGCGCGAAGGGTTGGAAATGGTGTACGCACTCCAGAAATACCAACACTATTTACTTGGCGGGCACTTCAAGATGTCTACCAATCATTCCACATTAAAAGACCTGGTGAACAAGCCTGTGTTGGGGGGGCGCATATGCAGATGGATTTTACTGTTTCAAGAATATGACTTTGAGGTCATCGTCAAGCAAGGACACCTAAATGTAGGACCAGAACACTTATCACGAATTGAGATAGACGATGAGCCAACAAATTTGGAGGAGGGACTACCTAATGCACAACTCTTCACAGTGTGCGTCGCAGATGGCCATTTCAAATATATAATCCATTTTTTTAACTATAGGGACTACATCGAAGGAATACTCAGTCCAACAGAAGAAGGAATTGGTGGTGCGCGCAGTAGACTTTTTTGTCATCGCGAGGCACCTCTAGAAAATGGGAAACGATGAGATATTACGAAGATATGTACCTAAATTTGAACAAGGATAGATCCTCTTGGAAGCACATGGGGGTGTTATAGGAGGACACTATGCAGGACGCACGACTCCACAAAATTATTCTTTGCATTGGGCTATGGTGGCCAACCCTGCACCAAGATTCGAAAGCACTCTGTCGGGCCTGCAACATATGTCAAAGGACTGGAAAACCATCACAAAGAGACAAGATGCCACTCATTCCACAAATGAAATTGCAGCCATTTGACAAATGGGAAATCGACTTTGTGGGGTTGATCAAACCTCATGGAAAGATGGGTGCGCGCTACATCATCACCGCAACAGAGTACCTGACTCGATGGGTGGAAGCACAACCGGTTAAGGACTGCACAGCCACTACAGCTGCAAAGTTTTTGTTCGACAACGTGTTGACACAATTTGGTTACCCGAAAATCTTAATGAGTGACCACGGAACGCACTTCCTAAATGAAACCATCAGTGCGCTCACTGAGAAGTTCGAGGTGTATCATTAGCAAAGTACACCATAGCACCAGCAAGCTAATGGGACAGTAGAAGCATTCAACAAAATACTGGAGACTGTGCTGACCAAAGTATGTAACACGCAGTGAAACGACTGGGACCTGCACATACCTGTCGTATTACGGGCATACAGAACCACGTGCAAAAAGTTTACGGGTCAAACACCTTTCAGGTTAGTCTATGGTGCAGAAGTTGTCATGCCGATGGAATACATCGTACCTATTTTACAAATAGCAGCACTTACAGGCATGTCGGACTGCAAAGCCTTGGAAGAGAGGCTCACGCAATTAGAAGAACTCGAGGAAGAACGATTTCTGGTGGGATTCCATCAGCAAGTACAAAAATAGCGTGAGAAATCCTGGCACGACCACCATATCAAGTTGTGCACCTTTAAGGTAAACAATGTAGTGTTGTTGTATGACAGCAAGTTCAAAAAATTTCCCAGAATATTCAGAATGCACTGGTTGGGACCATATGTGGTAAAAGAGGTCACAGACGGAGGCACAGTCCAGCTAGTCAAACTTAATGGAGAACCCTTTACAGGAAAAGTAAATGGCAGTCACTTGATTCCCTACACGAGTGGGTCGGTTATCTGACTAACTGACCAAAGCACAGTCTTCGTGACCCGGGAAGCCAGATAGGGGTGCGGGACTATAAACACAAGTACTAGAAGTCAGCACCAAAGAAGAGAGTCAAGTCAGACGCAGATGATTCAGAAGCCAAAATGGAGCAGATCCAGCAGACGACAGAATGATGCACTGTGGACCTTCGCGCAGCACAGGCACAATTGGGTGGACTTCGTGCAAACATTTTTGCACCAGCAGAGTGACTTGGGATGAGTCACGATGATTGTGTTGGGGGCCTGTTGGGAAACAGATCTCCCCACAGCATGTTTTTAGGGCTTAAAGCCCAAGTTTTGGTAAATGTAATGAAAAGACTCCGTGAAGTACAGACATAGAGCATGAAAGTATAGGATGATTCATAGGGTTGTCCACCCTAAGAATTGTAAAATAATGTAAAGTTGTGTTGGCCTACCCATGGTCTAGGAACCATGGGATTGTATAAATAGAGCGAGGCTCTAAGTGTAAAGATAGTTTTTGAGCAAGCAGTAATAGATAGATGTGAAGGCATGATTAGAGGATAGAAGTGGATCTGAAGTGTACTGGTTCGTAGTAGTAGGAAGAGGCTCTGCAGCTTAGTGCGTAGAGGCAAGTAGAGTCTGCAGTTGAGTGCGCGGACCCTTGCAACTGAGTGCGCAAGGTGGAGTCGAGTCTATAATTGAACTAAACTTAAAAAGGATTATTAAAAAGATAAGTTTGATTCAGAATATTGTGCATATATGGTTTTGTTTATCGTTATGCATTTATATTGGTTTTGATTACGCACACTTACTTGAAGGTTGAATAAGTAATAAGAATATTGGGCCCGCACAAACTAAGTCAAAGTCTAATATAATAAGTGCAGTAAGGATCAAGATCAGGATAGTACTTTATTCACGCCCCTTACAAAGGTTCACACAGGCTGCTACATGGAGTAGCGCAAGCGCGCAGGTTTGGACCGCGAACCTCCAAAACCTTCATCAAGATACCCTTAGGGTGTGGAAACCTGGTTCCAGCACCCTCCCATACTACTTCGGGTGAGACCTCAATCCCCGCTCCACGAACTATTGTCGAAAGGGCCAGTAGTACCAGGATTTGCTTGGCTAAATCACTTCTGAACCTGGGTCAGGCCCCACGTAGCCAACAGTTGTAAATCTTCATTTTCGTGAATTAGATGTCTCTAGTTCTTGGTTAATGAATGATTATTTTGTAAATTCGAAAGTAACTCAGTCATTTAATCTGTTTTAGCTCTTGGTCAATATAGGTAAATAGTAATTTTCGTTCATTTATTTTGTGATTTTTAGTGTGAATTATTAAAATAATTAGAGACTTGTTTCAAAATGTTTAGAGAATCAACAAGTTGGTTGTGATATATCTTGTTGCCTCTTATTTCTTGTTCAGATTGGAAACTGATTTTCTTTTGTAGATTTAGAATTATTCCCACTTAGAGTTTAGATTTCTTCTTAAATTCTTTTATATTTTACTAAATGTCACTCCTCACCAGTAAAGTGTTACTTCTAGTGATTTTATAATATGTATATCTGTATATAATTATTTTGTTAATTTTAGTGATTTGTAAATATTATTATATGACCCTTATGAGAGATTTTAATGCTTTCTTTCCCTTGGGGAAAGAAAAAATTTGGCTGACGGGGCCATTAACCCCATTAGGGACTACCACACCATATGGCTTAGGTTATATTTAAATAAAAACTGGGTTATTTCCTCTTGTTCACATATGGGAAATTATGACTACCAACATTACATAGGAATTTTCAACACACTTGGAAACAAACAGGCCTTTACAACCTTGAAGGTTTTCTTCCTTCGATGTATCAACCTTTGCACTAAAGACTCACCTTATGCAGCCCACAAACCTAACAAAAAAATTATCCATGATAGCCTTGTTCTTACTGCACCTCTATCTATAATAAATATCGGCCCTATCATCATGTGAACATCACAACTACTTCATCTAACAACTCCCTTAACATTTCTTTAGCCAACTAAACTCGCCCTCCAAAAATTCTACAACAAAGCTCAGGCACCTCAAAAATCAAAACAAAACTTAGTCTATAACGTGATTGCAACTTTGACCAAAAAATAGACTTGAACTCAACCTTCAAAACACTAGAAACTAGACTTGAACTCGACCTACAATGCAACAGAACTTGGCCCTCAAAATAGACTTGAATTCGGTCTTCAAAACCACAAGACATAGCCTTTAAATTAGGCCTAAACTCGACCTTCAAACACTAGAATTTGACCCCCACAATAGACCTAAAACTCGGCCTCAACAAGACTAACGTTTGGCCTTCAACAAGGCTAAGACTCACCTTCTATGGGGTTGAAACTTGGCCTCCAGAATAGCTTTGCAACTCACCTTCTAACCAAGACCAAAAACCTTCCCAAAGAGTGCCAAAATCCCTTCCAAAAATGTACCAAAAATAATTCCCACCAAAAACCTCTTCAACTCAGCTTCACCTGATCACTTGGTTCATGAGGTATGAACCTCATAACTGTTAAATCTTCTAATACAAATGAAAAATTATTTCCTCGTGGAAATTATTTTAGTCCCAATGATTTATTTAATTAACCAAATAAATTATGAATTACCAAAAAATAAAAGCACTAGTATTTTAACCTCTAGAAATTATATGCAGTGGAAATAAAAATTAAGAGAGGTCAACCACACATTACAACAGATAGTATACCCACAATAATTCTGTATCATTCATTAATTTCAGGAAAATTAGGGTTTCGACCCATAGAGAATTACAAGGAAAAATATATTTATTGGAGCATGTAACTCAATCTCCAATGGATGAATTTGGCCTAAGGAATTCACCCTCCTAGAAATTACCCTATGAAGGAACTCAACTTGGAGAATTTTAGAAAAAAAATTTGCAACAAATTGACCATGTGCCTTCCCTTCAAGCTACCACTACACCTTAGGAAATTCAACCCTGGAAAATTGGCTTCTCCAATCAAATTGACCTACTTTCTCCAACAACTCGACCTTGCAATCTCTAGCAAATAGGCCACTTGGATGCGCCCTTGAATCCTCCTATAGACTTTATCCTCTACACTTTAATCTACTGAGCCACTCACACAAGAGAAAATCACTTTCTCTTATTGTGTCTCCTCTCTTATGTCTTCACCTCTTCCTTGGGATTCTTTTTATAATCTTCTTTAAGCCCAAATCCCTAACCCTAATCTCCCTTCTAGAATATCTTGGAGATCAATGGTTGAGATCATTAAGTCATTGTTACATAGTATTTTGTCACACTTCTCGTCCTGTATCATGAAGCGTCAAAATGATGAAAGTTCTCACTATATTCACCATGAAACATATATAGAAGCTTCCCTGAAGAATAGAAGAAAATTTGCCCTGAAAGAGTTCCTGAGAAAACTTGTCAAAAACCTAGTTTTCAGGATCAGCACGTTTTGCACCATTGGTGACCGATGCTGGTAACTTGTTGCACTCTTCTAACTTAGTGTTTCCACCATGAATTTTTATAGGAAAACCCACATTGAGCCTCATCAGATGGTTTTTCCTAAAGTGGAGGAGAAGCTTCTCTTACTATAAGCCTCAAGAATGGCGAGTTGGTTACAGGTGAATAAGGATTAGAGCGAGATATCACATTCTTGGTCCTTGATCCTAATCTCATGGATCTTCCCCTTGAGTTGTGGAACCTCTCCCTCCTTTTATGGATCCTTAACTTCCTCTCCTTCTTTATAAATTAGATCCTTACTATCCACAAATGGTTGGTCATTGCTTGGTTGCATTCCTATGTTGAAACTATGCCTAAATGCTACCCATTTTACTAAGGAGAAGGAGTGCTTGAAGGTCTTGGCTAGGAATTGGAAACTCATCCAAAGGAGGCTTCCAATATCAAGGCATAAATGGTTGTATGCTTCCCTCATTTATATTAATAAATACATGTGTTTAGTTTCAATAGTTGTGTAAATCATTACTCAATTAGTATGATACTCCTTGATCTATCATATAGTTTATGTTAGAATGAATTATGTTATGTTCGTCTTTCTCATTCGTGTTTGATCTTCCTTGCAAGTATTCAGCCACAATGGTGTAAAGAGGATTGAACTTGGGAGAGAGAATATCAAGGACAACATCAACAAGGGTTAGCATCAGAGTGAGGTAGGTCATCTATCTTACTTTGAATTTTTGGCATAAACTAGGAAATTGTACATGTTTGTCTAGTTTATTGCTAGATCCTCTCATAGGACTAGAGAGATCGCTTATGTTGCACAACAAAATGGTGAATCTGTTGGGGAGCCTATAGCCCTTTCAACATCCTTTTGTGTTTGGTCTATTTTATAAGTTTCGCCAACCGCTTAGTGATCTATAATTTAGATTTTGTATGGGTATGAATTTTGAGTAGTCAGTCCTTGAGAATGTTAAATTTGGACATCTCTTTGAAATTCTTTTTATTTTTCCAAGTATTTCTCTTCCAACGCATTTTATCCTAGAATAGTCACGCTGCCAGCAAGGTTTTTTCAATTACAGTGTCGCTGAAAGCCCTGTCAACATGGGTTTTGACTGTCACAATCGCGTTGATCCCTGAAACTTGATAATTTTTAGGGTTTTTGTCAGAAAGGTCTAGTGTGTCTTGACCTCTGAGGTATCCTCCTACTCTGTGTGCTTTGGATTTGTTAGTATTTTGGCTGATTTCTTGTTGATTTGCAAAATCTATCCCATTGCTTTGAAGTAGTGGAAGTGAGTTCTAGTTGAGTCCTTAGGGTTTTAGTTCAATTGTATTTACTCTTTTTTTCTTGTGTGAGGAAGGAATATTATTTTGCTAGTGATTATGCATTATTATTTCTTTTGGAAATGATAAAAGAAATCATATTTTGCATTTGTTTTATGCTTTTGTCTCAAGATTTACCTTTCAAAATTGTACTAGGTTAAATTGCATTAAAAAATCATTTTTGGGATTATAATTTACTGTAGATCACATTGCTTGATTCTAAAAGATGAAAGAAGTGCATTTTTCATTTATTCAAAAAGAAAAGAAAACAATTTCACGTAGGTGCATTTGAATTGAATTTCATTTTTCTTTGGGTGAGTGCATTGAAAAAGAAAAGTGAACAATTCATGTAGTTGCATGTTAACGAATTGAATCTCATTTTACTTTTGTTGGGTGCATTGAAATAGTGAAAGTGAAAGATCTAGTTAGGAAGATTTGTTTTTTGCATACTTGATTGTTATATCAGTGTGTGAAACTCTTCCCTATGTTAAATAGCTTTCATTGGATTGAAAAGAATCATTTTTTTCATGCTAGTTGCATCATAGGTGTTCAGGTGACATCGATCTTTGAGCGTTAAAACCAAAACTTAATTGAAGATCAACTTAAAATTTACTTTGATTAACCTAAGGAGCATTTGTCATTAGTGAAAAATAATTGGAGTTCTAAGAAAGAGACGTGTTCAGGCATCGTTAAACATAGGAGTTGTTGTTATTTTCCAATGTTGTATCCCGGGGGTTAAATCTTGCTCCACATATGGAAATGTATAGTACCGTTATCCAGTACTTTCGGGTATATCGGAGGCACTCCACACATGATAAGTATAAAGGAACACTCTCATCGAACAGTTACGCAATAGATAGCACTACTACTAACTACAGTCCCACATACCATCACATATATATTGGGATCCCCCTATAGGTTGCTATCTAGCCACAGGTTACCGAGTTTGTCGCCTTGTATACCATTATACATCAAACACAGCATTCGGGGAGATTGGTTGCCATATGTTAATTCCTTGGTTCCTCCAAGGTGTATATAGAAGTTCATGGTTGCTTGGTAAACCTTCATGCCTAGTTTTAGCCCTTTTTTATTTATTTATTTTTGTTAATAAAATCAATTGACCACGGAATCACCAATTACCCATGAAACGAAAACCTCTTTTTTCCTCAACATTAATGGTTAATTGTTAAATTTGATTTAATCCCAAAGCATTCACAAACACACATTTCTGATTCATTTTCTGAAAATACTTCGTGGCGGAACCACCAAGAATCCCAAACGAGACCCCAGATATCTATGGAGATACTTATGCACCTAATTCACCTAGAGTTGTAAGTTCCGATATTATTGAGCTTGAATCTATTGAAAACCAAGGATTTGAACACGGTCTTATCCTAATCATCCAACCCCTTGCTTCTCGACCACCTCTAGAGTCGGTAAGCTCATCCCAGGACTCTCCTCTAGCTAGTCCTCAAAATATTTTGGATTTCTTGCTTTTTCCTCCTAATCCACTCTTTGAATTAGAATCTCTTGTGTATTTATCGCCTCCACATATGTATAGTCCTTTTGATACTCCTAACATACCTTTGAGCCCTTCTCCCATAACAACTCAGGTTCCCAACTGAGATTTGTTCCCAATCATGGCAACAGAAGGTGATAACCCACTTTTAGGGTCGACACTTCAAGGTATTCCTATGGAAAATTCCGGAAATCATATTCCAAGTACAGAGACTAATACTAATTTTCTTTTTCCTTCTAAAGGATTTCCTTATGTTTCTGGCCCCTACACGACGACGAGCCAAGTACACCTCCTACTTATAATACACCCTTTGTTCCACCGGGTTATAACTCTCTCAGCGATGTTTCTTCAGACAATTTAGTGATGTTAGGTCCCTATAATACTAGTATATTCCCCCATTATTATTGTCATTGTAGCCTCTTATTGTTATTTTCGTGCCCATGTTGTCCCCATATTTTTATTATTGTGCCACATAGAATCCCACTATTGTTATTGTTGTGCCCTTACATTATTATTGTTATGTCGGCTCTAATTATATTATGACCCCTTAGACTCTTATATATAGAAAGGAGGTTTTTTCATTTGTATCATCCAAGAATTGTTCATTTTTGTAATGTAAAGGAGGTTTCCCCCTCGAACAGACTTATTTTGAAGTCGTTGATCTATCTCTTTTTCTATTTTGTGAGCTGGTTGCATAGCATTTGGTATCGGAGCTTTGGATTCTAGGGTTTTGCTGCTCCAAACAGGTCATTGTGGAACTTTTGCTATATTTTTTTTTCTACTAAGCTTCAGAAGCTGAAAAACAAACCATTGACACGAAATTTTCATGAACATTGTGTCCAAATTTCAAACATTTTTTCACTATAGTGTAGTAGATATGAGCCGAGGAAGTTAGGGTTTTTGCAGGCTCCCGAATTCCATCTCAAACAGGTGACCTTGGGAAAATCGTCATAACTTTCTCTCTGAGCATCAGATTCAAATTTCATAAAAAGTGACAAAAAGAGGACAGACTGTAGTTTTTAGGGTATCGTTTTCAGGGCTGAAGATCAAACCCGTGACATGTGAAACTTCATACAAGCTCACTCTACTGCACCAGACTATAATCAAGTCATCGTGGGAGATTAGGCATAACTTTTTCTTGGAGAACCTAATATTGATCAGACTTATGGGATTGGAAAGAGTACTTATAAAGCTACCAAAGGAATAATTTAACAACCTTGTAGATCTGAAATTAATTTGATAAACCAAATTCAATATCTGGCTCCTACAAAGCGAAAAAATAAAAATAAAAATAAAATAAAAAATAAAAATAAAATAAATAAATAATAAAAATAAAAAATAAATAAAATAAAATAAAATAATAAATTAAAAAAATAATAAATAAATAAAAATAAAGATAAAATAAAATCAAAAAATAATTAAAAAAATCAAAAAATCAAAATCAAAATAAAAAATAAAAAATAAAAATAAAATAAATAATATTAATAATAAAAAAATAAAAATAAAAATAAAATAAAATAAAAAATAAAAATAAATTAAAAAATAAAAATAAAATAAATTAAAATTAAAATTAAAATTAAATTAAATTAAATAATAATTAAAAAAAATAAAAATTAAATTAAATTAAAATTAAAATAAATTAAATTAAATTAAAAATTAAAGATTAAAAATTAAAAAAAAAAAATTAAAATTTAAAATTTAAAATAAAAAATTAAAAATTAAAAAATAAAAAATAAAAAAATCAAATCAAATCAAAATCAAAATCAAAATCTGTAGTTTCTTTTAAATTTGCATAAGTTTTGTTTGAGAAAGTATTTTGAAGTGATTCAAAGGGAATTGTGAAGCATAATTATAGTTAATTGATGGCCCAAATAAAGAAAATGGAAACACCTATTAAGAAACATGAAATCTCTACTATGACACATGAAGAAGAGGAAGAAATGCAACAATATGATATATCAAAATTACGAGACCAAGTGCAACAAATTTCGCTCTCACAAAAAGTAATTGAAGCTAAGATGGATGGTTTAAAAAATGGAATGGAAGCTAAGATGGATGGTATAGAAGCAAAACTTAAAGGAAACATGCAAGATTTAAAGATAGATTTGACAATGTTGCTACAAGAAATGGTTACTAATGGTGAAAGAGTAGTAAAGGAAACTCATGATGAGAAGAAAATAAATGTTAATCATGATTTCATAGACTCTAAAGTTGGATTGAAGATGCACAAGGTTCCAAAGATCGATATGAGGAAGTTTGATGGCAAGGATCCTGTAACATGGATACTACAGATGGAGCAATATTTCAATCTTCATAATGTGTAAAACACACAAAAGGCACGCATTCCAACTTTATATCTAGAACCCAATCAATTTGTATGGTATCAATGGCTTTGCTCTCGTAAATAAATTGTCACATGGTCAATTTTTATGGAGTAAATGATAGCACATTATGAGGATAAAAAGAGTAACACCTTCTTTAGCCAATTGATAAATCTCAAACAAAATGGTTCAATGGTGAAGCACATTGAGGACTTCCAAAAATTGAATATAAGGGTAGAATATATTCCAGAGGAGCATCGGATTGATGTGTTAAAAAGAGTTAGAAGCCATGCTGGAAAATAAATTTGCATCTCTTGAAGACACGATCCAAAAAAAAATAGAAAATAAAATAGAACTACTAGAGAATAAAATGGAGGCAATGGAGACTAAACTGCAGGTTATAGAAAAACAAAACCAAGATACTAACCAACCATCCCAGTGAGGAGATGTTGATACTTTAGAGAGTCCTAAAATGAAATACATGATTAAAGAACTAGAAGACAAAGTTAATAGTCGCCTCACCCTAAATAATGTGGTAGATAAGTTAGATATCAAACCAATTAAAGATGAAATGAAAAAATTAATAGAATTAGACCACGAACGTAACAAAAGGGCCTTAAACCTTATAATATTCGATTTAAAAGAGGAAGTAGATGAGGATACTTTAGCCTTAGCCCAAACAGAACTACATAATAGATTACAAATTGAAACATTGTGTCTCACATAAGCAACAAGGTTGGGGAAATTAACCGAGAATAAAGGAAGACTAATCCGCATAAAGGTGAGCTCCATTAATCATAAGCATGACATACTTAGTAAAACCTCAAGTCTAAAAGGAACGGGAATATTCATAAATGAAGATCTCATTCTAGAAGATCAAGAAGAATTAAGAAAGGAGGTTCAAAAGGTAAAAGAAGCTAGAAAGGAAGGAAAATGGGCAATAATCAGAAATAGAAAATCCTTTATTCGAGATAGAAACCAAAAAGATAGTAATCAATAGCAATTAAACATGCTCCGGGTCCTTTCTTGGAATTTTCAGGGCTTCCCATGGAACAAAGGCCCCAAGCTAAGTTGGATTTCAAATGATGTTGATATTATTTTGCTTGTTGAAACTTGGAAGCACGAAGAATCTAAGGTCCCTAACATAGATGGCTTTACGCTATGGTTTACCTGGAACAAGCGATCCTCCTGTAGAGGCATTGGGGGAATAGCGTGTTAGATTAAGAAGAACATCTCCCCCCATGTTAGGATTTATAAAAACGACCCTCACAACCAATATAGTTGGATAGAGATCAAAGACATTAATAATAAAAAGTCCTACATAGCAATATGTTATTTTCCCCCCATTAATTATAAGAATCTAGATAAAACTAACCCTTACAATGGTTTAGAGAATGATATTTCTAGCCTAAGGAATGGCGGTAATATCCTTTTAATAGGTGACTTTAATGCTCGAACTTCAAACAACCAAGCTATTATTCTAAGCAATCATTCCAACCCTAATCCTCTTTGGTTAGACGAAGACCCTACTCTGGCTAGCAGGTACAAAAGGAGCTCTGAAGATCTCGGGGAAAATTTGTTGGGTCGGAGCTAGTCAAGCTCTGTAGTGCTTAGGATCTCATAATTTGCAACGGTCTAAAGAAGTGGCCCAATTCTAGCAAGATGACCTGCATCCATGGACTTGGTAGCAGCGTGGTAGACTACGTTATTTTTTATCTCCCATTATACAATGAAATAATAAATTTTGACATATTAAACGACCACGAACCTAACTCTGATCATAGGCCTTTACTTATAACTCTCAATTTTGTCATGCATAGAATTTCCATAGAAAATAATACTTATAGCCAAAAGAACTTAATATTTGATAGAAATAAAAATGATCTCTTTCTAAATGAATTAAAAACTAATTTGCTTCCTTCATCTAGTATAGACAACATAGAAGACCTCTATCATAATTTTACTACAACCCTCTCATATTCTATTAACAAGTTCTCAATTGAAGTTTCAAATAATAAAAGAAATAGCAAAACCAATCCATGGTATGACAAAGATTGTAAAAGTGCGAGGAGAGCAATTAAGGAAGTTGTTGATGAATCTCTTAAAATGGACAAGATAAAAATATACAAAGCCCTAACTAAAAGGAAAAAGAGGTAGTACATTCGTCAAAGACAGGAGAATCTCTTACACCTCTCTAAGGTAGATCCTAAGAAATTTTGGAGGCAGATTCTAACTAGGGAGACTAAGGATAATAATAAAATTGCTCTTCATGATTGGAATTCCTATCTTAAAAAGCTTTATGAATCTCCAAATTTCATGGATAATTTGGAAACCCTTCTCACAACGGAAAAAGTTTTCTCTTTAGAAGACATTAAGTTTGGGGTTAATCGCCTCGCTAATGGGAAAGCTAAGGACATTGAAGGTTACCAAGCGGAAATCTTAAAAATTGGAGGTCTTGTCCTCATCCCCCACATCCACAAGCTTTTCAATCAAGCAGTCAAGCAAGGGTTCCCTAAACCTTGGACTGAGAGCCTCATTATCCCCATTTTTAAAAGTGGGGATACAAATAACCCCTCTAATTATCGAACAATTATGATCAGCCCTCTCTTAGCCAAGTTATATGGTAGTATTTTGGAAAAGAAGTTAAGCATATGGCTTGAAAATGAAGGCAAGCGGGCTAAAGGCCAAGCAGGTTTCAGAAGGCATCACTCAACAATATACCACCTTGTTACGCTTAGGATCATTGCGGAGGAATGTCGTAATGATAATTCCAATTTATTTTATTGCTTTGTGGACTTTAGAAAGGCTTTCGATACAGTTCCTAGATACAACCTTTGGAATATATTAGAAGAGCTAAAGGTTCCTCTTGAGTTGAGAGCTGCCGCTATAAGGTTATACGAGAATGTAATTGTCAAGCTAAAGAGCAATGAGGGGTGGTCGAAAGATATTAAGTGTAACATCGGAGTTAAACAAGGTTGCCCCCTCTCCCCTACCCTATTTGGCATTTACATCGATAAGCTCGAAGGCTATTTAGAGGAAGCAGGATGTGATGGTATGATCTTAGCTGGGATAGTCATCATCCTTCTTCTTTATGCTGACGATATTGTTCTTTTGGCAAGGTGCCCATCTGATAATAATAAGCAACTCAAGCTTCTTAAGGATTTCTACTCTACCATGGGTATGACTGTTAACACTGACAAAACAAAAGTTATGATTATCAAATCCAAGAAGGACACTTACGCTAATTTTATGTATGACAATAATAACTTGGAGGAAGTATATTCTTACAAGTACCTAGGAATTGATATTCATCACAAGCTCAACTAGAACCATAGCATTGAGAAAAGGATTAATGGGGGGTGGAAAGCTTATTTTGGTCTTGAAAAAAATTGTAAAATAGCAAACCTCGTAATGTGGGATAAAAAGAAGTTCCTCTTTGAAACTTTAGTCACTCCTGTTATCTTATATGGCTGTGAGGTTTGGGGTTGCAGCATCTCCAGAGAATCATTGAGAAAGATTGAGCAAATCCAGAGGTGTTTTATAACTTATAACCTAAAAATTAAAAGTAATACACCCTATCCTATTATCCTTATAGAAGCAGGTCTTTCCCCTATTGAGAGCCTAGTTATGCTTAGGTTTCTGTTGTACAAGTACAAAATCAGTAACATAGACGATCATAGACTTCCTAAGCTAGCTTTAAATTCTATCCAAAACCACCTAAGGCTCAATCGAGGGTGGCATAAAGACACAAGGGCCTGGTTAAACTATTGGGAGATCAACGATAATGATGCATTGCAAAACATAAATAACATTAAAGATATTGTTACCTCTAAGTTCAAAGAAAAAATGTGGTGTGAGAAAGATTTAGCGGCTAAAAGAAAATTAAGTTATTATAAGAAGGTCATCAACCCCACCCTAGAAGATCAAAAGTACCTCTCTATTTTAACTAGCTCAAAGAAGAAAATTAATATAGCAAAGATTAGAATGAATTCTCATGAGCTCCATAGTGAAACAGGTCGTTGGGCAGTTCCTAAAACGCCATGGATGGAAAGGATCTGCCATATATGTGAGAATAGGAACATCGAGGATGAAAACCACTTCCTCTTAGAATGCCCCGCGTATAACCACATTAGATCTCAGTTTCACAATCTTTGTTACAATACTGACCTTCCTAGCCTTTTACAATGTCAAAATTATAGTGAGCTCGGGAGGCTTCTCTCCAAGCTTTTTGAGCATAGGAATAAAATCTTAAATCAAAATAAATAATTTATTTTTTTAGGTCCGATAGACCATTGTTTGGTCTCAGCGGACGTTAACCATCATCATCATCATCAGGTAATTTCAAGGATAACATCCAACATGAGGTTCGCTTTTGGGAACCTAATTCATTGGAGAAGCCATTCAGGTTGGAAAGAAAATTTGAAAGCAAAATCATGGAAACAATGAAGCCTACCACTCACAACTATAAAAATGGAAGTGTAGTTGCCCCTAGTCTTCCACAACCTACAAGGTTGACACCACAAAAATTGGAAGAAAAGGGAGAAAAAGGGCTTTGTTACAGTTGTGATAGAAAATACACTAAAGGTCATAAGTGTGCAAAGAAGAAAATTATTTTACATAGATTGTGAAGAGGAGGAAGAAAAGGAACAAGAAATGTCGAAACAAGAGGATATACACCAAGAACCAACCCTAGAGAAAGAAGAAATGAATCTGACCATATCTTGTAATGCATTGGCATGAATTACCACTCCTCAAACTCTCAAGATAAAAGGACATGTCAAGAAGAAAAAGGTAATAGTCTTGATTGATTCAGGTACTACCCATAATTTTATTCATTGCAAGATAGCCAAGGAATTGAATTGCTTCCTATATCTAGCACCAGAGTGTCAAGTGATGGTAGCAAATGGAGAAACCATAAATTGCTTTGGAAAGTGACATAATATCAAGCTTTAAATGGGAGAATATGTATTGAATAATCCAATGCTTTCCATTCCAATGGGTGGTGTTGATATTGTACTAGGAGTCCAATAGCTACAATCTTCAGGTACAATAGCTTTTAGTTTTCAAGGAATTTTCTTGAAATATTTTTGGGAAGGAAAGGAAGTTGAATTAAGGGGTATCCGAAGGAAATCGGGAAAGATAATCAGTTCTAATAGCATGATAAAGATTATAAATAAGTAACAACGGGGTGTAATTGCACAATTATGTTCACTAGAGGCGCCCACATCGAAATCATCTATTTATCTAGATCTCCAAAAAGCCTTGGACAATCATTCCAAGGTATTTGAGACTCCCAAAGGCCTCCCACATATTCATGATCACGATCATGATATTCATTTGATTCCAGGAAGTGTTCCTCCAAACATCAGGCCTTATAGATATCCCTATGCCCAAAAGAGTGAAATTGAACATATTGTTGTGGAAATGCTAGAGGTTGGTATAATTCAACCTAGCCAAAGTTCTTTCTCTGCTCCAGTAATATTGGTGCACAAGATGGATGGATCATGGCGCACATGTCTAGATTATAGGTTACTCAACAAGCTCACTATTAAAGATAAATTTCCAATTCCTGTCACTCATGAATTACATGCAGCAATTTACTTCATGAAGTTGGATCTCCGTTCAAGATATCTTCAAATCAGATTGAAGAGTAAAGACATTCTGAAAACAACATTTGGAACTCATGAGGGTCATTATGATTTTTTGGTCATGCCATTTGGCCCTGCCAATGCACCTTATACATTTCAAGGCTTGATGAATTCCATTTTCAAACCCTTCCTTAGAAAAAAAATTAGTATTTTTTGATGATATACTAATCTACAGCAAGTCTTGGAAGGATCATGTTCAGCATGTTGACAGGGTGCTCAAACTATTGGAGGAGAAAAAATTATATGCAAAAACCTCCAGATGTTTCTTTGGAGTACAAGAGGTGGAATATCTAGTTGCCATATTGGGAGACCCTAGCAAAATTAAAGCCATTAAGGAATGGAAAATTCCCACATCCATAAATCATCTGCAAGGATTTCTTGGGTTGACAGGGTATTATCGCAGCTTTTTTAAGAAGTATGAGACAATAGCAGCACCTCTAACAACATTATTAAAGAAAGATGCATTTTCGTGGACTCTAGAAGCAACTAAGGCCTTTGAACATCTTAAAGAGGCAATGTGCCAAGCATTGGTCTTAGCTAGCCAGACTTCACAAAAATCTTTATTATGGAATGTGATGCCTCAAGAAATGGAATTGGTGTTGTTTTAATGCAAGAAGGAAGACCCATTGATTTTGAAAGTCATCCAATCAAAGGAAAGTATTTACAAAAAGCTATTAATGAGAAGGAAATGTTGGCAACACTACATGCACTTAAGAAATGGTGACCTTACCTAATGGGAAGACACTTCAAGGTAAAAAACGATCAAGATAGTCTTAAATACTTTTTAGAACAAAGATTATCTTCAAAAGAGAAGAAAAAATGGGTCACAAAGATGTTAGGTTATGACCTTGAAATCATCTACAAAAAAGGGAAGAAAAATGTTGTCACAGATGCACTCTCAAGAAAGGATGAGGATGTGGAAGCATTCCTTTGTGCCATTTCTATTATCCAACTAGATTGGATAAACGAAACAAGGGATGAATGGAAGAATGATGAAGAAGTGTGGGAACTCATTCAAAAGTTGCAGCAAGATCCCAGTACATTTGATACATTTAGCTAGAAAAATGATTCGTTATGGTACAAAGATCGTTTATACCTCTATAAGAATTCCCAAATCAAACAAAAGATTCTTCTGGAACTTCACATCTCTCCCTTAGGAGGGCACTAAATATTTTTAAAAACTTAACATATGTTTAAGAAGCATTTTTTTTGGGATGGCCTTAAATATGATATTCAAAAGTTTGTGGTGGAATGTTTAGTTTTCCAACAAAATAAAGTTGAGACAATTAAGACCCCGCGTTTGTTACAACATTTATCCATTCCAAGTCAACGTTTGGAGGAGGTTTCAATGGATTTTATCACAGGTTTACTATTATGAACATAAAATATGTAAAAATAGATAATAAATAATAATCATAATAATATAAATATAATAATAAATATCAAGTAAATTAACTAATGGTTATTTGGTTAATAATGAAAAGGCATGTCTTAGAGACATGCATGTTCGTGAAAGGGTACTTACTTGTCTATATATATAGGACCCTCATTCTCATTTGAATTCATGATATATCAATTCTTATATACAATTTACAATTACAATTATTATCCTGCGATGGATGTCTTTGTCTACGAAGTATTTTAAATATTTCCGTTGTGTATACGACTTTTGGATGTTACATTGGTATCAGACCCATGTCTAATCCTGCCTTTGGCCATCTACCTATCATCAACCTTGTTGTCGTCGTGATTTAGGAATTCGCTAGTCTTGGAGATTCTCCATTTCCATCGGATTCGCCGTCATGCCTTTGGCCAAAAAAAAAAAAATCAAAATTTCCAAAGAAAAAAAATAAAAATCGAATTTGGAAAAATTGAAACAATAAAAAAAGGACAGATAGAAAAGATTATATATATAAATTTAAAAAAAAAAATATATATATATATATATATATATAATTATTAATTTGAAAAACAAATATAATAAAATAAATAAAAATAAAAATCTTACCTACAGTGGCAAACTACTGCACACAACAACCAACACTCAAACGTCGCCTCCTCCTGACCCTCGATTTCCACAACTGTCACCGCAACCGTTGATCAACAATTGACCAAGTAACACTAACTGCAGCCACAGTAGACCAATTGTCGCTGCCTGACTCACCCGCCACCGGTGCTCATCTTCAAATGTCATTGTTTTCCCACACTCACAACACAACCTCATTGTTCAACTGCTTCTGCCTGCCATATAAACACCACACTTCTACCATCATATTACCCATCGATGTCCCACGCTCCATACGTCGCTCGACTGACCCTGCCTCTAATTCGACAGGAAGCATTGGTTGCCTTTTCATCCTCCTTAGTTGTAGATGGGTTCCCAATCCTGGCTAATCGGTTATATTCTGGCCATTGGTTCTTTTCTCTCCTTTACCTATGCCTATCTGCTTAGCCTTCAAATTTATTCGAGCTCCTTCCCACCTACATCATCGTACATAGTATATATTGTCGTTCAAATACCTGTTGTATCGTTGTACCATCAACCTATTCATCCACGCCACTACTACAAACCCTTGTCAGCAACCACCAGAACCCCAGCCATCGTTCTATGTTATAACATCGTTGTAGAAGGCAGGACATGAAATTGGTTAGAACACACACACACACAAATTTCATACTAATTACATCCATCCGTAAAATTACATCATGTCATACAGCAGTTTCTTTTCAAATGGGTGTCACCCAATCTGTACAGTCTATCCTTTCATTACCTGCAGGGAAAATTACAGTAGAAAAATATTTCATGCTATACATATATTCAAATATATATAAAGTTTGAAATTATCCAAGGGGTCATAAAGTCAATATAAAACTTCAGGGTCTAATTTAAGAAAACTAGAAAGGTTATTTAAAATAAAAACAAAGATAACAAAAACAAATAAAAATAAAAAATAAAAAAATAGAAGGAAAAGAAGGAATATTATTATAAAAAAAATACACAATATTATTTAATTAAAAAAATTAATTAAATAAAATATATATATATATATATATATAGATTGACTACAATAGAGTCAATCATTGAAGCAATATAGAGTCTAATTCAAAGATGAACAGAGAAATTATGGAATCCATACATAACCCTACATTTTGGATCAAATGTGCATTTTGTGGAGAAGAAGATCAATATTTATCAATTTATAAAAATCACACAATACCCTGTCCCAGATGTCGAAGATTGTTTACTTTAGAATAATATCAACATAGCGCACAGACGCAAATTAAAGAATTAAAAGAAGAAATCGCAAAACTTCAACAAAAGAACGAAGACTCAGAGAAGAAATATAAAGATCTCACAGAGCGGTTTCAAGCAAAATCAACAGAATGCAACAAAGAAATTTTGCATCTAAGGAACCACAATGAGAAACTTCTTGCACAAGTCAAAAAGTGTAAAAATAAGAAGCACAAGTTAGAATAAGAAAAATAAAGTTTTGACAAAATATTCAATTAAAGTTTATCAAAGAAAGAAGAGGAGAATTTACGTTTAAAAGACCTTAACAAAAAATTATTAGAACAAATCAAGTGTTTAAAAGACGAGAAGCTTGAAGGCCAGAATAAAGTTGTCTCGAAAAATGAGGAATGCTTACATCTCAAAAATTATAACCAAAATCTTCTCAAACAGATTAAAAAACTTAAGGACGATAAGAAATCATTGAAGAATAGATACAAAGAACTTGTCGCAAAGGAAGCATCAAAATCTCCAGATTTAGCAGTCCAAGTTGAAGAAACAAACATCAATTCCACTAATCTCACATATCAGGCAAATCTAAATCCTACAGAGTAAAAAAGCACTCAATAGGTTGTTGTTCAAACAAAGGACACCCCAAATGGGGATTCAGTAGTTATGTTAACAACAACAATGCCTGATTGAAATCAAGAAACTAAAAACGTTTAAGGAAGTTCAAACAAGAAAAATTCCTTATCTACATCTGAATCACAATATTAGACACCTTAATCAATCTACAAATCTATATCACGCTGAACATAACCAACAAACTTTTGTTCCAAAGAATACTGAAATAAGCTCAATCCAGTCATACGATAACTATTCACCACTCATTTCTAAAGAACAAAAGATTCCCCAGAAGATTAATCTAGGATGGTTTGATCTGTTCTAAGTATCAAAATTTTATATATCACTCCAAGGATCATATCACCTTGTATCAACAAGGATGACTATTCCAAGACGAGAAAGACACTCGTAGCATAAAAAGAGATCAAGTCCTTTCATCAACAAGCTTTGAGGACAGAGCTTTTTGAAGGGGAAGGCAATGTTATTAACATAAATTATTTAAAAATAGATAATAAATCATAATCATAATAATATAAATATAATAATAAACAATAAGTAAATTAACTAATGATTAGTTGGTTAATAATGAAAAGGCGTGACTATTTTTAGCGAGCGGGAGCCTGGCGCAGCGTGAGCAAGAGGAACCAGACAGCGGGAGCCTGGTGTAGCCTTCGAGGCTGGTATGAGGAAGCCTGGGGAGAATGCAAAGATACACAACCAACCACGAGACTGTATGAAGCTCCAGATCCATGGCCCCAGGAGGGGCCAAGAAAAGGAACCCTTGCCACTTGAGCTAGTTGCATTCCGAGATTTGGTTGCAGCATGCAATAAAAGGCCAGCAACTGAAAACCAACAGAAGTTTGTGAAAAAAATGGCATCCATCCCCACAGTGGCTCTACCGACTGAATAACCCTGCAAATCAGCGTTAAACCTAGCATAACAAGGGCTTATTAGCCAGTTCATAGGCTTATGGCCCTCGCCTAAAGTGGTAGAAGCTTGGGTGTAAAGGAACTAGAGTTCACTAGTCAAAGAAGGAATAAAAAGCCATATCGTCGGCAAAGGCTTCTTTGTATGTGTATCTGAAGTAGCCGAAGACATGAATCTCATATTCAGAAATGGCCTGTATTTCATGGGGCCTCTGGGTCTCTATCTGAATCAATGGACACCAGAATTTGACCCGAATTAGGATGTGCCCTCGGTCATTCTGGTCTGGGTGCGATTGCCCCACCTTCCTTTGCACTGTTGGAACCCTAAATCCTTAGAAACCATAGGAAACAATCTAGGCAAATACATTGACCGCGCAGAAAGAAGGGACCAATATTCCTGTGCGAGAATTTGTGTAGAAGTAGACTTGGAGGAAGGTCTCCCTGAAGCAAGTAAACTCACGGTGGCTGACTGGTCACACATACAAGTGCTAGATTACGAGCAACTCCCATTTAAATGTCAGCACTGCCATGGCTACAGGCATTTTTCCAAGCATTGTAAAATGAAATCAGAGGATGGAGTCGAGAAGGATAAAGGAGATCAATGGACTCAGGTTCAAAAAATAGGACCAACTAAGCAGAGCAACATGAATAAAGGGAAAGGCGTCTCCAATGGGAAGGTTTCTTCTCCCGAACCCCAAGCAGAAGGAAGCTCAATCCCTCTAATAGAAAACATATCAACCAACCCCTTTGATATCCTCAACACACCATAAAAACTCCAAGACCCAGCAAATAAAGAGGCAGAAAATAACATGGAAGAAAACAAAAGGCAAGAGGAATCAGTCCAAATTGCATCCCCAAAAGGTGCCTCTAGCTCCCTAACCTATGCAGATACGACAAAAAAGAAGATCCCTGAGATATGGAATTCTCGGAAAACAAAACCTCTGAGAATCCCTTGAAAAGAGTGGGGAGGAAATCTCACAAAGAGGCCAGAGAATAAGAAGCAGAGAGACAAAAAATGCAAGGCAACCAGGCCACTATAGAGATGTCTATCAGCAAAAACACTAGAACCAGGCCTCCCAAGGGAGGTGCTACCCCAACCCCTACCAGTAAATAATTTGTTTAGTCTCTTTGAATTGTAGAGGATTGGGGAACCCATCAAAATCTAAAGCAGACAAGAGCCTATTAAAATAAGAACTTCCCAAGATCCTCTTGCTCCAAGAGACTAAAATAGAAGGCAAAGCCCTTCTGGAACTCAGCAAAGAAAAATGGAAAACAAAAGCTGGAAAAGCGTTAAGTCCTAGAGGTACATGCGGCAGGACAGCCACTCTCTAGGAGACTGACAAATTCCAGCTTGAGATCTCCTTTCAGACACAACACTCGATTTACACCGAACTCTGACACCTATCAAGTAAGATAAAAATTGCACTCTTTAATCTCTATGTTCCTGTCCTCTATGCAGAAAAGGAACAATGTTGGCAAACTTTGACTAATTTTTTGGAAGCATACTCCCTCAACAATAAAATTATTTGGGGACTTCAATCTAATCCTAGACCCAAAGGAAAAAAGAGGAGGAACCAAGATCAGGGATCCTTCCTTCCCTTAGTGGGAAACCTGATTCAACAATGGGATTTAATGGATTTCAAGCCAAAAAAAGGCTACACACATGGAAAAATAACAGAATAGGGGAGGAGCACATTTCAGCCAGGCTGGATAGATTAGTGCTTTAGATTTCCTTCCTCTCTAATAAGATGATCATCTCCAAAAAAATTCTGCTAAAGTGGAACTCAAACTATAAACCCATACTCCTTCTGCTAGAAGAAGAAGAAAATTTGGGACCAATCCCCTTTTGGTTCTGCCCTCTATGGGAAAAAAGAGAAGGGATTTTGGATATAGTGAATACGGCATGGTCCATCCATGTTCTTGGATCACCCAGCTATGTTTGGGAGAAAAATATAAAACCCACCAAAACAAACCTGAAGCAATGGATAAAAAATCCCACAGTCTCTCCCACTACCCAAAGAAAACAGAGCACAAAGCAACTGTTGGATCTCCAAATGAGCTTGGAGACTCAAGACATAGGAAGCAAGAACACCAAATCAGCACCCTCCAGACATTTAGAGAAGGGGAAGAATATTGAGACTCAAGTCATACAATCTCTGGCCTGTGTCTGGAGATAAAAATACAGCCTTCTTCCACAAGAAAATACGAACCCGCCTCTCTAGAAACCACATTGTTGAAATTACTTCGCCAGATGGGACTATTCTAAAAGGCACAACTATGATACAAGAGGCAACAACCTCTCATTTTAAGTTTTTGTTCAAAGAAGAAGGCATGGAGGATGAAGAGGAAGCTCACAACTTCCTCAAGCATGTTCCAAGGATGATTAATGAAGAGGACAACGCAACTCTCCTGAAGCCATTCACTGAAGAAGGAATTAGCAATATCATATGGAAGATGGAACCAGACAAATCCCCAGGTCCTAATGGATTCTCAAAACACTTCTATAGACTCTGCTGGGACATCATCAAGGCTGATTTGTACCAAATGATCTAAGGATTCCTACAAAAAGTGAAAGAGGGAGGAAGCACAAACTCCACCTTCCTAGCCCTAATTCCCAAAGAAGCCAACCCGAAGACATTTGAAGAATTCATACCAATCTCGCTTTGCAATGCATCCTACAAAATACTCACCAAGTTACTTGCTAATAGAATAAAGTGTCTTCTAGATAAACTCATCCCTCCCAATCAAGAAGGGTTTGTCAAAGGCAGGCATATCCTAGACAATGTGATTCTAGTGCAAGAGATCATCCATTCTAGCCATCAATGCAAAGAGAAAGGTATGCTCATCAAACTGGATATGGTGAACACCTTCTCTAGAGTAAGACAATCCTTCCTCCTCCAAGTTCTTTCTGCTTTTGGTTTCAGTTCTGAATTTGTAAAAATGATTAAAGCATGCATTGGAGAACCTTGGATAGCCCCTCTAGTAAATGGTAGGCCGGAAAACTACTTCAAGGGGAATCAAGCAAGGCTACCCTCTATCCCCCTTCCTGTATATTCTGATGGCAGACTATCTAAGCTGAAAGCTCACAGATGAGAAGCTCAACGGGACTCTTCCTGGCATCAGGGCAATACCCAGATCAAACCCAATCAATCATGCCTTGTTCATCAATGACTCTATCCTTATAGGAGGAGCCTCCATTAAAATTGCAATAGCCTTCATTGGATTTATCCAAAGCTTCTGCAGAGTCTCCGGAGCAATGGTCAACAAGAGAAAAAGTGCAGTGTATGGTTGGGCAGTAGACCAACAATCCATACTTGGATTTCCCAAGCCCTGGGTTTCACATGATATGTCTCTTGGGAAAAATTGAAGTATCTTAGCCTGCCTTTAACCCCACGGTACTACTAAGGCCCCCCATTGGAATGAAATTATTAGCAAAATCAAGGCAAAAATGACTGCTTGGGGCAGACAGTGGCTTACCGTAGTCGGGAGGCTCAGTCTGGTCAAGTCAGTACTCTCATCCCTTCCTATCTACCAAGCTTCATTCCTTTTAGCTCCAAAAATGATCACAAAACAGTTAGAAAAGTTGATTTGAAATTTTCTATAGCAAGGAGGAAAGGGGAATAAAAAAAATTTCCATATAGTAAGTTGGGACATAGTGAAAAGGCCAATATTTGAAGGTGGACTTCAGGTAAGAGATCCTGTGTTGGCCAATCTGGTGATGGGAGGGAAGATCCTCTAGAAAATATTCTCAAACCAAACAAATTTTGTAAGTCCAGTTCTAATTAAAAAATATCTTCACAAACTCTCAATAAAGAATATGGAAGAAGGAGCTTCCCAAAAAGGAACCACGTTGTGGAAGTTGTGCTGCCAAGGCTGGAATTTTTTCAAAGAACATATCTACATAATTCCAAGAAATGGGAAAAGAATAAGGTTGTGGGAAGACAAGATCATAGGTCTCCATCCCCTAAGTCTTGCACCAGAAATAGTAGATCTGCATAACTGGGTCATCCAAAAAGGTACCCACAAACTTGTTGACATTTGCTCATGGGATTCAGCAGGGAACTGGAGTAACTAGGCCATCCATCACCCCATGGATTGGATGCTCCCTCAACTCCATCACTTATTAGCTAAAATCATTGGTCTAGCTCTTGTGCATATCCATTAGAGGGACAAGTGGGGTTGGGGGAAGTCTGGAGCTTACTCAGCTAGGCTGGGTTTTGCAGCCCTACAAGAACAACATCTTCAGATCCATACTACAAAGCTTTGGCAGCATGTTTGGGACCCACTTGGTCTCCCAAAAATCAAATTCTTCTTCTAGACTCTCATGCATAGAAGGACCCTGACTGGGGACAAATTAGAGAAAATAGGAATCACGGGTCCACACAAATGCCCTCTCTACTATAAGGACCAGGAAACTATCAACCATCTATTCATAGATTGCCCCTTTTCTCAAGAGGTATGGTTGCAATCAATCATGGGGCTCAATGTCCAAATCCTTCAACAGTATTTAGTTGTTAGTCTATTTTCAACTTGGAAAGAATGCTATCCTCACTCTTCGAATAACAAATCAACATGGACTAAAATCTAGAATGCAATCCCAAAATATAGCTGTTGGGGAATCTGGTTGGCCAGGAATGAAGCCGTCTTCAACAACAGACTCCAATCCACCAACACAGTGACTGTCAAGGCCAAAGCTATACTACTAGAAACCTTTGAAAATAGACCTAATAAGTCAGATAATTCCCTACTCCCTGAAGAGATTAGTTGGTTAGGTGAATCCCTGAGATGGGCCAGCATCAAGAAGAATTCCTTCTTGCCTAGCCAAAATCCAGAGTGGCGTCTCTGGATCTCTGAGGCGGATTTTAAAAAATGGTGGAAAAATTAGGGAAAAGTCACGATTTTCTTCGACGGAGCCTCCAAAGGAAACTTGGGGATATCAGGGGTCGGAAGTACAATTTACTCCACAGATGGACAAAAACAGGACAACTTCAGTTGGGGCCTAGGTCAGAGCACCAACAACCAGGCCGAGATCCTCGGTCTGCTCAAAGCGTGTCAGCTGGCTTAGAGGAACAAAGGGGAAAACCTTCAAATATTCGAGGACTTTGAAATCTTGATTAGAATCCTTAACACGGGTGACCAACTTAATAGCTCTGCCCTAAACAAGACCCTTGAAAGAATAAGAAAGATGACTCAAATCTTCACATCTTGCTCTTTCTGCCATCTCTTGTAAGCTCTGAACAAGGAAGCCGATACAATGGTGAACAATGGATGTCTCCTAGCTCAAAGTATGCTGGTAAAGAATGATTAAGAAGTTGAAATGCACCCAATTCCTTAACAGACAAGGAGAGTTGAACAAGGATAGAATTCCACAAAACAAAGGTTGGCTCAGACAGACTTTCAATATCAAGAAACGTGGGTCACTCCTCAACAGGTAATCGGCTTTTCACATGGGCCAGATGGGTTGGTTGTTTCAACAGAGCACAGAATTGATTTCAAACAGAGGATGGTTTTGAAGGATGAGATGCGTATAATCTGGGCGGGGGAGGATTCGACAGTCATCGCGTGCTGGAAATGGTGGGGTGTTAAAGTTGTGGGGAGTGGCAAGCGGTTTACATTGCACCGCTTTTGGCCGATGGGTAGTTTTTCATGAATCAAACGTGATGTACCTTAGGGCATGATGTGTGGCAGGGCAAAACTGCCCATATCGCGCGCCCCTATGGTGTTAAGGGTCGGACAGTGAATGAACGCGATATGCGTCGAATGTGGGTGGGGGATGATCTGACTATTACCGTGCGTTGTACATGGCAAGGTCTTATCCTTGTGGTGGGGTCGGGTATGGAGGTAGGATCAGGAAAAAGGGTCAGACAGCAAGGGACACAATAAGCGTCTGATCTGGGAGGAGGTTAATCTGACGGTTATCGTGCAGTGCAAAAGGAGGGTTATTAATTTCGCTGGGAGTGGTAAGCGGTTTTCATCGCACCGCTCTTGGTTGTTTAGCATTTTTTACGAATCGGACGCGATGCCACTTAGGGGCTGATGTGTGGCAGAAAAAAAATCGCCCATATCACATGCTCCTGAGGTGGTAAGGGATGGACAGTGAGGGACACGATAAGTGTCCGATCTAGGCAAGGGAAGATCTTACGGTTATCGCTAGTTGAATATGGCAGAGTCTTAACCTAGAAGTGAGGTCGGGTACGGAAGAGAAGCTTCGTAAAATAGAGGTGGGGATAGCTAATATATTAATTCAATTTAATATATTCGGGTAATGGTTATTCGATCCGTGGATTAAAATTTATGCGAGATTTAAATTTACCCAGGAAAGTACCTAAGCAACAAAGAAAAGAGGAAATGTAAGATAGGACACTAAGAAGCCATTATCACAGCAAGGTTCATTGAGCCATGCTGAATGTGTCAAAAGCAGGAGTTATTCTCTGTTACAAAAACCAGATTATGTAGTCTCTATAGATCCATAATTCTCTCAATTGTCTGTAATTGAGGTTATTTGGCATGCCCAACCTCTTCTTATAAATAAAACTCAACCGCTTCTGTTAAAAAAAAAAATGAAAAGGCATGTCTTAGAGACATGTTTGTTAGTGAAAGGGTACTTACCTATCTATATATATAGGACCCTCATTCTCATTTGAACTCATCACATATCAATTATTATATACAATATACAATTACAATTATTATCTTACGATGGATGTACTTGTCTACAAAGTATTTTAAATATTTCCATTGCATATATGACTTTTGGTCATTACATTGACTTTTTGAAATCATCTACAAAAAAGGGAAGCAAAATGTTGTTGCAGATGCACTCTCAAGAAATGATGAGGATTTAGAAGCATTGCTTTGCGCCATTTCTATTATCTAGCTAGATTGGATAAACAAAACAAGGGATGAATGGAAGAATGACGAAGAAGTGTGGGCACTCATTCAAAAGTTGCAGCAAGATCCCAATACATTTGATACATTTAGCTAGAAAATTTATTCGTTATGGTACAATGATCTCTTATACCTATGTAACAATTCCCACCTCAAACAAATGATTCTTCTGGAATTGCACACCTCTCCCTTAGGAGGGCACTCAAGATTTTTAAAAGCTTACCACATGGTTAAGAAGGAATTTTTTTGGGATGGCCTTAAATCTGATATTCAAAAGTTTATGGCGGAATGTTTGTTTTTCCAACAAAATAATGTTGAGACAATTAAGACCTAGGGTTTGTTACAACCTTTATCCATTCCAAGTCAATGTTGGGAGGAGGTTTCAATGGATTTTATCATAGGTTTACCCAAGTCTGAAGGAAAGAGTGTCATCACGATGGTAATTGATAGACTTACCAAGTATGCACACTTTTGTGCATTATCTCATCCATTTAAAGCTAGTACAATTGCTACCGCATTTATGGAAACAATCCATAAGCTACATGGAAACCCAAAGATTATTGTAAGCGACAGAGATCCCATTTTCACTAGAAATTTTTGGACGAAATTATTTTCTTTTATGGGTACTCAGTTAGCTCATAACTCATCTTATCATCATCAATCTAATGGGAAAACTGAGATAATGAACAAATGTTTGTAAAGGAGATTTCCCCCTCAAAGAGGCTTATTTTGAAGTCGTTGATCTATATATTTTTCTATTTTGTGAGCTCGTTGCATAATAGAGTTGTTCCCAATCATGGAAACAAAATTTGATAACCCACCTATAGGATTGACACCTTAAGGTATTCATGTGGAAAATTATGGAACTCATATTCCAAGTACGAAGACTAATCCTAATTTGTTTTCCTCCTGAAGGGTTTCCTTATGTTTTTGCCCCTTACATGACGATGGGGCCAAGTACACCTCCTACTTATAATACATCCTTGGTTCCATCGGGTTATAACTCTCTCAAAGATGCTTTTTCATACAATTCTAGTGCAGCTTCATTGGTTCACAATCCCATTTGGTCCTTTGGTGTCACTCCTACTACCAGCTCGTTGGTCCCAAACATTTCGATAACTACACAGACCCCTACCCATCCTATAATGTCGGTAAGTGAAAAACATGTTCCTCTTATATTTCTGCTCCTCCTATTGTAGACATGGTAACAATGGTCCCCATGGGATTTCCTCCGACCTATGTACCTCCTTCTTCTAGTGGAAACTATCCACCCCCTCCCATATCGAGGGAAATTCAACCTATTGGTGTTGTTTCTAACCCAGGTGGAACACCAATTCTAACTATATCAGGTAATGTCATGGGGACCTCTTTGCAAGGTCACCAAGTCCCTTTGATCCAACCTTCTTACCAGCAGCCTTATATTCCTACTAACTCTCAATAGTTCCAAACTCATTATTAGCAGGCAAGTCCTCAAATGAAATATTCTTATAGGACTAGTAATCCTCCTCTGCGGCCACAGATTCCTATTCAACCACAGCAGGGACCCTACCCACAGCCACAACCACAAGTTTCTTACCCACGACCGTAGGTTTCTTACCAATACCAACAGGGACCTTACCAGCAACCACAGCAACAAATTCCTATCCAAACCCAACAAGTACCTTACTCAGAGCCACAGCAATAGATTTCCTATCAATCCTAATATTGGACACAGATTGTCATTGATATCAATATGGCAATATTCGAGGAGCAAACGGAGCCAAGAGGAGCCAAGAGGAACAGAACTCAAATATATGCCAAAATAGAGCTATTGGAGCTACAGAGGAGCCATATATGTATATGTCATATATATATGCCAAAGAATAGGAGCAAACACATCAAACGGAGGAAGCAGAGAAACAGGGTCATCGGAGAGCTTATATGCATGCAATTAACAGGGTCATCGGGAGCCATCGGAGGAGCAATGGAGGAGAAATGAAGGAAGTAGATGGATGCAAGACATGTATATATATGTATTTACCCATCGGAAAGACCATATGTATATGCATCTAACGCAAACGGAGGCAGAAATACTTGGGTATATATTCTTTAACACTATCGGTGGGAAAAACTATGCATATACAAGAAAATACACTATTGGAGGCAGACTGCGGACTTGAAACCTTATACACAGGAGCACTAAGACATATCAGGTCTGGTACCTCATATTGCATCACTATAAAGGAGTGGTCTACGTTAAGGTCTAGACCTGGACCTTTGCGATGTGTGATCGCCGATAGCGATATCGCATCGGACCTCCACCAAGGGCAACCCCCGATTGCGATGAACGCATGTGGACCCACTGCTACATTACAATATGACTTAACCTTCATCGCATCCGTCGCAGATCGCACACCAAGAAGCCTTGTTGCATGAAAGCGCTGATTGCGATAAGGCTGTGGACCCGATGGGCATATAAACCATGGTTTAATACCACATCGCATCCGGTTCATCGGAGCAGTGGAGGATCGGCCATCGGCAGAGTCATGGGTCCGATATATAAAGGACCCCCAAGAGTCATAAATTGCCAATTGTGATTTAAGCACGGACCCGATATAGGAATATGTGTGATTGTAATATTTCCCAAAGTCCACTTTTTAGTCTATTTGACTATTTTTTCTCATATTCTCTGTGTAATGGAACGTCTGGCTTGCGCGGGGTGTTTTAAGCCGAAAGGCTTACGATGGCTGTTCCGACGGTTCAGAAGGCTGAACATCAGTGAAAGGGGTGAATCATGGCAATTATGATTGCGATTGGGACAAAACATCTCCATTTAATTGAAAGAACTCTGTGTATGCCGCAATCATTGTCAAAAGGAACACTATTACAGTAAACCAGGAGGATGTGTTCTCCGTGGATCGTTTGGACCAGTCTAATGAATCTACGTATCCCCAGAAAGTCAGTGAACTTGTGTTATGCTCTTAACCTACAAAATGATACCCAAATAGAGAATATGAGAAGAAAAGATACCCAGAACACAGAATAGCAATGATTTTATTATTCAGAGAGTAATGTTCACTTGCCTCTTCGAGGGGGCAACCTCCAATAGAGCAGAGCTCGACTACAAAATAAGACACGATGCTCCTCGCAGGGAGTCTCTATCCTTTATATATGACTCATACATGCAATACCACGGGCCAATACCGTGGGTTTTATTAATACCATCTATCTAATACTACGGCCCATTTGCAACTAACTGTGGTTCCGTCATTAATTGCGGGTTAACCACTTACAAATATTAATATGGGCTTTATTGACACTTGACTATGACGTGATCCCATGACATAAATAAGGGGGTTAGGGTGGGACCCTAACATGCCCTCCCCCTTAAGACTAGCCTTGTCCTCAAGGCTGAAGCTGCGGAAACTGCTGAAGAATAGTGGCTGGTTCCCACGTTGCATCTTCCGAAGAGGTGTCTTTCCATTTGACGAGGACTTCCTTAATCATGCGGCCGCGCAGGTGCTTGTCTCGTGTGTCTAGAACCTGTTCGGGTTGAAGCCAGATTGACCCTTCTTCGTCCAATTCAGGTAGACTGGTTTGAACTCGGCAATTGTTCCCAATCACTTTCTTGATGCACGATACATGGAAAACTGGATGGATTTTTGCCGTAGGTGGCAAAGCCAACTTGTAAGCCACTTCTCCAATGCGCTGAAGTACTTGGTATGGTCCGTAGAATTTTGGAGAGAGCTTTTGACAACCCTTGTCTTTGAGTGATGTTTGCTTATATGGTTGCAGCCTCAAAAAGACCTGATCCCCTTCTTGAAATTGGCGCTATGAGCGATGCTGGTCGACCTGTTGCTTCATGCGGTTCTGAGCTTGATGAAGATTCTCTCTAAGATGGGCGAGCATGGTTGCGCGGTGTTGTAGGAGTTGATCCACTGCTTGTACTTTGGAGCACCCCTTGAGATAAGAAGTATGGGAAGGCGGAAGTTGACCATATACTGCTTCATAGGGAGTCATTTTGGTGGTGGCATGATAGTTGGTGTTATACCACCATTCAACCAGAGGTAACCACTGTACCCAAAGGTGTTGCTTTTCTGAAGTGAAACACCTAAGGTAGGTTTCTAGACATTTGTTGACTGCTTCGGTTTGACCATCTGTTTGCGGATGATATGAAGTATTGAGTTTGAGTTGAGTGCCTTGTATTCTGAAGAGTTCCTGCCAAAAATCACTGGTGAAGATGGGGTCGTGGTCGGAGACAATAGAAGTGGGCATGCCATGCAATTTGAAGATCTGATCCATGAAAGATTGAGCAACCAAAGTTGGTGTAAACGGGTGGGGTAGGGCGCAAAAATGAGAATACTTCGATAGTCGGTCCACCACCACCATGATGACTGACTTGTTCCCTGACTTTGGAAGACCTGTAATGAAATCCATAGAAACCTCCGTCCAAATTGATGCCGGAATGGGCAATAGTTGTAACGTGCCTGGTGTGTTGACGGTTTCCCCTTTGTGGCATTGACAGACATCACATTCTGCTACGAAGGTGAGAATGTCCTTTTTCATGCCTTTCCAAAAAAATGATCTTCTGGTGCAAGCATACGTCTTCTAAAAGCCCGAATGTCCTGCAATGGGAGATGAGTGCAATTCTGCCAAAATGCGACTTTTTAGGGTGGATGTTGGTGAGATTACGACCCTGTCCTTGTAGCGAAGAATATCATTCTATCACGAGTAGCCCTTGGTGGAATTAGTATCTACCTACAATTGAGAAATGAGTTGGGAGAGCCCGGGGTGTGAAAACCATTCCCTGCGAGCCTCTTCAAGCCAGTCTGGAATGGGGAGGGAAATTGCGAGCAGAGTACTTTCCTCCTCAAATTGGCGAGATAATGCATCTGCTACACTATTGTCTTTCCCTTTCTTGTAAATGATCTCATAATCATATCCCAGCATTTTGGCTAACCATTTATTTTGTTGTGGGGAGGGTAGGCGTTGCTCCAAAAAATATTTAAGACTGTGATGATCTGTGCAGATTTGGAAACGTCGCCCCAATAAGTAAGGTCGCCAGGTCTCGAATGCATGTAAGATGGCCATCATTTCCTTCTCGTAGGTAGATTGGCCCAGCTTCCTCCCACTGAGTTGTTGGCTTGTGAAGGCCAACGGTCGCCCTTCCTGCATTAAGACCGCCCCAATACCTGTACCTGAAGCATCACATTCAATGACAAAGCATTTGGTGAAGTCAGGTAGAGCTAAGACTGGAGTGGAACACATGGCGTTTTTTAGAGCGGTAAATGCCTATTGTGCTTCCTCGTTCCAGAAGAAGGAATTTTTCTTTAGGAGTTGAGTGAGGGGTTTCGCTATGCGGCCATAGTTGCGGACAAATTTACGATAATAGCCTGTGAGACCCAAAAATCCTCTCAAGCTCTTCAAGGTCTTAGGTTGAGGCCATTCTTGCATTGCCTGGATCTTTTTGGGGTCCACCTTCACACCTTCACGCCCCACAATGTGGCCCAAATACTCAACTTCTTCCATGCCAAACGAACACTTGGACAGCTTGACAAATAATTTATGCTTGCGGAGCAGTTGCAAGAGTAGATCTACATGGTGAAGATGTGCAGCCCAAGTGCCACTATAGATGAGGATGTCATCGAAGAAGACAAGTACAAATTTTCTGAGATATGGTTTGAGAATGTGATTCATAAGGCTCTGAAAAGTAGAGGGGGCATTACAAATACAAAATGGCATGACCAGGAACTCATAATGACCTTCATGAATTCTGAAAGTCGTCTTGGGAATGTCGACTTCCTTCATGCGAATTTGGTGGTAGCCTGAGCGAAGATCCAACTTAGTGAAGAATTGAGCCCCATTGAGTTCGTCCAGCAAATCGTCAACCACCGGGATGGGAAATTTATCTTTGACTGTCAACTTATTGAGGGCCCTGAAGTCGGGACACATCCGCCACTCCCCATCTTTCTTGAGCACCATGACCACTGGGGATGAATAAGGACTAATGTTGGGACGAATGACACCTGCTTCCAACAGTTCCTTGATGATTTTTTCTATTTCATTCTTTTGGGTGAACGGATATCTTTATGGCCGCACATTTGGGGGTTGGGCCCCTGGAACCAAGGTGATGCTATGATCATGTTCCCCGCGCGAGGGTGGAATCTCCTTAGGCTTGTTAAAGACCGTCCGATGGTTATTTAAAATCTGTTGCATCTCATGATGAATTGGCAGAGACATGGTTTCGACTACCTGGATGGCATTAAATTGAGCAACTACTCCATGATGGCCCTTTTTTAACAATTTTTCCATCCTATGCGAGCTGATGATAGAGGGGGCTCCCGCCTGGAGTCCACGGAGGGTATGTGTGGAGTTGTTCTGCATAAAACTCATATATAACTCCTGGAAATCCATTGTGATTGGCCCAAGAGTGCGGATCCATTCAACGCCGAGGACAATGTCGCAACCCCCCATGTGTATGGCAAACATGTGGGTTTTTAACTGATAATCCCCCATTTGAAGTTTGACATTTTCACAGCGGCCTTCACATTTCATTGTGCCCCCATCCGCAATTTGGACTTGGAAGTTAGAAACTGCTCGTACAAAACAATGCGTTGCTTCTGCGATTTTTTGATGGATGAAATTATGGGTACTTCCACTATCGATCAAGACTACTACTGGCCAATGTTTAAGAAAACCCTGGATTTTGAGAGTTTGAGGGGAAGAAATCCCTGCCAACGCATGCAGCGAAATAACTGGTTCGTCAGAGACATTCTCCTTTGGGTTGTCTTCTTCTAGCGCCTCATGTTCCGCAAGTGATGGATCTTCCTCTGTTGAGTTGTAGTCAGTGGCATCTATTTGAAAAAAATTGGGCTCCTTGCATTTATGACCTAGGCAGTATTTTTCATCACAGTAGTAACATAGTCCTTGCTTCCTTCTTTTGGCCATTTCCGCAGGTGACACTTTTTGGACCTTAAGTGTTTGAGTTGTGTTGTGAGCTTGTGGGGGACGACCTTTAGCGGGGAAATTTGGGCGACTGTATTGGGCTGCTAATGCACATTCCACCTTACAAGCTACCTGGCAAGCCTCCGTCCACGTGGGAGGGTGGTGAAGTAGAACTTGAGCTTTGATGGCTTCTTTAAGACCGCTGATAAAACATTCCGTGTAGAACTCATCTATGAGACCCCTAGTGTGGAAGGCTAAGGCTTCAAAAGTGGTAATATATTCATCCATTGTACCAGTCTGTCGGAGCTTAGTGAGACAACCCAAAAAAGAGTCTTCATGTTCAAAGCGATCTCGAAGAGCTTTGGTAAATTGGTCCAAGTCTTAAAAGGTCCATTGCAACGCTAATGCCATTCCCACCATTGCCACTGTTCATTGTCTAAGTACATGCTCCCCAACATAAGCTTATTCGCATCATCTGGGATATGATTCAATTTGAAATACTGCTCCATTTGAGCTAGCCATGAGGACGGGTGAGAACCGTCAAATTTATGCACATCCAACTTGGTAGGTCGTTGACTGGGTGGTGGATGGGTGTGCCAGATGTGAGGAGAGTGGCTAGACTCACCCTCATTGTATTCATGGCCATTATACGCCTCCTCGTGGGCATGCTCCTTGCCCTTCGGGAGGAATTGCTGTACCTGGAGACTTAGTCCGCGAATCTCAGTTTGGATGGAGTTCATCATAGTTTGGATGGAGTTCACAGTGTCTTCAATTTTGTCCATCCTTTCATTGGCCATCACTTGAGCTCTAGTTTCTACCATACACCAACCTGATGAAAAATTGGGACCGCCTAAAAATTTTTACTAATAAATTGAAGATCTCAGATTTTTTTATTTTTTTTTTGGAAAACTCCTAACGGAGTTTTACTCCTTCTTGATCAATACTGCAATCGCCAAATCCTAAAAATGTCAATGCTACCAAAAGTCCTGCAAAAAGTATACCCCGGTATAGGAACCCTTCACAACAACTCCGATCTGGTGGGTCTGAGAGATCTGAATGGCGGAACAACTGCTGCGGCGGATCTGATGGATCTGCGGGACTGATGTCTGCTGCTGCTACACCTCTTTGCACACGCGGATCGGGAATAGATGATGTGTGATCCCCCGATAGAAAATGAAACTATGGTCGTGAGGAGTGTCAAGTGCTACAGATCGCAATATACATAAGGGTCTGGCAGTAGTACTCGGCCCAATGTTTCAGGGCTCTAACTAAGGAGGATCGACCGTACCCTTAGCCGTACAACCCGACTTCCCTATCGTACGGACGAGTAATCTCTCTGAGTGTTGTTCTCGGTGTATTGTAGCCACAAGACGGCCGACGGTTTATCTATGGCGAGGTTTCAAGGGAACCTAGGGGGCTTCTGATATACCCAGAGGGTACGTGGAAGACAGTCCGTGCGCGGTTCTGTCTAATGTGCTACTACTCGAAGGGGTACCCACAGGGTTTACAAGGGAGTCCAACAGATGTGACCACCTCTTGTATTTCCTGCGTGCATGCCTCCCCAAATCCACAGGTTTATGTGCTCAACGACAGATCCCGTGGTTTAAAGACGCCGGAACACGTCTCTAGCCGAAAATTTTTTTGCTAAGAATTGGAGATCCCATCGGCCCTGGAAAGTGCTCTGATACCACTTGTTGTAGATCTAATCCGGAAATACTATAGATCTGATATGAAATTATAAGATAATTCAAATAAACCCAGAAATGATATGAAATGATTCTTTATTTATCAAACCCTTAAGGTAGGGCAACACCATACATTCACTCCTTAAGGAAGGAGAACACTCCACAAGCCATATGCCTGTACATACAATAATTCTTCACTATCTTCCTCATCCAGATCTGCAATTAGATTTTGCAGATCTTGTACCAGGACGTCTAGATCTGCGCCGCAAAATCGCTGTCCTGAAAATTGTCTGCAACCCCACTGATTTTTAGATCAATGATATCTCCTTCATCCGGACTCCGATTCAACTGATTGTTTTTTTGAATTCAACTATTTTTGCACAAAGAATCCAGATCTGTAATTATATTTTACATATCTTGTACCAAAATGTACATATCTGACCTGCAAAGTCACCGCCCCCGAAACCCTGCAAAAAATAAAATAAAAAATCTCCACTGTTTGCCCAAGAAAGTGCTCTGATACCACTTGTTATGCTCTTAACCTGAAAAATGATACCCAAATACAGAATATGCGAAGAAAAGATACCCAGAACACAGAATAGCAATGATTTTATTATTCAGAGAGTAATGTTCACTTGCCTCTTCGAGGGGGCAACCTCTAATAGAGCAGAGCTCGACTACAAAATAAGACACGATGCTCCTCGCAGGGAGTCTCTATCCTTTATATATGACTCATACATGCAATACCACGGGCCAATACCATGGGTTTTATTAATACCATCTATCTAATACTACAGCCCATTTGCAACTAACTGTGGTCCCGTCATTAATTGTGGGTTAACCACTTACAAATATTAATATGGGCTTTATTGAATCTTGACTATGACGTGATCCCATGACATAAATAAGGGGGTTAGGGTGGGACCCTAACAACTTGCATAATGCAAAGGAAGCCGCAGCGACCGAGGAGGAAGCCTAAGAGGTGGTGTAATCAAAAACGAATGGACTGAGGCATGGGAATGTATAAAACGGTAAAAACAGAGAACTGTTCATGTTGTTGTTGTGGTGAAGAACCAGAGTGTGAGGTAGCAGAAGCAGTAGAGGCAAGAGAGTAGGAGTGAGAGAACCTCAGTTGAATAGAGTGTAGCAGCATACCAGTTTATACCAAGGTTAGGTTGGAGCCCAAGAGGTTGGAGCCTCAGAACTGAACAAGACTGAAGTCAATGGGGCTAGGTGCTCCTAAGTGCAGAACCACTACAAAACAGAGATTGTTCTCTCGAGGTTGGAGCCTCACTAAAGTCCAAGTTGGAGCTTGGAAACTATTCACAATTAGATATATACTTATATTGTATTTATTTCATTGCACTGTCTTGAGTTTTAATAAAAGCATTAATTCCAGCTGTTGATTTTTATGTTCTGTGTATACATATACATATCTATATATGCTTTTGGCAATCACTAGAACAATTAAAAAAAAATAAGAAATATTGATTCAACCCCCAGTGTTTCCAACAATTGATATCATAGTCGGCTTCTTCATACTAGCCTAATAGCTTGAAGAAGGATCCACAGCCATGATGAGAAATCACGAAGCATCAGGAAGACCTCCTCTATTCGATGGCACTAACTTTGGTTTCTGGAAAAAGAGAATGACCTACTACTTAATGTCCCTTGGTCCTGAAGTCTGGAATTTTGTTCAAAATGATTATCATATGCCTACCACTCTTCCAACAGATCAAGACGATAGGAAAGCCTACATTGCGAATGCAAGGGCCTTAAACTCCATCACTAGTGGAATCACTGATTCCGAGTTCACAAAAGTCATGAACTATGACTCTACCAAAGAAATGTGGGACGACCTAGTTGGCTTATACAATGGAGACTCAAAAGTCAAGAAGGCAAAGCTTCAAACTCACAAAAGACAATTTGAAAGCCTGAGGATGGAAGATGAAGAAGATATTGCAGCATACCTCCTCTGAGTAGCTGAAGTGGTCAACTCCCTTAAAGGATTGGACGAAAAAATTGAAGAAAGTACCATTGTTCAAAAAGTATTAAGATCTCTTCCAAACAGATTTGACTCCAAAATAAGCACCATAGAAGAAGCAAAGGATCTAGATGCCCTCAAGATGGATGAACTCCATGGAATCCTCACTGCCTATGAGATGAGGAAAGATGGCCCTAGCACCAAAGATGCAGCATTCAAGGCTTCAAAGTTAAAGAAGGGGAAAGAAAGGAATGATTGTAGTGATGAGTCCAATGTGGAATCTGAATTGGCCAATTTGTATGAAATCTTAAGAAAGGATCTAAGCTTAAAGGCAAGTACCCTCTTATCTGTTTTAAGTATGGAAGAATAGGTCATTATGCAGCAAAATGTCCTCATAAACATGATAGTGATGATGAAGGAAATTCTAAAAGAATGGCACACCAAAAGAAAGGATTCAATAAGAAGAACTTCTTCTCTAAGCAAGACGAGTCCGATGAGGATGAGTTTATAGTCATCAAAAAGAAATCAGATGTGGAAAGTGTTGGGTGTGGAGCCTGATTAAATTCTATATTCAAAGGTATCACCACATAGGACCCCAGTTCGAAATGGGGGCGGCAACGCCACCCGTAAAATATTCGCTGCAGGGGGGTCCGGGGGGGTGGCTGCGACCTTTGGGAGCCCCCCCCTGGCGGGGGGTTTCGAGGGCGCTGCCCCCGAAGCTAAAAACAGCTGTAAAATTGCCTTGTAAAAATATAGTAATTTCTAGTCAATCTAGGTCGTTCATTAGGCGGATGATCTGATGGTAGAACTTATGTTTAGTTTAGGGTTTTTTGCCCTAGAAGGCAACCCCTCTCTTTGTATGAGGGTATTGTATTTGAGGCTGTGTGATAGATGTGTATTCTGTGAGCGAGAAACAGAGAGGTGAGACTGTGAGAGAAAACAGAGGATATTACAGCGGATTTGTTGTAGGTTGTGTCTCTTCATTTTGCTGGATAATAGAAAGGAAGGACTGGCTGTTTGGGGTGGACGTAGCCCAAACTGGGTGAACCACGTATATCTGTGTCTCTCTTGTTTTGTGCGTTTTCTATGTTTATATTTCTGCAATATTTTATGTGTTCCATTGCTCCGTAATATATAATTTTCTAACAACTGGTATCAGAGCCGAAGGTCTATTTGGCTGATAAACTCGCAGGAAAGAAGGGTTCCTGGTTCGAGTGGGAGCAATGGTGGAAGATGGTAAGTTTAGGGTCGAGAAATTTAACGGCCAAAACTTCTCGCTGTGGAAGATGCAGATGGAAGATTATCTGTATCAGAAATATCTATACCTACCATTGGGCGGAAAAACAAAGATGCCGATGGGTATGAAAGACGAAGAATGGAACCTTCTCGATAGAAAGGCACTCGGAACAATACGGTTGTGCCTTGCTGCGTCAGTCGCCTTCAACATTTCAAAGGAAACCACGACAAAGGGTTTGATGCAGATGTTGTCGAAACTATATGAAAAACCCTCGGCCTCAAACAAGGTATTTCTTATGAAACGGTTATTTAATATGAATATGTCAGAAGGTGGATCTGTTGCAAACCATTTAAATGATTTTAATACAGTTACAAGTCAGTTAAGTTCTGTAGGGGTAAACTTTGATGATGAAGTTAGAGCTCTGTTATTCTTGTGCTCATTACCAGAAAGTTGGAATGGTTTGGTAATGGCCATTAGTAACTCCGTTTCTGGATCTAGTACTTTAAAGTTTGATGATGTTGTTGGTGTTATCCTTAGCGAGGAAATGCGACGGAAAAGCTCCGGTGAGACATCGGGAAATGCTTTGAGTGTAGAGTCTAGAGGAAGAAAAATGGAAAGAGGAAAGAGCTCAGGATATCGCAGTAAATCAAAGAAAGGCAGATCCAAGTCCAGATCGGGGATAGTGTGCTGGAAATGTGGAAAGAAAGGACACCTAAAGAAAGACTGTAGATCTTGGAAGGGAAAAGAAGGAGATGCACAGCAAGAAAACAATCATGAAGAAAATGTGACAGGTGAGGTGTTACAAGATGCTTTGATTCTTTCTTTCGAAAATATTACTGATTCCTGGGTGGTAGATTCAGGGGCTTCATTCCATGCCACACCTGATAAGAAATACTTTCATGACTATGTTCAAGGAGATTTTGGACAAGTTCGTCTGGGTGATGATAAACCCTGTAAAATCGTTGGAATGGTTAAGGTTCTTGTAAAACAGCAGAATGGAAACCAATGGCTATTAAAGGAGGTAAGGCATGTTCCAGATCTAAAGAAAAATTTGATTTCAACAGGGCAGTTAGGCGGTGAAGGTTGTGTGACAACTTTCACAGATAAAGCTTGGAAGGTCACCAAAGGAGCCCTGGTAATAGCAAAAGGCGAAAAGGTTGGTACATTGTATTTATGCAATGGTATTTCTAACTCTATTAATGCTTTAACTTCCAAAGGAGCAGATGCAGCATTATGGCATCATAGGCTCGGACACATGAGTGAAAAGGGGATGAAGATTCTTCACTCAAGGAATTTGTTGCCGGGTTTGAAGAATGTTGATTTGGACTTCTGTGAGAATTGCATTTATGGAAAACAGAAGAGAGTCAGATTTCTTAGAGTTGGGAAAGAAAAGAAGAATGAAAAATTAGAGCTTGTGCATACAGATGTATGGGGACCTGCTCAGGTATCATCTCTCGGTGGCTCTCGTTATTATGTTACTTTTATTGATGATGCAACTAGATAAACTTGGATTTATTGTATTAAGAATAAATCTGATGTATTTGATACTTTCAAAAATGGAAAGCTTTGGTTGAGATTGAGACAGGAAAGAAATTGAAGTGTCTTAGATCAGACAATGGAGGTGAATATTGTAGCAAAGAGTTTGATAGGTACTGTTCAGAGCATGGAATTCGCAGAGAGAAGACAGTTCCAAGAACACCACAAGAAAATGGTGTGTCAGAAAGGATGAACAGAACAATCATGGAGCGTGCAAGGTGCATGAGATTGCATGCAAGATTGCCTTTACAGTTTTGGGCAGATGTTGTAGATACTGTTGTTTATCTAATAAACAGAGGGCCTTCAAGTTCCTTGGATGGTGGTGTTCCAGAGGAAGCATGGACAGGTAAAAAGGTAAACTACTCTATTTTAAAGCCTTTTGGTTGTGAGGCCTTTGTCCATATTGATAAAGAAAATAGAACAAAGCTTGAGGAAAAGTCAAAGAAATGTACCTTTATTGGATATAGTGTTAATGATTTTGGTTATCGCTTATATGATTACAAAAATCACAAAATCATTAGGAGCAGAGATGTAATATTCAATGAAAAGGTCTTGTATAAGAATCAGTTGCAGGAAAAGAAACAGGAAAAGGAAAACAAGGAATATGCAGTTCTTGATGAAATCACTGAAAAAGTAAAGGTGCCTGAAAATAATAATAATCAACAACCACAACAACAACAACCACCACGACAACAACAGGCACCCGAAACACCTGAAAGTGGTGTTAGAAGATCTACCAGGATAAGTAGACCCCCTGAACGATACTCTCCTTCATTATATTATTTATTATTGATTGATTCCAGTGAACCCGAATGTTATGAAGAAGCAATGCAGGTTGAAAGCAGGAAGAAGTGGGAGGTAGCCATGGAAGAAGAGATGGACTCCTTAATGCATAACTAGACTTGGGATTTAGTCAGGTTTCCTGTAGGAAAAACTACATTGAAGAATAAATGGGTTTACAGGCTGAAGGAAGAAGATGGAGGAAAACAGAGGTATAAAGCTAGACTTGTGGTGAAGGGGTTTGCACAGAAGAAAGGTATTGATTTTGATGAAATATTTTCTCCTGTTGTTAAAATGACTTCAATCAGAACTATTTTAAGTCTTGTAGCAGCTGAAGATTTGCATCTTGAGCAGTTAGATGTAAAGACAGCCTTTCTCCATGGGTATTTGGAGGAAGAGATATATATGCAGCAGCCACAAGGATATGAGGTGAAAGGGAAGGAGAAACTAGTGTGCAGGTTGAAGAAGAGCTTGTATGGCTTAAAACAGGCTCCAAGGCAGTGTTATCTAAAATTTGACAAGTTTATATCTGAACAAGGTTATACTAGATGTCACTCTGATCATTGTGTTTATTTGAAAAAGCAAAATGATGGCAGCTATATTATATTGTTATTGTATGTAGATGACATGCTTGTTGCAGGATCTAACATGCAGGAAATAAATGTGCTCAAAAGAAAATTGGCAAATTCATTTGCAATGAAGGATTTGGGAGCTGCAAAACAAATCCTTGGTATGAGAATAACTAGAGACAGGAAAAATCGTAAATTAACATTGTCTCAGAATGAGTACATACAAAAGGTGTTGAAAAGATTTAACATGCACAATGAAAAACCAGTTAGTACACCTTTTGCTAGCCATTTCAAACTTAGCAAGGAAATGTGCCCAAAGACCCAAGAAGACATGGATTATATGTCTAAAGTTCCATATGCATCAGCAGTTGGAAGCTTAATGTATGCAATGGTCTGCACAAGGCCTGATATTGCACATGCAGTGGGAGTTGTAAGCAGGTACATGAACAATCCAGGAAAGGAACATTGGATGGCAGTGAAATGGATTCTCAGATATTTGAAAGGTACCACAAATCAAGCATTATGCTTTGGTGGTTCAAACATCTCCCTACAAGGATATGTTGACGCAGATATGGCAGGTGACAGAGATAACAGGAGGAGCACTACAGGATATGTATTTACTGTTGGAGGAACAACTGTCAGTTGGGTTTCAAAAATCCAAAGTGTTGTTGTACTTTCAACAACAGAAGCAGAGTATGATGCTGCTACAGAGGCTAGTAAAGAAATGATTTGGTTACAAAGGTTTATGGGTGAATTGGGTAAGGAGCATGATATGGGCACGTTATACAGTGATAACCAAAGTGCCATTCATCTTGCAAAGAACTCAGCGTTTCATTCCAGGACTAAACACATACAGCTCAAGTACCATTTCATACGATCAGTGTTGGAAGATGGAGAGTTGAAGCTGGAAAAGATACACACTAGCCAGAATCCTGCAGATATGCTAACAAAAGTTGTAACCAGGGAGAAACTGAGAATATGCTCAGTTTCAGTTGGTCTTCAAGGATGACGATGAAGATGAGAAACAGCCAGGTCCAAAGAGGAGTCATTGTCCAGCAAATGGAGCAGCGGTGGAGTTGCTACAATCAGTCTCCAAGTGGGAGATTGTTGGGTGTGGAGCCTGATTAACTTATATATTCAAAGGTATCGCCACATAGGACCCCAGTTCGAAATGGGGGTGGCAACACCGCCCGTAAAATATTCACTGCAGGGGGGTCCAGAGGGGGCGGTTGCGACCTTTGGGAGCCCCCCCTGGCAGGAGGTTTCGGGGGCGTTGCCCCCGAAGCTAAAAACAGCTGTAAAATTGCCTTGTAAAAGTATAGTAATTTCTAGTCAATCTGGGTCGTTCATTAGGCGGATGATCTAACGGTAGAACTTATGTTTAGTTTAGGGTTTTTTGCCCTAGAAGGAAACCCCGCTCTTTGTATGAGGGTATTGTATTTGAGGTTGTGTGATAGATGTGTATTCTGTGAGCGAGAAACAGAGAGGTGAGACTGTGAGAGAAAACAGAGGATATTACAGCGGATTTGTTGTAGGTTGTGTCTCTTCATTTTGCTGGATAATAGAAAGGAAGGATTGGTTGTTCGGGGTGGACGTAGCCCAAATTGGGTGAACCACATATATCTGTGTCTCTCTTGTTTTGTGTGTTTTCTGTGTTTATATTTCTGCAATATTTTATGTGTTCCATTGCTCCGTAATATATAATTTTCTAACAGAAAGTGACCATGATGAAAGCCAAGAAACATTATTCATGGCATTCACAAATGATGATGACTCGGGGCTAGAAGGAAATATAGATGAACTGTTAATTAGTGCCATTGAAGAAAATAAAAAACTACGGAATAAAATCATCTCTCTCAAGGTGGAAAATGAGGAAACAAAAAGGAGAGAAGATCTCTTGGAAGAAAAGCTAAAAGAAAAAGAAGAGACTTGTGAAGAACATGAGGCCAAAATAGTGTCTCTGAGAAAGGAGTTGGAGCAAATTAAAAAGGGTTGTAAAAGCTCTCAAATACTTGAGACTATTCTAAAAAGTCAAAAACCCCAACATGACAAGTCTGGAATAGGTTTCAAAGGAGAATCCTCAAGCACTAAGAATAGTGTGAAAAGCTATGCTGATGCACTTTCCTACAATCCAAAAGAAGAAAAAGTATGTTATCAAAAGCCCATCCCAGATCCAAAGAATGAAGAGAGAATTACTCCAAAGAAGAATGTGGAGTCGAATCATGGATACTATAGCAAATACAAACGTGTACTCCACCAAGGGCCCATCTCAAATCCAAAGAATGAGGCAGGAGTAATTCACAAGAAGAAAATTGACTCAAACCATGGCTACTTCAACAGGTACAAAACCATCTTTCTTGGAAACTGTTTTCACTGTAAAAACTTCAGTCATCAAGCTAGACATTGCATGGCCTGCAGAAGTGAAATGCCTAAGCTAAAGGACCGAATAATCAATTAACATGCCCCCAAAAGGTGGGGACAAATCAAAACCTTCAATTCATTTGATCCCTTGACCAAATTCAATCTGATTTGTTCATTCTGCTACAATAATGGACACTATGAACAAAACTTCCCACTCAAAGGAAGAAAGACAAGTAGTAAGAGTTCCAACATGGATAAATGCGGCCTAGATCTATATGCTCAAAATAATGGAAATCATTGGTTTTTGGATAGCGGGTGTTCCAGACACATGAGAGGAGACAAAAGGAATTTTGTCTCATTGAGTAAAAAGGAAGGAAATGTGTCCTTTGGAAGTGGATATGCCAGAATTGCGGGAAAAGGAATTGTTACTCTAATCAATGGAAAAAGTAAAGCTCAAGATGTTATGCTAGTAGATGGGCTCAAACACAATCTCCTGAGTGTCAGCCAAATCTGTGATCAAGGACATAAGGTTGTCTTCAGCACCAAAGACTATGAAATAAGGAACTCTTCCTCAGGGGAACTTGTGGTGAAAGGGGTTAGAACACTAGACAACATTTACATTCTGAACATGATTCAAGAAAATAAATGCTGCCTGAGTCAGACAGATGAAAGTTGGCTATGGCACAAGTGACTTGGACATACAAGCTTCGAAAATCTTGTCAATATCAGCAAGATTAGAGCTATACGAGACATCCCAAGGTTGTTCAAACCAAATCAAGGATTATTTGGTCCGTGTCAACATGGAAAGCAAACTAGAACCAGCCACAAGACAAAGGAGCTCTCTACATCAAAGCCCTTGGAGATCATCCATGCTGATCTATGTGGACCAACTAGAAATTAGGCACTCCAAGGAGAAAGGTACTTTGTGTTATTTGTTGATGACTATACCAGAATGTTGTGGATATATTTTATAAAGTATAAATCTGAAACTTTTGAATGTTTTAAGAATCTAAAAGCCCTTGTAGAAAATGAAAAAGATTCAAAAATTAAGTGCCTCAGAACAGACAAAGGAGGAGAATTCACATCAAATGAGTTTAGTAAGTTCTGTAATATTCATGGAATTAAAAGGGAATTCTCTGCTACCATAACACCTCCGCAAAATGGGGTAGTTGAAATAAGAAACCGAACAGTGTAGGAAATGGCAAGAACAATGTTACTAGCAGCAGACATGCAGTCGAAATTCTAGAGCGAAGCAGTAGGGACGGTTGTCTATACATTAAATCAAACTCAATTGAGACCAAAATTTTAAAAAAAAACCTTATGAGTTATGGGAAGGAAGACCAGCTTCAGTAAAGTACTTCAAGATCTTTGGAAGCAAGTGCTTCAAAAAAATCAATGATGGCTCACCAGGAAAGTTTGATTCTCAGGTTGATGAAGGGATATTTCTTGGATACTCTACAAGGAGCAAGTCTTACAAGTGCTACAATTTTCAACTGAAGAAAATAGTGGAAAGAATTGATGTAAAGGTTGATGAAGGACTTCCAGAAAAAGAAATTGAAGAATATGAAGATGATCTTTTCATTGAAGAAGAAGGACCTAAAGAAGAAGAACTTGAAGAAGAAGAAATAGATGAGGAAGAAGAAGAGGAGAAAGAACCACCTCATACCCCTTCAAAGATGAAGTTTGTCCAAAGAGATCATCAAAAGAGTAGATTATTGGCGACATAGATGAAGGTGTGCAGACCCGAAGAAGGATAACAATTACACCCAAGAGAAAAGTCATTGCCCTTCTATCTATGATAGAACCAGAAACATTTGCAGAAGCAAGTAAGGATCCTCATTGGGTAAAAGCCATGGAAGAAGAAATGTCCCAAATTGAGAAGAACAAGACATGGGAGTTGGTACCTTGTCCAAAGGACAAAAACATAATAGGAACCAAATGGGTGTTTAAAAATAAAATGAAGGAGGCAGGACAGGTTATCAGAAACAAGGCAAGGCTTGTCTACAAAGTCTATTCACAAATTGAAGGAATTGATTTTGAAGAGACATTTGCACCAGTAGCTTGTATGGAAGCTATCAAGATGTTCTTGGCATTTTCTTGCTCAAAAGGATTCAAAATCTTTCAAATGGATGTGAAATCAGAATTTCTAAATGGAGAACTCAAGGAAGAAGTCTACATGGAACAGACAGAAGATTTTGATCTAACAAAAGGAAAGAACTTAGTCTGCAAGTTGAAAAAGGTTTTATATGGGTTGAAACAAGCTCCTAGAGCTTGGTATGCAAGATTAGATCACTATCTACAACAGCAAGGCTTCAAAAAGGGAGTGGCTGGAAGTAATCTATACATAAAGACAGATGAAGGTAAGTTATTAGTTACTCTTGTTTATGTCGATGATCTGATATTTGCTAGCAATAATGGTAAAATGAGCCATGAATTTTCTCAAAACATGTCAAAAGAGTTTGAGATGTCAATGATAGGAGAGTTGTCTCACTTCCTTGGACTTCAAGTATCTCAAACTAGAGAAGGATTGTATATATCTCAAACCAAATATCTAAAAGACATGCTCAAAAGATATGGGATGGAGGACTGTGCAGCCATGAGCACACCTATGACCACAAACTGCAAATTGAGCAAAGATGATGACTCCCCTCTAGTAGATGCAACTCATTACAGGTCAATGATTGGAGCCCTTCTATACTTAACAGCTACAAGACCAGACATAATGCAGGCAGTAGGAATGGTGGGAAGATTTCAATCTGATCCCAAACAATCCCATTTATTAGCTATAAAAGAATTCTCAGATATCTGAAAGGAACTTCTGATTTCGGTCTTTGGTACCCAAAGAGCTCAACACTGATTGTAACTTCATACACTGATGCTGATTAGGCTGGAAGTATAGATGATTGGAAAAGTACTAGTGGAAATGTGTTCTTCCTAGGAGACTGTTTAGTATCCTGGCTCAGCAAAAAACAATCATCCATATCATTATCCATAGCCGAAGCCGAGTATATTGTTGCAGCAGACTGTTGCACTCAGATACTATGGATGAAGGAAGCTCTAAAAGATGTCGAAATATGTACAGATCAACCAATTACCATCTATTGTCACAACACAAGTGCTATCAGTCTCAACAAAAATCCAGTGATGCACTCAAGAACAAAACACATACCAATCAAGTATCATTTCCTCCATGAGCAAGTAGCTGAACAAAAAATCGTCCTGGAATATATCAGTACTAAGGAACAGATAGCTGATATTTTCACAAAACCTCTTCCTCGAGAAGCATTCGAACATCTGCATCAAAAGATGGGAGTTATCTCTTTATCATCCCTCAAGTTCATTCATAAAGATGTAGCAGGACAGGGGGAGCAGTTTGACAGGGGGAGTCTGTATGCATTCCTTTGCCATTGTTGTCAAAGGGGGAGAGCAAAAGAATATTGCCATCAATAAAAAAGGGGGAGATTATTGGACACAAATTGTCATTGATGTCAATATGGCAATATTCGAGGAGAAACGGAGCCAAGAGGAACCAAGAGGAGCAGAACTCAAATATATGCCAAAATAGAGCTATCGGAGCTACAGAGAAGCCATATACGTATATGTCATATATATATGCCAAAGAAGAGGAGCACATAGAGAAAATGGAGGAAGCAAATAAATAGGGTCATCGGAGAGCTTATATGCATGCAATTAATAGGGTCATCATGAGCCATTAGAGGAGAAATGGAGGAGAAATGAAGGAAGCAGATGGATGCAAGACATGTATATATATGTATTTACCCATCGGAAAAACCATATGTATATGCATCTAACGCAAACGAAGGAAGAAAAACTTGGGTATATATGCTTTAACACTATCGGCGGGCAAAACTATGCATATACAGGCAAATACACTATCGGAGGTGGATTGCGGACTTGAAACCTTATACACGGGAGTGCTGAGACATATCGAGTCTGGTACCTCATATCACATCACTATAAAGGAGTGGTCTACGTTAAGGTCTAGACCTAGACCTTTGTGATGTGCGATCGCCAACAGCAATATCGCATCGGACATCCACCAATGGTAACCCCCGATTGTGATGAACGCATGCGGACCTGCCGCTACATTAAAATATGACTTAACCTTCATCACATTCATTGCAAATCGCATGTCGAGAAGCCTTGCTGCATGAAAGTGTCGATTGCGATAAGGCTATGGACCCGACGAGTATATAAACCATGGTTTAATACCACATCGCATCTGGTTCATCGGAGCAGTGGAGGATCGGCCATCGGCCATCGGTGGAGTCATGGGTCTAATATATAAAGGACCCCCGGGAGTCACGAATTGCTGATTGTGATTTAAGCGCAGACCCGATACAGGAGTAGGTGCGATTGTAATATTTCCTAAAGTCTGCTTTTTAGTCTGTTTGACTGTTTTTTCTCATATTCCCTGTGTAATGGAATGTCTGGCTTGCGTAGGGTGTTTTAAGCCGAAAGGCTTACTATGGTTGTTCCAACGGTTCAGAAGGTTGAACGTCAGTGAAAAGGGGTGAATCATGGCAATTATGATTGCGATCAGGACAAAACATCTCCATTTAATTGAAAGAACTTTGTGTATGCCACAATCATTGCCAAAAGGAGCATTGTTACAGTAAACCAGGAGGATGTGTTCTCTATGGATCGTTTGGACCAGTCTAATGAATCTACGTATCCCCAGAAAGTCAGTGAACTTGCACAACATAGAGGAAGCCGCAGTGACTGAGGAGGAAGCCTAAGAGGCGGTGTAAGCGGAAACGAATGGACAAAGGCATGGGAATGTATAAAACAGTAAAAACAAAGAATTGTTCGTGTTGTTGTTGTGGTGAAGAACCAGAGTGTGAGGTAGCAGAAATAGCAGAGGCAGCAGAGGCTGTAGAGGCAGTAGAAGCAATAGAGGCAGGAGAGTAGGAGTGAGAGAACCTCAGTTGAATAGAGTGTAGCAGCATATTAGTTTATACCAAGGTTGGGATGGAGCCCAAGAGGTTGGAGGCTCGGAACTGAATAGGACTGAATCCATTGGGGGTAGGTGCTCCTAAGTGCAGAACCATTGCAAAACAGAGTTGGTGCTCTAGAGGTTGGAGCCTCACTGAAGTCCAAGTTGGAGATTGGCAACTCTTCACAATCAGATATATACTTATATTGAATTTATTTCATTGCACTGTCTTGAGTTTTAATAAAAGCATTATTCCAGCTATTGATTTCTATGTTCTATGTATACATATACATATCTATATATGCTTTTGGCAATCACTCGAACAATTAAAAAAATATATAAGAAATACTGATTCACCCCCACTCTCAGTATTTCCAACACCCAATAGGGATCTTACCAACAATCATTGTTGCAGCCGCAATAGATACAACAGGGGCCCTACCAACAATAGTATGGTCAGTTTGCTTCCCAAACTCCATACGTCCAATATCGTCACCAGACTCAGTATGGTCAACCTCCTTATGGTCAACCTCCATATAGTCAACCTCCACATGGTCAACCTCCTTATGGTCAACCAGCTTATGGGAAAAACCCACCATAGTTGGGGTAGACCAAACTGAGCAAGGTTAGAATACTCAGTTTGGTACATACCAGAGACCCTATACCCCATACAATCCACAACTGCCATTTTTTGCAACGTTGGAATTGTCGGATGTGTCAAGGCTTACGAATGACCCGATACTTCACTCATTGTATTGGCCTTTGGTACCAACTAAAATACCTAGTGATTTCCCCAAATTCGAAGGTAAATCTGGAGAAGACCCCCAAGCGCACGTTATGACTTACCACCTTTGGTGTTCCTCTAACTCTTGGGTTGATGATTCTATCCGATTATGTCTTTTCCAGCACACTTTAATGGGCATTGCCACTAAATGGTACATCAATTTCCCTCGTGGTGCTTTCCAAGATTTCAATACTTTGGCCATGGTTTTCCTCACCCATTTCCAGCTGTCTGCCCGGTATGAGATTGGAACCTATCTCTAAACATCTTTGCAACATACGAATTCTACTCATATCTCTAGTCATATTCATGAATGGAAGTGTAGGTGTTGTCTCATCAAATTTGATATCTCCTATCAGTTTTTGACTGAATAGTTTACTAAATCATTCATCCCTCCTATTTCTAAATACATAGCCATGGGTGGTTGTGTGACTGAGGAACAAGCCATCACCCGTGCCCAATATTTGGATTTGGTTTATTCACAATCTGGCACATTATATGAACTCTTACCTGGTGCCCAGTGACCTTCGACTCACCCTGCATCTTCCAAAATCACAGATTCACCACCTATCGATGGCATCATTGGATCTGTGGCTCAGCAGTCTAGTAGTACTCCGGCTACTTCTTCAAAACCTAAATCTACTATGGCCACTGCAACTTCCAATATTGTTGATAATCCTAAGAATCTTGGTAAAGCCTCAGAGGTAAATGTTGTCCAGTCTACCACAGTAGATAAATCCTTGAAAGGAAAGAAGAAGGGTAAAGGAAAAGCTAAACAGGATACCCCCAAACAGGATTCCCAAAAACCGTCAACTGATGATTCATCCAAATGAAAGCCTAAGTATCATTGCCTTATCTGTGATGAATATCATTACACTAAGGATTTCCCTCGACGTGCCAAAGTAAGTCATCTTCTAAAAGGAACCACAGGGATGCCAGCTGTGATGAAGGAACCTTTCCCATCTTAGCAAATGCAATTGGTAGACTAACCCTACACTCAAACTTTTGGAACCTCTCAAGTGTTCATGAGTGGCTCAGAACATATTTTCGAAGCCACGAGGTCAAAATATTATCCACCTCCTGAGAAACCTATAGTGGATATATATGCCACTAATATACCCTCTTCCTCCACTTCACCCAGTTCTAGTCCTCTCCATATTGAGAAATCTATCATTGATTCCATAATCTGACCACCCCCTAAGGGTGTTCTTCGTAAATCATCCTATAATCTGAACGCAAGAGCTACCCAACACTACAGTATTGTAGAACACTTGGCTCAAGCACCCTCAGCGATGTCAACCTTGGAAGTCCTTCAAACATGTCTATCACAACGAAAGGCTTTGTTATCCAATATTGGAGGAATTGATCCCATGGATTCCAGTTTGATTACTTTTAATCTTGAAAACCATGTTCCTCTCCTACCATCTCAACTTGCTTTTCTCATACAAGTTGTTTTAGGCAAGAATAACCACCGGATTGTTGTTAATGAAGGAGCCTTCATGCATCATGTCCATATCATGTTGGAAATCCATTAGTTCCCCTTCTCTCAACCAATCCCTGAATGCCTTGGAAGCTTTCAATGGCATAGGTTTTTGACCCTATGGTATTCTCAACTCCTTACCCATTCAGTTGGAAGGAAATATGGTCAATTTAGAAGTAGAGGTTGTTGACACTAATCTCAATTACAAACTTCTACTTGGTCAGAGCTAGACTCATGCAATGTTTTGTGTGGTTTCTTCCCTTTTCTATGTACTTTGTTTTCCCCACCAAGGGAAAATTATCACAATTGATCAATTGGCCTTCTTTTCCTTTGACTCTTCAACAGGTAATGTGCCTTACATTGGGAAAACCAACATTTCTTATAATAGTGTCAAAGCAGGTCTTTTTAGGGACTCTGCCTTAATGGGAACGTTTTCCCTTCCTTCCCCCTCCAATTTTGCATCAATTAACATGATCTCATCTAAATAATGACCCATGGATCATCCATATTCTTGATCATATCGATAATTTTGGTGACACCATGCCACTTAGTCCAGTTGAGAAAGCTTATCAAAATGTCCTTTTGGTTTATGTAGTTTCATCTATGACTCATGATCGATTGAGATTTGTTCTAGACTCGTATCCACGGACTCCTTAGCTTGGTTCTTTTGATTCTAAAGATCCTTTGAATGAGACGTTCCTTACTGATGAAAGCATCACTAAAGTCATGTCTCTTGAAGAAACCCCTTGGAATGATATTCATCATCGTTCCTCTTTTCTTCCTAGCCTTGGATCAATTCCTACTTGTCTAGGTACTTTACTTTCCCCTGAAACAACTACTCTGTTTCAGACACCCATCTTGGTTCACGAAGTGTTTTTTGAAGGCAATTTAGGGAACATTTCAGCAACCATGCCCATCGACATCTCGGTCAAACCTAGGATTGTCGAAAACATTCACATAGGGGCTTCTTGTTCTCCTGATGAGATTAAGATCTATACATCCTTGTTCAAAGAATTTTGTGATGTCTTCACCTAGACTTATGAAGAGATGCCTGGCATTGATCCAAGTATTGTGGTACATGAGATCCCTACCTACCCGGATGTGAAACCTATGCGACAACATCTTCATCTAGTGCACCCAAGGAAGGCAGCTGCCATTAAGGCTGAAGTTGAAAAACTTCTCAAAGCTATCTTTATTTACCCTATACCACTGACAGATTGGGTTTCCAATATCATTTTGGTAACTAAAAAATAGGGAACCATATGAGTCTGTGTTGACTATAGAGATATTAATTGAGCCTGTCCTAAGGATAATTACCCTACTCCCTTTATCGACTAGATTATCGACAAATGTGTGGGGAGTGAGATTTTATCCTTTATGGATGGTTTCTCTGGATATAATCAAATTAATAGCCTTCTTGTCGATCAACACAAGAATACCATTATCTATCCTTAGAGGACTTTTGCCTATAAAAAGCTTCCTTTTCGCCTGAAAAACATTGATGCAACCTTCCAATAGGTCATGTCTTATGCTTTCCACGATATCAAAAGTATTTTTCAGCCATATCTTGATGATTTACCCACACAATCGCTTAAACGTCAAGACCATCTAGCTCACCTTTGGGCAATTTTTCTTCGCTATCGACACTACAATATCCATTTGAATCCTCATAAGTGTGTCTTTTACATTGAATTTGGTCGTCTCTTAGGCTTCATAGTCTCAAAAGGAGGCATCTTCATTTATCCTCTTAAAGTGGAGGCCATTGTCAATTTGCCACCTCCAACTTCCTTATATCAACTTCAAAGTTTGCAAGGAAAGGCAAACTTTCTTAGTCACTTCATCCCAAATTATGTCAAGCTTGAAAAGGGTTTTACTTGCCTTGTAAAGAAAGGAGTCACATTCATTTGGTATGACACTGCTCAGAAGTCCTTTGATGCTTTAAAGGTCACACTCATTAGCTCACCTTTGTTGCATCCTCAGAATTACCATCGTGATTATCTCCTGTACTTGGTTGTCGCTGACAATACCATTGGTATGGTGTTGGTTCATGATGATGATGACGGAAATGAGAATGTTATATACTATTTGAGTTGTAACCTTTTTTATGTTGAAACTTGGTATTCTCATGTAGAGAAGTTTGCATTGTTAGGGTCCCACCCTAACCCCCTTATTTATGTAATGGGATCACATCATAGTCAAGAGTCAATAAAGCCCATATTAATAATTGTAAGTGGTTAATCCGCAATTAATGACGGAACCACAGTTAGTTGCAAATGGGCCGTAGTATTAGATAGATGGTATTAATAAAACCCACGGTATTGGCCCGTGGTATTGCATGTATGAGTCATATATAAAGGATAGAGACTCCCTGCGAGGAGCATCGTGTCTTATTTTGTAGTCGAGCTCTGCTCTATTGGAGGTTGCCCCCTCGAAGAGGCAAGTGAACATTACTCTCTGAATAATAAAATCATTGCTATTCTGTGTTCTGGGTATCTTTTCTTCGCATATTCTGTATTTGAGTATCATGTTGCAGGTTAAGAGCATAACAAGTGGTATCAGAGCACTTTCCAGGGCCGGTGGGATCTCCATTTCTTAGCAAAATTCATTTTGGCTAGAGACGTGTTTCGGTGTCTTTAAACCACGGGATCTGTCATTGAGCGCATAAACCTGCAAATTTGGGGAGGTATGCACGCAGGAAATACAAGAGGTGGTCACATCTGTTGGACTCCCTTGTAACCCCTGTGGGTACCCCTTCGAGTAGTATCGCATTAGACGGAACCGCGCATGGATTGTCTTCCACATACCCTATGGGTATATCGGAAGCCCCCTAGGCTCCCTTGAAACCTCGCCATAGATAAACCGTCGGTTGTCTTGCGGCTACAGTACACCGAGAACAGCACTCGGGGAGGTTACTCGCCCGTACGATAGGGTAGTCGGGTTGTACGGCTAAGGGTATGGTCAATCCTCCTTAGTTAGAGCCCTGAAACATTGGGCCGAGTACTACTGCCAGACCCTTATGTATATTGCGATCTGTAGCACCTGACACTCCTCAAGACCTTAGTTCCCTTTTCTATCGGGGGATCACATAGCATCTCTTCCAGATCCGCCTGTGCAAAGGGGTGCAGCAGCAGCAGACATCAGTCCCGCAGTCTCGAGTTCGCAGATCAGCCATTCCGATCTATTAGATCCATCATTTCCGTAGAAGCAGTCTGTTCTGCCATCAGATCCACCATTCAGATCTCTCAGATCCCCCAGATCGGAGTCGTTGTGAAGGGTTCCTATACCGGGGTATAATTTTCGCAGGACTTTTGGCCGCATTGACATTTTGAGGATTTCGCCACTGCAGTATTGATAAGGAAGGAGTAAAACTCTGTTAGGAGTTTACAGAGAAAAAAAAATATTCTGGGATCTTTCGGGGTGCTTATTGGTGATCTAGCCCATCAGAATCAGGACGACGAGCTGAGCATGGTGGTACCATTCACTTCTTCGTGAAAATTTTTTAGGCGGTCCCAATTTAAAAAAAAAAACCCGGTTGGTGTATGGTAGAAACTTGAGCTCAAGCAATGGCCAATGAAAGGATGGACAAATTTGAAGAATCAATGCACAACCTCCACCTTCAGCTTACCGGACTATGTAACATGGTCGAGAAAATAGTCCCGATGGGCAAGGAGCAAGCCCACGAGGAGGAGTATAATGGCACTGAACAAAATGAGGGTGAGTCTAGCCACTCTCCTCATGTCTGGCACACCCACCCACCACCCAGTCAGTGACCTCCCAAGTTGGATATGCATAAATTTGACGGCTCTCACCCGTCGGCATGGATAGCACAAATGGAGCAGTATTTCAAACTGAATCGCATCTTCGATGATGAGACTCAGCTTATGTTGGGGAGCATGTACTTGGACAATGAAAGGTGGCAATGGTGGGAATGGCATCAATGTTGTACTGGACCTTTTAAGACTTGGACCAAATTCACCAAAGCTCTTCAAGACCGCTTTGACCAGGAATCATCTTTTTTGGGTCGTCTTACTAAGCTCAGACAGACTGGTACAGTGGATCAATATATTACAGCTTTTGAAGCCTTAGCCTTCCGCACTTGGGGTCTCTCAGATGTGTTCTACACGAAATGTTTTATCAGCGGTCTTAAAGAAGCTATCAAAGCCCAAGTCCTACTGCACCACCCTCCCACATGGACGGAGGCTTGCAAGGTCACTCGTAACGTGGAACGTGCATTAGCAGCCCAATACAGTCGCCCAAATTTCTCCGCTAAAGGTCGCCCCCCACAGGCTCACAACACGACTCAAACACTTAAGGTCCAAAAGGTGTCACCTGCGGAAATGGACGAAAGAAGAAAGAAAGGCCTATGTTACTACTGTGATGAAAAATACTCCCCAGGTCATAAATGCAAGGAGCCCAAATTTTTTCAAATTGATGCCACTGACTACAGCTCAACAAAGGAAGATCCACCACTGGAGGAACATGAGCCGCTCGAAGAAGACAACCAAAAGGACAATGTCTCTAATGAACCAGTTATTTCGTTGCATGCTTTGGCAGGGATTTCTTCCCCTCAAACTCTCAAAATCAGAGGTTTTATTAAACATCGCCCAGTAGTAGTCTTGATTGATAGTGGAAGTACACATAATTTCATCCATCAAAAAGTCACAGAAACAGTGCATTGTTTTGTACAAGCAATTTCTAACTTCCAAGTTCAAATTGCGGATGGAGGCACAATGAAATGTGAAGGCCGCTGTGAAAATGTCAAACTTCAAATGGGGGATTATCAGTTGAAAACTCACATGTTTGCCATACACATGGGGGGTTGCGACATTGTCCTCTGTTCTGAATGGCTCCGCACTCTTGGGCCAATCACAATGGATTTCCAGGAGTTATATATGAGTTTTAAGCAGAACAACTACACACATACCCTCTGTGGACTCCAGGCGAGAGCCCCCTCTATCATCAGCTCGCATAGGATGGAAAAATTGTTAAAAAAGGGCAATCATGGATTTGTAGCTCAATTTAATGCCATCTAGGCAGTCGAAACCAAGCCTCTGCCAATTCATCATGAGATGCAACAGATTTTAAATAACCATATGCCGGTCTTTGACAAGCCTCATGAGCTTCCGCCCTCGCGAGGGGAACATGATCATAGCATCACCTTGGTTCCAGGGGCCCAACCCCCAAATGTGCGCCCATACAGATATCTGTTCACCCAAAAGAATGAAATAGAAAAAATCATCAAGGAACTTTTGGAAGCAGGTGTCATTCGTCCCAGCATTAGTCCTTATTCATCCCCAGTGGTCATGGTGCTCAAGAAAGATGGGGAGTGGCGGATGTGTCCCAACTTCAGGGCCCTCAATAAGTTGACAGTCAAAGATAAATTTCCCATCCCGGTGGTTGATGATTTGCTGGATGAACTCAATGGGGCTCAATTCTTCACTAAGCTGGATCTTCGCTCAGGCTACCACCAAATTCACATGAAGGAAGTCGACATCCCCAAGACTGCTTTCCAAACTCATGAAGGCAATTATGAATTCCTGCTCATTCCATTTGGTCTTTGTAATGCCCCCTCTACTTTTCAGAGCCTTATGAACCACATTCTCAAACCATATCTCAGGAAATTTGTCCTTGTCTTCTTCGATGACATCCTCATCTATAGTTGCACTTGGGTCGCACATCTTCAGCATGTAGATCTACTCTTGCAACTGCTCTGCATGCATAAATTATTTGTCAAGATGTCCAAGTGTTCGTTTGGCATGGCAGAAGTAGAGTATTTGGGCCACATTGTGGGGCATGAAGGTATCAAGGTGGACCCCAAAAAGATCCAAGCAATGCAGGAATGGCATCAACCTAAGACCTTGAAGAGCTTGAGAGGATTTTTGGGTCTCACGGGCTATTATTGTAAATTTATCCGCAACTATGCTCGCATAGCGAAGCCCCTCACCCAACTCCTAAAGAAAAATTCTTTCTTTTGGAATGAGGAAGAACAACAGGCCTTTAAAGCTCTAAAAAATGCCATGTGTTCCACTCCAGTCTTAGCACTACCTGACTTCACCAAATCTTTTGTCATTGAATATGATGCTTCGGGTACAGGTATTAGGGCAGTCTTAATGCAGGAAGGGTGACCATTGGCCTTCACAGGCCAACAACTCAGTGGGAGGAATCTGGGCCAATCTACCTACGAGAAGGAAATGATGGCCATCTTACATGCAGTTGAGACCTGGCGACCTTACTTATTGGGGCGACGTTTCCAAATCCGCACAGATCATCACAGTCTTAAATATTTTTTGGAGCAATGCCTATCCTCCCCACAACAAAATAAATGGCTAGCCAAAATGCTGGGATATGATTATGAGATCATTTACAAGAAAGGGAAAGACAATATTGTAGCAGATGCATTATCTCGCCAATTTGAGGAGGAAAGTACTCTGCTAGCAATTTCCCTCCCCATTCCAGAATGGATTGAAGAGGCTCGCAGGGAATGGTTTTCACACCCCAGGCTCTCCCAACGCATTTCTCAATTGCAGGTAGATCCAAATTCCACCAAGGGCTACTCATGGCAGGATGATATTCTTCGCTACAAGGACAGAGTCGTAATATCACCAACATCCACCCTCAAAAGTCGCATTTTGGCAGAATTGCACTCATCTCCCATTGTAGGACATTTGGGCTTTCAGAAGACGTATGCTCGCACCAGAAGATCATTTTTTTGGACATGCATGAAAAAGGACATCCTTACTTTCATAGCAGAATGTGATGACTATCAACGCCACAAAGGGGAAACCGTCAACACACCAGGCACATTACAACCATTGCCCATTCCAGCATCAATTTGGACGGAGGTTTCTATGGATTTCATTACAGGTCTTCCAAAGTCAGGGAACAAGTCAGTCATCATGGTGGTTGTGGACCGACTGTCGAAGTATGCTCATTTCTGCGCCCTACCCCACCCATTTACACCAACTTTGGTTGCTCAATATTTCATGGATCAGATCTTCAAATTGCATGGCATGCCCACTTCTATTGTGTCCGACTGCGACCCGATTTTCACCACTAATTTTTGGCAGGAACTCTTCAGAATACAAGGCACTCAACTAAAACTTAGTACTTCCTATCATCCGCAAACAGATGGTCAAACCGAAGCCGTCAACAAATGTCTAGAAACCTACCTTAGGTGTTTCACTTCAGAAAAGCAACACCTTTGGGTACAGTGGCTACCTTTGGCTGAATGGTGGTATAACACCAACTATCATGCCACCACCAAAATGACTCCCTATGAAGCAGTATATGGTCAACTCCTGTCTTCACCTACTTCGTATCTCAAGGGATGCTCAAAAGTACAAGCAGTGGATCAACTCCTACAACACCGCGCAACCATGCTCGCCCATCTTCGAGAGAATCTTCATCAAGCTCAGAACCGCATGAAGCAACAGGTAGACCAGCATCGCTCAGAGCGCCAATTTCAAGAAGGGGATCAGGTCTTTTTACGGCTCCAACCATATAAGCAAACATCACTCAAAGACAAGGGGTGTCAGAAACTCTCTCCCAAATTCTACGGACCATATCAAGTACTTCAACGCATTGGAGAAGTGGCCTACAAGTTGGCCTTGCCACCTACTGCAAAAATCCATCCAGTTTTCCATGTCTCATGCCTCAATAAAGTGATTGGGAACAATTGCAGAATTCAGACCAGTCTACCTGAATTGGACGAAGAAGGGTCCATCTGGCTTCAACCCGAACAGGTCCTAGACACACTAGACAAGCAACTGCGCGGCCGCATGATTAAGGAAGTCCTCGTCAAATGCAAAGACACCTCTCCGAAAGATGCAACTTGGGAACCAGCCACTATTCTTCAGCAGTTTCCGCAGCTTCAGCCTTGAGGACAAGGCTAGTCTTAAGGGGGAGGGCATGTTAGGGTCCCACCCTAACCCCCTTATTTATGTAATGGGATCATGTCATAGTCAAGAGTCAATAAAGCCCATATTAATAATTGTAAGTGGTTAATCCGCGATTAATGACGAAACCACAGTTAGTTGCAAATGGGCTGTAGTATTAGATAGATGGTATTAATAAAACCCACGGTATTGGCCCGTGGTATTGCATGTATGAGTCATATATAAAGGATAGAGACTCCCTGCGAGGAGCATCGTGTCTTATTTTGTAGTCGAGCTCTGCTCTATTGGAGGTTGCCCCCTCGAAGAGGCAAGTGAACATTACTCTCTAAATAATAAAATCATTGCTATTCTATGTTTTGGGTATCTTTTCTTCGCATATTTTGTATTTGAGTATCATGTTGCAGGTTAAGAGCATAACAGGCATTGGCAGCAGTTCATGTTGTCCAACGTTTTCGTCACTATATTCTCTTACGCAAAATTGTAGTGATATCTGATTGCAACCCCATGACTTATATTCTATCTCGTCAGTTGCTTGGGGGAAAATACTCCAAATGGATTGTCATCCTACAGGAGTTTGACTTAGAGTTCACTAAAGCTAAGTCAAAGAAATCACTTGTTTTTGTTGAATTAATTTGTGACCTTCCCTCTACAAACACGATTGTTGTATCTGATGAGCTGATTCCTGATGAATCTCTCTTCCTTATTAGCACCCACAATCCATGGTATGGAGATATCATCATATATCTCCAAACTCAGACCTTTAGATCAGAGTTATCTTGCTCTGAGCAACATCGAACCTGGTACCAGTCCTAACCCTATCGTATTATTGACGATATATTATATTGCCTTGGTGTGGATTCAGTCCTTCGACAATGCCTGACACATGAGGAAGTTGAGAAAGCTTTAAATGGCTGCCACTTTAAAGCCTATGGTGGTCATATGTTAGGATATCCCATTGCTCAAAAGATCCTTCACGCCGGTTATTTTTGGCCCTCTATTTTCAAATATTGCATTCTTACATTCCAAAAATGTCATGCTTGCTAGATCTACAACCGGAAACAACGAACCCCACCTGCTCGTTTACACCCAGTTATCATCGTTGGCCCATTTTCTAAATGCGATATTGATTTTATGAATTGTAACCCTCACTCAGTCGGGGGACATGGTGTTGGCTTATACGGGCCTGACCCAGGTTCGGAAGAATTATTTAGCCAAGAAAATCCCGCAACTACCGGCCCTTTCAGCAACAGCCCACAGAGTGCGGACTAAGGTCTAACCCGAGGTAGCAGCGGAGGGTGCTAGAACCAGGTTTCCGCACCCTTGGGATGTCTAGATGTGGTTTGGAGGTTTCATGCTCCATTCTACAGCTTAGCGTTGCGTTGTGTTCACGCGGATCCTGAATACCTCGTGCAGTCTACTGATCTAATCTAGTGGAAGAAGTATTACAGCTCGGATCTACTCTAGAGTGGTCTTTAAGCAAACAATTATCACATTTATCTAGTTCGCATAATAAGAGTAAACCCAGATTCACAAGATTTACAGAAGAAACTTATCTTTATTTCCACTTTATCACCAATACATCCAGATCTACACTGCGCACTCAGTAGTAGGGATCCGCGCACACAACTACGGACTCTTTCAAGCCTCTGTGCACACAGCTACAGAGCCTCTATCCACTACAAGACACCTCACTCGGGCCTATAGACACTTTCAGACTCCTCTTCTCAAAAACCCATTACAATTCCGATCTAAGATCATACACAAAAAGAACTGCCTTTCCCTCATAGAGCCGCACTCTATTTATACCTTCCTATGGTCCGCGGACTGACTTACTCCCCTTTTATTTTATATTATTTCTTGGGCGAACAACCCTTTGACTCAACCTTTTACATTTCGCGCTCTGCATGTTTCAGAGGTTTATATCAGACCCAAAACTGTTACGCGGGACCTCCGCTACCCAACAGTCCCCCAACACAATCACGAGACTGGTGCGGTGAGACGCGTTGTCGTGGCTTCGTGGTTCACCTACCTCTAAGTGACACTCGTCATCCTACTGCTTCTTCATTTTCTCCTACAATGCTGCGTCTGGCTCCTGCTTCATTGTTTCTACCAATTCTTGCGACCGATAATGCGCATTCTGGTATTGCTTGGTGAACACAGAACACCCCCTCCTAAGATTTTAGCTCTAGCGGGGGAGCCGCATACGGGACCTCCTTATACCACCGCAGCCATTTCCGGCCTTCGTATCTATTCTTCACACTGTCTGTGGCAGCTTGTGTTGCAATTTTGCAAGACCTGTGTTGTTGTCCGAGAGATCCCACTCCTCAAGGTCCTTCAGAGACAACTTATAAACTTCATTTCTTCCTGTGGTCTTCGTTTTTCCACCCTTTCGCCTTTCTATTGTGGTTCTTCAACCTACCCTTAGGCAAGGCGACGGCATCTGGACCAATTCTGCTTCATGTCTCCCCTTTTCTGGTACATCCCCTATTGTTGATGCTGCATGTTGCGGGACTCTTGCAGCTGTTACCCCCATATTCCTTAGCGAGTCATGTGTCTTCATCGACCATGTCACCACCCTCGGGCTTACCCTGGGTGCAGAGATAATGAAAAGCTTCATTGGTTCTCGCCTAGTTTAGCGTCCTCGTGTGAAATTTGTGGTAGCCCGTTCCATATTTGGCTCGTACTCCCTCTCTTAAATGCCTGCCGCCCACTCCCTTTGCCATAATGTAGACATCTTGTCATGAATAGTGATAGGAATGGTCACCTCTCTTCTTAGCAATGCATCGACGCACTTCTTATCGTGCAACCACAATCTTGTTGATGAGCCAAATCGACGCGTAGCCTAGTACTCGCACCTCTTTCCCCCAGACTGCTTTACCGTCCTGTGCTCTCTTTCAACTAGCTGGAGCAATGAGACTGCCCTTTGAACAGTTAGTCAGGAGGCCTGTCCACCCCTGTAGAGCTTCAGGTGACTGCCATTCACCCGACCCGGGAAGGGGTCTCCATTGAGTTTGGCAAGTTGAATCGTGCCCCCTGTTAGTGTCAGTCTTTGCAACCTTCCCCTAGTGATCAAACATGCTTTTACAAAGTATTTTAAGGTGTCAAGGTCAAATTTTGTCATTTCAGTGAGTCTTCAAGCAAAATTTGGTCACTAGGAATTAGGTCTAGGGTTTGATTTTACCCTTGTCAAAGTTGTCCAAATGTCGGCCCATGTCACCATTCAGCTGAGTGTACCATCATTCAGAGAGTTTTCATTATCATGTCAAGTCCCACTGGGTCATTTTACACCTTGTTCATGCTTCAATTGCGCCTAGGTAAGGTCATTTCCCTCTCCTAGGGTTTTGAAGGCAATTTCTCTTGGACGGCCAAATCATCGGCAAAACTTGTATCCTGATGTTCATACACCTTCCCCTATCCTTAAAGTACCTTATCAAACACTTCCCATCACTAAGATCCCCCAAATTCCTCATTTTCGCACAAACCCTAGTTTCTTGCAACAAAGCAATTTTCTAGGTTGGACCTGTGTTTTGCCTTATTGGACCCCTTCCCCTCACTTAATCTCTGAGATCACACTTTCCCCTACTTCCTAACATCCCTACCTACTTCCCAAAATTTCCTCAAGAATTTAGAAGCTCCCTATCCCCTTCATTTCGCTTCATTTCGACAAATCCCTTGTTCCACACATCGAGATAGGTTTCACTCAAATGATGCTTTTGAGAAATAAAATATGAATTTGGGAACAATGAGAGAGGTTTTTGTCCAAAACATACCAAGGAATAAAAACCTCCTTCACTTTTTACACAGGTGCCATGGGTTTGGAGAAATGTAAAAAATATAGTTGCCTCGGGAGAATTGATGCACCTCTGAAGTGACCTTGGGAAAATCAAGTTTTATCCTAGCTAGGTTGTCCAAATGACTTTCTTGATGCACAAAATGATACCTAGACACAAATATATTTCCAATGAGCTATCATGAGCTCAATTTGGAGTTGATGAAGGCATTCAAAATTTGAGTGTAATAGCACTCTGCCTTTAGGCAGCCTCATTTGGCACATTTTGACCAGTCTTGGGAGATTTGATTTTTGATAGGGAAAATGAACTCCAAATTGAAACATTACAGTTGGGTTAGAAAGCAGACTCAAATACCTTTCCAAAGAGCTCTCTTGAACCCAATTTGGACACCGGGAAGGCCTCCAAAAGGCTTCTGCAAAAAGGCGTGATGCACATAGAGAGCACGGCGCACTGGGAGAAATTTTTCAGTGTAAATTTACAATGGCGCGGTGCACATGGGAGGCACAACGCACATGGGATGCGCAGCGCACATGGCTAAAAGGCCTGAATTTGACTGAAATCTTCCTCCAAAACTGCAAATTCTTCATTCCACAAAGTTTCCACAAGGAACAAAGTCATTGAGCATATCAAAGGCATAGAGGAAACGTTGCAAAGGTTTGAGAGTGCAATCGCGTGTTTTAGAGCAAGTTGGAGGCGGTTTACAGGGGCGTGGCACACACAGGCAGGCGCGCGGTGCACACACAGGGCATGGCACACAGAGCTCGCCCACGGCGCACACCCAGAGCGCGGCGCACAGAGACAAAGCACCCAAAAATTCACCAAACTCGCTCAAATTTTTGTGAGGCCCCTTTAATTGCTAGGTAGGCTCGAAACATCACTTGTTCATCAATTTTTATGAGTGATATGGTGGTTTAGTGCCTGTGTTTAAATGCAAAAAAAAAATTCATAAAGTCAACCTCAAGAAGACACGAAAGAAAAACCATTTTGCTAGGGTTGTGTAACAGTGTTATTACTGCCAAGGTTTTATTTTTCCTACCCTACCCCTGTTCCTTATTCCCCTATGTCATTTTTCCTATTATCACTACCCTAACACTACCAAACTCATATTCCCTTTCCCCTCCTCCTATTGCTCAATAAAAACCCCAAACCCTACCTTATTAAAACCCAAAACCCTAACCTATCAAAATACCCAAAATCCCTAAACAAAATTCTCCCTATAACCCCTATTCCCATTACATTACTCCCCTCCTAATACTCCCTTGTTTCATTGTCCCCCATGGTGGCGGATAGCACAAACAACACCCAGCTTCACCATCATCAAAGGGGCAGCCTAAATACAGTTTATAACAGCAATTATGGCATCTGAGGGTTCATCAGAGTATGAGGTGGAAACTCACAACGATACAGCTTCAAGAGAACAGGCTCCCAGGAGACATCACAGGAGTGGCAAACATGTTAGGGATGAGCCAAACACCCTCACTGAATTGCAGGCATGCCCTCTTGCTATGCTAGTATCCATCACCTATCAGAGAGGCAGTAGGCACTTGTTTGCAGCAGCAAAGCGAGTGTTATCTCCACCCAGGGTGGAAGGGGCCTCGCTTCCTACATCGACAACACAGGTACAGGACAAGGACAAGAAGCCCATGCATGACGAGGGGCCATCAGGTGAAAATGAGGCCGATTTCATCCTCATCCAGGATGACGATGCAGATGTGGAGAGCGCCCGACTTAGGATGACTATTCGGGAGCAGAACACGGAGATCCAAGACTTGTCACTCAATGTGGAGAGGGCCAAATGGATCATCAAGTATTTGGAGCAGAGAAACAAGCAGCTTGAGGACCAGCATGAGATCATGGAGCTGCAAAACATCCGTGAGAACCGACAAGCTGCCCAACAAAGGAGGATCGAGCTCACTACCTTGGAGCAAGAAATCAACAATGACTGTGAGTCCTTGCTAGAGTGGATCAACATCCACCTAGAGAGGTTACTGGACAAGGCTGACAAGGACCTTGCTTTACTGAGACACATGGCTTTTCATTATAGGGCACGAAACATGAGTGCAAAGGCCCGAATAAAGAGTTTGAAGGCAAAATTGAGGAAAGCAACAAGAAAGGAAAAAGAGGCAAAAGAGCAAGATCGGCTTCGAATCTTGGTTGAGGCTTCCTTGGCACATCATAGCACCCCATAGAGAACCTCCAGCCCAAATTTCAAGAAATTTGGGGAATTTTGGGTCACATTAAAAAATTTTGGGCAATATACATGGTTTTTCTCCGCGCTAAAAATCTAGAGCTCCAAATGAGGAATGGTTTGCATTTTTGGATTCAGCATGGAAAATCACGACTACTAGTGCCTGGACAAGAAATTTTGGCAAGATCTGAGTCTCCAGGAGGTCAAAAACACCCAAAAAATGGCCTCTTTGCCCCTTTTTTGACGCACAGGAAGCAGTCTTGGGAGAATGAAGATTTGGAGGGGCAAATGAGCACCAAATTCAAAAATTCCAGTTGGGTTAGAAAGTAGATTGGACAGGCTCTCCAACAAGCCCACTTGGGCACATTCTGGACACATGAAAGTGCACCAAAATAGGCCCCAAAGTAGCGCGATGCACAAAGAAAATGGCGCGGCGCACAGAGGAAAAATTACCAAATTTGCTTCCATTTCACGAATTTTCGATTCGCGACTTCTCCAAGTGGGCCCGCTCATCTACACTTCGGTTTTTTGGCACCAAAGGCGGCATTTAAAGTATTTTTTCCCCAGATTGGCTTCTATCCAAGTGGCGAAGGAAGGCAAACGGTCACCCAAGCCATTTGTCATGTTTGTAACGATGCACCTGCAGCTGATAGTTGGCTCTTCATCTCCATTTTGTAATGATTCGAGTAACTCCCCAACCCTTGGGCGTTCTATCTCTTCATGGCACATTCTATATATTTTATGCAAGCTATTTGCAAAGGGTTGGTTGGCTTGTAACTTCTGGGAGACTGTGGGAAAGAAACTCTGTTTCTTCACTGTGTATTTTTGACAGAGTATTAATGAAAGGCAGCGGCTCTGTTTCATGAGATTCTTATGGTTGTCAGTGTAGCAAATGTTTCTCTTATGTTTTCATATGTATTTCGTTATGTTTCATAATTCAATTCATGTTTATTTCCAGTGAAATTTTCTGAGTGAGATTAGGTAGAATTCAATTCTATTGCTCTGCCTGTGGGAAAATTTCATTTTCAGTGTTCTTCTTCTGTTGAAAAGGATTCATGTTCCTATTCCCTTTTCACACTCCTCATCAATCTCTCCATTCCACGTTATTCCAAACTAAATTGCTACACTTTCCGCCTGCCTTGCCTCACGAAGTAATCTATGCCTTTGTATTAAATTCTCTGTTCTTTGCTGACCGTTGGTCCCATACCATCCCAAAAGCTTGGTCATTCATAAAAATTGTTTCTTGTATCCATATTCACTTACTAGCCTAAGATCAATATTTCATTGTAAGTCATCTCAGACTGTTTTTGCCTATCTATTCACTGAGCGTGACTCTGAGAGAGCCCTCTCCTGTTCTGGTAGGGCTAGCTACTAGACTGAGCATGGTTTGTGGTTACCCTGAATTTTGTCTTCCTTCAGCCTAGGGCAGATTTAGGTGCTAACACCCCCATCGGTAACTTCTTTGACGACATAGCGTCCCAACCAATGCATTTGGAATTTTCCAGGGAATTTCTCAAACTTACTGTCATATATCAATACGAGATCATTCGCCTTGAAGGTGCGCACCTTGATATGGTGATCATGCCACGCTTTCTCGCGTTGTTTTTGTACTTGCTGATGGAATCCGGAAAAAAACCTTTCCTCCTCCAGTTCCTCTAGCTACACGAGTCTTTCCTCCAAAGCCTCGTGGTCTGTCATACCTGTGATTGCCGCGATTCGCAGACTAGGCACAATATATTCCATAGGCATAACGGCCTCCTTGCCATAGACTAACCGAAAAGGTGTCTGGCCTGTCAACTTTTTTCACGTGGTTTGGTATGCCCATAACACAGCAGAGATGTGTAAATCCCAGTCATTTCGTCACGCATTACAGACCTTGGTCAACGTTGTCTCCAAGATTTTGATGAATGCCTCAAAGGTCCTATTCGCTTGCGGGTGGTATAGCGTACTCTGTTGGTGATATATTTGGAATTCCTCGGTGAGTGCATTGATTGTTTCATTTAGGAAATGTGTTCCCCGATCACTCATGAGAATTTTGGGACATCCAAACCTTGTCAATACGTTTTCAAACAAAAACCTCACAGCAGTTGCAGTCGTGCAATCCTTAACTGGCTGTGTTTCTACCCATCGAGTCAAATAATCTATCACGATGATGATATAGTGCGTGCCCATCTTCCCTCGTGGCTCGATAGGTCCTAAGAAATCGATTGCCCACTTCTCAAATGGTTGTAGTGTCATCTGTGGCTGGAGCGGCATTTCATCTCTCTGTGATGGTTTCCCCGTCTGTTGACATACATCGCAAGCTCAACAGTATGCTTTCGAATCTTGATGCAAAGTGGGCCACCATAATCCTACGCAAAGAATCTTTTCGGTTGTGGCGCGACCCGCATAATGTCCGCCAGCAACCCCCCCATGTGCTTCAGCCAAGATCTATCCTCGCTCGAACTCCAGGACATATCTATGCAATATTTCGTCGTTGCCCATTTTGTAGAGGTGTCCTGCAATCACGGTGAGGTCTGTTGCGGGTATCACCAATTCCTTCTTCTGCTGAACAGAATATCCCTGCAGCGCGGTTCCTGTAGTTAAGAAATGGATTATATCCTCAAAGTGACCACCCGCCACGCGCACCGCATATAGTTATGCATCCGGGAGTCCATCCTCTAGATTTGTGGGTTCTTCACCGTTCTCAATTTGGGACAGGTGGTTGGGGCATATGTTTAGACGTCCCAGCTTTACGACGACCTCAAAATCATACTCCTAGAATAACAGCAACCATCTACAAATGCGCCCCCCCAACACAGGCTTGTTCACTAGGTATTTTAACGTTGAGTGATCGATATACATCTTAAAGTGGCCTCCATGCAGATAGTGGCAGAATTTTTGAAGCGTATATACCATCGCTAAACCCTCGCGCTCAGTAGTGGAGTAATTCTTCTCAGCTTTTGACAACCGGCGAATTGCGAACGCAATCAGGTGGTCAATTCCCTCTGCTCCTGGTTGAGTAAGTACCACCCCCAATGCGATACATGACGCATCGACATGCACATGAAATTCGACATCCCATTTTGGAAAGACCAATATAGGGGTTGATGCCATCTTTTCCTTAATCGTCTCTAGACTTTTGTTGCATTCCTCATTCTAGCAATAAGTAGTATCCTTCTTCAGCAACTGTTCCATCAGAGCCATGTTCTGATCGTAGCTTTTGATGAACTTCCAATAGTAGCCCATGTGTCCCAATATGGCGCGTAATTATTTGACACTTCGCGGCGTTTGCAGGTTGAGTATGACGGCGATCTTTGCCGGATCCGCCATCAAGCCTTGCTTATAGAACACATGGGGGACAAGGAAAGTACACTTCTTTAAGTTTAGCGCAATCTGGTGTCGGCGGCAAGTATCCAGCATCAACTGTAAGCTCGCTATGTGCTTCTTAACTAGTCCAAACACGGTCCAGTCATCAAGATAAACCGCTACTACTATTCGTGAAAATATCGCTGGCACATTCTTCAGTCCAAAGGGCATCACCATGTACTGAAAGCAACCCCATTCAGTGGCGAACGTTGTTTTACTCCTGTCCTCTAGCGCGATCTTGATCTGGTGGTATCCTGAGAACCCATCCGTGAAGGAGTAGGCTTCCTGCCCCCCCACATTTTCCAGTACCTCATCTATAAACGGTGTTGGAAATGGATCATTAATGTAGGCATCATTGAGCTTCCTGAGATCCACGTAGATGTGAATCTCACCCTTTTGTTTCTTCTCCTACACAACCATCGAACTTACCCAGTCAGACTCCTCAACTGGTTCAATGATTCCTACTGCCAGCATCTTGTCCAATTCTTCACGGACCTTTGCTTTATATTTTGGATTCAATCGGTAGGGTCGCTGCTTCACCGGTTTCGCGTCTGGCTTCAACGTTATCTTCATCATTCCCAAGTCTCCTAGGATCCCTTTTAGATTCGTGATCTTTGTTGAGAATAAATCTCGATATTCCCGAATCAATTCAACGACCTTCTCCACTGTGGCATCGTCCCAATAGTCCCCCAGCGTTGCATACTTTGGCTCTTCTTCGGTTTCGATATTGACTTGTTTCATTTTCAATGGCACCGTGATATCTGGATCTTCGACTTCAGGTCCGTGCACCTCACGGCTCCCCTCTTATTCCAGAATATTACCGTTTTGTGGGTCATCCTCATCATCTTCTATCTGGACATTATAGCATTTGAGGGCCTGGCTCAGCTGTTGCGACCAGTCGGGCTGCACAGTTTCCTCTGGTTCTAGTGGTGCCTTGAAAATGGCAGCCTTTACCAGTCGTAATGCTTTGTCAACGAGATCCATCCATTAATCTTCAAAGAGGAATGTCAACAAACACCCTTCGCACAAGATATCCCATTCACCTGTGTCGTGCCGGAGCTCCGCTTCAGTATACCAGTTTCTGGGAATGACATCTAAGGTTTGATAAAATAAGTGCACCCATTCTGGCTGAGGTTCCTCTCCATAGGCTCTGATCCATCTGGTAAGGTGCATGCGCGAGTCATCACATCCATCATATTTCTCTGTTATGCGTAGTTCTAGTTTCCCAAATCTGATCTTCATCATGCACCTGCAGGCGCGCCAATCTTCGAACATCCCTTCATGTGTGCCCCACCATCGCGCAGGCATCGCGCATAGTTCCCACCTCATAACATTAAACCATTGGTGCTCTGGTACTGCGATTTCAAATTTGGTCAGGAATTCATCTATTATTGTCAACATATCATACTTCGACAATTCATGATCCTGGTCCCTTTCGCAATACAAAGATTTAGTTACCATGTTGCAGTGTACCGTGGTTACTTCATTCAACTTGTTGCGCCACCGCTCGTCTTCCTCATCTGAGTCAAAAGTGCAAGATTCTCCATCACCCCGTGATATTCTTTTATCCTCCATTGTCTTGACCCATCCTTTCCTTTCGGTAGACATTCTGTAGCTACAATCTACGTCGTCGTCGCATTCTCTGTCGCACACAGGTTCAATGTAACATGGTCCTTCAGCCGGATCTAGCGGAGCGTCTTTCTTTCAGATATCATGGTTTGCTTCTTTAAATTAATAACCCCGTTCATGTCAATGGCCCAATCTATTCCTAACAATGTAGGGTAAGGCATACTTTCATCCATGAGCTCAATCACTTCAAACTCTGTTTAGGTACTTGCACCGTCAAGGTCTATCGTAACTCCTTGCAGCCTTCCCATGGGAAGCACCTTTTGCCGGTTTTCCATCCACAGTTCGATAGGGGACCATTGTAGTGTAGGCTTACCCATGCGCTCCCAAATCTGTTTCAGTAGTACGTTGGCATCTGAGCACAGATCCAGAATGACCTGATCCATCTCATAGTCGCCAATCTACGTTGTTAACCGCATTTCCCTCCCAATTCATGATGCATGTCTTCCCAACTTTCGAATGACGCGAGGTTCACTCCATCCTGTGCATCTATTTATCAACTCCTATAAGCCTTTAACTGTCTTGTTGTCACGAAGCAATTTTATACATGTCTTTAAAAGGTAGTTATCATCGAGGGATACTTATCTAACTCCGGCTAATCCCTGCTACCTGGGGTAGAGACCTCTGCGAAGCTCCCCCAAGCTTCTAGATATTTCTCCTTACCGATTCCTAAGTTCCTTCCATCCGCTCCTGTAGCCATGCCACTTCTCAATACCATGTTGACTTTGGGATCTTCCTCGCGGGGTTCAGACCTCATCATCTACACATTTTGGGTCATTGTTGGTTGCGCTGCTTTTTTTTGCGAATCTATGCTATCAGATTAGGACAATCTATCAGCTCATGATCAAATTTCTCACAATAACTGCACGAAATTCTGGTTGGGTTGGTGCAGTCCCACGCATAATGTCCCAGTCCCCCGCAGTTGTAGCAGATTAGCTGCCCGCAACCACTTCCTTTCCCCATTTCGCCCTGTACTCATCCTTGGCCTAGAACCCATTGCGCATGATCGCCGCAGCTGGATCCTGACATTGCGCCTCAGTCTGCATTCTGTAAGCAGGTGACTGGTCCATTAACAATCGGTAACTACGACACTCTCTTTCCTCATGGCCCACCGACCTAAAAAAGTTACAAAATAGCTGCTAGGCGATCTGGTTGTATTTTGGTAATAGATGACAGTTATCAGTGTTGTGCTTTCCTCCCACCTGACAGATTGGGCACTAGAGTGGGGTTGTGGTGCTCGATCCTGCCTGTGCCTCTGGTCGCAATAGTGTTTGTCCCCCTGTTGCTAAAAAGTTCACTGAGACCGGGCAGTGATATTTATCGTGTCCCTGGGTTCTGCACTTTATACACCATACTTCCTCCCGGAATTCTGGTCGCGGTACCTATCCTTGTTTTAAATTCTTCATTTCCAAACACAAATTTTGGATCTGTGCTTGGATTTGTTGAACTCCCAACCTCGAGTCTTGTAACAAAGTTTCGTGTAACCTCATCGTTTGTCTCTAGCACTTCAGCGTGGGTTGAGATCTTCTGTTGTGATAAAGTTGTCCTCAGATGTGGTGTTAAGGATGCCATAAACCAAGCGTAGTGTTGCACATCCATCAATGTCATGTTGGCCTCGCGAATAGTACTTTTCAGTCTTTGGTCCAAATCCCACGGGGTTTCACCAGGCATTATCGCGATCTCTTTGAACCCTATAATTGACTGTGCTTCTGACTTCGGCCGGCTGAACTCCTTCTTCAATTCAGTCTGGATTTCTACTGTCCCCGCCGTTGGGTGATCGCTTGAATACTTTATGTACCATGTCAGTGCTTGGTCCTACAGCGCGCTGACTAAGGTAGCCTTTCTGATATTATCATCCATAATTTGCTACGTGTTCCATATTGATGTTAACACGAACCAGAATTGTTCCGGCTCTTCGCCCCCTACTCCTTTGAATACCGGTAACTGGATCGTGCTCGTCATTATTACCCTTGAACTCCCTTGTTCCTGGTCCCTTCAATCCTTCAATTTTCTGTTCTATAGAGTCCCCACGTTCCACACCAGACACCCCTTAGGAAAATCTCAGTCCCAGCAACGGAACCATTTTTTGGCTTATATGGCACTGACAGAGGTTCGAAAGAATTATTTAGCTAAGCAAATCCTGCAGCTACTGGCCCTTTCGGCAACAACCCGCGGAGTGCGGACTGAGGTCTCACTCGAGGTAGCAGGGGAGGGTGCGGGTGCTAGAACCAGGCTTCCACACCCTTGGGATGTCTAGATGTAGTTTGGAGGTTTCGTGCTCTATTCTGCAGCTTCGCGCTACGCTGTGTTCGAGCGGATCCTGAATACCTCGTGCAGTCTAGTGATCTAATCTAGTGGAAGAAGTATTGCAGCTCGGATCTACTCTAGAGTGGTCTTTAAGCAAACAATTATCACATTTATCCAGTTCGCATATTAAGAGTAAACCCAGATTCACAAGATTTACAGAAGAAACTTATACTTATTTCCACTTTATCACCAATACATCCAGATCCAACCTGTGCACTCAACTGCAGGGGTCCGTGCACATAGATGCGGACACTTTTAGGCCTCTGTGCACATAGCGGCAGAGCCTCTATCCACTACCCAGACACCTGACTCGAACCTACAGACGCTTTCAGACTCCTCTTCTCAAAATCCCATTACAATTCCGATCCAAGATCATACCAAAAAGAACTGCCTTTCCCTCATAGAGTCGCGCTCTATTTATACCTTCCTATGGTCCTCGGACCAACTTACTCCCCTTTTATTTTATATTATTTCTTGGGTGGACAACCCTTTGACTCGACCTTTTATATTTCGCGCTCTGCATATTTCGGAGGTTTACAATATTTTTATCCTACTTTCTAGGCTATCAGACCCAAAACTGTTACGGAGGGCCTCCGCTACCCAACACATGGATACATCATCGTAGATATAGATTATTTCACAAAATGGGCCAATGCAATGCCTACCTACAATGTTGATGGTGAAACTGCAACTTTGTTTCTATTAACCACGTCATAGCTCAATTCGGTGTACTACAAGCCATAGTCACCGACCATGGCTCCCATTTTCGAAATCACATGATGACATAACTCACTGCTCAATTGGGCTTACGTCACAATAGCTCAACTCCATATTACCCACAGTCCACTGGCCAAGTTGAAGCTGTGAACAAAATTTTGGTCAAAATGCTTCAACGAACCATTGGGATGTACAAAAAGAACTCGCATCTCATGCTTTTTTTGGCATTATGGGCATATTAAATCACTGCCAAAACGGAAACCGTATTCACACCTTTTCAATTAGTTTATGGTCTGGAAGCCACCGTAACTATCGAATTTGAAATCCCATCTTTAAAACTAGATGTTGAATTAATCTTTGGTACTTCACTCAAGCAAGAATGATTACTTCATTTAGAACGCCTTAACGAGACTCACTGAATTGACACATTGGTAATTGAGACTCAGAGAATATGAGTTAAAGCTTAGTATCACAAAATTGTGACCCCCCGTGCTATGCAGAAGATGACTTAGTCTTGTTATATGATCAAGATAATGACAAATTACGAGCCGGGAAATTTGATCCTGTGTGGCATGGACTCTATATCGTTAAATGTGTATTACAAAAGGGTGCATATGAGTTAGTTGACTATGATAGAAATCAAGTGTCTGAGCTTCGCAATGGGCTCTACCTCAAAAAATATTATGCCTAATATTTTGCATAGATACCTTGTACATTAATGTGTGTTTCATTAGTGTGCATTCTTTTGGTGTGAATGTTTGCATTTTTGCGAACATGTTTTCCCTGCTTACCGCATGTTCCACTTGGTTTGCAAATGTCGATGAACCTTCTTCCTCATGTCAGTTTCGTTGATGGCGCTTGCCATAGTACACGGAATCTCTCTTCCACTGCATGGGCACTGTATGCTCCCAATGGTGAGTTAGTGAGTTTACAGGGCATATGTCTAGGTCATACAACTAACAATATTGCCAAATATAGTGTGGTTGTCGAACTATTGTCGGAAGCTATTGCTCTTGGTATTAGGGCGTTAGTTGTTAAACTTGACTCACAACTCATTGTATTATAGTGAAGTAGGCATTATTCTGTCAAAACCCTAATATTTTAAAGATGTACTTATGTGTTCGTCTTTTGGAAAGAAATTTTGATTACATTACCTATTAACATATTCTGAGAAATCTAAATACATTAACGAACACATTGGAAAATAATGTTTTAGATAAAAATTTGCGATGCATGTAAAAGGAAAACCATCACATAATAGGAACAGTAGATACAACAGGTAAAACATGTATATATATATCTAGAGTTTGCAAAATGTATGTCACATCAAAAAATCAAAATTTGTGTTCTGAGACACATGGCTTCTTGAGCCTACATAAGTGCAGAAAATAAAACTAGAGATATGGCTATTCGCCAACATGGTGCTCATGATAGCATGAAAGAGCTATGATAACTCGATTTAGTAACTGACATAGTCTAGTTGATACTCCTACAGTATGCCTCTGATACCGCAGTTGCACCTCATCAATAGTCACATACTCTAGGATGCCTCTTGTCAAGGATTCCAGGTTGCATTCCACCTCTACTATAGGATAATCTTCCTCCTCATAAGGTGCATCCTCAATCTGTCATTCCACCCTCCTATCTATCGGAGAAACCCCTGGAGGTCTCTCCAGTCCAACGTCTGCAAAAATCATAAGTTTTGATCTTAGTTCACATAAAACAAAATCATCAAAAACTTGAAAATCTTTAAAAATAGTTTTTTACCTTGAATTAGTCCACTATGTGCGTGGTGGAAGTGGGAGGTCGGGATCTCCCCAAAACTCTGTAGCGACATAGGCCCATTCATCTACCAATAATGAGTTGTTGTCACAACCATCCAAAGAATGCTGGGGGAAAAAGACATCTGCTCACCACCTCCATGGTGAGGCATCAGCTCACCCCACCTCAGCAGTCGTGGATCCCTGGGTCCTGGAGCCTCCACCTCTACCCACTGATACCTGAATAATGGTACATGTTCTAGGAAGAACGTCACCAAGATCGACCCATAGCCAAATTGTTTCAATCTTCCTATCTTGCATTTAGTGAGTTGGTCTTTCATGTTGACCAATAACCCTTCGCACTAGTTAAAAATTGTAGGACTAAGACAGTCTACTGCATATTGGAAGTGAGACTTGGTCACTTCGTGCAAGCCTGAGCTCTAGCTATTTGAGCCATGGTATGAAGAATCATTCTCAGTGGTTGATTTGTGATAGGTTTTATATATATTTTCCCACTCTTTGTTTTTCAAGATCTTGGATAATGTCTCGCTATCAGCATATTTGTACTCTCTCCCCCAGTACGAGAACTAGAAAATTGAACTCGTTTTCCCCTTCTGGACAAACGTGTGATTAAATAGATGTCTGCAATTTCCATTTCAAGTTCTTGGTCTCCTATCATAAATAGTTGGTGGTCTACATCCTACCATCCAACCAAATGTTCTAGCAATTCCATATAGGTCCTAATCCCAGGGATACGAAAGAATTTGAGTAGTCCACATGCACCAAGAACCCTTATGCAATTTGAATCTTGGGTTGCTTCATGGTATTCTAGTTCATGACCTCTTTCTTTCCATTCAATCACCATTTTTCAGTGAATAACCAGTGAAAAATCCACAAACAATTTTTCTTAACTTCTATGAAATAAAATTTGAAAAACAATCATTAATCTTGGAGGCTTTTTGAAATTTTTTATGTCACAGCACTAATGCGACTATTTCCAAAATTTTCCATGCTTCTAACGTGAGGGCGTTGTTGATCTCAGGGAGAGTAGTGCGAGTCTGATGGGTAAAAATCATGTTGATCGCCCTCAACATTAAAAAACAAAAAACAAAACAAATAATAATAATAATAATTGAGACCTCCTTACCACCTACTCTTGAATAAAATCACTTAAAAACACAATCAAAATGCAGAGGAAGGATAGATCTCTTACCTGCAACAAACGGATCGTCGAACAATGTCCTGGATTGGTTACACTCCTCGCCTGAAGATTGAGGGAATTTGGGGTAAAAAGTTCTCTCCAAATTACCAAATGACAAATGGTAAATTTGTTTTTACTTTTTGAGTTTATATAAACTTTTTAAAATATTTTTACCATTTAGGGCACATTTTTACTTATATTTTAATATTTTTCTTGAAACGGGTAACGTGTGTTCACTTGTGCAGTAATAGGTCATGGATAAATGGTGACGGTGATTGATTTTGATTGAACTAGCGAGTTTTATTTTATCACTTTTTCAGACTCATACAAAAAAAAAAAAACCCTGGAGTCATCTTTCAGTGATTTTCTGACTCTCAAAATATGAAAATATTGTCGAGTACTTGTCCTTTCGAACTCGTTAAAGTAAATGAAATGACGTCTACTCAGTATAAGTTTAATCCTTTTCCGGACTGAGATAGACTATTGTATGAAAAAATAATACCTTGGTCACGCATAGCTAAGAGGTTCTCTTGAATATTGTTTTCTATCTTTTCGAATTCGAGAGACTATTTACGAAAAGAGACCTCTGAAGTTTCCTTTTTTCCTCTTTTTTAAACACTCTAAACATGAAAAAGATGTCGAGTTACCCCTCCGTCAGACTTGTGAAACTTAAACAATGCAGGACTTGTCACCATGACGAGATTGACCTACTCCTTCCTAGGGCTCATTAAACTTACTAGGATGGATTCATCCAAAGGATGAACTTATATGACGATCATATGTTATCCCCTTCAAGCTTGCGATAAAAAATAATGAGGTACTCGCTAGAAATAGTGGGGGAAATTGGAAGTAAGCATGTCTTGAATTTTTTATAACGGTAGCATGTTGCTCTTGAACATGACACTTATCTGTCACTCGTGTTGGGCTTGGGTTATCCTCACTTCATCACTTGCTTTCCTAGGTTTTTGGAATCCATTTGTCTCTCATCCAATTATATCCTATTGTCATCATGACCTCTGATCCTATGTTGAGTCAAATGTTTCCAAACTCTGGAGTCGTGTCATCAATTTGTTCATGAGAATTCCCATCTGCACTTCAAACCGCTCATGCCCTATCTGACTTTTCTGTGACAATCTTGAATCACTCTTACTTACTCTGCTTCATCCTATGTTTTGTGTCGATGATGTGGGAAACATTATGCCCCTCCTTCGATGGATCACTTCCTATCAACTCCAGGTCATTATCCAGGAAGATGATCTAGAAACTCCCTTTCAGTACCTTGGAGCTTGCATGCCTCAATGGCAAGTTATTTGCATTCGAAGATAGGTTCACATCACTAGCCTTTGATCGAATGATTCTGTGGGTGTTTGACTTCAGCGTCATTGTTCACACTCGTGGATTGTGTTGTTGTACCTTGAGAACCATTATCATTATTGGTGGTTTCTCTCATGCCTGTTAATGGTTTACATCATTGACTGGTGATCAGGTGGTTTTTTGCCATGTTCGACTCCGATATGTCTATTCACATGGTAGGATTCGTACTTCGATTACATCGAGATAAATATGAAGACCCATAGTTTCATCCAATAAATCCAAGCAGCATAGAGTTTTTAGTTATTCATGATTGTACACATGATTCCTCTTATATGGATGGTTGCATCCATACCATGGGTCCATACCTATGATCCCTTCTATTCGGATGGTTGTGTCCATGTCATGGATCCATACACATGATCTCTTTGTTGAAAATAGTTATAAGAAATGATAAAAATAGAATCCATAATATTCCAATTTTAATTTGTCCTTGAATAAAAATTGTGAATTAAATTTGAATTTAGTCTCACCGGCTGCTTGGAAATAATTAATTAATTCATTATGGATTAATTAGTTGGAGAAATTCAAGTTAGAAGTCTTTCTGAAGTCATGCAAGAGTTATCCCTTAAATTAAGGAGATTATACCTTAATTAAGGAGATAAGATTGAGTTATATTTGAATTGTAATTAGTTAGTTTAGTTTACTGAGTTAAGTCTGGTTAAATTAGTTCGAAACTGTTTAAGGAACTAATTGTGAGTTATCAGTCAGTTGATGCATGCATGCACTCAACCATTGTACTCCAGATAACTGAAGATTCCCTCATCAGAAACTCATGCATGTTTGTTCTGAGAAAGACCCAGTTGAGCTAAGTGTAAAGGATAGGTTACTATCAATTGCATATGTTTTCCTATAAAGGAAACTCATCCATGCAGTCAAGGTAAGGTTCCTTGAGGGCTGTGTAGTTCTGACAGTGTGTTAGAGTAGTGTTACACTGGGTAAAGGAGATCATCCCAGAGGTAACTGCAGAAGGAAATAGGAGCTTGGAGGGCAGAGGAGAAGGCTTGTGAGAAGCTTTGATTGCCTGTGAGCATCCAGGAGGATTGTACTGAGAGATGGCTAGCTGTGAGAGCTAAGGCTTTGTATAATCTTGATGTATTTCCACCTTGTATGATAATACAGATAGTGAGGTTTTTAGTTGAGGCTTTCCCTGGAGTATTTTCTGTGTTTCATGTGTATTGATTATTCTTCTTATGGTTATATGTGTTTAGCTCTGATTCAGCTCGATATTTAAGCTTCCGCAAATTGATAGAAGTAGATTATAGTATTTTTCTTTGGTATATTGCATTACCGGATTAATCTACAGTCAAATTTTCTACATAGTCCTAGAGTGAGATTTGTAGAGAATTTGCAGAATTTCTACATGGTATTAGAGCCAAGTTTATCGGAGCTGTGAACAGTATACGAAGAAGAGAATTCGAAGTTTGAAGTTCGGGGTTGCAGGTGCAAATCGAATTCATATCATACTTCAAGGTTAGCTAATGGTGTTCTATGGCTTGAGACTCGAGTATACCTTGGAAGGTAGCTCAAATTACATATCATGGAAAGATCACATGGAGGTTGTATTAGAAGACAATGGCTTGAAGGATTCATTGATCAAGAAATCCCAAAGATAGGTTCAACTGATGCACAAGAGTTGGATGAGTGGAAGAAGTGTGTGGCGAGGGCAAGACGGATCATCCTTGAGGGAGTTTGAGACCATATTGTATCGAGTCTCCATGGGAAGGATACTCCATATTCAATGTGGAAGACATTGAAGGACCTCTACCAAAACAGTAGCGACCAGAGGAAATTGGCTCTCAAGGATAAGCTTCAAAGAATCAAGATGGAGAATGGTGATACTATTTCCACATATCTGAATAAGCTCACCACCTGCAGAGATGAGCTTAGCAGTGTGGGAATAACTATTTCCAATGACGATATGGTGAGCCTAGCTCTCCTTGGCCTTCCAAAGTGCTGGAATAGCTACCAGGACTCTGTGAATGGAAGGGAGAAGCTGTCGAATTGGGAACGACTGTGGTCGGATCTCATGTAGGAGGATATCAAGTTCGAAATGGACTTTACTCTCATCGCATGAATGGTGTCATCGATGATGGGTTGTGTTTGGTATCTTGACAGTGGAGCCTCATTCCACATGACCGGCAATAAAAGTTTCTTCAATGCCTTGGAGGAGAAAGACCTCAAGATGTGCATAGAGATGGGTGACGACGGAAAGTATAGTGTTTCAAGAGTGGGCACGGTTACTTTTCAGAGGGCGCATGGATTTCCTATCACCTAGACAAATGTGAAGTATGTGCCTGGACTGAAGAAGAACTTGGTATCGGTCGCAATGTTGGAGGACAAAGGCTATGATGTTGTTTTTAGTAAGGGAAAGTTTTTCCTTAGACACATCACCATGAGACAGGTGAAACAAATCGGTTCACGAGTTAAGAACCTATATGCTCTTGAGGTTCAAGATGCATGCAAAGCCTTGAGGAGCAAGGAAAATGTTAGAGGCTTGGTGGTTGAGAGGGAGAGTAAATTACCTCTAAACATGCAGTCTTAGAAGAAGTCTCAGACAATTGTGGAGGAGCCACAATTGGAGAAGTGGGCAGAGGGATCACATGCAGCCATACCTTTAGGTGTGAGATGGAGCGATGTGAAGTGATAGTCTCAAGAAGGCTAAAATTGGGCAGGGTCCATTGAGAGGTCTTGTCTCATGGATCGTACCTTGCTACGGGAGCCCAAAGTACATAGTAGCGGGAGGAATCAGTGGGATTGATGCAGTCAGAGATCAAAGTGACAGAGGCTAGAGCAGTCAGATACTGAAGAGTGCAGAGAAGGATTGACAATAGTGTAGAAAGGCTAAGTCAGCAGAAGCATAGAGTTTTCAGTTGACAGAGGCAATAGCAGTCAGAGACTTTGATGACAGAGGCATCATTCTGATTTAGGTTGGATGTTTTTTTGTTTCTGGAGTTACTGGAGCAACAACACTAGAGAGAAGTGTTGCATGCAGAACATTCCAAAGGTTCGGGATCGGTATCGAGTTGAATTCCTTTCTTATTGTGAGGCAATGTTGAAAATAGCAACAAGAAATGATAAAAATAGAATCCAGAATATTCCAATTTTAATTTTTCCTTGAATTAAAATTGTGAATTAAATTCGAATTTAGTCTCACCAGCTGCTTGGAAATAAATAATTAATTCATTATGGATTAATTAGTTGGATAAATTCAAGTTAGAAGTCTTTCTGAAGTCATGCAAGAGTTATCTCTTAAATTAAGGATATGATCCCTTAATTAAGGAGATAAGATTGAGTTATAATTTAGTTGTAATTAGTTAGCACAGTTTACTACGTTAAGTCCAGTTAAATTAGTTCCAAACTATTTCAGGAACTAATTGTGAGTTACCAGTCAGTTGATGCATGCATGCACTCAACCAGTGTACTCCAGATAACTGAAGATTCCCTCATCAGAAACTCATGCATGTCTATTCTGAGAAAGACCCAGTTGAGCTAAATGTCAAAGACAGGTTACTATCAGTTGCATGTGTTTTCCTATAAAGGAAACACTTCCATGCATTCAAGGTAAGGTTCCTTGACGATTGCGTAGTTCTGACAGTGTGTTAGAGCAGTGTTACACTGGGTGAAGGAGATCATCCCAAGGGTAACTGCGCAAGGAAATAGGAGCTTGGAGAGCAAAGGAGAAGGCTTGTGAGAAGATTTGATTGCCTGTGAGTTGTTGGAAGAATCACCACGCCTCTATGGAATCCATAATTTCCACCCTGGGGATCCTAGATACTAGTTTGGAACGTTTACCAACACTTGCGGGTTTTGGTGTAACGGAAAACCTCTTCATGGTATCAGAGCCTCGACCTAGGTTCAATTCCCCCGAGTTTCATTTGAGGGGGGGTGTTGGAAGAGTCACCGCACCTCTATGGAATCCGTAATTTCCACCCTGGGGATCCTAGTTACTAGTTTGGAACGTTTACCAACACCTGCGAGTTTTGGTGTAATGGAAAACCTCTTCATGAGCATCCAGGAGGATTGTACTGAGAGTTGGATAGTTGTGAGAGCTAAGGCTTTGTATAATCTTGATGTATTTCCACCTTCTATGATAAAACAGATAGTGGGGTTTTTAGCTGAGGCTTTCCCCTGAGTATTTTCTATGTTTCATGTGTATTGATTCTTCTTCTTATGGTTATATGTGTTCAGCTTTGATTCAGCGCAATCTTTAAGCTTCCGCAAATTGATAGTAGAAGTATATTATAGTATTTTTCTTTGGTATATTGCATTATCGAGTTAATCTACAGTGATATTTTCTACATAGTCTTAAAGTGAGATTTGTAGAGAATTTGCAGAATTTCTACACTCTTCTATTCGGATGGTTGCGTCCATGTCGTATATTCATGTATTATTAGATGTTTATTCAGAGATGTATTATTAGGCATATTTACATCGAAGATGTCAGATATATTGTATCAAGCTTGATTTGCAGGTCTCCTCACATTGTTTCTCTGGGTCCTTGCCCTGACTTATAAAGCATTTTCACCCATCATTCCTTGTTTTGCCTTCATTCTTTAGGGAGCATCTGTTACACAGTATTTTGTCACACTTCCGGTCCCGTATCCTAATGCGTCAAAATGAATAAATTTGTCACTATATTCAACCTAACAATGAAACATATATATAGGCTTCCATGAAGAATAGAAGAAAAGTTTCCCTAAAAGAGTTCCTGATAGAACTTGTCAAAAACCTAATTTTCAAGATCAATGTGTTTTACACCACCGGTGACCCATGCTAGTAACTTGTTGCACTCTTATGACTTAGCACTGCCAGTGCGGATTTTTATAGGAAAACCCGCGTTAAACCTCTTTAGGCAAATTTTCCTAAAGTGGAGGAGAAGCTTCTCTTACTAGAAGCCTTGAGAACGACGAGCTAGTTATAGGTGAATAAGGATTAGAGCGAGATCTCCCATTCTTGGTCCTTGATCCTACTCTCATGGATCTTCCCCTTGAGTTGTGGAACCTCTCCCTCCTTTTATGGATCCTTAACTCCCTCTCCTTCCCTATAAATGAGATCCCTACTATCCACAACTGGTTGGTCATTGCTTGGTTGCATTCCTATGCTGAAACTATGCCTAAATGTTGCCCATTTTGCTAAGGAGAAGGAGTGCTTGAAGGTCTTGGCTAGGACTTGGAAACTCATCCAAAGGAGGCTTCCAACATCAAGGCTTAAATGGTTGTATGCTTCCCTCATTTCTATTAATAAATAGATCAAGTGTTTACTTTCCATAATTGTGTAAATCATTACTCAATTAGTATGATACTCCTTGATTTGTGTTATAGTTTATGATAGAATGAATTATGCTATGTTTGTCTTTGTCGTTCTTGTTTGATCTTCCTTGCAAGTATTCATCCGCAACGGTGTAAAGAGGATTGAACTTGGGAGCGAGAAGATCGAGAACGACATCAACAAGGGTTAGCATCAGAGTGAGGTAGGCCATCTATCTTACTTTATGATTTTTTGCATAAACTAGGAAAGTTTGTACATGTTTGTCTAGTTTGTTGCTAGATCCTCTCATAGGATTAGAGAAATCGCTTATGTCCGCAGAAGGGATTGTCTGCACAATAGTCACTTAAATAATTAAATTATTTATCCTTAGAAAATGACTTAATAGTCCACAATAACTAATTGACTTTAATTATTGTACTTTTTTAAGTTAGACTTATAGGAAAGAAAACATAAATCACTCACTGAGGCAATAATCATCTTCCACATGCTAAGACACCAAGTCGATGGAGAAGACCTTCTGAAGCTACTATAAGCTTCGACAAGAACTACTCCTTCGCTTCCTTAGACATACCTAAATCAGCTTAAGTGATTGAGTCCTATGCTCCTCCACATAACACCTATATATAGTGTGTTGGATGTTGGGTTAGAGCCGACTTTTCCACTAGCTAGGCCGACTTGTCCACTAGTTGAGTCAACTGGTGCAATTGGAAAAAAGTATAATAAATATTTGAAACGTTATTTCTCCTCAACCATTAGAGGAAATGTCATATACCATTGCAAAGGTCTCAAACTAAGATTTCCAATCATATATATTATGCTCCCATTGGATCTAGGTAATTGGAGTAAAAATGCATTCAAACATAGGGTATCCAAATGGGGCATCAAAAGTCGAAAAACAATATTTCCAAAAGGTGTGCCATATATCATTGGAAAGGGCTTGAAATATGCTATTTGACTATGTAACTTTCTCTTTCATTTGGACAATATTTGACATCAGTAACAACTATTTTCAACACATTGGACACATCTTTTCCAACCACCTTCTTCAATATAGTGATCGTATCATCCTAATTGTGAAATAAATAGAGACCAGATGTCAACTTATCTTCCACAGCCTTCAACCTGAATGCCAAATTCTAATCCTTAATTTGCACAATCGCATTGGAGCATCCTGAAATTCCTTCACAACATGATTGAATGTCTATATCACATGTCAAATCTCCATCTATATGCCTTACGTCTTCTCATCATGCTTACATAGTGAGTTCATCAATTGATCAACCAACTTTTTGACATCAATCACTCGATCCTTCATATTGAGAGTGTTCAGGTCCCTCTCCATATCACTACCTCCTTGTTGTGATGAGTCCATGGATGTTCACCAACCCATAATATTTTCCACACAAACCAACCCTACCAAGAATTTGCGACCAACCCGACAATTCTATCATGACTACTTCAACTGTCACCAAATATCAAATGTCACAAATACTTGTCATAGATATGCATCATTGTCTTCAATGTAATCTGATGCCACCTATCAAACCCCGAGAGGACTTGCACAAGCATGGGCACGTCGTGGTCCTCCAAGGCATGTGGCACAAATGTCTTTCCAAGCAAGGGCAGGACCAACATGGCTATAACACTCTTGGACCACACCTCAAAAACTCCTTGTACTAAGTTAAGTCTTGTTCCACAATTATGTTTAACACAACCAAAATCATGTTCATCATACAATAATACCACATCATACAAAGAACACCATAATGTGTAATGAGCATCCCAACTTAGCGTAGCACCCAAAGTAATGTATAGAATCCATGTTTTGCAAAACTCAACAAAAAGTTGTTACAACAAGGTTTCAACACACAACCATGTACAAAGGTGCCCCACGATCGAACTTGGTTCAACCCCCAAGTCCCCCAATGCGGACGCTCACACAATTCCCCAACATAAATTGTGTGTGCCCCTTTACAACAATGACAAGACACATGTGACAACCCTGTTGTGCACTAGCCTTTATCATAGCCTGCATCCTAACCTGCAGCACCCATGGTCAAACATGTGATCTGCAACATTCGCAACCAACTTGTAATCTACAGCGCCTATGGCCCAACCTATGACTTGTGGCACCCATTCACCTCCAACCCGTGCACTCCATCTCTCACCATGCAACTCTACCTTATATGCATTATATGTCTTGTTGAATGGTGTGTTGGTTGTGTTCTGTTTTCCACACATCTGTTCAGTTATATATACCATGCACCCAATTATCCACGAAAGGACCATGCCTTTGGTTTACCGAAGGCCTAACATGTCTTCCATGTGTGTGCATCCCTTGATGTACCATGACCGGCATGCTCCCATGTCGCGCACCTGGTCGAAAACCCCAAGTTTGGTCTAGTCTACAAGTTTGCACCCACTCACTAACTTATCTCTCACACACATGCATCCTTGCCTTGCCCAAACTAACTAATTCCACTTACGATATGCACCCACATCACATCCTCAAACCGACTCATCGTGCCATGTGTCCTAGTGAGGAAACCCCAAATTTTGTGTGGATTCAATCAACCAATTATTCATCTTGCACAATTATTCGTCTTGCACACACTCATGCCAAGACATTGACTAAATGTCCATCGTGTGTGCAAGCTGACCCATATAATTGTGTGTCACTCATCTATGTGTGCTCATCTAACCCAACTAATCATGATCTAGGCTAAGGGTTTTACAATAGGGATGCTACATACTTAAACATCTCAAAGAATCTTATGCCATATTCCCCCAAGCCTCTTAATCAAAATATGATCCTAACCTTAATACATTGCAAGTGAGAAATAAAAGTCAGGTACTTGGACACTCTCCTACTCAGTGGAATATCTTATCACCTTAACATTTAACCAAGTAGATAATGAGATCTGAGTAGCCTTGCCTAAACATAGTAACATCAATATAAATTGATAAGTAATATAACAGAGTTATATGTCTACCATGGACTCTCCATTATAATGGATTGGTATCTATGATCTCTCCATTACCAAAAGATATCTCCAATATTCATGAATCTAATGGTATCTACAATATCCACCACTTTATATATCACCTCAACCATTCCCTTATATAGATTTTAATGATGAATATATGCACACAATATGAAACTATGTGTCTTATGTACAAGAGACTAAATCCAAGTAAACAATAATAATAATAGACTAGCCAACTTGCACACTTCACCATTAAAAATAGGTGGGTCAAGTATAATACCATTCTCAAGAGAAGGGGCTAACAAGATTGAAATGCTTGTGACATGTAACATGACATGTCCCAAAATCCCACCCCTGTATCACGAATCCTTTATGTCGGACACAACATGATGATGACATGTGCCTGACACAAGTTTGACTCATGTGTGAGGTGAGGGACACAATTTTGACTCCTATCGAGCTTGTGCCAAAATAGTGTCCCGATTTCGTGACACATGTTGGACAAAAATAATCCCATGTGCTTCTAAAAGTTTGATTTGGATTGATTTCCCTCATTTATGTTTGTTGTTTTGGAGTTGTAGGAGCATGTGGACAACCAACAAACGAGAAAGACAAGTTCTATAATACATTCAAGGTGTAGTTCCAAAATTTTTTAGTTTTGCTACAAAAAACTGTCAACCCATTTTTATTTACATGCACAGCATTACAGTAGTCCATTTTTCTTTATATTCATAGCAATCATGGCTCAATCAAGGGAAACAAGGGGTAAAAGAAGGGGAGGAATGCCCCCACTCTTTCAATTTCATCAAGGTCTACAAGTATTCCATCTATTGGAAGTGGGGTTGCAACAATAGCTTCAAATTTTGAAAGAAACATCATTTTAGCAAGACAATGGACTCAAGCGCTGCAATATCCCTTGTGGAAGTATGCTACAAGACATCAAGGGCTAGGGAGAAAATTAAAGGGAGGAGGCAATGTTCTTTGGACATGCAGTGTTTGCAGCCATCAATTCAAGAGCACCTATTTCCATGTGAAAGGGCATTTGTTGGGCACATCTTGTGGACTTGGAGCATGTCCAAGAGTGAGTGCATCTAAGAGGAAAGAACTAGAAAGAGATGCCAATGTTGGTGTGGAAATGGTGGTTGCATCATCTAAGAAAAACAAGAATGAGGATCCTCTTGCATTCTTGAGGAAAAACAAATTATCCATTTGGAAATTCAAGTGGAGGTGCAAGTTAAGCAACAAAAAGGAGGGCACTTTCTCCAATGGACAAGATATTTTAGCGAGAGGAGCAAGAAAGATGGATCTTACCATTGGATTCTTTTCTATCTCAAGTTCATATCGTTTAATATTGCATGATCACCCTTATTTATTAAGATGTGTTGACCTTTAACTCAAGGGGTTCCATTGGGGAATGTCTCCTAGTTTAGAGAAGCTTAGAACCACATTGTTGGTTAAAGCAAAGGAAGTGGATAAAATGTTTGAGCCTATTAGATCAACATGGCTATCATCTGGGGTTAGTATTATTTCTTATGCATGGACAAATGCAGCACACCATCCACTCATCATCTTCATGGTGTCTTCCTTGAAAGGACCAATTTTCTTGAAAGAAATGGATGCTCTTGGAAAATACAAGGATGCATAATATGTGGGTGAGTTGTTCATTAAAGTTATTGAAGATGTAGGTGTTGATTATTGTGTGAAATCGTGACAAACAATGCTCTTGTTTGCAAGGTTGTTGGCATGGTTGTGAAAGCTAAATATCCACAAAGATTTTGGACACCATACATTGTCCATTTGTTGAATTTAACACTTTAATATATTGCCTTTGGTGTGCCATGGATTGAAAATCTTATTGAGGATGCATTCCATATCTGCAACTTTGTACAAAATCACACCAATACCCTCAAAATCTACAAAGAGTACACAAATTTGTCATTATTGAAGATTGTAGATGTAAGTGTTGATTATTGTGTGAAATCATGACAAACAATGCACTTGTTTGCAAGGTTGTTGGCATGGTTGTGAAAGCTAAATATCCACAAAGATTTTGGACACCATGCATTGTCCATTTGTTGAATTTAACACTTAAATATATTGCTTCTGGTGTGCCATGGATTGAAAATCTTATTGAGGATGCAAGCCATATCTGCAACTTTGTACAAAATCACACCAATGCCCTCAAAATCTATAGAGTACACAAATTTGTCATTATTGAAGATTGTAGATGTAGGTGTTGATTATTGTGTGAAATCATGACAAACAATGCACTTGTTTGCAAGGTTGTTTGCATGGTTGTGAAAGCTAAATATCCACAAAGATTTTGGACACCATGCATTGTCCATTCGTTGAATTTAACACTTCAATATATTGCTTCTAGTGTGCTATGGATTGAAAATCTTATTGAGGATACATGCCATATCTGCAACTTCGTACAAAATCACACCAATGCCCTCAAAATCTACAAAGAGTACACAAATTTGTCATTGTTGAAGATTGTAGATGTAGGTGTTGATTATTGTATGAAATCATGACAAACAATGCACTTGTTTGCAAGGTTGTTGGCATGGTTGTGAAAGCTAAATATCCACAAATATTTTGGACACCATGCATTGTCCATTCGTTGAATTTAACACTTAAATATATTGCTTCTGGTGTGCCATGGATTGAAAATCTTATTGAGGATGCATGCCATATCTGCAACTTTGTACAAAATCACACCAATGCCCTCAAAATCTACAAAGAGTACACAAATGTTTCATTGTTGAAGACTGTAGATACATGGTTTCCCTGTGCATTCATCATGTTTAAGAGGATGAGGGAGGTCTAGACCACTGTTGGGACCATGGTTATTTCACAGTTTTGGTCTTTTTGGAGAAAGATATAAAACAATCTCAAAAAAAGTCAAGGATACAGTTTTAAATGATGCTTAGTGGGAGAGGGTAGATCTTACTATTAAGGTCATGGACCTTATCATTGCTTTGTTACGATTTGTAGACAAAAGAAAACCTAGGAGAGATTTATGATAGGTGGGATTCCATGATTGAGTCTTTGAGAACCATTATTTTTTAAAATGAGTGCTCAAAGTATGAGACATTAGCGGAGGCCTTCTTAGCTGGGACTAGAATTGCATACCTTCGCATTGCTTGGCTCACTCATTGATGTGGGATGTGTTTCTTGATGATATGGGTTTGGACAACAGTGTTGAGTTGGCATTAGCCAACTTGGATCTTAATGTGTCAGTGGTACAGACTATCACTTTTGATGATGGTGATCCTCGTAAGGGGTCATCCTACGGACTATCACTTTTGATGATGGTGATCCTCTTAAGGGGTCATCCTCCACACCAACAGATGAAAGATTAGATTGGATACAAAGGAGGAGGATGTAGAAGAGAGCAATGGTGGTAGTGATGTTGATGAAATATAGCCTATGCAATTCTTCCATTATGATTTACGTTTCTAGTATCCACCCTAATTTGTATTTGTTATTTGCCATTGGCATTCCTACATGTAGTATCTATGACTCATTGAGTCAAGATTTTGTGTCTATATAATACACTTTGATTTTGATCACTTAATGAGAACACTGCAATTTATGGTTAATTTCGTGTTTGTCAATTTATCGCCGTTGATGTAGTAGTAGGTACTAGCTGTATCATTAGTGATTGTATGTATAATGTATGAATGATTTTGTATCATCATGTACATGTTTTAATTTCTAAATTGAATCTATCATATATATATATATATAATGTGTCTTTCATGTCATGTTCCCGGGGTTGTCGTCTCACATGTTGACCAGTCATTTTTGTGTCTTTTGTGTCTCGTATCCTCATGTCATGTGAATTAAGCTTGTGACAAGCTCCAATTCTATTTTAAGTCTTTTACATGATTACACAAACACAACATCTACAACCGCTTCATTGTGGCCAAATAAGAGAGGCTTTCTCTCCAAACACTAACGATATTTTACGAAAGTGGGAATATCATTTCTCTATTGTCAATTAAGGTTGGTCCCCACTTATTCATATCCAAGCCACCACTTACGAAAGTAGGAGCTATAACAATGAAACTGTTGTTCCAACTACGTCACTGGAGTCTAACTATGGATATTTGCCCTTTTTATTCTCTACTATATGTCACAATCAAACTTCTTTCATGTCCTTGTTGGTAAATGTTGGCGTCCAGAAACTCTTCACGTTACATGTATTTAGATATAACGTTAATAGTTACAACATGAAAATAATATCATTGAACTTATAAGGCTGCTCCATCTAATGGTAGTTACCAGTGTGGAGTTATTGGACGCCAACTAATGGTAGTTGCCAGTGTGAAGAGTTGTTGGACGCCATAATTTGCTCCATCTAATGGTAGTTGCCAATGCAAGGAATTATTAGAGGCCAGTATTTGCTCCTTATAAGGCAAGTAGCCTTATAAGACCAGTGATGCTCCTTTCACGTTGTAATTTTAATGTTATATCTAAATACATATAACGTGAAGAGTTATTGGACGCCAGTATTTGCGAACAAGGACATGCAAGTAGTTTGATTGTGATTTATAGTAATATAAGAAGGAAAAATATCCCCAACTCTTAATTCATACAACTATCATTAGATGGAGCATTAATACAAATATCATTAGATGGAGCAATTCTTGGGTTATACAAGAAATGTTCATGTTGTAACTGAAACGTTATATCTAAATACATATGTTGCACAGGTACCTGTTCTGCTGACCCGCTTCCCCAGCCAAAGAAAGAACAGGATACCATTGTTCCGATGTGTCAAGGACTTGGGGACCACAAGGAACGCCCCCAAACTGTCGTGCATTTCATTGGGACTCGGGAACTTGCTAGCTGTACCCAAGACATTCCAAGCAGATTTAAAGAACATTCCAGACAAATTTTGGAAATGTTTTGGACAGATCTTGGGGATCTTCAGTTATATATCTCCAATTTTGACAATGACAATGAATATTGATGATTGAACGATATGACCGCTTTTCCCCTACATTTTATTTTGTATTGCATTGAATCTGAATCTGGTTTACAAGTTGAATCTAAATCTGATTTGTATGATGGGTTTCAATATGGGTTTCTAGTGATTTAACTATTGTATTTTCAGTGACAACTTTACAGCAAGCAAACCCTACATGACAAAAAACCAGGAAATGGAGCATTTCACAGGGCTGATCCTTGTGGTTATTTCCCTTGTTCTTCTCATTTCCAGGTCATCTCAGATTATACATATTGTACATGGGTTTCCAGGAGACATTCAAGTTCAATTCTTCCACAATCTCAATCTCAATCTCAACGATTGTGAAAACAATAAGTTAGTAGCGACTTATATTGGGGTATTAAATGTTTGAATAAACTCCTATTCGATCACTATCTTAATCTAAAATATGAATCTAATCTCTTTTCAAGACATGAAAAAATCTGTGGAACCTATTGAGAAGGGAATGCCTTTTATGTTTTAGCATAATCATTATTAACAAGAACTGTGAGGAAGTACAGTGATGTGTGGTTTGACAGTAAAGTCACTTGGGCGAAGCCTGGGAGACCGAAGTTCAAATCTCATTGAGTACACTGACCTGCTGTGGTGGAAGCTAAAGGGGCGGATTCCCCAATCCCGTCTTGGCGGCACGTGAGTCTGCTCTTGCTAAAATCATAGGATCTTAGTATACCCGACTTGCAGGTGGTTGGATGTACTCCTGGTGTTATAGAGGCAGCTACGAGGATTGACCCTGATCTCCCATAGATTAGGACTGGCAGTTACCGATTCACCATGTGGTTAAAAAAAAACAAGAACTGTGAGGAAGAAAAGCTACTACAGAAACAATGGACTTTATCGCAAATTGCAAATAGTTACACTTAATTTTCCCGAAGTTACTGCCTTTTGCTCATGTCTAGCAACCAATAATGAAATGTCACTGCACCCTTTCTTAAATTGCCTGAGCTTTTTCAAAATTGACAGGGGTTGTGCATAATACAATATAGAATAGCCTATGACGCTTACAAGCTTGAAACAACTACAAGTGTTTATAGCAAATTCTAAATTACATATATATATATATATATATCCACCATCCCTTGAAAATTTTGGAAGTGAGTTCTAACCGTCCCAGCTACATGTTCCCCAGTTCCTGCCATTAGCGCATCCTAAAAACCAGTGCAACATATCTAAATACGTATTATAAAGATTTGAACTATCTATAGCCTAATATAATGCAACGAATCAAGCCCTAGTTTCTAGTTAGGTACTAATCATCTGGAGCGCTCTTTAGCCATTGCCCTTTCTTTCCTTGTCAGCTTATAAATTATAAATATATAACAATTTCAGAAATGAACTGATATATCAATTACACCAGTAATTTTCAATCTCGCCTACTGCAAGAAACATTATCCTTTTCCCAACAGACATAACTAGAAACCAGAGGTAGATGTTGTTTGAATAAATTGAATGATAGTCGACAAAAAATTTACCGTTACAAGTATGTCCAGAAAATGTTTTATAATTAAGTCAAATAGTGTGGTCTAAATTATTTGACCCTGCAAGAATATTCAATATTCAAGAATGCTCATCTCCATTTGAAGATGTCCATTTGGAAAGCATATAGTGCTAACCATCTTTTCTCTCAAGGCATCTGTCCTGAGAAATTCTACAATTTACATGCGGACTCATTATACGTGAACAACTGTTTAAACATTTAAATTTTGAGTGATATTTGGAGGTCATCCTTTGCAATCAATGGTGGGACCAGAATAGCTGGTTGAATAATGTAACCAGCCTTACGGCAGGCATCCTCAAGTCGCCTAACTTGGGGAGCACCATTAGGACAAAATGCAATGACTGCACCTCCACTTCCAGTAAACTTGGCGGCTGCTCCAACACTCCGAGCTACCTCTACCATCTTGATGTTCAGTGACCCAAGTGCGTCATCTCCAAACATAAGCCTGCAACAGAAATGCATGACTTCAATAGAGCATTAAGCAATATGACAAAAGATTCTGTTATAATTTTAGGGTCTCTTATTTCATCAATTTGATTTGATTTATATTGCCATTAATCAATTACATCAAGTAACACAAACTCAATAAAGTAACCAAACATACTTGTCAGGTATAGACTTCTCATAAACATGGCAAGTGATATTAGAAATTATATTCTACAAATTTAGTCATTTGAAGTAATAGAAAAAGGACACAGCAAGACCAGAAACAAGCATAATGATCAATAATTCAGCGGGATCATTCCTTGATTTGAAAAACAGCCCAAGGATAATTGACCTAGTCAATTCTTAAAGCAATTTGGTACCATTAGTTCCTACCCAATAATAAGGCAATTTTGTGTAGTGCAAGGTCCTCTCATTTATTTCTCTCAGCAATATTCAACTGTATATGATTTTCACATGCAATTTCCATGCTCTGCTAAACCCTAATCTGCACTTCTGCGATTCCTGTGCCCTCTGGGCTGCCAGGCCCCAGACCTGCAATCATGACAAAAGGAGGTGCCAAACCTGCTCCTGACTTTGACTCTCAAGCTGCTGCCTTTCTGCAGCTTGTCACATCCACAGGAGAAACAGCTGCCAGGCTGAGTTGCTCACATTTTGTCAAGAAGTTAGATCAGAAGGTCCATCTATGTTGAGAAATGTAACTTGTATCAGTTTTCGTAATTGTATTCGAATCATAAATTAATATATTTGTCAAAAATAAATTTATCATAAAAGAAAAAATAATTATAAGCATGGGTTTCATGTTTTGTTTATTTTGTTTGTAGGTCAAAGCACCCATTGAGTGCTTCTAGGGTTTATGTCAAGAGTCATAGTCCTTGTCATTATTATCTAGACCCTTCTTGGGCTTTGTATGTCAAGAAAGAAATTTATTTTTGAGTCAAAATTGTATTTTATGCCTCCACCAAGTCGACCTGCCCTCCAGTCAAGTCGGCCTCATTAGGTGAATTCGACCTCACAGAATGACTATAAAAGCAGTGCTACTCGACCTCATTTGGAGACCAATCAAGCAAGTTTCGATCTACAGTTGCAGGAGCAAGAAAGGAGTGTGAAATTCCAAGAAAAGGAGATAACCCTAGAGAAGAAGGAGACGTTTGTCAAGCAAAAGGAAGCTGAATTTCTCTGTTTTGCCACACGTGCCAGTTTTTGGGTTGCTGCAGGAGGGCCAAAATTGCACATCTGCAGTAGGGCCGAAAATCTGAAGCAGGAGGGCCAAAATCTGGGTTTGTTGCATAATTGAAGCAGTTTGACTAGAGTTGACTATTGAAGTTGGACTAATCATCTTGGGAGACTAACTTGGTGGATTGGAGGAAGTCTTTTGGTCTGGTCAAAGGTCTTGGTTATCTCATTTAATTTGGTTCTAAAGAAAGAGGAGAGAAATTTTGGGTTTTCCCCTAGAAGAGGAGGTTTGGCCCTAGCTGAGAGCCTATATCCTATGTCTCTATTGTGTTAATCTTCATGTACTTATGTTTTTGATAGTTGCTTATAATAAGAAGATAATAAGAATTTAAAGATAATCACAAATAACTATCAAGATAAGAAAATATTTCTGCCTTTTAATTTTCTAACAATCTAGACCACCTCAAATAAGCACTTCATATCGCTTTGAGTCCCTAGCAAGAGAGCTGCCCAAATCTACAATAGAGTCACATCCTAGAAGGTAGAAGTTTTGAAGCCAGTCCTACTCGGAAATTTCAACTTTTCCACCTCTCCAACCAGCTAAATCAGCTCCCCCAGATAAAGCAAGAGATACTACAAGAGCAATAGCAAGAAGACCCAACTACTTGTGCTGGAAAAGCACCAGCGCAAGCAGGTAAAATAGTAACTCAATGGAAAGCCCAGCAAGCAATAGGAGAACGGAAAATATAAGAAGAAATACCCATTAAAAAGCCATGTAGGAGAACCATATAGGATGTTGAATTTTGTAGCTATGGTTGGTCTTCATAATTAATATTTAAGTCTTTGATGTACATGTAATAATGAACATAAGAGATGTTCTTCATGTCAGCTTCAAAAGAGAAATTTTGAATTTTGAAATTTAAGTTATTTGCCTCCAAAATGTGAAGTCGGCCCTTCCAAGTCAGCTCAGCTTGCCGCTATAGACTCGCCACTTGGGTTCATTCAATTTCTATATATATGCTCATTCGGCCTCATCACTTGGCAAGGAAAGTTTGGATCACTAGTTCTTTTGTTCATATACATTAAGACGGATTCTGGGCAGCTCTCCTTATTCTTTTTACTCATGGGAGGTTATCTAAAGGCAGCAGATCAAGATTCATTCTCTGGGCAGACTTATTCTCTGAGGCAGAAGGTTGAATTCCTGAGGAACAAGACCGAATTTCTGAGATAGACTTTCCTCTGTGGCATAAGGCCGAATCTTTGAAGCAGATCAAATACTCCTGAGGCAGATCGAATCTTTGTGGAAGGATGAAAGATGTCTTTCACAGAGTTGACATAAACTTCTGAGGCCACGTATCTCTGTTTGACCGGGTTAGCCTCGGATTTGGTTATGGTCAGTTTGACCTTTTATTTGACTGAAAAGATTAGATATATCTCTTCTTGAACTGAACAATTTCTCTAAGAAAAAGGTTGCTAGGTTTTTCCCCCGTGTGGATTTTCCCATGGTAAACTTTTGTATTTCTTGTTTGGCTGTCTCTTTATGATCCTACTGTCATTTTTGTTCTATTGTTGAAGATCTTTTGTGTGATTGCTTAATGATGAATGTGAATTCAAGAGGATTTAAAACAAAAATCATTAGAAGTAATTATTAGCAAGAAGACTTGTGGAAAATCAATATGGAATCAGAGCTATGGTGTAAGAGCAGCCTCGTTAAAGTTCTAGATCTGTAACCCTAGATCAGCAAGAGAAGTGAACAATGTTTTGACCAAAATAAAGAGAGACCAAAATTCTGTTGAAGTCAAAAAAGGACAACAGGAAGCTGAGAAGGCCTCAGGGCTGGTTGCAAAGAGGCCAGAAATCTCAGGTGTAATCTTAGGAAGGCCAAAAACCTTAGTTGGAATCTCAAGAAGGTCAAAAACCTCAGGTGTAATCATATCTAAGTTCATTTGTGACCCAAGCCTATTGATGAGGTAACATTTTTTATTGATCTTTCTCTGAAATTTTTGAACCCAGCAAAACAAGAGTGTGTTTCCATGAATTATACGGTGGATTTCAGAAAGCCTATTTAAAATTCGCTAGCGTGGCAAAGAACTTCAATATTGGTTGATCCATTTTTATTTAATTTGTGACTCAAGGGTTGACAACATTGGTAACCTTGCTCAAATTTATGTGATTGTTCAAATAAAACAAGTTTCCAGCATTGATTGTACATCTTATAGATTTGTGGAGAGATTGATCACATATATGATCATTAGTATGATGCTAAGCATTTATACTTGGAGATATGTTTGAATCCTATGATGGTGAAATCTGTAGTTGATTCCAAGAATAATGACAAGTACTATAAGGATTGTCGAATCCTCTTAGGGACAGGGAATTCACTAATTTTCTTGGCTAAAGAGAGGACCCCTTGTTGAGATTTTTGCTTCACTTGTCGAAAGTTAAGTGTATGAGAGTTATTCTCATGCTCAGGAGTCAGAACTTGAAGATATGTCTTTCCGAGTTAAGATATATGCAAAGTTTATCTCATGCTTTAGATGGATTTAATCCACATGTCCTGGTTGTGTTAGAGATGCGATTATCTTTGCATGCGGTGCCAATAAATGTCGACTGATGAGGATGACTTTAAGGATGTTGGAGTTTTAACAATATTGTTGTTGTTGATCCTTGATGTTCCTAGATGACAATTTTCTTGAACAAAGATACAGACCTTAATCTCATGCAATTTAGAAAGATGTTGTGAGAATTTGTTGTCCTATACTATGAAGTTTTTGGATAATAAGTCATGAACCAATTACTCTGTTAAGTTTAGGTATGTTCTATGCTTAGAGCAATTTATTTCCATTTTCATAGTTAGCTCACATCAGCGTTAAAGTAAATTGCAGATAGAACATAAACATAAATCACAGAAAACAAGCCAAGACAAGAGGGCATAGGATGTGGCACTAGCCAGGGACAAACCCCAATGTGGGGAAACCCTTGATCAATTCTTCTTATATGTTCTTCAATAGTTCAGCAGAGAGAGAGAGATAATAGATTTACAACAGAAGTCAACACTATGACTTATATAGATAAGAGCATAGATCATCTCTACGAAGATGATACATGAGATCAGTTGAAGACATGTTGCTTCAACTGATTCTCCAAGGTGACTCCTTCACCTAACATTGTGCTGCATGCTGCACCATGCTGCACCCATCATCACAATGCCAGACCTTATGACCATGTTGTACACATCATACTGTTGCACCTTATGCTGCATTGTTGTCCTAGTGTTTAGCACTGTTGTACCTTGTGCCACTGCTGCACCATGTTGTCACCCATGTGCTTTCTGCACCATTGCTGCTTTGTGTACTTGCTGGACCAAGTACCATACTGCTGTCCCATGCATCTTGGCAGCACTATGTCACCTTGCCATCCCATGCATCTTGGCAGCACTATGTCACCTTGCCGTCCCATGCATCTTGGCAGCATTATGTCACCTTGCTGTCCCATGCATCTTGGCAGCATTATGTCTTGCTCTCCCATGCATCTTGGCAGCGTTATGTCACCTTGCTGTCCCATGCATCTTGGCAGTATTATGTCTCCTTGTTGTCTCATGCATATTGGCAGCATTATGTCACTTTGCTGTCCCATGCATATTGGCAGCATTATGTCTTGCTGTCCCATGCACCATACTATTATGTACAGCCACCAATTTGGCTCCCACAGACTGCCCAACAATCTGCTCCAAACTGATCCTCAACACCTACAAGAAATGTCATAGACAACATACCTTAGCTCACTGTTTTGAGGTCTGATTTGTTTGCTGCAACTTAGGTCTGGTTAGGGCATATCACAGTGTCTTTGCCAGCCTTCTTTTCCACCCAGATTTGCTCCAAGGTGATGTGGCTGCCCTTCCTTGTGGGGATGAGACCATTCACAATAATCATGGGCGGTTCTAGCCTTTACAAGGTCCACGGCCTGCCCTGACAGCAAGCTTCTATAGATTTGCAGCAAACTGGTTAATGGTTTGCCTGTCCTCTAAACAGTTGATGCGGCTGCCCTTCCTTGCAATAATTCGTTCACCTATGATGGCCTAAGACAGCCCTTCAAACCTTCGCTGGAATGCTGCCTTAGTTGCGGCTAAAACAGAGAATGTTTAGGGTGGCTGAACAGTGTTTAGGGCAGCTTTGATCTGGATAGCGTATAGCCTTGTGTCCACCATAAGAGTTGCCCTCCATGTAAGCTACCACATCAGGACGTAGAGCCTTCTCTTCATTGCCTGCATCAAGATCTAGGGCATGCCTTCTCTATGACAGTGTTGAGCTAGGACATCCTCTCCTTAGGGCTGCATAGATTCTTAGGATCTCTTCCTCCCACCAAAAACCCAAAGATAAGTGGAGAGGAAGAGAACACAAGTGTGTGTGAGAAATGACTCTCAAGTCATCTCCTTTTATACTAAAATGCTAAGTCACAGGACACGTCCCCTAGGGTCCCGTGTCCCGTATTTTGCGTATTGGACACGAAAACGTCCAAAATACGTGTCCAATACGTTTTTTAACGTATTCTAAAAATAGAATACGTATTCTACGTTTTCTAGTCGTGTCATATTTTTGGAATACGCGTATTCTCCGTTTTCGAGTCGTGTCTTTACATTTGGAATACGCGTATTTGGAGAATAAAATACGATGCCCTAACGTATTTCGCTTATTGAATACGTATTTAAAAAAACGTGGTTTATAAGTTATAAGTTATAAGGTATTCCGGCCTATTATCGTTTGTTTGGAGTGTTCTGTCGTGTGGAGCGAGCTGCGGGAGTGTTCTGTCGTGTGGAGCGAGCTGCGGGAGTGTTCTAACTTCTGTCGTGTGGAGCGTTAAAACTTAAACCAGTAAGCGTTATACAGTATACTTATCAGTGACATGTAATTTGTGTCCGTGGACTCTGTTTTTGCGACAGTGTTTTCAAAATTCACACATTTTTCATTTTTTATTAAGTCTTTGTTAAGAGTGTCTAGCTGCTGTTCAAAACTTGCCGCACTCTCCACCCTTATCTGCAGCAGCATACTTATTTCATCATGTCCAACGGATTATTCTCTGCTGCATTTCACTTGCTATGTCATTGTATTATTTATGGTATATACTTGCGTCGAAGAATGCCCTTGAATTAACCCAATAAAAGCCAACAAAAGAGTTCTATTGCAATTATGTGCTCGGATTCCTCCAAACAGAGTCATAAAAAAGCTGCTCACACATGCAGATTGACGATAGAATAAACTATAATTCTTGGCTAAGAAACAAAGGTATTTTAGGATTCAGCATGCCAGAAAGCAATGTGACACAAATGCCACTTAAAGACTGTAAGTTATAACTTATAGAGTCACCGTCGACCGACTGATAGATGTGCACATAGCTAGCCACTAAACAACACATCCAAATGTAATAAACCTAGAATGCTGAAGACGTTAATTTCAAAGTCATAATAATGAATCTATGATCACTTGTATTCTTGATTTTGAAGGGGAATTTATATGAATAACTCGATATTGCACGGGGACCCGTCCCCACAAAAAAATCCCTTGTTACACAGTAACCTCACCGAATGATAGATGTGCAGTTGCACATAGCTAGCCAGTTATAAACTTATATTATTGAAACAGGACTTTCAAGTGATTAAGTTAGGATGTAATAAGATTACAGGCTGCATCTATAATGTATCTTGTAAAGGGAGAGAATTTTGGTAGCATTGGTGGCCAGCATGCCAAAAAGATCTAGGAACATTACGTCTGGACTTTCCAAATTGTAAAAGAATCTGGATGAGATTTATATATGCTAGCTGAGAATGACTTTTGTAACCAGACAATAGGATAAAAAATAATTTTTAATCCAATATAATGATTATCGACATAAAACTAGAGGAAAATCAAAACAGGGAGGGCCAACAGGACTATTGAAGGGGACTGTGTACCATACTCCATATGTCCATGAGAGAAACCTGCACAGTAGACACTGGACAGAAATATACAAGTTTATGCCAAATAGTCATCCTCTTACCTGTGTAGAGTGTCAAATTCATAATTAATAAACAGACAGATTGACAATTTGAATTTACAGACAGTCAGAAACAGCAAGACTTTAATTGTGACTTTAATTGTTTTTTTTGTAGGTGAAGGTGTGTGGAATTTATAACAGTTCTCACATTAATGGCTCAATCATCCAAGGCAGCCGGCAGAGGTCAAAGGAAGGGCAGTGCTTTTCGTGGTCCCCGCCCTCCAACTCCAAGTGTTTCACCTTCTGTTGGTCATAGTGCCCCAAGTGCTTCAAGTGAAGCTGTAGGTGTTTGTCAGCCAACATTAAAATATGATGCTGCTGCAGCAAGACAACAAGCACAGCTAAAAAAATACCCTCTCTGGAAGTATGTAACCAAGAAGCAAGTGCCAAAGACTGGTCTGGGAGGGAATGTGCAATGGTCTTGTAATTTCTGCAAGCTTGAATATAAGAGCACTTACAATCGAGTTAGGGGCCATTTGTTGGACCTGCCTTGTGGAATTGCATCATGCAAAACTATCAGTCAGGACGAAAGAATGGATTTGATAAGGGAGGATGCAGCTGGCTCTGTGAATGTGGTGGCAGCAAGCAGGAAAGCTAGTAAAAATGAAGATCCTCTTCCATTCTTGAGGAATTCTAATATTAGTAGATTTGGGAGAAAAGAAATTCAGCCAACAAAAAAGAGGGCAGCCCCAACTTATAGTGGTCCAATGGACAAGATTTTTCAGCGTGAGCAGCGAGATGAGGTTGATCTTACATTGGCATTCTTTTTCTATCTCAACTTCATTTCTTTTAATGTTGCACGGTCTCCTATGTTTATTGAGGCTTGTCGAGCTCTAGTTGATAGGGCTCCAATTGGGTATGTGCCTCCAAGTTCAGAAAAACTTAGAACCACATTGTTGGTGAAGGCAAGGAAGGAGGTGGATAAAATTCTACAACCTATTAAATCATCATGGATCTCATCTGCTGTCAGTATTGTCTCTGATGGATGGACAGATACAGCACGCCATCCTCTCATCAATTTCATGGTATATTCTCAAAATGGACCGGTTTTCTTGAAAGCAGTTGATGCTCTTGGACAATACAAAGATGCACAATATATGGGTGAGTTGTTTATTAAAGTTATTGAAGAAGTAGGCATTGAAAGTTGTGTGCAAATTATCACAGATAATGCACCTGTTTGCAAAGCAGCTGGCTTGATTGTGGAAACTAAATATCCACAAATATTTTGGACACCATGCATTGTTCACTCCTTGAATTTGGCACTCAAATCTATTGCTTCAGATGTGACATGGATTGGCAATCTTATTGAGGATGCACGCCATATCCGAAATTTTGTGCAAAACCATACCAATGCCCTCACAATATATAAAGAGTACACACATCTATCCTTGTTGAAGATTGCAGATACTCGGTTTGCTTCCTCGTTCATCATGCTTAAGAGGTTGAAGGAGGTGAAGGCCGCTCTTGGGGCCATGGTTATTTCAGATCTTTGGTCTTTTTGGAGAAAGACGGATCAAACAGCTTCAAAAAAGGTAAAGGACATAGTGTTAGATGATGGTTGGTGGGAAAGGGTGGATCTTACCATAAAGATCATGAACCCTATCATTTCTTTCTTGCGGTTTGCAGACACGGACCAGCCCATCTTAGGAGAGGTTTATGAGGGTTGGGATTCCATGATTGAGTCTGTGAAGACTATTGTTATGGAGAATGAGTGCCCTGCATATGAGACATCAGCAGAGAGCTAATGGTCCACCATACAGGATATTCTTATCTCTAGGTGGGATAAGAATTGCACACCTTTGCATTGCTTAGCTCACTCTTTGAATCCCAAGTACTACAGTCAAGAGTGGCTCCATGGTGGGACCTCACACAGATACCCTCCTCACATGGATGGAGAGATTTCACAGGGGAGGAAGATAGCATTCAGAAGGATGTTTCAGGATAACACATCTTTTCTTGAGGTGGAGGAAGGCTTTGTAGAGTTCTCCACTGGCACCAGGAGATTTGGGCGTATGATGTACTTGGAGATAGGGGGGTCAAAAGTGCCTATGCATGGTGGGCAACTCATGGGGCAGCATGCCCTATTCTACAATAGTTAGCCTTGAGGGTCCTCTCTCAAATTACTTCATCTTCTTGTTGTGAGAGGAATTGGAGCACTTACGGGAATCTATATAGTTTGAAAAAGAGCAGGCTTGAGCAATCCAGGGCGGAGACAATGGTGTATGTGCACACCAACCTTCGTCTTATTTACAGGCAGAGAGAGGAGTGGTTGAAGGGAAAAACAAAGATGTGGGATGTGTTTCCTGATGATATGGGCTTGGACGACAGTATTGAGTTGGCATTAGCCAACATGGATCTTAATGACCCAGTGCTAGAGCCAGTGACTTTTGATGATGAGACACAGCATCTTGAGGGGTCATCCTCCACAGTAGCAGATCCTGGATTGGGCATAGAGGAGGAGGATGGAGTACAGTCAGATGGCAGTGGCAGTGATGGTGACTATGACATAGAGGACATGGACTATTGATAGAGTGATGAGTCATGACTCATGGACCAGTACCGAGCTATGATATTCCTACTTATTTTGTATCTAGTATCTAGTATCTACTCTTTTGTATTTTCCATTGGCATTCTCTCAGGAGTCAGTATCTACTGTAGTCTATGATCTATCTATGTACATTGCAAGCACTGAACAGTGATACATTTTGATTTTGATGACTTAATGGAAAATCTGCATTTTATGGTTTTAATATCTATTCTTATGTGCTTGTAAGTTGTAAATTTTGATTCTATTTATTTTTTTAAAGTGAACTATGAACTTTGAGAAGTAATTATATTTTAATTTGATTAGATAAGCTGCAACCTGCAATTTAATATGGATAAAAAACTATATTTCGGTATATATATATATATATATATATATATATTAAATATATATAAAACGTGTCCCCCGTGTCCTGTTTCCAGGTCGCTGCGTTTCGTATTGAATACCACGTATTTACGTGTCCTCCGTGTCTCGTGTCCTCGTGTCATGTGACTTAGCTAAAATGTTGAGCACATGTGGGGTTTATTTGGTTGCTGGCCGACCTTGATGAATTGTCTTATAACACAAATAAATTCATAACTTCATGAATACTTATTGGAATCGGATGATCTTTAGATCAATCCTACACCTCTCGATGAGAGGGATCCAGGAAAAATATCAGCTGCCATAAATAAAATGACTCACATGAAGTTTGGCCCTAGTTGCCAATTTTAACACTCCCTCTCAACTAGGGAGAACTCCATCCGCTGATCCATATGTCCGACTGTACTATCTCTGCCATCAATGCCCTGCACTTCTCTGCTCTGCCTTGCTCTGCTCTGCTTAGCTTTTCTCTATTGAGCTCTGCTCTGCTCTGCTGAACCATAAAGAAGAAGAATTGATCAAGAATGTCTCATACCTTTTGAATCATTGACCGGAGAATCCACAGTTAGAACATTTTTGCACCAACGTTTCAAATCCCAAATGGGATCCATCGTCAGGATATGAGAATGATGATAACAGAAGAGCAACAAAGAAATAATAAATAGTGATGAGGATAAATTTTTAGTAAATCTGCTGCTCTTCTTGCTATCCTCACTCTCGATTTTTCGAGTAAAAGGATATCACTCCAAGTATCTTCTCCGTACTGGGACAAGATTTTGGATTTAAGAGATCTGTGGCTTGTATCTTTTGAATCATTGACCGGAGAATCCACAGTTAGAACATTTTTGCACCAACGTTTCAAATCCCAAATGGGATCCATCGTCAGGATATGAGAATGATGATAACAGAAGAGCAACAAAGAAATAATAAATAGTGATGAGGATAAATTTTTAGTAAATCTGTTGCTCTTCTTGCTATCCTCACTCTCGATTTTTCGAGTAAAAGGATATCACTCCAAGTATCCCCTCCATACTGGGACAAGATTTTGGATTTAAGAGATCTGTGGCTTGTATCTTTTGAATCATTGACCGGAGAATCCACAGTTAGAACATTTTTGCACCAACGTTTCAAATCCCAAATGGGATCCATCATCAGGATATGAGAATGATGATAACAGAAGAGCAACAAAGAAATAATAAATAGTGATGTAAATCTGCTGCTCTTCTTGCTATCCTCACTCTCGATTTTTCGAGTAAAAGGATATCACTCCAAGTATCCCCTCCGTACTGGGACAAGATTTTGGATTTAAGAGATCTGTGGCTTGTATCTTTTGAATCATTGACCGGAGAATCCACAGTTAGAACATTTTTGCACCAACGTTTCAAATCCCAAATGGGATCCATCGTCAGGATATGAGAATGATGATAACAGAAGAGCAACAAAGAAATAATAAATAATGTCTCATACCATTCTCTACTGACCCGAAGTCAGTTTTATTGATCCTAGATCAATATCACAAGAGAGTGTCTCAAGCCACTCATATTGATCCTAGATCAGTTTCATTGATCCCAAATCAATGGAGGTCATCCTAGCATAGGGAGTGCGGTAGATACAAGGATGCGTCCATCAATAGTACTACTATGGTCCCTAACCCAATTTCCCTACTCATTGATCAGATGAGAGGTACTTCCCATGAGTCCCAGACTGCATGGGTAAGATGCCTCGACAGGAGAACTAATCATCCTGTCCACAGGAGAACTAATCATCCTGTCCAACAGTCGCTACAGGACAACTAATCATCCTGGCCCACAGGAGAACTAATCATCCTGTCCCATAGTTGCCACAGGAGAACTAATCATCTTGTCCCACAGTCACCACAGGAGAACTAATCATCCTGACCCACAGAAGAACTAATCATCCTGTCCCACAGTCGCCATGAGGTGTGACAGGGGAAGGTTGAACCTTTCACCCTGTACATAGCGCACCACCAGGGGAGGGTGAGTCACCCAGTGGTCGCATGTCGCTCCAAGAAGTACCCTGCGCCCCCCTGGAGCTCCCAGAGCTCAATGTATGCATCATGCAGGACCCTTATAAGAAGGTCTCTCAACGACTCCAAGTCGTTCAGGAAAGTCACAAATTTGACCTTTCCTCGGGGCTTTGACAAAATGTCTGCAACCTGTACATCAGTCTCAATGCAATGGAGCCTCCTCGCTCATCGAGATACCATATCCCAAATAAGGTAGTATCTGATGTCTATATGTTGGAGCAATTATAGAATACAAGATTCCTCAATCGAATCCCCTCCTAGTTGACACGGAAATTACAATGATATCCATCATGTGTACAAACAACTCGCTGAAGAGCTTCCACAACCAGGCAGCTTCACACGAGATCATACTCGTAGCTATGTATTCGGTCTCAGCAGTGCTTATAGCAACCGACTTCTGCTTATTGCTTATCCATGATATCGAAGCAAAATCCAAAGAGAACCAGCACTCAGAAGTGCTCTTGCGATCCTCCACATTGCCTGCCCAGTCAGCATTCGAATAATCATGCAGCTTCACATTTCTGACAGTGTATCTCAATTCATGATAGATTGTGCCCCGAAGATAACTTAGAAGATTCTTGGCACCAATCCAGTAAGGCTCAACTATATATGAGCTCATCATGCTAACTGCAAAACATATGTCTGGACGGAAGTTCACCAAGAACATCAACGCGAACGAGTTTATGAAACTCAGAGGCATTTCCCAAATTTGGTCCGGCATCACTACCATATAACTTCTGAAAGTTGAGATCCTCGAGGTAGTCACAGTCTTGCAGTTTATCATTCCACATCCAGAATCCAACTCCCTCTTCTGCAAATGAGAGGGTCTGCACCTGTCAGAAATAGGTCGTCCTCATAAGGTGTCGGTATGAGAGGTCTATCACCCACAACCTTCGGGTAATGGTTTGGATCGGCTTCACTCCTAGTGAATCTTAGCTTCATCAGACAGCTATCAATCCTCTCATACTACGGTTGGGGTGTTTGCTTCAAGCCATAGAGGGCTTTCTTCCACCTGTATACATGAAATTCCCAATCATGAATCTTAAACTCCTCAAGTTGTACCAAACCTGTGGACCTGCTGCATGAAGGCAATGGTCCCCTTGTAAGATTTTTCTTCAGTACATCTCAAACATGTAACTTCATGCTCTTCTTGAATTCAGGTCTCTGTCACCATCTGACTCACATCAGGTACAGCCCCATAGGTAGACCTCCGGTGTTATAGATGTGATATGTCAATTGACATGATCCCCAATGGACCATCCTGCAACTTGATACAAATTGCCAACCCTAAACCCATGAGAAAAAGCATCTTTGAAAATTCTATTTTTAAACACGTACCTTCCCATCGATGAATGCCACCCTAAAACCTTTGACTTCCATTTCCGAGATGGACACCAGGTTCTTCTTGTGATTAGGTACATAAAAGAGATTCTTATAAATCAATAGAGTTACCCTCATTCAATTGAGAGGTAACATTCCCTACAAGGTTTCCGAGATAGTTGGCACTGACTCCAAGTATAATCCCACAGTTGTTTCCTTCTCTACCAAATTCGAGAAAGCACCCTTCTATCTGATGAGGTGCCTTGAAGCACTACGATCAATAAGCCAGATTCCCAAAGAATCTGAAGGAGAGGGCCAATACAAGATAACGTTGCTTTATCTTATCAAAAACAACATTTGATTCTTCATACCTGGGGTTCCTTGCTTTCTCTGAAGAGTCGGTCGTTTCCTTGATGACCTGCATTACCTGTCATTCCTCTGATCATTGTAGATGTCCTTGGAATGATTGTTATCATCATCAAGTGATGTGTCCCTATTGAAGATGTCCCTGGAATGATTGTTGTCATCATCAAGTGATGTGTTCCTACCTCAAACACTCCTTCGCATAATGGCCAAACTTATTACAACCAAGGCATCTGCCTTTTCTTCCACCCTTAGATCTGGACTTCCCATTGAAGTGATCTTTAGGTAGGCCATGAGAAACTTCCATTGCGCCATTCTGATAATATTCTCTACTAAGACTTCACCCTTGGTGAATTTGAAGAGGGATGAGGAATCCATTGATACTTTTGTCCTTTCCCAACTGTCTTCAGTGATTTCTCTTTCACTCTTGCTTGGGCATTGTCTTCACCTTAGCTCTAATACCATGTTAAGTTTAGGTATGTTCTATGCTTAGAGCAATTTATTTCAATTTTCATAGTTAGCTCACATCAACATTAAAGTAAATTGCAGATAGAACATAAACATAAATTGCAGAAGGCAAGCCAAGACAAAGGGACACGATGTGGTGCCAGCTAGGGACAAACCCCAATGTGGGGGAACCCTTGATCAATTCTTCTTATATGTTCTTCAATAGTTCAGCAAAGAGAGAAAGAGATAGTACATTTACAACAGAAGTCAACACTTTGACTTATCTAGATAAGAGCATAGATCATCTCTAAGAAGATGATACATGAGATCAGTTGAAGACATGTTGCTTCAACTGATTCTCCAAGGTGACTCCTTCACCTATCATTGTGCTGCATGTTGCACCATGCTGCACCCATCATCACAATGTTGGACCTTATGACCATGCTGTACACATCATACTGCTGCACCTTATGCTGCATTGTTGTCCCAGTGTTTAGCATTGTTGTACCTTGTGCCACTGTTGCACCATGCTGTCACCCATGTGCTTTCTGCACCATTGTTGCTTTGTGTACTTGCTGCACCAAGTACCATACTGCTGTCCCATGCATCTTGGCAGCACTATGTCACCTTGCCGTCCCATGCATCTTGGCAGCATTATGTCACCTTGCTGTCCCATGCATCTTGGCAGCATTATGTCTTGTTGTCCCATGCATCTTGGCAGCATTATGTCTCCTTGCTGTCCCATGCATATTGGCAGCATTATGTCTTGTTGTCCCATGCATATTGGCAGCATTATGTCTTGCTGTCCCATGCATCTTGGCAGCATTATGTCACCTTGTTGTCCCATGCATATTGGCAGCATTATGTCTTGTTGTCCCATGCATCTTGGCAGCATTATGTCTTGCTGTCCCATGCACCATACTATTATGTACAGCCACCAATTTGGCTCCCACAGACTGCCCAACAATCTGGTCCAAACTGATCCTCAACACCTACAAGAAATGTCATAGACAACATACCTTAGCTCACTGTTTTGAGGTCTGATTTGTTTGCTGCAACTTAGGTCTGGTTAGGGCATATCACAGTGTCTTTGCCAGCCTTCTTTTCTGCCCAGATTTGCTCCAAGGTGATGCAGCTGCCCTTCCTTGTGGGGATGAGACCCTTCACAATAATCCTGGGCGGTTCTAGCCTTTACAAGGTCCATGGCCTGCCCTCACAGCAAGCTTCCATAGATTTGCAGCAAACTGGTTAAGGGTTTGCCCGTCCTCTAAACAGTTGATGCGGCTGCCCTTCCTTGCAATAATTCAGTCACCTGAGATGGCCTAAGACAGCCCTTCAAACCTTCGCTGGAATGTTGCCTTAGCTGCGGCTAAAACAGAGAATGTTTAGGGTGGCTGAACAACGTTTAGGGCAGCTTTGATCTGGACAGCATATAGCCTTGTGTCCACCATAAGAGTTGCCCTCCATGTAAGCTACCACATCAGGATGTAGAGCCTTCTCTTCATTGCCTGCATCTAGATCTAGGGCATGCCTTCTCTATGACAGCATTGAGCTAGGGCATCCTCTCCTTAGGGCTGCGTAGATTCTTAGGATCTCTTCCTCCCACCAAAAACCCAAAGACAAGTGGAGAGGAAGAGAACACAAGAAGTGTGTGTGAGAAATGACTCTCAAGTCATCTCCTTTTATACAAAAACATTGAGCACATGTGGGGTTTATTTGTTTGTTGGCCGACCTTGACGAATTGTCTTATAATATAAATAAATTCATAACTTCATAATACTTATCGGAATCGGATGATCTTTAGATCAATCCTACATCTCTCGATGAGAAGGATCCAGATAAAAATATCAGCTGCCATAAATAAGATGACCCACATGGAGTTTGGCCCTAGTTGCCAATTTTAACACTCCCTCTCAACTAGGGAGAACTCCATCTGCTGATCCATATGTCTGACTGTACTATCTCTGCCATCAGTGCCCTGCACTTCTCTGCTCTGCCTTGCTTTGCTCTGCTTAGCTTTGCTCTACTGAGCTCTGCTGAACCATGAAGAAGAAGAATTGATCGAGAATGTCTTATACCATTCTCTACTAACCTGGAGTCAGTTTTATTAATCCCAGATCAATATCACAAGAGAGTGTCTCAAACCACTCATATTGATCCTAGATCAATGGAGGTCATCCTAGCATAGGGAGTGCGGTAGATACAAGGATGCGTCCATCGATAGTACTACTATGGTCCCTAACCCCATTTCTCTGCTCATTGATCAGATGAGAGGTACTTCCCATGAGTCCCAGACTGCATGGGTAGGATGCCTCGACAGGAGAACTAATCATCCTACCCACAGGAGAATGAATCATCCTATCCAACAATCACCACAGGAGAACTAATCATCCTGGCCCACAGGAGAACTAATCATCCTATCCCACAGTTGCCATAGGAGAACTAATCATCCTGGCCCACAGGAGAACTAATCATTCTGTCCCACAGTGGCCACGGGGTGTGACAGGGGAAGGTTGAACCTTTCACCCTGTACATAGCACACCACTAGGGGAGGGTGAGTCGCCCAGTGGTCGCATGTCGCTTCAAGAAGTACCCTGCGCCCCCTGGAGCTCCCAGAGCTCAATGTATGCATCATGCAGGACCCTTATAAGAAGGTCTCTCAATGACTCCAAGTCGTTCGGAAAAGTCACAAAATAGACCTTTCCCCGGGGCTTTGACAGAATGTCTGCAATCTGTACAGCAGTCTTAATGCATTGGAGCCTCCTCACTCATTGTCATACCATATCTCAGATAAGGTAGTATTTGATGTCTATATGTTGGAGCAATTATAGAATACGAGATTCCTCAACAATCAAATCCCCTCCTAGTTGACACAGAAGATTACGGTGATATCCATCATGTGTACAAACATCTCGCTGAAGAGCTTCCACAACTAGGCAGCTTCACACGAGATCATACTCGTAGCTATGTATTCCATCTCAGCGTTGCTTATAGCAACCAACTTTTGCTTCCTACTTATCCATGATATCGAAGCAAAATCCAAAGATAACCAGCACTCAAAAGTGCTCTTGCGATCCTCCACATTGCCTACCCAGTCAGCATTCGAATAATCATGCAGCTTCACATTTCCGGCAGTGTATCTCAATTCATGATAGATTGTGCCCCGAAGATAACTTAGAAGATTCTTGGCACCAATCCAGTGAGGCTCAACTATATATGAGCTCATCATGCTAATTGGAAAACATATGTCCGGACGGAAGTTCACCAAGAAGATCCAAGCTTCTCAAACTCTACAAGGGGTACTTGAGAAATTGAAGTCAACAATGGGGTGCACAATGGATGAATCAAGCAGGAAAGGTAACTTCAACCAAGTCATTTTTATCAACTCTCCAAAGAACATTACAGATTAGCTTGCTAGGGGAATAAGGAAATTCTTGTGGGAGAAGGAAAGACCAATACAAAAAAATACCACCTTATCAACTAGACTAATATCAAAACGACAAAGGACAAAATAGGTCTAGCAATCAAAGATCTGTCACTAATGAACTTAGTATTGGGGGGCCAAATTCTTTGGCAACTGGTCAATGGAGCTCAGGAATGGTGGAAGATTGTATTTCTGAACAAAAGATGCCTTGATTCTCCCCTACCAGATAAGAGGGGGTCACCAATATGGAAATTGTGGAAAGCAACAGCACCACTAATCCAGTCGCAGTTAATGTGGGTGCCAGGTAATCGGAAACTGATTAAGATCTCGACGAATAGTATTCTTGGGAAAACTCCTAGGTGAACATTAAAGGAATTGAGCCCCTTGAAAGATTTGTTTGAAGAAAAAGGAATTGAGAAACTTTCAGATATATCAGATTAGAGGGAAGAAGAGAATTGGCTGGTTTGAAGAAATATTATTCCCCCAAAGGACTACTACCTAAATTAGATCTATTTTTCACTCTTTTAGCAACATGTGCACCTGTGGATCAAGATATTATGGATGAGAGAGGGAACCTTTTAGGGTACACTTTAAAAAAAGGTATAAGCGGATGTTGACAAAATCCCAACACCCCCCTCATTCAAGAGCTTGACAATAAATATAAGAAGGTGATTCTCCTCCAAAAGTATAATCCCAACACCCCCCTCATTCAAGAGCTTGCCAATAAATCTAGCAAGATGATTCTCCTCCAAAAGTTAATGCTTTTTGCTGGTCAATGGTGCATGAGAGCCTTTTGAATTTTCTCTCGCCTCAATTGAGATCAATGGCTGAGATTAAAACAAAATCATTGAAGTGTTGGAAACCAGGAAAATACAGAGGATGGGCAAATCAGAATTTTATAATTTTTTGCAAATATTTAGCCAATAATAAACATTCAACAATACAGCAGTGCCCCAATCACATAAAGCTTGAACAAAACATATTTATGTGTGTAATGTCCCCATTATTAGTTTCCTCTATAGTACAGCCAAGACGGATTCAAAGGGTATGTGATGGCCAGGCCACAAGAGCAGGATTTCATCACCAGGGATCCCAAAGGGGTTCTAAGGAGTTTTATGGGGTCCGACAGCATTTTCTTGGCATATCCCATCATCAGGGTCAGTTCCGCACAGCTTGCTTTTGGTTCCATTGCATTCCGATAATTCTCGTAAAATGGGGTTATTATTGAGCCTAACTTAATTAACTACGCTTAAGGTGGCATTCCGGGAGGAATATTTGACGTAACACCTTAGTGTAAACTACATTGGAACTAGAACGAGAAGATCTACAAGATGGGGATGATGAGAAGTGACTTCCGGCAGCTAGAGAAAGTATGGTGGGAGACTTACCATTTTCCTGGATTTAAAGTGACTTTAATTAGTCACTTAATTAAATAAAAGAAAGGGAAAATGATCAATTGAAGGAAAAAGGCCAAAAGTGACTTAAATGAAATAAAATAAAACTAAAAGTCACTTGGATGAAGTCAAGGGGTGTTAAAATTGGCAACTATGGCCAAATTTCACTTTGGACAGCTCATTTGATGGAATAATTATTGCATTGAATTCCTCTTTTTGAGAGGACCAAAATCGACCTAAAGATCACTAAATTTGGACAAGGAGAAATATGTTTTCGAGGTCAAGCCCACACATGCGTAAATTGTGAACGTCGGCCACACCATCATGTAGGCTCATGAAGCCCAAGCAACATGTCTTTTGACCCTCAACGACTTGTATAAATAAGAGAGACCTCCACTCTCATTTGGCATCATCATCACACAACACATTCTTCTCTCTCTTCATATGATTGGTTCGTAGAACACATTGGGAAGTTGTTCTTTTCACTCATGTGGCAGAAAGGAGGACAAATTTTAGGAGGCTGAATTTCAGATCTGTTGCAGGCCTTTGACCAGCGTTGACCAAGGGTTGTTTGACCTTATTTGACTGTGATTTTTGTGGGAGAATCTCTATTTCAGCAGGCTGCATTTATTGGCATGGAAATCGAGATTTTTTGGCCTGTTTGACCTGCGTTGACCGCAGGGTGGACTTCAGGTTGACCGAGTTTGACTGCTGATTTATTGACTGTTTTGGGCTAACTTTGACTAGCAAAAGGGGTCAAGTTTCTCTCTCATTTGACCAGACTTTGACTGCTGTTACCTTTTTGGTTAGGGTTGATTTGACTGTTGTTGACTGAGGACAGAACTGCAGACTTGGTCTGGGCTATTTTGGACATCTATTGGCAAGTCAATTTTGACGTTATTGTACTCTCTCTCTCTGCTAAACATTTGATATTTATAATAAGAAGAATTGACCAAGGGTTTTCTCCATATTGGGGTTTTTCCTTGGCATTCGCCAAATTCTGGTGTTCTCTTGTATTGGCTTGTCTTCTGCTTTTATTATTCATGTTTTATCTATAGTTACTGTCAAAGTGATGGTTAATGTGATTGCTAATGGAAATTGTCATTGGGCTAACTAAAGGACATTGATGTAATTGTTGCAAGCATAGAACATACCACTGTTATCTAAAATTAACATGAGATCAGAACCTAGGCGAAAACAAAGCCCAAGCAAGAGAGAAAAGCAATCACTAAGAGATTTGTTGGTCAAAGATTATTAGACAAGTCTCCATGGCCTCTACATCTTACTTCAAGATTGAGCACAAGCTCAATGACAAATCTAACTATCATGCATGGAAGATGACCCTAGACCTGACTTTGGAGGAGCATGAAGCATAGGACTATGTGTAAGGAAAAGTGATGGAGCCTCCTTCAAATGTGTCAGTTGTTGCTAAGACGAAGTATAGAAAAGGTGAGTTCAAAGCAAAGAAAATTTTGAATTGAGTAGGTCATTCTTGATACCTGGTTTCGATGAGTTATTGTCTGTGCACTCAAGAGGAAACAAGGATGATGGAGAGAGCTAAGTCCTTGAATGGAAATGAACCTACTGCTTTCTCCACTCATGCGAAAAGGAAGAATGATGTTGGTCCAAGGAGATAGGGTCAAGGATCTAATAAGGGATTCAAAGGAGAAAGAAAAGGAAGGTGCTACAATTGCAACAGGGTCAGCCACTATGCTAGAGAGTGCCCTCATAAGAAGAATCCTCCAAGGGATAGTGACAACAACAACAACAACAATTTCAAGGGCAATGGCAATCAAAGGAACAACAGGTTCAACAACAAAGGAAAGAGGAATGCTCTGGTTGCGCGAAATGGAAATGATTGACCTCCAAAACAGACAAGAAATGCTAGGTATGAAGAAAGTAATGTTGTAGAAAAACAAGATGAGTTTTATCTTATTTCCGCTCTATCTACTGCCTCTCCTCCGGATACTTTGGATCATTGGTTGATTGATAGTGGAGCCTCATGGAACTTCACTGGATACAAGGAGGTCCTCTAAAATTTGATTAAAATGAAAACTAAACTAAAGATCATACTTGGAGATAATGCCACCTACCCCATGAAAGGGATAGGTACTGTCACTCTTCACTTGAATCAATGTCAAACCATTCATCTACAAGAAGTGTTGTATGTGCCTGATTTGAAGAACCTGGTGTCTATTTTTGCAATGGAAAATAAAGATTTCAAGGTAGCATTCATTGATCGAAAGGTACGTATTTGACATAGAAACTCTAAAGATGCATTTACCCTTGGATTTAGGGTTGATGGTCTCTATCAAGTTGGTGGAAGTCCTTTGGGAGCTTTGGCGAGTGATACTTCTCTTCAATGTGAATTATGGCACCGAAGATTTGCCCACTTACATTACAAAGCCTTACCTAGGGTAAGGAAGATGGTCACAGGTATGCCCGAGTTTAACATGAATCATGAAGGAGTTTGTCAGGGTTGTGCAACTGGGAAACATACAAAGGGACCATTCCCTTCTAGTGAAAGCAAGACTACCGATATTCTTCAATTGGTCCATTTTGACCTGTCTGGTATCTTGCCCGTAACTTCATTAGGAGGATACTCATATTATGCAATCTTTGTGGATGACTACTCATGCAAAACATGGATCTATTTCTTGAAGAGGAAGGATGAAGTGTTCAAATGGTTTCGTTCTTTCAAAGCATTGGTGGAGAATCAAACAGGGAAGAAGATCAAGACGTTGAGGACCAACAATGGAACCGAATATGAATCAAATGAATTCAATGACTTTTGCAGAGAGGCTGGCATTAAGAGGGAGACAATTGTTCCATACACTCCTGAGCAGAATGGTATTGCTGAAAGAAAGAATCGAACAATTATGGAAGCCACCCATGCCATGATCTATGATCAAGGTCTACCAAAGTTCTTATGGGGAGAAGCTACCAACACTGTTGTATATGTTCAAAATAGGAGCCCGCATCAAGCTTTGGATTTCAAGACACCCGAGGAAGTTTTCATTGGTAAGAAATTTGAAGTTTCTCATTTTCGAATCTTTGGTTGTATAGTATACATTCATGTGCCTAAAGAGAAAAGGAATAAATTGGAAGCTTCTGGGAAGAAAGGTATATCCGTTGGCTACAATGAAAACTCAAAGGCATATAGAATCTATGTACCTGGTCAAAGAGATGTGGAAGTAAGCTGTGATGTTACCTTTGATGAAGACATCGCCCTTGGGAAAGCCAGAGATCTCCCCATCTCAAGGAAGGACGATGATGATGCTGCCAAAAAAACAAGATGAACCTTCGATGGATGAGCCTATGCCTGACATTGATGGTCTGATGGATCCTATTGATCCACCCCCTGCTGATCCTTCTACCTCAAGGAAAAGACCATTGTGGCTCAAAGATACTATCGAAGATGCTAAAAAACATACGGCTCCAAGAGGGATATTTTGCGAAAGTAAGAAGTCAAATAGGTATCAAGGGTACTTGGATGCCATGAGTACTATTGTTCAAGCTAAACCATGCACGTTCGAAGAAGCCGTAAAACACCAAGTATGGAAGGATGTGATGAATGAGGAATATGAATCTATCATGAAGAATGATGTCTGTGACGTGGTGTCTAGACCTAAGGAAAAGTCCGTGGTCACCTCAAAATGGCTTTACAAAATTAAACATGAAGTTGATGGGAGTGCTGAAAAATATAAGGCCAAGTTCATAGTTCATGGCTTCTCTAAAAAATTAGGAGTGGACTATGACGAAATGTTTGCACTGTTTCCCTGATATACCACTATCCGATCTATTACTGCTCTTGTTTCCAATCAAGGATGGAGCCTACATCAAATGGACGTCAAGACTTCTTTCTTACATGGCTCATTTAAGGAGGAAGTCTACTTAGAACAACCTCAGGGGTTTGAAGTACAAGATAGAAGGGCACATGTCTGTCGACTGAAGAAAGCCCTCTATGGGTTGAAGCAAGCCTCTAGGGCTTGGTACGAAAGGATTGACATTTATCATATAAAGCTGCAATTTACAAGGAGCTATGTTGATCCTAACCTATGCTTCGAGGTTGAAAAGGACACACCTCTTATTTTGGTCCCTTTATGTTGATGATCTCTTTCTAACCGGTGCAGACCCTCTCATTTATCAATGCAAGGGAGAGTTGACTTCCGAGTTTGAGATTAAAGACCTAGGACTGATGCATTACTTCCTAGGCCTAGAGGTCTAGCAAAAGCCAGGCGAGATTTTCCTTTCTCAAGGAAAATACATTGTGAAACTACTAGAGAGATGTGGGATGGTGGATTACAAGTCTGTATCTACTCCGATGGAACTCAACTTCAAGAATCTATGTGGAAGTGTTGTTGCGACCGAATTGGCAAACACTTCTGAATATATACAACTTGTAGGGGCCCTGATGTTCTTGGTAAACTCCCGACCGGACATATGCTTCGTTGTAAATACTTTGAGTCAATTTGTCGTTGAGCCTCATCACATAAATTGGGTTGCTGTAAAGAATCTCTTAAGATATCTTTGTGGCACTATCAACTATGCACTGAGATACGCTGTCGAGAATTTATATAAAAATAAACACAAATAAAGAACTAAATTTATATAAAGATAAACACAAATAATGTAAAAAACAACAAATAAGGATGACACTTTTCTCATAGGACAGCAGGCATGAAGGATGACAAAATGTTTTTAAAAGTTATTAACCTCTTTGAAAAGGACTCGGGGCAAGAAATAAATCAATCTAAATCAGAAGTCCTTGAATATCCCTCCAAGGCTCCTACATATGATCAGTAGATTTGTGAGCTTCCGAAAATCAGAATTACCAAAAAAGTAATTCAGTTTCCCACTCCAGAGGGTCCTCACAAGGCTAAAGACAGGCTAGACATTTTTGAAAAGCTCGAAGCACGCATCAACTCCTGGGATCATATACATCTGCCTTTAGCAGGCAGAATACTTCTGATTCCTGACAACCTATCCTCACAGCTATCACCCATCTGCAAAAGTATTATCTGTCTGGCCATAGCCTCTGCTCTCGTTGAATTCGATAGAATTCTGAGCCACATTCTTTGGAATGGACCAAAGCAAGATATACAATGGCACCTCCCAACCTGGAGAAAGGTCACAAGCCCTTTATGGGCTTGAGGAGCAAGGAACCACAGAATGGATCCAGTGAACAAAGCTCCAGAGGTCATGTATCCAGAAATTAATTCTGAAAGGGAAGACCCTAATAGACAAACCTCTTGTGGTATGTTCACAGTGGCAATCCAATTGTACATATTCACAGCGGTTACCTTAGTTGAAATCTTAAAATTAATTATTGCTGGGAAAGATAATAACAGCGTAAGTTAAGTAATCACAAAGATGCTATCCACCAATGTCCTTGTATTTCTCCACCTGCATTTACTCTTTAGTAAAAAATTACCAGAAATCCTAGGCCAAGATATAGAGAGACTCGAAAGCATGTCAGATATCAAAACAAGCAAAATAATGATTTTATGACAAGTTCCTCTAATTAATTTCACTCTATTACCAAAAAACATCTCTTTTTCCTATTTTCTCCAAGACTTTTAGAATCCTATGTGAAAAGTCAGTTGGACAAGTTCCAGGGCATAGCGATGCCCCAACTATTTTCACAAGCATAAAACATTACTTTGTTTATATAAAATTATAACATGATAAATCGCTACTTTAGTCCAATACAGTGTCATTGATTTTCTAAAAAGAATGGTGGTGTTGATTACTTGAAATCCAATTCAGATATGTGCAACAAAATTTTCATGGAATATAGATATGAAAGAAAAAGGCTTAAGAGTAAAAAGAGGTGGAATGGAATACAAAACCTGCGCAGATCGAAATTACGGTCCATAAGTTTTGCTAATGTGTTGTAGTCCTTTTTAATCAGTGATTCACGGCCTACTAGTGCCAACCCAGCAACCTCCTCCATTAAGCTTCTAATTTGTTCATCTCCATCAAGCCACCTCTGCCTTACAGCACTGTGTATCTGCATCAATATCAAAGGAAAGCAAATTTGATTCGAAAGATATATATATATATATATATATATGAATGTTGAGAGAGATTTCAAGAATCATGTCACTTATTTCCAATTCATTGGACTGAATGCAACTCAAACACCAATTATTTAAATATAGATTTAGATCCCTTGTAAACAAGCCCTATTCACAATCTCTCCAGATGCCATTACCAGTTAAAAACTTAAATTATAATTAGAGAACTAGCACTGACCTTTCCAGAATCACTAGGATTCTCAGCATAAATAAGGTGCATTTGGGGAAGCAGACTAGTATCCATGGGTCTGTATTCACCATGTCCCATCTCATCCATGTGTTCCTTCTTGAAATCCTACCATTCCAAATTTTCAATGTTAAACCTAGAGTTCCATTTGCATACAGTGTCCATTGTTTTTTTTACATGCAATATATGCTCAAGATCCAGTATTCAAGCAGTTAAACTCACCATGTAAACAAGACCTCCATAGACCTGTGCCACACGATCCTGTAGCCCAGCAGTGATGCCTAATTCTCCCTCTGCACTGAGTATCAAGTTTGGTTGCTGCTCCACTTTGACCAGGTGTCTAACGTCATAGAAGTCAAGCAAGCAATTTAATGTAGCACATACTATTGCACTGGATCCTGAAAGCCCTGCCTGTAAATCAAGACATTGCAACAGCAGTTATTCTGGAATGCCTTGAGCTTTAAATAAATAAATCATAGCATAATCTTTCATGCATTATTGAACATTTCCTCTGGAATAATTAAATCATAATAATATAATGATGTCAGTAAAAAGAATTTACACATACATTCATTGGACATCACAACTAACTCACTGCAAGACAAAACATTGAACCCCCAAAACCTGAAAATCTTCTAGAAAATGTTATAAAAAGGTGAAATCTCCAACAAACCCTAATTCAATAAGATAAACAAGCTGAAATATAGCAGTGCCTTAATGATGAACACATAAGACTTCAAGAGAGTGTGGAACGCATGCACAGGTGCCCTTTCGCAAAAGAATGAATAAACTCACTTGAATGAGATGATGTTACAAATGATGGAAGTGGTGTATTTATATAGCTCCACCAGGGTTAAGGCGCTAGCCTCAAAAAGCAGAATAGACCAATCATAATCTAAAATGCAATTAATAAAATAAAGTGTAACAACCCACTGCTACCCACAGGCCACAAGTCAACCCATAAAGGACCCAACTACTCACATAGTGGGCTAGCACAAGGCCACAATTGGAGATTAGCCAAAATATCTCAACACCCCCACTTAAGCTGAACAAGGGGCCACAGAAACAGCATTGCATTCATAGATTACCACAGAGAATCACCATACTACCCCACCATAACACTGAGTTGAGGTCATCAGAAACCATACTAGGAGTTTGTCAGGTGCTAGGAGTATCCCTTGCTCATACATCCCCTCCAAGATCATATGGTCGGATCCACTGCTGACCCCAGGGGACTTCAACAGTGAACCTGTACCCAGTTTGCCTCCCTCGTCATCAATCAATAGACTCAAAAGGCCCTAACATCTCTAGCTCCATTTCCAGACCTTACCATCTCACTCACTCATTCCTTTTAGCAGGTCATCATCATTCAGTATCATGCTGCAGACTATTGAGTATTTTATATTATACTAGTCTCTTATATACGTACCGCAGCAGCACTACCATTGGTTTCTCTCTCTATATATTATTTTTTGCATTTTTTTAAGATATGAGCTTGCAATCCCACACATTGTAGTCATACTGACTCTACTCTTCTTCAGTTCCATTGACCTACTTTTGTGGTCATCAGTTGGACATTAATAAATTTACTCTAGAAGAATGTGAAAATTTCACCACTGAAATCCTATTGTACCAACTGGAAATTATTTTTCTAATTGTTAATTAATTTAATAATTTATCTGCTACGACAAATACCAAATAATTCACACTGCAACCTTCACAAATAAACTGCAGAAGAAAATAGCATTGGAAACTGAGAAAATACTAGCACACACACATAAAAATTAACACATTTATTTTTGGACAAATGTCCCCAGAAAAACCCAACTTGGGAAAACCGGTGCAACAGCTAAGGGTTTTATTATTATGGAGCAATGAAATCTGAGTACAATCTGGATGCCGAAAACTGGCAATCTTGTAGAGAAAATACTGGCAAAAATATCTTGAGGGAAATTACCCTCACTTTGAGCAATCCCGACACTTGACTGCTACTGAAAAGTAAGTCGTCCAACTGGGCTTGCGCAGGCTCTGCGTCAACCTGAAGTTGTCTACCACACGTGTTGCCCGAATTGTCTACTAATCAAGAGGTTCTACCTGCTGCTGACTGGAAAATTCTTCTCTGACACTCTAGAACCTCTTCCCAACCTCTGGAACTGAAGACGTCTTCCCCTTAGCAAAAATTGAACTACCCTTTGAGGGTCTACGCTGCCTCTGTGTAGCCTCCTGGAGAATCTTCGGTCTTTCTCTGCAAATGCACTCGCTGGATTTGGAAAACTTCCTCCAACCCTCACTGCCTCTGCCCCTCGCTATTTTTGCATCCTTCTTTGACTTGCAGGCAACTATTGTTTCTCTCTGGAAATCAAACTGCCAAGGAAATTGATCTCAAGCTTCTCAAGTGTATTATCCATCTACCCATCAACTTCTTATAATCCTCCGTTGGAGCACCAACGGTCAAGATTAAAACATAATAGAGGGCCCGGATTAATTTCCTGTCAATCCATGTGAGTTCCTAGATGATTCAGACCTTATCTCAATTAATACTAATTAATTAACCATTATCCCTAAGTTTAGACTTAGGAAATATTTAAAAATCACTTAGTAATCTAATTGAGACACTTCTAGTGCTGCACACCCTGCCACAACACCGTATCTTTGTACCACCCTTTGTCACGTTGTTGATGTCTGACAGGAAATGATTGCGTTGCTCCCTTAGTCACAGTGTTGCTCCCTTAGTTACAGTTTTGCTTCTTTAGTCACTGCACTTTTCCCTCAGTCACTATGTTGTTCCCTTAGTCACTGCTTTTTTCCTTAGTGAATGTCCATCAACCATTACACTAACTCTGATTCATCTGCCACTGACTGTAGTTGAACCAAACTGTTGCATCTGTGTTGCTTCTATCATTGCATTGTACATCTTGTATTGTTGCCAACTCTGCATCTGCACTACAAGTCCCTCTCATCTATTGCTACTGCAACTTCAACTAAGAAGCATCCAAAATATTGAACCATTTGTGTTAAGTATGATGCATCTGTCTCCTTAGCATTTGAATGCTACTAGCTTTTGCACTGTCACTAAAGAATTTGCACTACTACTAACTCTGCATTTGTGCCACTCTGCACTGCTGCCAACTTTGCACTGTGCTTCCCAACACCTGACTGTTACTAGTCTGCAACTGTCACTCTAATCTGACTGCATCTCTGACACTGATCCATCCTGCTACTGAATATTGTGGGCCCCCGTAGCTAGTTGATGATCCATGAGGTGGACTCCTCAAGGATCCTGCCCAATCTCTGCAGTTCTAGCCTATAGCTCCATGTCATCCCACCTCACTCCTAGAGATATGATTGCCATCATAGCAAAGTCTTCCTCCAACCTAGAGGACAACTTGCCAATCTCGACTAACGTTGTCACCTCTCCTGCTTGTTTTTTCTGAGAGGACACTGCGTACTGTAGTGACCAAGTTCACCACATCTGAAGCACTTGACCTTTGGCAGGGTTTTGTTCTTCTTCTTATCCCCCTACCCCTGACTGGAACCCATGGATGCTATGGTCGCATTCTCCTCTTCCTTCTCACTCTTTACAGCCTTGATCTTGTTGCTGCTTCCATTGATGGTACTCTTCAAGCCTCAACTCCTCCTATTGTAGATCGGCCCACATCCTGTCCCATCTTAGCAATGTGTCTTTGCCCAAAATGCTTTGGACAAACATCTGGCAATCCTCCGAGACATTGTTTAGCGCCAATCGTACAAGTTTTGTAGGTTGGGATACCTCCCTAATGGTTGCTCGTTGATCTTTGACCTCTTGAATCAAAGTGAGGAAGGGATCTATGCCCTCACCCCTCTGCATCCTTACGCTCCTCAACTTCTCCTAGAGAAACACCTTTCATTGCTCGGAAGAACTCTGATATAAGGTGGCAAGGTTATCCCACATCTCCTTGGTCATACTCTGCCCTGATATATGTGAGACTATATGATCTCGGACTCCATCCAAGATCATTTGCTTTATCTTTGCCATTTCTCTTCTATATTCCTTCAACTAATCAAGGTCTTCGAGAACTGCCACCACATTATCGATATAGGCTTTCAATTCATGTTCATCTAGAAGGAAGGACATCCTATCCTTCCATATGTCATAGTAGGAGGCTCCCTCCAACCTATCCTGATCTCTAAGCCCAGTTGTAGCCATCTCAACAAATCTTGTCAACAACTCCCTCTTTCCCTTTGCTTGGTTGCTTCTTTGCTATTCGCATTCCTGTGATATTCCTAACCTAGAATATTCCTCAAACCCCAGCAAAAACTCCAACCAAATATGTGCAAATGATATAATAACCCAAAAGTAATAAAATAACAGTAATAATGTAAACCAGAAATATAAGCAGATACACAAGAAATGCAGCAATAAAATGCTAAGCCATTTTATTATACTGAGCAATAAAATGAGTACAAAAGGTGATCAGACAGATGGCACCTCAACTTACACCCGGCAAGTGAAGAAATACTCTCAGAAGGACAAGAATGGCCTCTCTGCGTGGAAGTTGCCGCTGTGCTACTGCTGCTGCTAGGAAACAAATGATGATTTGGGGCTGCTCCCCTCCTCGGAAAAAGCTGAAACTCTAGATTCGGGCTCTACTCAAGAAACCCAAAAAAACCCATAAAGCTTTCCTGGAATGGCCAACCCCCGAAAAACACCCCTTGGGGTTCTGCGCAGTTACTCAATGCCCTGCGCTGCCATTGAAGAAAATCCCTCTAAACTTTGCCTGAACACTGCCTAAATCCCTGCCAAAAATCTTCCAATGAGACAAGGGCTGGACCCCTGCTCAATCACCCAACATAAATCCACCTGCAAACCCCAATCCAGCACTACAACCAAAAAGAACTGCATCCCTCTCCAAGTGCTGCGCAGTCCTCCAAAACGCTGATAAAGCTGCTGCTGAAATGCTGATAAAACTGCTGCTGAAATACCGATGGAAATACCTTGCCCAAGCAGGCACTCGAAGTCCCCCGGGGCTAAGGGTGAGATCTCCGAACGGAGACACTCGATGCACTAAACAACAGCTAGCGTGCTCAGAAGTCGAAACGACTAGCTCAAAATGCACATAACTGAATGATCCAAAATGAGGGGGCTCCTCTCTATTTTATAGTCTTTGTCCTCACAATCCCTAGGCTCACCTCCTCCTATGTGATTCTCCTCTTGCCATGTGTTCTTCCCTCCTGCGTAGTCCCTCCATGTGTCAGCGTGAGCCCCATTTCTGCGTCCCCCTTTGGCCCCCTTGGCTCCTCCTTAAGTCACAACGTTATGCTACTAGGAAGTGACTTTTTATTCGTAAAGTGAGTTATGTCCCCCGTCCTCACTTTTTTTATTTATAAATAACTATAGAAGGCAAAAATTGGGCAAAATCGAATATTCCAATTAGCCATGGCTAATTAGGAATATTACAATCTCCCCCGGAAAAATGTTGCTTGTCCTCAAGCAATTGAAGTGACGGATGCTGCAAGATCTTTTCACTCTCCCAAGTGGCATCCTCATCCGTCAAATTTTTCCACCTCACCAAGAATTCTCGGACCGTCCTGCTCCGCAACTGCCTCTCCCTGGTATCAATGATAGCCTCCGGCTACAATACCAAATGTCCCTCATCATCCATGGGTGGTAGCTCATCTATCACTGTCACCTGCTGCTCCAATGCCTTTTTCAGGCATGATACATGGAAAACGTTATGAATCTTGCTGTCTTGGGGTAGCCCCAACTCATATGCAACCTGTCCAACCCTGCATATCACCCTGTACGGCCCATAAAAGCGGGGTTTAAGCTTCTCAACCCCCTTCTGCTTTAGTGACAACTATCGGTATGGTTGTAATCATAGGTAGACCATGTCCCTACCTCGAACTGTCTCTCCACCCGACCCTTGTCTGCATACAGCTTCTGCTGGTTCTGTGTTGTAGCCATGTTATCCTTGAGAGCTCAAAGAATATCCTGACTCTCTTGGATCCATATCTTGGCTCTGGGAGCCTTGCTATCACCAAACATCACGTCAGCAAAGGATAAAGGATGATACCCATATAAAGCATAGAATGGTGACATACCAATGGTCATGTGATGTGAAGTATTGTAGCAGTACTCCCCTAGATGCAGCCACCTCAGCCATGCTCGCTGCTGCCCACTGACATAGTTACGCAAGTAGCCCTCTAGCCACTTGTTAACTATCTCTGTCTGCCCATCCGTTTGTGGGTGATAACTGGTACTCGGTGTCAACTCCGTCCCCACCAACCAGAAAAGCTCCTGCCAAAACCCGCCCATGAAACGGCTGTCCCTATCACTGACGATGGTCTTAGGAAGACCATGTAGCCTGAAGATCTCTCTAAAGAACAGCTCGGCCACCTGTGCTATTGTATAATGTGTGGATATGGCAAAAAAGTGTGCGTACTTTGTCAGTCGGTCAATGACAAAGATGCAATCCTTGCCCTATACCATGGGCAACCTTGTGATGAAGTCCATCGAAATACTCTCCCATTTCCCCTCTGGAATGGGAAGAGGCTGCAATAATCCCGCGGGATGGCTCATCTCTCCCTTGTTCCTCTGGCAAACATCGCACTCCCGGATGTGCCGGAGTACGTCCTCCTTGAGGCCCTTCCATGAGAACCTCTCCCTAATGGCCCTGTAGGTTTTGGTAAACCCCTGATGTCCTACCAACGGTGAATCATGTGATGCCTGGAGTATCTTCTTCTTGAGCTGAGACCCCTCAGTCAAGAAGATCCAGTCCCTGTAATAGATGATCTCATCGACCACCCTGTACCTGTCATCTGCCACCTGCCCATCCAGAACCTCACATGCAAACCTGTCCTTGGAGTACTCTACTAAGAGTCGAGCCCTCCAGTCTGTATCCAAGCTCATAAGAGACAACATGGCTGGTCTACGTGAAAGGGCATCTGCTACCACGTTGTTCTTACCCTTGACATACTCAATGTCAAAGTCATATGCTTGGATCTTGCTGATCCACTTCTGCTGCCTCTCCTGTAGCTGCTTCTGCTCCAAAAAGAACTTGAGGCTGTTGTGATCAGTCCTCACCCTGAACCTGTTACCCACCAGATCCGGTTCTCAAAGGCTATAGGATGACCTCCCTACATCAACACGGCGTCGATCCCCTCTCCCGACGCATCACACTCCAAAACAAAAGGTTGCGTAAAATCTGGCAACGCAAGCACTGGGCAACTGCTCATAACCTCCTTGAGCCTGTCAAAGGCTCGCTGCGCTGTATCTAACCAACTGAAAGCCCCCTTCCTCGTCAAATCTGTCAGGGGTGCAGCAAGCTGTGAGAAACCCTTGACAAACTTCCGGTATTAAGTACAAATGCCAATGAATCCTCGAAGTTCCATCACATTTCTTGGCTCCGGCCATTCTCTGATGGCCCTGATCTTCTCCCCGTGGACTCTCACTCCATCCACTCCTATGATGTGTCCCAGATACAACATCTCCATCAACCCAAACTCACACTTGGAGAGTTTGGCATAGAACTGCTGCTCCTGTAAGATATGCAATACCGTCTCAATGTGCCGGAGATGCTCCTCCCAAGTCCTACTGTAAATGAGAATGTCATCAAAGAATACCAACACAAACTTCCTCAGGTGACTATGGAAGATGTGATTCATGCAGGACTGAAATGTAGCGGGGGCGTTGGTTAGCCCAAAAGGCATCACCAAGAACTCAAAGTGCCCACAGTGACACCTGAAGGCGGTCTTGGGAATGTCATGCTCCCTCATGCGAATCTGATGGTACCCAGAACTCAAATCAATCTTTGAGAAGAATCGTGCTCCCCTCAACTCGTCCATCAACTCATCGATCCTGGGTATGGGTACCTGTTCTTCAGGGTCTTCTTGTTCAGGGCACTGTAGTCAATGCACATCCTTAATGTACCTCCCTTCTTCTTCACCAACACCACAAAAGAAGCAAAAGGACTCGTGCTCAGTCGAATGTGCCTAAGAGCCAGCAACTCCTAGATAGCCCACTCAATCTCGTCCCGATAGGCCTTGGGGTGCCTATAGGGGGTGGTGATTACTGCCTGGATGCCCTGCTCAAGCTTGATAGTGTGCTCAAACCCCCGATCCGGTGGCTGTCTTGGTGGAATCTCTCCAAACACTATAGCATACTGATCAAGGATGGACTGGATCTTTGGGGTACCGTCTGCCCTGTAGTCCCTACCTCTTATGCACGCAGCTCCACTACCCACTCTATGTCTCCCTTCCGGAAGACTGCCTCCAACCGATGAGCCGACACAGTCTGAGGCGGATATGTGCGCTATCCCCGTATCTTTCATGCCTCCCTGTCTTCTCATCATCCCACTCCATCTCTAGGGTCTTCCAATCCGTCGTGACCTTCCCTAGAGTAATAAGCCATTGAACACCCAGTATCATGTTGGTGTCCGAAATATCGACCACGAAAAAGTGGTCAATCAATGTGTAGGAGCCCATCGTCACTGAAAGCTCTGGAACATATCAAGCACACGTCATGGTCTGATCTCCTGGGACCAAGACTGAAAACCCATCGAAGCTCTCTGTCTGAATACCTCTCCGCTCAACCATTTGTGCATCGAAGAAGTTGTGGGTTGCCCCACTGTCAACCAAAACTAATACCCACTGGCCACGTACTGTCCCTCGTATGCATAGCGTCAAATACTTGGGGACTCCTTGCAATGCTGCAAGGGCCCCTCCGGTAGGTGCAAAAGATGCACCACCCGCTGCTAGCGGTGGAGGTGGCAAAGGTCCCTATATGGCATGGCTATCTCCTGCCTCCACCTCATCCTCGTCATCCTCTTCTCCACTGCCCTCGGAAAAGACCTCAATAAAATGTGCTTTACCAGCAACACATCTATGCCCTGGTGCCCACGGCTCCTGACATGTGAAGCACAACCGCTTTTTCTTCAGCTCCCTCTTGACATCGTCCTCGATCTGCACTCGTCCTGGATTCCCCTTTGGAGGTGGAATCCTCACATCCTTCCCCTTAGACTGAAAACGCTGTCTTTGGGGGTAAGGTGTCCGGGTCCTGGGTAAGACATCCTGTAAGTCCCGGGTCCTGCTGATAGCGTCCTGGAGTGTGGCTGGTTTAGTGGATCGGACTAAACCTCGAAGTGGCTCTGCTAACCCCTCAACATACATATAGACCCTCCGTGTCGTGGATAGGTCTGGCACCATCATGGAGACCCTCAAGAAATCTGCAATGTAGGTCTTTGGGTTCCCTGTTTATTTGAGCCTCGTCAGCTCAACAAAATGCTGCTCTGGATCCCTCCGATCAAATCGCTCCATCAGTCTCCTAGTAAACTCAGCATATGTCGTCACTGTGGAGTGCCCCAGTGTAACCATCCCATGAAACCACCAATCCTGGGCCTCGCCATCCAAATGCAATGTTGCCACCTTGATGGCCTTTGCCTCCAACATCTGGTTAAGCTAAAAATAAATGTCCAGCTTCTCCACCCAATACTTTGTCGAACTGTTTGATGAGCCATCAAACGTAGGCAAGTGGAATCTACTCGTTGCAGGGTGGGTGTCACCATCATGGTAATGTCGGTACCCTCTGTGATGGTCGTGGGGTCTGCTATCCCGCTGGAGCTGAACAAAATCTCTCAATGAGAGGGCTTCCCTGAACTCCTACCCATAGGCCTGGTACTCTGCAAAATAATCGCCCATATGTCCGGGCTCTGCCTCCTGCTAGGCTACGACCCCCATGTCTGCTCCTAAGAAAGTGGGCATGGTAGAGCGTGTAGGGGCATGTGAGGCCATCTGTTGCGCAGTATCACGCTGCTCTGGCAAGTGATGGGATGCACCTGATCCCTCACCAATTTGAAAAACTCGTGGGCTCTCACGCTGTCTAGCCTCTACTGCCGTGAATCTCTGCCCCATCACCTCAATCTGCCTCGACAGATCCTGCACTGATTTGAGGAGCATATCTGCAAATCTCTTCTCGTCCTCGTCGGCCATCTGTTCTGTGTCTACCACAAGCTCCTCCTGTTCTGCGTCCACCACAGGAACACAGTCTCCCTCCCCGTAGGTATTCTCCAACCTACGTCCAGTGTCTCTGTACCTCCTACCTCTGTAACAAATGTAGGGTTTTTCTCCTGGTGTCATAGATTGCTAGCTCCACAGGCTGAACCAGATCTATGCTCTGATACCACTATAATATTCCTAACCCAAAATATTTCTCAAACCCCAGCAAAAACTCCAACCAAATATGTGCAAATGATATAATAACCCAGAAGTGATAAAATAATAGTGGAACAGCATATAATAATGTAAACCGGAAATATAAGCAGAGACACAAGAAATGCAGCAAGAAAATGCTAAGCCATTTTATTATACTAAGCAATAAAATGAGTACAAGAGGTGATCAGACAGATGGCACCTCGACTTGCACCCGGCAAGTGAAGAAATACTCTCAGAATGACAAGAATGGCCTCTCTGCGTGGAAGCTGTTGTTGTACTATTGTTGTTGCTAGGAAACAAATGATGATTTGGCGCTGCTCCCCTCCTCGGAAAAAGCTGAAACTCTGGATTAGGGCTCTACTCAAGAAACCCAGAAAAACCCAGAAAGCTTTCCTGGAATGGTCGACCCCCGAAAAACACCCCCTTGGGGTTCTACGCAGTTACTCAGTGCCCTGCGCTGCCACTGAAGAAAATCCCTCTAAACTCTGCCTGAAACCCTGCCAAAAATCTTCCAATGAGACAAGGGCTGCACCCCTGCTCAATCACCCAGCATAAATCCACCTGCAAACCCCAATCCAGCACTACAACCAAAAAGAACTTCGTCCCTCTCCAAGTGTTGCGCAGTCCTCCAAAACGCTAATAAAACTGCTGCTGAAATGCTAATAAAACTGTTGCTGAAATACCGATGGAAATATCTGGCCCGAGAAGGCACTCAAAGTCCCCCGGGGCTAAGGGTGAGATCTCCGAACGGAGACACTCGATGCACTAAACAGTGCTACAGACTAGCTAAACAGCCAGCGTGCTCAGAAGTCGAAACGACTAGCTCAAAATGCACATCACTGAATGATCCAAAATGAGGGGGCTCCTCTCTATTTTATAGCCTCTGCCTCTCACAATCCCTAAGCTCACCTCCTCCTGCATGATTCTCCTCTTGCCATGTGTTCTTCCCTCCTGCGCAGTCCCTCCATGTGTCTGCGTGGGCCCCATTTCGGTGTCCCCCTTTGGTCCCCTTGGCTCCTACTTAAGTCACAACGTTATGCTACTAGGAAGTGACTTTTTATTCGTAAAGTGAGTTATGTCCCCCGTCCTCACTTTTTTTATTTATATAACTATAGAAAGCAAAAATTGGGCAAAATCGAATATTCCAATTAGCCATGGCTAATTAGGAATATTACAATTCCCTTCTGGAATTGCGCAATCCTGCTAGCTGCTACTGCCAATCTACCTGGAAAACCAAACTTCTGAAATCGAAGTCCCTTGAGAGAAATTTTCCCTCTGTTGTGTGTGATTTTCTCCTTCCACCCGACACTGGTTCTGTTGTTGCAAAACCTTCTGCGTCCAACCAAGGAATCTGCTAAGTGAAAATTTGAGTTGTTGCTACTCCCTTTGCCTGCTAGAATCACTATTCTAGTCAAATCGACTTTTTTGTCAACTTGCAACTGAAAAATCGAACCCTTGCCCAGCGATTTGATCTGCCTGTCTAGGTATGTGCATCCTATGAGAATTTCGGCTTGCTGCTCCCTTTGACCAACAAAATTCCCTTCTCCACTTTTGAACTTCCCTATTGATCACTCACGCTCTGGTACCATGTGAAAATTTTACCAATGAAATCATATTGCAGCAACTAGAAATTATTTTTCTAATTGTTAATTAATTTAACAATCAATCTACTACAGCAAATACCAAATTAATTACATTGCAACCTTCATAAATAAACTGCAGAAAAATAATAGCGCAAGAAACTGAGAAAATACCAGCACACACACATAAGAATTGACACAGTTATTTTTGGACAAATGTCCCCAGAAAAACCCAACTTAGAAAAATCAGTGCAGCAGCTGACAGTTTTATTATTATGCAGTAGTGAAATATGAGTACAATATATGGATGCCGAAACTGGCAAACTTGAATAGAAAACACTGGCAAACTTGCAGAGAAAACACTGGCAAAAATATCTTGAGGGAGATTAACCTCACTTTGAGCAATCCCGGCACTTGACTGCTACTGAAAAGCAAGTTGTCCCCCTGGCCCTGTGCAGCCTTTGCATCAACCTGAAGTTGCTTCTACACATGTTGCCCAAATCATCCGCTAATCAAGTCATCCTGCCTACTACTAACTAGGAAAATACTTTAAGTATGGGGGATTTACGCAGTGCATTATATTAGATATCATTTTTTTTTGGGATTCAACTGCGTTAAGTAAGTCATTCAAACGTATGACCATTTCCATGAGAGGTAGTCGTAACTGACTAATTTCTCATGATTTTTGAATAGTTCACTTAGCACTCATTGCATCGGGTGATGCTCACAGGGGTGAAGAAGTGGGATTGAAACTAGTGAAATGTGGAGAACGAATCACATAGCATCAATCATCACTTCCGGGGCTTGCACCCGGTAACCAGGACTTCCCAGGAGGTCACCCATCCCAGAAACTCCTCTGGCTCAAGCGCGCTTAACTGCGGAGTTTTTCCCCACAATCAAGCCCACTTAGCTTGCTACCCCATTTGCAAAACCTTAGCAAGTATTGTGCCTCATGAACCATTCAAGTAGAGATCCCTTGACTCTTTTTGAATTTAAGTATGGGGGATTTACGCAGTGCATTATATTAGATATCATTTTTTTTTTTGGGATTCAACTGCGTTAAGTAAGTCATTCAAACGTATGACCATTTCCATGAGAGGTAGTCGTAACTGACTAATTTCTCATGATTTTTGAATAGTTCACTTAGCACTCATTGCATCGGGTGATGCTCACAGGGGTGAAGAAGTGGGATTGAAACTAGTGAAATGTGGAGAACGAATCACATAGCATCAATCATCACTTCCGGGGCTTGCACCCGGTAACCAGGACTTCCCAGGAGGTCACCCATCCCAGAACTCCTCTGGCTCAAGCGCGCTTAACTGCGGAGTTTTTCCCCACAATCAAGCCCACTTAGCATGCTACCCCATTTGCAAAACCTTAGCAAGTATTGTGCCTCATGAACCATTCAAGTAGAGATCCCTTGACTCTTTTTGAATTTAAGTATGGGGGATTTACGCAGTGCATTATATTAGATATCATTTTTTTTTGGGATTCAACTGCGTTAAGTAAGTCATTCAAACGTATGACCATTTCCATGAGAGGTAGTCGTAACTGACTAATTTCTCATGATTTTTGAATAGTTCACTTAGCACTCATTGCATCGGGTGATGCTCACAGGGGTGAAGAAGTGGGATTGAAACTAGTGAAATGTGGAGAACGAATCACATAGCATCAATCATCACTTCCGGGGCTTGCACCCGGTAACCAGGACTTCCCAGGAGGTCACCCATCCCAGAACTCCTCTGGCTCAAGCGCGCTTAACTGTGGAGTTTTCCCCACAATCAAGCCCACTTAGCTTGCTACCCCATTTGCAAAACCTTAGCAAGTATTGTGCCTCATGAACCATTCAAGTAGAGATCCCTTGACTCTTTTTGAATTTAAGTATGGGGGATTTACGCAGTGCATTATATTAGATATCATTTTATTTTTTTTGGGATTCAACTGCGTTAAGTAAGTCATTCAAACGTATGACCATTTCCATGAGAGGTAGTCGTAACTGACTAATTTCTCATGATTTTTGAATAGTTCACTTAGCACTCATTGCATCGGGTGATGCTCACAGGGGTGAAGAAGTGGGATTGAAACTAGTGAAATGTGGAGAACGAATCACATAGCATCAATCATCACTTCCGGGGCTTGCACCCGGTAACCAGGACTTCCCAGGAGGTCACCCATCCCAGAACTCCTCTGGCTCAAGCGCGCTTAACTGCGGAGTTTTTCCCCACAATCAAGCCCACTTAGCTTGCTACCCCATTTGCAAAACCTTAGCAAGTATTGTGCCTCATGAACCATTCAAGTAGAGATCCCTTGACCGGAAGTGATGATTGATGCTATGTGATTCGTTCTCCACATTTCACTAGTTTCAATCCCACTTCTTCACCCCTGTGAGCATCACCCGATGCAATGAGTGCTAAGTGAACTATTCAAAAATCATGAGAAATTAGTCAGTTACGACTACCTCTCATGGAAATGGTCATACGTTTGAATGACTTACTTAACGCAGTTGAATCCCAAAAAAAAAAAAATGATATCTAATATAATGCACTGCGTAAATCCCCCATACTTAAATTCAAAAAGAGTCAAGGGATCTCTACTTGAATGGTTCATGAGGCACAATACTTGCTAAGGTTTTGCAAATGGGGTAGCAAGCTAAGTGGGCTTGATTGTGGGGAAAAACTCCGCAGTTAAGCGCGCTTGAGCCAGAGGAGTTCTGGGATGGGTGACCTCCTGGGAAGTCCTGGGTACCGGGTGCAAGCCCGGAAGTGATGATTGATGCTATGTGATTCGTTCTCCACATTTCACTAGTTTCAATCCCACTTCTTCACCCCTGTGAGCATCACCCGATGCAATGAGTGCTAAGTGAACTATTCAAAAATCATGAGAAATTAGTCAGTTACGACTACCTCTCATGGAAATGGTCATACGTTTGAATGACTTACTTAACGCAGTTGAATCCCAAAAAAAAATGATATCTAATATAATGCACTGCGTAAATCCCCCATACTTAAATTCAAAAGAGTCAAGGGATCTCTACTTGAATGGTTCATGAGGCACAATACTTGCTAAGGTTTTGCAAATGGGGTAGCAAGCTAAGTGGGCTTGATTGTGGGGAAAAACTCCGCAGTTAAGCATGCTTGAGCCAGAGGAGTTCTGGGATGGGTGACCTCTTGGGAAGTCCTGGTTACCGGGTGCAAGCCTCGGAAGTGATGATTGATGCTATGTGATTCGTTCTCCACATTTCACTAGTTTCAATCCCACTTCTTCACCCCTGTGAGCATCACCCGATGCAATGAGTGCTAAGTGAACTATTCAAAAATCATGAGAAATTAGTCAGTTACGACTACCTCTCATGGAAATGGTCATACGTTTGAATGACTTACTTAACGCAGTTGAATCCCAAAAAAAAAAAATGATATCTAATATAATGCACTGCGTAAATCCCCCATACTTAAATTCAAAAAGAGTCAAGGGATCTCTACTTGAATGGTTCATGAGGCACAATACTTGCTAAGGTTTTGCAAATGGGGTAGCAAGCTAAGTGGGCTTGATTGTGGGGAAAAACTCCGCAGTTAAGCGCGCTTGAGCCAGAGGAGTTCTGGGATGGGTGACCTCTTGGGAAGTCCTGGTTACCGGGTGCAAGCCCCGGAAGTGATGATTGATGCTATGTGATTCGTTCTCCACATTTCACTAGTTTCAATCCCACTTCTTCACCCTGTGAGCATCACCCGATGCAATGAGTGCTAAGTGAACTATTCAAAAATCATGAGAAATTAGTCAGTTACGACTACCTCTCATGGAAATGGTCATACGTTTGAATGACTTACTTAACGCAGTTGAATCCCAAAAAAAAAAATGATATCTAATATAATGCACTGCGTAAATCCCCCATACTTAAATTCAAAAAGAGTCAAGGGATCTCTACTTGAATGGTTCATGAGGCACAATACTTGCTAAGGTTTTGCAAATGGGGTAGCAAGCTAAGTGGGCTTGATTGTGGGGAAAAACTCCGCAGTTAAGCGCGCTTGAGCCAGAGTAGTTCTGGGATGGGTGACCTCCTGGGAAGTCCTGGTTACCGGGTGCAAGCCCCGGAAGTGATGATTGATGCTATGTGATTCGTTCTCCACATTTCACTAGTTTCAATCCCACTTCTTCACCCCTGTGAGCATCACCCGATGCAATGAGTGCTAAGTGAACTATTCAAAAATCATGAGAAATTAGTCAGTTACGACTACCTCTCATGGAAATGGTCATACGTTTGAATGACTTACTTAACGCAGTTGAATCCCAAAAAAAAAAAAAAAAAAAATGATATCTAGGAAAATACTTCTCTGACACTCTGGAACCTCTACCCAGCCTCTGGAATTGAAGACGTCTTCCCCTCAGCAAAAATCGAACTGCCCTTTGAGGGTCTGCGTTGCCTCTCTGCAACCTCCTAGAGAAACTCTGGCCTTTCTCTACAAATGCACTCACTAGATCTAGAAAACTTCCTCCAACCTCACTGTCTCTGCCCATCATTGTTTCTGCATCCTTTTATGGCTTTCCGGCAATCATTGCTACTCTCTAGAAATCGAATTGCCAAGAAAAATGATCTCAAGTTTCTCAAGTGTATTCTCCATCTACCCATCGACTTCTTATAATCCTCTATTGGAGCACCAACAGCCAAGATTAAAACTTAATCAAGGGCCCAGATTAATTTCCTTTCGATCCGTGTGAGTTTCTAGATGATTCACACCTTATCTCAATTAATATTGATTAATTAACCATATTCCCTAAGTTTAGATATAGGAAATATTTAAAAATCAGCTAATAATCTAATCGAGGCACTTCTAAGTGGAATTTCCATAAACGATTTACGAGTTATAGAGATATCATGCGTTTTAGCCTCTCCACAAAGTTTCGAGACTAGAACACATTCGATGCTACAAAAACTAATGAAAAAAGCCTTCACAATTGATATTGGGATTGATTGTGCTAAAAGAATATTCGTCGGGGCAAACTCATATTTGTCAAATATAGGAGGGCCAACTGAAATAGGGACTCATGATGGGGGTGACTCTTGCTAATAAGAAGGTCGAGCAGGAAAGTCAGCAACATTGATAACAATGGCAATCGCCCACTTGGGAAAAAATGAAAACAATGAAGTTGTAGGATCATCAACATCACCATCATTCATCAACGGTAGCTTTAAGAAGAATCTATCATCATTGAATTGGATATCATTGAGAGAGGGATCACCATCAATAGAAAGCCCATCGCTATGCTACACATGTAGAGAGGACCCATCCCTATGTTCATTAGAAGCGTTACCCACCTAAAAATGCATGGTTATTTTGGATTTTCATTGGCATCATTCTCTCATCAGCGCAATGGGAGTTCATTGACAATTATGATTTGCGAGAGAAGCTTGGAATTGTGCACCTTATTCTATCTTGCCTGAGCATTATTTCATTCACCATCTATAGTAAGAACAAAGGTGTGGAAGTGTTGATGGTTTAATGGAGGCCTTTCAAAGGCATATTTCACCATAAGGATCCATTTAGGAATATAGTTGGAGGCATAGTTACATTGCTTACATTACTTTTTGTTGCATCATTGATGGAGAACCTTATTACTATGTTGCACCTACGGCCCGGGACCACATGGTTGGCAATTGTGAGCAAGAAGGGGCCTTAAGAGAAAGAATGCCCTACAACAACAAATGTCCAAGGTATAGCTTATAGAGAGGTGAGGGTCAAACAAGGCCCAAGGAACAAACACCTTACGATGGAGAAGACATGAAAGCATGACATGTGGCAAGGATAGAAGCCAAAGGAGGAATTCCCTTTGTAGGATGAGTGTCATGTGGCACTAGGTTGCACTTGAGCTTAGTCAAAGGCCCACTTGAGGTTGACAGTTGAACACCCTCTTTAATGCATGTCAAAGGCAAGGAGGGGTGAGAAATAACCCTAATGGTAGAGCTTCCTACACTGTCAAGGGTAAGTACACATTATCCATTTTCACGTATTCAAAGGCACTTTTCATCTTTTGAGGTATCTAGGGGTAAGAACACATTGTACGAGACCTTTTCTACATATTTGAACAAGCTATTTGCATGAGGAGATGCCACATGGCACTAAAAGCATTTGTATGGTCAAATGAGGGTCACTTAGTGAGAAGCATTCCCTCTTAAAGAAGCATCCTCTTCAAGAAGGGATCCAAAACATTACAAGGGGTATTAATGTGGCATTACACATTCTTCAAGAAATGTTGTTCACATGTGGGGACGTGTTATCTCAAGGAGAAGTTGAAACTTGTCAAAATTTGACTTAGTCAAACCCTAAAACCTAGTACTCTACAAGGAGCACCTTAACTCTAGGGTTTCTAGCTCTATTTTATTATTATTTTATGGATTAGGATTTTGATTTGAAAGGTATAAATAGAAGATAAGATTCATTCGTTAAAGGCATGGTTGGAAGAGAGGGAGCTCCCCACCAAGCACTTAGTTGAATATCTTTGAGAGGATTGAAGGAAGGATGAGTATCATTCACTTTATGGGTATTGCTCTTATTTTTGCATACTAAGAGGCCATGGTCATCCCTTTCTTGTTCACAGTCGCATGTTATTACTTGGCTCTTTGTACGTGTTGTCAGGGATGTCTTTAGGTATTTCCTAAAAAAAATTAATATTGAAGAAGATCTAAATTGTATTTAGTTGGAGTGTATTGTTAATAGCCACTATACCTTTTCATCATATTCAAACTCCCTTGTTCATTGACCTTGACTCCATAACCCAATTGGATAAACATTGGTCTTGGCAAATTCCATCATTCATTTTACTCTAAAGAAAACATTAAAAGCATCCTCCTTGTGCCAAGAAAGAACTGGCCTAAAGTGAGTGGAAAGGTTAATTAAGTGGCAATGTGAAACTTTCCTAACTACCCCTAGGGTTGCTCTTTGTTAAACGACTTTGTAACATTTAAGTGAAAATTTGGGAGGTAACAAATTGGCGTCATTGTTGAGGACAAAGTCTAAATCTCAAGATTTAATAAATTGGCTATAGTGATTTGATGAGGGCATTTCTTTGAAAATATTTTTCTCATCTAGTAAACAAGTTCATCAAAGATAGCATCATCATGTTCAAATAGATCGTGAGTGACAAGGTCATAAAGACGATACCCCCCACCCCCCCCCAAACAAAAAAAAAAGTTCATTATAGCCAACCACAGTATAGCAAGGAGTATATGAGATATGCAATATAACATGCCTTCCATGAGATGGGTAGACCCATGCACTAGATCCAAAAATCTTGAAATGTGAAATAGAGGGCTTTTGCCCATGCAAGCATTCATAAGGAGTCATACCAAAGATAGCATAAGTAGGTGGGTAGTTGATAATAAATGTTGCACATGCAACCATTTCTCTCCTAAACAAAAGCTTCATGTTCTAAGAGTGACTCATATAATAGCCATTTCCATGAAAGCCTTATTGTTCCACTCAACCACACCATTCTATTGAGTATAAGAAACCATCTACCACCAAGAGATGCCATAAAAGAGACGACGTCGACAAAAACCATTACCAATATATTCCCCTCCCCCATCAAATTTGTCTACCCCAAGAGAAGTGGCTATTGGACAACAGAATAATAGTGTATTAACTGAAGGGGTTAAAAGGCTCAATTTGAGTGGCCCTTTTGAAGGACTCTCAATTATGCTTACCTATCACACATTCCTCACAAACACCACTATGATGGTTGATCTACGGAAGGCCTTTAGCAAGGCAAATAACACTCGTATCCCTCAAGGATTCATAGTTGGTGTGATAGAGTGAACGGTTCACATCATATGCATTGGCCACCATTGCAATGAATTTATTCAAAGCTAGAGGTGAAAAAGACTTCCCCAACCTACACAGATGTTCAAATTTACACAATATCCAGAGGCAACAACTTTGATGTTGTCAATGTTGAAAATTATAGCTTAGACAGGAACTACCACAAAGGTTCAATATGAACATGCGAGTAGTTCGAGATGCTTTCAAAAAGTAATTCTATTTTGTGATTCACTGTAGTGTAAATGTGAAAGTATTATATTTAGTAAATGAGTCCAAAAGTGCATCTCGTGCATGACTTAGACAAGCAGTAATCTTAAAAATATCAAAAATAGATCGAGATAGAGGCTTTCACACACACATGAGCAATTGAGCAAGTTGAATGACCAACATAATACACATAATAATAAGCCTAGAAGGCTGAGTATGCCTCAAATTTGCGAATGGACAAGAGGGACTAGGGAGGGCCTTTGAAGGGCCGAGAGGGGCGAACAAGGCTAAGAGGGCCTGTAGAGAGCCTAGAGGGTCGTGGACCCAAGCAGTGTCGAGAGGGTCAAGCATGGCCAAGAGGATCGAAAAGGGTGAGAGGGTTGAGCAAGGCCAAGAGGATTGAGATGGCCAAAAGGCCAACATGGCTGAGAGAATTGAGATGGCTATGAGGGTCGGGAGAATCAAGCAGGGCACAAAGACGTGCAAGAGCACAAGACATTGAGAGAGAGATTCTCTCAAGTAAGAAAGAGATCTATATGAGTAACATTGCAGGTTTGTTGTGAGTGAGACACTCAATTATGTCGGGTCTAAGGGAAGAGCACAAAGCAACAAAGGAGATCCAAATCAGCCTGATCGAGGACAAGATCTAAGGCTTGATCTGTTGAATCAGATACAGGATAATTGTTGTATATGTCATTAGCGGAAATTTCTGCCTAAAAGTGACCTCCTAAGGAAAAATAGTAAAATAAAAGTCAAAATAATAAAATACGAGTTATGGATTTTGGAGGGAAAATAAAACTATTTTTTTAATTGTATTTTTGGCTTATCTCTTTATAGGCTTACTTAAATTACAAGTGTAAACACACGTTGGATGCAAAATTAAATTCCACATCCAACGAGTACTCATTATGCATACTTTTTAGAAGACCTACATTGATAAAAAAAATGAAGATACATTAAAAAAACGTGTTGGACATGTTCTTTAATGTATCTTCCATTTTTATCAATGTGGGTATTCTCAAAAGTATGCATAATGGGTACTCGTTGGATGTAGAATTTAATTCTGCATCCAACGAGTGTCTACACTTGAAATTTGAGTAAACCTATAAGGAGATAAGCCAAATATACAATTAAGAAAAAGTAGTTTTTCTTTTCCCTCCAAAAATTTTACATGTACCTCTTTTTAAATTTAAAAGATTTTGATTGGTTTACATATTATGACATGGAAATTACATGAAAATTTCATGGGCACTTTTAGGCTGAAATTTCCTCTAATGTATTTCCTCTAGGGTCATTTTCCCTTGTACGAGACCCCTAGATTCTTGTTAAAGGACTAATAAGGATGGTGTTTTGGGGCCAAAATTTTGTTTTTACTTTGCATGATCTAATTGTTGGTTTTATAAATTCTGTTGTGCGAAATTTGTTTCTAGTTAGGCCCATCAGTGTGTTTCAGTTAATTTCAGACTATTACCATATTTGGGGTGTGTGTGTGCACTAAGTTTAGTGCCCAAAAATCTAACAGAGAGAATGGGTGAGTGCAAAATGTCACAAGATTCATGACATGTGTAACATATCTCTATTAAGAGATGGAGGCAAGATGTTGTGAATGAAGAAATCCAGTAGATTGTTGATTACCAAACTTGTAAAGAATACAGTCAAGATGTGGACTAGATTTCCCCTAAACAACTCAATTGAATGATAATGGCAGAAGCACATGGCCAAGTGATGCAACCATAATTATGAGGGGGAATCTCTCTATTTATTTCTCTCTTTTGAATGTTTTCCTCCAATTTTGAAGGGTTGTTATATGCTAGTAAATAAAGTGCACAAGGATGATAGAATTGCAAGAGATTGAATAGCCAAAAATGCACATGCATGATTAGGAATTGGTACAATGAATAAGCTTGGTGCATGTAGACATGTTGGATTCATATAATAATGAATGAGTATATGTATAGCAAGAATAAAGACTTGGAGTAGCCTGTTGTCATGGCTAACCATGGTTAATGATGAATATGTAACCAAGAACAAGTTTACCGTATGGATACGGAAGCTAATGGGGATGTTGTATATAATCTTGAGGAGATAAGGCTATGATAATAAGAAGGTGTTGATCAAGAGGATGGTAAAGAGGAACGTAAGAACCCCCCAAAGATACCAACTAATTAGGTAGCATCCAATAATTGTTGAAGGAATTAGGTAAGACTTTCCTTCATGAAAGATTAATATCAACAACGATATGAATGCATGAATGTCAAGCAAATAAAGAGTCGATATTGGCTATACTCCAAGTGACGTTAATGGGCACCAAAAATTCCATGTTATGGGAATAAATGATTTCTTATTGTTTGTTGCGATATGGAAGAGAGTGGCACGTTATGCTTATTCCTGTGAGATGTGTCATTTGAATGACTATAAGCTCTCAGAAGTTGGGTTGTTATTACATTTCATACATGTACATGAATGATGAGAAAAAGTAAATAGATAAAGTATAGGCATTGCACAAGTATATGCATGATTGTGTTGTAAAATCAAGGTCTTTGAAGATTAATGTTGATTTTCCCTACTTGATAATTACTTGTGATATTCGTTGGCTTTTATTATTTAGTTTTAAGACACAAAGACGACAAGATATAGGCTCCAAGCTAGGGCAAAACCTCGCAATTGGGGGAAACCTGAACAATCCTCTTCTTATAGAATGAGATCAAAATGGGGGCTCCAAGACCCAAAGACCAAGACAACTTCCTTCATAAGATCCCCAAGTCACAGTGAAAGGCAAGCTTCTTCAAACTTCAATCAAATTGCAAAATCAGATCATTATCCTATTACAAACTTCAGAGAAATTTCGGCCTTGCTACAAACTACAGACTTCTTCAGATTTTCAGCCCTGTCACAAAGTTGCAAACTAATTCAGATTCTCAGCTTTGTCACAAAGTTGCAGATTGCTTCAGATTTTTGGCCCTGTCACAAAGTTGTAGACTGATCAGATTTTCAGCCCTGTCACAGAGTTGTACACTGCTTCATATTTTCGTCCCTATCATCAAAACTTCAGAGAACTTGTTTATCCTTCCACAGAGACTCTTATATCCCTTCTAGTGAAACTCACGTCATTTTAGAACCTAAACGAACTGCCTTTGTTTTTGAGGAGGATACACGCCTATAAATAGTTGTTCTCACATACAAACAGACACGTCCCTTTAAGTGAGTTGACTTGACCATCTAAAGGGTCGACTTGGTCTTACAAAGTGTGAAATTTCTAAAACTGAAATCCTATTGCAGCAAATAGAATTTATTTTTCTAATTGTTAATTATTTTAACAATTTATCTGCTATTGCAAATATCAAATAAATCACACTACAACCTTCCCAAATAAAATACTGCGGAAATAATAGCGCTGGAAACTAAGAAAATACTAGCACACACACATAAAAATATGACACCGCTATTTTTGGATAAATGTTCCTGAAAAAACCCAACTTGGAAAAATCAATGTAATAGCTGATGGTTTTTATTATTAAGCAGCAGTGAATTCTAAGTACAATCTATGGATGCCCAACTGACAATCCAAACAGCAAGTAAATATGGCCAAAATTATTTAAGGGAATTTCCTTCTTCCACAAGCAACCTCGGCACAACTTCCCTTCAAAAATTCGTCCTCCTGGACCCTCTACACAATGCTTGCACAAACCCTTGGACGTCTAAGCCCAGAATTGCCTCTGATGAAGTCGTTATGCCTGTCTCTGTTGAGGAAACTAATTCTCCGACCCTCTAGAAGACTTTCCCGGCCTCTGGAAGCTGAATCGATTTTTCCTCTAGCCAAATCGAATTGCTTTTCTGAAGCAATTGCGCAATCCTCTGCACTGCCTCACTGGGAATAACTCGGCCTCCTTGCTGCTGCCTCTCTAGATCTGGAAAACTTCCTCCAAATCATTGTCTTTGCCCCTCACTGTCTCTGCTTCCTCACTGAAGCTCAAACTCTCCAACAACTAACTGCTACTACTCTGGAAAATCGAATTCTCCAAGTGACTTTGGTGTATTCTCCATCACCACATCGATCCCTTCTTATATCTTCTTGTTGGGACTCCAACGGCCAAGATTAAATCTTAATCGATGGCTCAGATCATTTCTGGATCGATCCGTGTGAGTTTCTAGAGAATTCTCACCTTGACTTAATTAATTCTGATTAATTAACCAATTTTCCTAAGTTTAGACTTAGGAAACATTTAAAAAATTGGTTAATAATCTAATTAAGTCATCTCTAAGTGGAATTTCCAGAAACGATTTTTGGGTTTTGGAGATCTCATGTATTCTAGCCTCTCCACCAAATTTCATGGCTAGAACACATCCGATGCTACAGAAACTAACACTCTCTCTTAGCGAGGATTGTGTAATCTCTAGTGTTGCACACCTGCCACAACACCCTGTCTTTGTATCACTCCTATTACGTTGTTGATGTCTGGACATACTGCCCACCAACCACTGCGCAAGTCTGATGTTGCATTTGTGTTGTTGTTAACATTGCCATATTGCTGCCAACTCTACATCTGCATTCCAACTACCTCCCATCTGTTGTTGTTGCAACTACAGCTGAGAAGCATCCAAAATACTGAATCAACAATGTTCAATATGATGCATCTGTCTCCTGAGTCCCAACTACTACTAGCATCTGCACTGTCACTGAAGAATCTGCGTTGTTGTTGACTCTGCTACTGAGCCAGCAGCTCTGCTGCCAACACTGCACTGCGCTCCTCAGCATCTGACTTCCACTAGTCTAAAACTGTCACTCTGTTACTAACTGCATCAACTTCCATTGATCCATCCTACTACTAAATATTGTGGGCCCCCATTGCTAGGTAATGATCCATGAGGTGGAATCCTCAAGGGCCCTGCCCAATCTTTGTGGTTCTTTGGGGCTAAAACTCCAAGTCACCCCACCTCACTACTGAAGGTATGGTTGCCATCATCGCGAAGTCTTCCTCCAACCTACAGGACAACCTCTCTATCTCAGCATGTGATGCTGCCTGGTCCTACTTCTCTTGCTTGTCCTTCTTTCTGAGAGGACACTGAGTACTGTAGTGGCCAAATTCGCCACACCTGAAGAACTTGACCTTAGATAGGTCCTCCTTCTTCTTTTTTTGCTCCCCCTGCCCATAACTGGGACCCTATGATGCGAGGGCCACATTCTCCTCCTCCTTCACACCCTTCGGTCTGTTGCTTCTATTGCCACTGATGGAGCTCTTTAGAAGAGCTCACCTCAACTCCTGCTACAAGTCAGCCCACATTTTATCCCATCCTAGTAGTGTGTCTCTACCCAATATACTTTGGACGAAGACTTGCCAATCCTCTGAGACATTGTTTATTGTCAACCTTACTAGCTCTAAAGGTTGAGGCGCTACCCCAATCGCTGTAAGTTGATCTTGGACCTCTTGAATCCTGGTGAGAAAGGGATATATGCCTTCCCCCTTTTGCATCTTGATGCATCTCAGCTTTTCTTCCAAGAACATCTTTCGCTGCTCAGAAGTACCCTGGTATAGCATGGAGAGAGCTAAATACATTTCCCTGGCAGTATTCTTGCCAGAAATATAAGAGACAATGTGATCTCGAACTCCATCCAAAATCATCCTCTTCGCCTGCGCCATCTCCTTCATGTATTCCTTTGGCTGATCCACATCCTGGGGAACTATCACCACAGTATCTATGTAGGCTTTCAGGCCATATTCATCTAGAACGAAGGACATCCTAGCCTTCCAAATGACATAGTTGGAAGCTCCATTCAACCTATCCTGATCTCTAAGCCCTGTTGTGGCCATCTCTTATCAAGTCGAAAACTCCCTCTTTCCCTGTGCTTGGTTGTTGGTTCTAATATACGCACTCCTTTCTGGAGTGAGAGAAACTGCACTCAGCTATTGCCAATCTACTAATGGAAAATCGAACTTTTGAGACTAGAAGTTCCCTAAGAGAAATTTTCCCTTTGTTGTGTGTTCCTCTCTTCCACCCGACATTGGTTCTGCTGCTACAAAACCCTCTGCGTCCAACCAAGGAATCTTCTCAATGAAAATATGAGTTGTTGCTGCTCCCTCTAACTGCAGCAATCACTAACCCAGGCAACTCGAATTTTCTGCAACCCTACAACTGAATTCTTGCCCCAACAATTTGGCCTGCCTATCTAAGCACTGCACTGCCTCTAAGAATTTTGGTCTGCTGCTCCCTCTGAGGAGTGAAATTCTTTCCTTCACTTCTCAGTTTCCCGGCTAATCACTCACACTCTGATACCATGTGAAAATTCCAAAATGGAAATCTTATTGCAGCAACTGGTATTTATTTTTCTCACTGTTAATTATTTTAACAATTTATCGACTATAGCAAAAATCAAATAAATCACACTGCAACCTTCACAAATAATATACTACGGAAATAATAGCATTGGAAACTGAGAAAATATTAACACACACACACATAAATATGACACCATTAGTTTTGGACAAATGTCCCCTGAAAAACCCAATTTAGGAAAACCAGTGCAGTTGCTGAGGGTTTTTATTATCACTCAGCAGTGAATTTTGAGTACAATCTATGGATGCCCAGCTGACAATCCAAACAGCAAGAAAATATGGCCAAAATTATTTAAGGGAATTTCCATTCCTCCACAAGCAACCCCAACACAACTTCCCTTCAAAAAATTCGTCCTCCTAGACCCTCTGTGTAGTACTTGCACAAACCCTTGGACGTCTAAGCCTGAAACTACCTCTGATGAAGTCGTTATGCATGTCTCTGCTGAGGAAATTGATTCTCCGACCCTTTAGAAGACTTTCTCGACCTCTGGAAGTTGAATCGTTTTTTCCTCCAACCAAATCAAATTGCCTTTAAGCAACTGCGCAATCCTCTGCACTGCCTCAATGGGAATAACTCGGCCTCCTTGTTGTTGCCTCTCGTGATCTAGAAAACTTCCTCCGGATCATTGTCTTTGCCCCTCATTGTCTCTACTTCAATAAAGCTCGAATTGTCCGGCAACTAACTACTACTACTTTGGAAAATCGAATTCCCCAAGTGACTCTAGTGTATTCTCCATCACCACATCAATCTCTTCTTATATCTTCCAGTTGGGACTCCAATGACCAAGATTAAATCTTAATCGATGGCTCGGATCATTTATGGATCGATTCATGTCAGTTTCTAGAGAATTCTCACCTTGACTTAATTAATTATGATTAATTAACCAATTTTCGTAAGTTTAGTTTAGACTTAAGAAACATTAAAAAAAATTTGGCTAATAATCTAATTAAGTCATCTCCAGGTGGAATTTTCAAAAACAAATTCTGGGTTTTGGAGACCTCGTGTATTCTAGCCTCTCCACCAAATTTCGTGGCCAAAACACATCTAATGCTACAGAAACTAACATGGAGGTCAATTTTACTCTTTTTGACTTAAACAAAAATTCTTTTCCTTTTTCTTACAAAGAGTCCAAATGGAATTTAACTCAAATTCAATTCTTTGACTCAATCAAAACCTAAAAGCATGAAGAACATGCTTGACCTAGACTTGAGCATGAAACCCATGCTTAAATAAAATTCTTTTTCTTCTTTTACATAAAATACAAATTGATACAAGTACAAAAATAATTATGAAGACCAAACCTAGTTACTTTTCCAACACTCCCTCTTAACTAGGGAGGTATTCATAATGACTCAACAGGTCTATCTCAAGTTGAAATATTCTCATAAGGGATCTAGATTGATAAGCATCAAAATATCATCATAGCCAACATTGTCACATTACCAAGGCCTTGACAGGTACACTTTATCTCTCACAATATCAAAGCACAATGTTGGGAGGCATTCCATGGGACACCACACCACCTCACCGAGGTACATACTCCACCTAGGATACTCGGAGTATATCTTTCACCGAACCATTTCCCTCAAGGAAATGTCTATCCATTAGACCATTCTTATCCAAGTCCATGTACTTGACTTAGGATCTCCATCCTAATCCATCATAATACATGACTCAAGAATGTTTGTCCAAGATGCTTATCCAATCCACCATTCTCCTTATCCATGTCCATGTACTTGACTTAGGATATCAATCCTAATCTGTCACAATACCTGACACAAGGAGAACCATTCCCCCTATTCGTGATGCATGCACTAGATTTATAGTTGTTAGTCTTGGCCTAGTACATGACACAAGGAGAACCAGTGTACAACCTTACTCCCTCTCAACCTGAGAGGAGAAATCCATGCTTACTCCCTCTCAACCAAGGAGAGTTCATCAACAAGACCTAGCTTGTGTCAGAAGTACTTGTACTTCCCTTACATCAGCTACCAGTTATAATTGTAGCTTCCTCAACCAGCCCTCTTATCACTGAGATTGCTCATCTTGCAACTCCTAGGGCTCCAAATATGCCTCCTAACAGATCATTATCCTGTACTTGAGGTCTTCACCTACAACATCCTCAACTGTGTCCACCACTACTTCCTGCACTACTTTCTGCCTTGAAGATAGTTCATTACATGGTTTCTTCAACAAGGTTAGCCAATCTTTTGTGCAGTCAACTTTGAACATAACTAAGCTGACCTTTTCAAACAGTCTTTATAAGTCAACGCACCTCCATAGACTGCCTCTAGCTGTTATTCTCATTTTTCCAAAAGCGTCAGCTCTTAGGGTCTTCACCAAAGTTGCCCTCTAGCACTGATATGGCTTATCCAATATCATTGTTGTCAAGGAATTCTAGACCTACCCTTCTATCAGCGATTTGTACCATTAAATCATTGAACTAAGGTTACAAGGATTTGCCCACAAACCATCTCCTTATAATAAAACCTAGGGCTTCTTGTCAACTGCAAACATAACACTGAATGACCTTCTGCTTCCAATGTACTTAGGACTTCATCAATCTGCCCCTTGCACCTTGATCACTGTACTAGGGCTCAGTATCAACCAACACTCTTTACTGATTTTTGCTCCTCAAAATATCAGTCCTATAAACCAGCTACCTCCTAACAGTGACTTTTTCCCTCAAATATCGTTGTACTTGGGCAAAAACAGAGATTTTATAGGACCAAGGTTACTTGGGAGCAAGAGCGACATTTTCAAAAGCTCCCAGTTTAGGAGCGAATCGGGGAGCGAATTTTTGTATAATATATATATTTTTTTTTTATTTTGATGCATATATGTCAACAAAAGAATGTAGAATGATGAATTAGATATAAAAAGCATAAAAACATAGATTGAACCATATAACATCAATCATCTAGAAGTTATAGTCTTCATCAACCATGTCCACAAGTTAGTAACATAACATATTGAGTCTCATGATTCATCAATATTAAAGTTTCAAGCTTTCAAAATTCAATATATAACATTTATCGTCATTGATCACCAAAGTTGTACTTGTAAGTTAACTGTAATGATTACAACAAAGAATATCTAAAATGAAATGAGATGAAACAACATTCAACTTTCACGAAGCATCATATTCACAATTCATTACCAATGAGTTATAATTGCCAACTTCAAACTTCAAACTTAAATTGTCATATATTGTTTACAAAAAATATCATAATAAATATGAAAGAGTCAACAGTTATAAAAACTACTAGAAACTAGAAAAGACAAGTAAATCTATCATCTATTGTGAATGCTTGGGCCTCGTGCCGCCACAAGAAATGTCTTATTTTTTAAGTAAAATCGGGTTCTTTGTCATTAATATCACCCTCTAAGCATTAATATCCAAAGGTATCTTTGTCATTACCTCAGGATCTATATAGGGACCTTTGTCATTAATATCACCCTCTAAGCATTAACATAAGATAGAAAAAACATGGCATGTCAAGTCAAGATTTTGTTTGAGTGATGGGTACATTTTTAGTAGGGTCATGATAGAGGAGTTCGACAACCAATGTCACTAACATCAAGGTACATACAGGGATTGGTTCTCTTGACTAAATAGGAGTTCCATACCCTAATACATGACAAAATCCAGCGGAAACATTGCAATCCCCTCGATCCTGAAAAACTAATAAGTCTGTTGGATTTTGAATGAGATCTAAAACTCTACTTTCTCCATATGAAATCCAATGAGGTCGGAACCACTCTCAAACATCCTGAATCATTTCATGGTAATGTTAATTTTGATCCTTTTACTTTAAGAATTTAACATTACCATGAATCGCATATCAAGATTCAATACTAGGGCCATATGCTTGATCATTAGGTTGCCCCACTCAAAAATTATTTGTTTCTTTGAAAAAAATTGCATTTGGAATGTTACTGAAAAAAAAAAAAAACATAAATAAATAAATAAATAATAATAAAAAATAAAAAATAAATAAATAAAATAAAAATAAAATAAATAAATAAATTTAAAATTTAAAAATAAAAATTAAAAATTAAAAAAAAATTAAAAAATTAAAAAAAAAATAAATAAATAAATAAAATAAATAAATAAAAATAAATAAAAAATAATAATTAAAATAAAAATAAAAATAAATAAAATAAAATAAAAATTTTGCAAAAAAGGCTAGGGAGCGAAAATTTCGCTCCGAAGGGAGGGAGCTCCGGGAGCAGGTTCTAGGGGGGGAGCCACTCCCCCGCAACCTGTATAGGACTTCATAGGAAACTTGAATCAACTCACAGTGAAATTTATATCATACTTTGGATCCTTCTTGTAGTAGACTTTATTTCTTTTCCCTCCTTCTACTGACCTTAGCTCTAATTCCATGCTGGAAAATCAAGGTCTTCGAAGATTAATGTTGATTTTCCTTACTTGATAATTACTTGTAATATTTTTTGGCTTTTATTATTTAGTTTTACTTCTTCATCAATGAATTATCAAAACATGAAAATCACAAAGACACAAAGAAGAAAGATATAGGCTCCACGCCACGGCAAAACCCCACAATTGGGAAAAAACCGAACAATACTCTTCTTATAGAATTAGATCAAAATGAGAGCTCCAAGACCCAATGACCAAGACAACTTCCTTCATAAGATCCTCAAGTCAGCCCTCCTCCCAAGTCACAGTCAAAGGCAAGCTTCTTCAAACTTCTATCAAACTGCAAAATCATATCACTGTCTTATTACAAACTTCAAAGAAATTTTGGCCTTGTTACAAATTGCAAACTTCTTTAGATTTTCAGCCCTATCACAAAGTTGCAGATTGGTTTAGATTTTCAACCCTATCACAGAGTTGCAGAGTTGCAGACTGCTTTAGATTTTCAGCCTTGTCACAGAGTTGCACACTGCTTCAGATTTTCGGCCCTATCATCAAAACTTCAGAGAACTTGTTTATCCTTCCACAGAGACTCATATATCCCTTCCACTGAAACTCGCATGTCATTTCAGAACCTGAACAAACTACCTTTGTTTTCGAGGAGGATTACGGCTATAAATAGTTGTTCTCACAGACAAACAGACACGTCCCTTTGAGTGAGCCGACTTGGTCTTACGGAGGTCAATTTGACTCTTTTTGACTTAAATAAAAATTATTTTCCTTTTTCTTACAAAGAGTCCAAATGGACTTTAACTCATCTCAAATTCAATTCTTTGACTCAATCAAAGCCTAGAACCATGAAGAACATGCTTGACCTAGACATGAGCATGAACCCATGCTTTAAAAAAAAATCTAATTCCATGCTGGAAAATCAAGGTCTTCGAAGATTAATGTTGATTTTCCTTACTTGATAATTACTTGTAATATTTTTTGGCTTTTATTATTTAGTTTTACTTCTTCATCAATGAATTATCAAAACATGAAAATCACAAGACACAAAGAAGAAAGATATAGGCTCCACGCCACGGCAAAACCCCACAATTGGGGAAAAAACCGAACAATACTCTTCTTATAGAATTAGATCAAAATGAGAGCTCCAAGACCCAATGACAAGACAACTTCCTTTTAAGATCCTCAAGTCAGCCCTCCTCCAAGTCACAGTCAAAGGCAAGCTTCTTCAAACTTCTATCAAATGCAAAATCATATCACTGTCTTATTACAAACTCAAAGAAATTTTGGCTTGTTACAAATTGCAAACTTCTTTAGATTTTCAGCCCTATCACAAAGTTGCAGATTGGTTTAGATTTTCAACCCTATCACAGAGTTGCAGAGTTGCAGACTGCTTTAGATTTTCAGCCTTGTCACAGAGTTGCACACTGCTTCAGATTTTCGGCCCTATCATCAAAACTTCAGAGAACTTGTTTATCCTTCCACAGAGAGATCATATATCCCTTCCACTGAAACTCGCATGTCATTTCAGAACCTGAACAAACTACTTTGTTTTCGAGGAGGATTACGGCTATAAATAGTTGTTCTCACAGACAAACAGACACGTCCCTTTGAGTGAGCCGACTTGGTCTTACGGAGGTCAATTTGACTTTTTGACTTAAATAAAATTATTTTCCTTTTTCTTACAAAGAGTCCAAATGGACTTTAACTCATCTCAAATTCAATTCTTTGACTCAATCAAAGCCTAGAACCATGAAGAACATGCTTGACCTAGACATGAGCATGAACCCATGCTTTAAAAAAAAATCTAATTCCATGCTGGAAAATCAAGGTCTTCGAAGATTAATGTTGATTTTCCTTACTTGATAATTACTTGTAATATTTTTTGGCTTTTATTATTTAGTTTTACTTCTTCATCAATGAATTATAAAACATGAAAATCACAAAGACACAAAGAAGAAAGATATAGGCTCCACGCCACCACGGCAAAACCCCACAATTGGGAAAAAACCGAACAATACTTTCTTATAGAATTAGATCAAAATGAGAGCTCCAAGACCCAATGACCAAGACAACTTCCTTCATAAGATAAGTCAGCCCTCCTCCAAGTCACAGTCAAAGGCAAGCTTCTTCCAACTTCTATCAAACTGCAAAATCATATCACTGTCTTATTACAAACTTCAAAGAAATTTTGGCCTTGTTAAAATTGCAAACTTCTTTAGATTTTCAGCCTATCACAAAGTTGCAGATTGGTTTAGATTTTCAACCCTATCACAGAGTTGCAGAGTTGCAGACTGCTTTAGATTTTCAGCCTTGTCACAGAGTTGCACACTGCTTCAGATTTTCGGCCCTATCATCAAAACTTCAGAGAACTTGTTTATCCTTCCACAGAGACTCATATATCCCTTCCACTGAAACTCGCATGTCATTTCAGAACTGAACAAACTACCTTTGTTTTCGAGGAGGATTACGGCTATAAATAGTTGTTCTCACAGACAAACAGACACGTCCTTTGAGTGAGCCGACTTGGTCTTACGGAGGTCAATTTGACTCTTTTTGACTTAAATAAAAATTATTTTCCTTTTTCTTACAAAGAGTCCAAATGGACTTTAACTCATCTCAAATTCAATTCTTTGACTCAATCAAAGCCTAGAACCATGAAGAACATGCTTGACCTAGACATGAGCTGAACCCATGCTTTAAAAAAAAAATCTTCTTTTACATAAAATACAAATTGATACAAGCACAAAAATAATTATGAAGACCGAACCTAGTTACTTTTCCAACAGATTGGGGCAATGTTTGAATGCATGTTTATGCATACTGAACATGAAATGGATAGGTAAATGACTAAAATGATAGAGTTGGTGCAAAAGCGTGAAACTGAGTTCATCTCTAGGGTTTTGGATATTGCAACTAGGGAGAGTTGCATGTTGATGTAGTCACATATGATTAAACTACTAGAAAGCTCCACTGAGGAAGCATAGTTACAAAACAATAAAGACAAGAGCCAAGTATTATGACAATATTAGATTAGATTTTTATCTATTGGTTTCAATCTGATTGCACAAGACTAATATGTTGGATACTAATATGGTCTTGTGAAGTGGTTTTTGTTATGTAGAATGATGGGTTAAATCCAGGAGGAAATGGCAAGCTTGATTGACAATAATTGCTCAAGGAAATGGAGCAGAGTTGCTTCAAATTTCAAGTATGCAAAGGAAATAAAAGGGGAAAACCCTTGACTCTCTTCCTTGTTGATGTTTTGTTAGGGACAAAAGAGTTGGAATGTTAACACTATATAAGCTCGAGAATGCTTGATTGATTGTTGATACCTAAAAGATATTGAAAATGAGTAAAATGAAGTGGCTGCTTAATTAGAAAATGTTGTGGCACAAGTTTGATTGATCTGACCAACAATTGATGTGTGAATGTAATTGTGAATGAGGAAAAGTCGCAAGTTGTCCTCGAAAATTTGATATTAAAGACCACTTATTTGAAGTGGGATCTGAGGCAAGAAGTTTCTTCAGTCAAGTAAGAACCTTGAGGAATGAAAGAGAATGCAAGGCTAAAGGAGGAGTCAAGTGGACTTGTTGAGAAATGATCAGCTAAATATTCATGATAATGATGGCCATGTAAGTAAGGAAATCAACCATTACTATTAATTTTCCATGAAGCTCTGCAACTACTTAGATGAATAACTGAAAACAAGGCAACTAAACACTGAAGCCAAGTTTACTTTCACCAAGATACAGAGTTTCTTAACTTTTATAAGCAATGGAATAAAAAAACACCAAAGATAAAAACACTTCAACAAAATTGACACGCTTGTTTACCCAAGAAACTCAAGAGGGAAAACCTTCTTTCTTTGTTGCGGTATTTTATTGATTGTTCTTGAGCAATTCGATCTATTACAAAGAAATTTGTCTCTAAAAAAGGGTTCTGCTTCTTCTCACTAATCTCAGCTAATATAATGAACTCGGTCTCCCTTGATCACTGTTTGATCTTGACCCTCTAGCATGCAACTGTTCCCTTGCTGAATAGCCTTGACTTGCCCTTGCAATCCCTGATCCCTGCTCCTTGATCTTTGCGCACTAGAAGCTCCTATTCCTTTGTGCACTTGGGCCTATTTCCTTGTGCACTAGGTCCCTATTTCCTAGCATACTAGATCCCTATTTCCTTGTGCAAATCAGCCCCTATTTTGTAGCACAAATCCTCCTAAATCCTTAACACTTGCGGTCTCCTATTTCTTAGGACACAAGCTCTTAAATATGTGCACAATCTCTTAAATCCTAGCACACAATTGATGCTCAATTTTGTGCTCTCCACAATCAAAGATGATCTCACAAACTTATGTAAATTTTGTGCTTTCGTCCTCCTCTTTATAGACCCAATTTGAGCATGCAAGGAAGGCCCAATGCAATTTTAGAAGTCAATTTCTGATAGCGAGTTAATTGAGAGTGATACTCTTTCTCTCTCCAATCAACACTTGAATCTTAACTCATTCTTCCTTCAATCAAGACTAAAGTCTAACTCGCTCTAACTAAACTTGTAACTACCACCTCGTTCTGTAGTCAAACTGAAGAAGACTCCACTTAACTGAAGCTCAAACTCTATGCAAGCTTTCTTGATGATCATTCCAGTAAACTGCATATAAACTCATCCTAACTGAAATCGAACTCATGAGCTCGCACTCATGCTAGAGAAAGACAAATCGAGGTCTTCACTGGCTAAGGCACGAGCCAGAAGACCTTTACTCGCTACATTTTCAACAACTACAATGGTTGACTATGTGATAGTCATGAAAGCCAAGCTAGTGGTTGTTGTAGATGATATATTGAAAGGATTTTCTACAGGAAAAACTAACAGTATGTGGTTGAGTGAAAATGTGGATCGCGGGTAGAATGCCATGGATATGGCATGGAGTGTAAGCCCTTGATGATGGCTAAGAATATTACCACCTACAAGGAACTCAACCTTATGAGAAGAGTCTCATGTTTGTGAGACATAGCTTTTGTATCAAGAAAGTTTGGGAAAATAAAATTGAAAATTGAAAATTTTATGACTAGTCTCACAAGAATTGTATGCATGTGATATAGGTGAGATGATGAATCTATCCAAGAAGTAACAAATAACAGTTGTGAAGCAGAAAGCCCAAGAATAAGGCCACTATAGTGACATTGGAACCCCATGACAAGTAAACCACGTCAGAGCAAGCCAAAGCCAAAGAGATGCCTTAGCTATAAGACTCTATGAGTAATGACATGTAAACTAGG